>OZ007597.1:315823489-317023489 GCA_963931845.1 Maratus michaelseni
TAAAATTACAGCTCTTAAAATTTGATAAAACTAAACTATCACAATTTGAACTTTTCATACTTCATAAATATAGTTTTTAAAAGTTTATCTTGAATTAAATCGAGAATTTTTCTTATTTTAAAAATATCCTTAAAGAAAACTATAATAATTTTCGGTCAATAAAAATCACCCTTTCTTTTAATCCATAAGAAAATTGCAACTATTCATTGCATTAGTATGATTTAAAATTATTTTTTCCTTTTCTCTTCTTAAATTACAATTTTTTTCTCCGACAAAGTTATTATATGTTAAAATTTAAAAAGTATTTTGCATTGATATAATTAATATATGTCGTACACGGCATATATATTCCTTATATTTTAATTACATATGATAAAAAATATTTAGCTTACTTTCATTGCATGCAAAATTTCGAAATTGATAAAATGCCTAAGTATATAATTTTAAGAGAAAATTTCTTTGTTTATATTATTTGCCAATAGATGGCGACAAAAAAAATCAGAAATGGTACATAATCGATGCATGGAAGATCAATAAATCGATTATTAAATCGTCTTCTGCTTCCGTGTCCACATTGGTTGTGTTCAGGAAAGAAGATCGCGCGGCGCGCGCGCGATGGAGAGAAGGGTTATGGAGTAGGTCTTATCAGAAATTTAAATAATTTAATATATTGAAATAATTTAATTATTTCAATTATTTTAAGCTTCTGTGGCTCGGATTAGGTGAAACTAGCGACTACACATCTTTATCCTCCAAAAAAAATGGATCTTATAATAGGAATATCTATTTTTATTTCATCATAATAAACCCCTGAAACATTCATGAAAAGCATCACGTGATCAGATAGCCCGATCCGCGTTCATAACCTGCAAATTTTTAGCGCGCGCTGCGCGCGGGTGACTCACAAAAATTCTGTGGGCGATTTGATCACGTGATTGGGCTTTTTTGTGTCTTACTTGGTTTGGTAGGTTGATTGATACAGCTGTAGCAACATGATCGGATATCTGAAAAATTTAAAATTTTTAACATTCTAAACTGATTTTTTAAGCCTTTGATCCAACATAAAAATAATAGAATACGAAAGTATGATGTGTATATATATATATATATATATATATATATACATCATATAGTTACATAACTGCTGTCAACTTATATGTCTCTTAAACTACAGCACCTACTAAAACTGATATATTAGTTTAGTTGATAGCAGTTACATAAATATATATATTGTACAAAACAATGCATATAATATTATAAAGTTAAATTTTCTATAACCAGTGCACCTTTAACTAACAAGGGAGAGGACGTTCGGATCACCGAATTCCTGAAACACGGTATTGGTGGTTTCAATAAAATTAATGTAAACTCTAAAAAAAAAAAAAAAAGGTACTTCTTGGTTAACCGGGCACCAGTGAAACAAATATAAATATATACACAGACACATATATACATACATATATACACAAACATATATGTAGATATATATATATATATTTTTTTTTTTCACTGGCGCCCGGCTAACCGAAAAGTACCAAAAATTGTTATGTACTTTACTGACGTTTGGGTTGTCCTACACAGATGAACCTGAAAAGTATGGATACAAAGTGAATGCTCGCCGTTTATTTCCGATTTTCTTCCCCTATTTTTATTAATTTAAAAATTATTTATCAGTTGTTTTATATTTTTTGGGATAAATAGAATGTTAATAAATCAAGGTCGTGATACCAACATATGTTGGTATCACGACCTTGATTTACGATAAATCTTTTAACATATGTTAAAAGATTTATTTCTTTATTTATAATAGTAAAATAAAATCTTTGTTAAAATTTGATAAAAAAGCTTTTAAACATTTTATTAAAATATATTTTTCGATAACAACCTTGTTGAAACATAATTATTAATTTCTAAAAATTTATTTTTCTTGAAGTTCATTTTTCGATGTAAATTGCATTATTTATTATATTGCAATAAACATCATAAAACACGAGAAACAAATGCTAAAATACTTGTACATTCAGTTGAAAATTTATAAACATTCTAACTATATTTTATTTATATTCATTACGAAACTAGACGGTAAACCACATGTATTTTACCTCTTTACAAAAATAGGTACTGATATTTCTAGTTTAAATAATGTATATCGTTTACATTTTATTTTTATAATATTTTTTACATTGTAAAATATGCTTTGCATTCTATTCGTACTAAAAATTCACTGTTGAAGTACTCATTATAAAAACATGGAGAAATTCGTGCAAATTGACTATATTTTCATTTCTTATTTTACATTTGCTAAAAAGAAAATAATAATAATAGTAATGTTTAAATATTAAAAGACACTGTAATGTAAAATTTTAATCATAAAATAGCTGAATTTGTCGTATTTAATTAAATAAGTAATTGTTAATAATATCAAATTTTGCTTTTATAAAATATATTCCATTAATCATGAAAAATACAAAGCAATTGCTTTGTATTTTTAATCGGTTAACCGATTAAACATTTTTAAATGAAAAAAAAAACAAAAAAAAAAAAAAAACAGAAAAATCAAACAAAAATTTTGGGGGATCGAACCCGCAACCTCCAGAATCAAGAGCAGTGCTCTAACCATTCGGCCACCAAGTTCACTTCTTAATTTAACAAAATATCATTAAAATACGCTAATTAGTCAAATGAAGGACCGTGATCATTATCATTGATTTGCATGTCCAAATCAATGATAACGAACGCAGGCCTTTCAATTTCAGTCACAGTATAGACTCACTCTATATTTAAATCTCCATCGCCTGCGCGCCGCCTGATCTTCTTTCCTGAACAGCCCCATTGTGTCTAATATATTTGATTTTCCATTTTTATTTGGATAGGACTAGTAAAGTTTTGACTTCAAATTCACATGGCTTTTGTCTCAAAAGGTAATGTATGTAAATATTTCTGTGTCTAATTTGCTATAAAAATCTAAAATGTTGTGTAAGCCTCATGGGTGTGTTTAGGCCTAAATTTTGAAAGCATTACAAAACAGTAAACTCTTTTAAATCTCTTGTAAAACTTTTTGTAATCAAACTTAATTTTACTAGGAAAAGTTAAGATCGTGGAGCATCATGCTGTATCGCATTAACTTCTGATTAATGCGAAATAATAAGTAGATAAAATAGCATCATTTGAGATTTTGCTTGCTTATCCAACACTTCATTTACAAAGTTTTTATTTGTAGTCATGTATCTTCTGTTTCGTTTCAAAGGTCACATGTCTTCATAAACAACTTATATCTTATATGTACTAACTAGCTGCATGGCAACCCGTTTTATTTGATTTAAATTGTACTGTAAAACTGTATTTACATTGTAAAATATTTTAGGGAAACGAAATTTGATTTTATTAAATACTAAATTTGAAATATCAAATCATTTTACTTATAAATAACTTAATAAATAATTAAGTTACAAATAAATAAAATTGAAGTCTGGACAAATGACTTCAATGCCAGACGTCATTTCTTAAAATCATTTTGTTTTGTTTTCAAGATTTTGCCTTCTAATTTAGTCATTACTAGAATAAAAACTATGTAATTTTGATGATCTTATTTAAAGATATTTGTTTTAAGGATTAAAATAAATGTATAAAAAAAAATCTTTCTAATTTTAGTGTCTTTGCAAAGAATTTAAGCAGTATCTTTCAGAAATTATTAGTTCAAAATCGTTTTTTCTACAAATTCTTTGCTTGTTTTTAGAGGGTAATAATTGTCCATTTGAATTCAAGGAGCTTAAATTTGTTGAATGCCCAAACATATTGTTGTGAGCTCGGGGTTCGAAAGGATTGTTGCCAATATATAAGAACAATCAACAGGTTTTATTTACTATAAACAGTGCAATACGAACACCAATATCTTCTGAAAATTACAAGATATTCAGTAATCTTCAAATCCAATAAAAGCACAGCAAAATTTCACACAGAAACAATGCGTTCAATACGACGTATCAACGACAAAATCGATCCGAGAAACACAGTTCTCAATGCAAAGCCTCTCGTATGAATTCAATCGCAGTTGACAGACAACTAACTGAACTGAACTGGTGGAGGGGTCCCTTATATAGGCTTTAAAGATCTTTCCAGATTATTCCAGAGCTTTCGGATGCTTGAAATTACCAGAAGGTGCTTTAACTCTCGATAGAGTACCCCAAACGAGAAAGGATCCCAATGTAAAGGTATAAGGGGGGGTTGCACAAAAAGTCGCCAACTTGGCGACATTTGGCGATATATCGCCAAATTTGGCGACAAAAATAAGTCACCAAAACCATCGCCAACTTGGCGATAAACCCATTCCTTGGCGATTTTCCAATAGAACTCATTATAAAAACCGATGCTGTAAGGTTGTTTTCCTTGCAAACCACCTGAGGCCTTTAGCATTGAGTTACATGATGCTCAATAGGAAATACATTAATAATACTGCAATTTTCACAATAATAAAATAAAATAAATTTAAACAAATGGAATATTTACAGATATATACAAAATTCATAACAATATAAAAGCTGTGAAGCTATGATTTTTAGATGACAATTTATTGACAGGTGATTTTTCATTCTTTACACTAAACTAATTCATCAAGCATAAATACGTGAACTTCTTGATTTTTTTTAATGTAATTTAATTAACATATTTGTTAAACAATATTTTAAAATTGAAAATAATTTTTATTTTAAATTGAAAATAACTTTTATTTTCAAATTTATGATAAATTGGAAGCAATAAAAGTATAATAATCCATTTTTTCTTTTATCCACAACAATAGTTATTTAATTGCCAAGAGAAATGTAATTAAAAATTGAAAAAAAAATTTAAATCTTAGAAACTATTTTAAATTTGAAGAATTATGGCACTTTGCATCCTTTTGAATAACTGGTATTCTTTTCAGCATCTAATTCATCCTATTCTGTGATGAGTAGCCATGAAATACAAATATATAGTCAATTTTAATATAATGGCTGAAACATTGATTCAGTTGAGACTTGAGAAGGTTTTGTTGGTACTTTTCTGTTAGCCGGGCGCTAGTGATATATATACATGTATATATATCACTATACATGATTTCATGTATACACATATATCTGCATATATACATTTATATATGTATATACATATGTATTTATATATACATATATCACTGGTGCCCGGCTAACCGAAAAGTACCTTTTGTTTTGCCTGTTCTGCGATACATTACTTAAAAAATATCTGATTAGCTTGAAATTAGGAAGGTATGTTTGTAAAGTATTTAAATAGAGCTGTATAGTTTTTGATTTAATTTAGTTCATTTGTTGGGAAAATATAGAACATTTCCTTTCATGTCATACAGCTTTTGTGTGGGAAATCAGACGATTTTAAAATGTCATCAATGACTAAAAGAAAATGGTACATTTGAATAATTAATTAAAAATCCCATTCTATTTTTGACATCCATAAATTTTAAAATATGGATGCAAATCATTTCATTTTGATGTCTTAATCCTTCTTTGCATGAGTTTTACTTTTACAATTGTGTTTTTTTTATACATATATTAAATATTAGACACCAGAAATTTTAAGATAGATTTTGAACTTTGTCCAGCAACATAGTTCACGGGAAATTTACTGTATTAATATTTCCATATAAATATAGTGGTGGCGAAGAAGTTCATTTATTTATTAAAAGTTAAATAAACAGTGATGGAAATTTACATCACTATGCAATTAAGGGTTAAATTAATCCTATCAGTTTCAAATTTTGAAAACACGTATGTTCGACAGTCTAAATAAATAATATTTTTTATGGAATTTTGTGCAACTGTTCTAAAAATATAAAATATTTTACCTTTTCAATTTGATATTTTTGCCTTCATAAGCAATTATTTTTTACCTAGTAAGTGTATTTCATAACGTGTCAGAAAAACAAAATTTATTAAAATCATTCATTCATTGGGATTGTGACTTTTCCATTTTAAAAAAAAGTTAAATGTGTTGTTTAATCACCACTTGACAAATTTTGCGATATTTTCTCGCAACCGATAGATGAATTTTGCGATATTTTCTCACAACCAATAGATGAATTTTGCGATATTTTCTCACAACTGATAGATGAATTTTGCGATTTTTTCACAACCTTTTGGTGAAATTCATGACAGCAAATTTTTGTGAACTCAAAATAACCAGGGCACATTTCCAGCTATATAAAAATGGGCAGGATGCATTTATAACTGTAAAAAAATGGGCAGGGCACTGCAACCTCTCAAAAATGCCTTGGGAAAACACTAAGTATAATTAGTTTAAATTAAATTATAATTTATTTTAAAAAACGTAGTAGTTACTGTCTTTCATGTTCTTATACGAGGGTCACACTGAAATTTTGAAAATTAAATGCCTCAAGCCATCCCTTTCTTAACATAATAGTTGAAAAAGTATAGTTTTATAGCCTCATCAATGTCATCTTCATAATGAAAAGTATTTTTTTTAAGATTAAAAAATCGCTAAAAGTCACATATAGCAAGATCAGGAGAATAGGGTTTATG
Source organism: Maratus michaelseni (assembly GCA_963931845.1). Taxonomy (NCBI): domain Eukaryota; kingdom Metazoa; phylum Arthropoda; class Arachnida; order Araneae; family Salticidae; genus Maratus; species Maratus michaelseni. The sequence continues at coordinate 315,830,038 of OZ007597.1, forward strand.
TTCTATCATTTTGGTGTTATTTTGTTCAGGAAATTTGACTGCAAACCTTGCTGAATGAGGTCCCAGAACATACTCTTCTTGAAGAATGTGTGAAAGACACTTAGTGGTGTACCGTACCAGTTAGCTGTAACTGTCTTCTGTTCCTCTAACTTTATTGTTTTGATCAGCCGAAGAACACATCATACATTACTTTTTTTTTGCTTGTTGTTTCTTCACCATTGTTGATTTGGGGTCATCTTCAAAGACCCATATTTTACTTTCCTGGTATGTTGGAATATCAAGAAAAGGTATGTATGTCTCATTGCTAATTATGATTTTTGAAATAATGCAGTTTTCACCACCATTAAGTATATTTGAGGTTTCTTTAATGATTGTGACTCACTCTGCTTTTTAGTTAAACTAAGGGGTGTCAAGCGACAAACTAATTTTTTTCATTTGCATTTCTTCATAAATAATTTATCTGTAATGCGGATTCGATTATAAATTCCTTCTGTATCATTTGGTAAGTATAGCAACTATCATCATTTAATCATCATTTATCATGAGGCCAACACATTTTCTGGGACTACAGCTGACAACGCTCTTCCTTTGTGTTCTTCATCCAGGAGAGAATTTTGACATTCTGCAAACCACCTGAATATACAATGGCACAAAATGGAGCTTCATTTCCTATATGCTAATGTTTAGAACTGCAGGTATTTTTCTTGATTTAATGTTACTTAAAAAAAATATTAAATCATTGTTCGATAAAACTTTAATGTCGACATCATTTAACACCTGGTAATACTATACACATTTTATTGCTAAAAGGTGTAAAGTAAAATCTATAGAAAAGGGGATAAAAGGTTTTAGTAAGCTGTTTATACATATTTTGGCAATCTCGAAGCCACTATCAAAACAAATAATAATGGGGCAGTGTTGGAGGAAAGTTCCATAGAACTTGTGTTCACACACACCTTTTCTATAAAGTAGCATTGGTCTGCCCCACACACCTGCCTTGACCATTGCCAAGAGTTATGATGAACTTGAAGCTGCCAGGATCATCCAATGTATTAAAACTTCCCAGCCGTCCTAATTCTGCTGGTTGATGTCTTAAACTTATTGAATGAACTTTAAAATTTTTCTGGTGATAGCTTCCATGATCAGGTCTACCACCATTCCAGGGCAGTGCTGGAGGAAGGGACACTAGAGTCTGCTTGGTCATGTCCGTGTTTTCTGCAAAGTAGCGGTAGTTCTATTTTACTTTCTTTCAAATTTTATTCAACAATACCTAATTTACAATTGTTGCCACAAATTATCGTCTGCAGATATAAAAGAATTTATATGTAAAAATCTGACCAATAATTTTATTTTGGCACTTATTGTCTGCTCCTGACTGCAAAATTTCAATATGACCCTCATATATAGCAAATGATTAGCTAATTGTGTTGGAAAATCTTGTTTCAATTTAGTTACGTTATAGAAGTATAAACAATAAAATTATGAAATTTCATGTCAATTTCTATTTTAAAATAACTTTTTCTATCAACAGTAAATGGAAATTTGTTTTAATACATTTCGGGATCTCCTGTAACTGGAGGCCTGTGTATATTTTATTCTCCTATGGTAATCGGACCCTGCCTATTTGTAGCTTTGAAATAAGAGTCCTGGACTGAGTCTGGCAACCCAGATTTATTCAATTATGACCTGACCTGTCGGTCAGGTTGAGTTGATGCTAATGTTTTCATTACATATCGAGTTGACCTGAAATGTTTCAGATTCGAGTCAATTTCAGGTTGAGTTTTAATTTTTTTAGGTCGAGTTAAGGTTAATCTGATTTTTAAAAAGAATGTCATGAATATTCCCTCCCCCCCATGGGGATAACTTCTTTAGGTATTCAAGGTTTTGCAGCCCCTGATATCCAAGTGATCTTTCTAAATTTCTCATCATTCTTCTTTTGCTGTCTTCTCTTTGTTTTACTCTTTTTAATGTTTTTTTGTTTTGTTTCTTATCATTCTGTATTTGTAATTTTTTTGAGTTAGTCTTTATTTACTAATACATTTTGTTCAAACTGTTATTTATTAAACTGTGTTTTATTAAAACTTCTTTTCTCTCTTTTAATGTTTTAAAAAAAAACACAAAATAGAAAATGAAAAAGAATGTAAAAATTAAAATGGAAACAAGTTATAAAATTAATTTAAAAGTGAGGAAAAATGCAACATAACTTTCAATGCCATTATTGATGTCTAAGACAATTTTCTGCAATCATTTCTTCATGCTATGGACTGCACTCAATAATGTATCACTGGTGAGTAGTTGCCTTTTTAAAAGCAGGCAGGCTTTTATTTTTACTTTTGATATGTACTTTGGTTGAGCATGTCTCTAAAGGGAAAATTGTGCTATTAAACCTTATACAACTAACCAACCTGACTATTTTTCAATTGGAAAAAACTATATACAATTTGAATATTAATAAATAGTTATATATATATATATTCCTTTCAAGACAAAAAAGGTAAAATTGACATTGAAGTGACAGTTGTTGACTACAAGTACTGTTAATAATTTCTGTAAAACACAAAAAAAAAATAAACCGAGACTATAAATTTACCCTGATTTTTGTTTAGATGCATTCGATTGAATTTCTCTGTTATCATTTTACAGACATTTCCCTTTTATCAAATATTCTGTGGGGATTTCCACGTCTTTATTTAAAGATATTTTTATATTTGTAACAACCTGTAATTCAGAATACATACTTTTAAAATTCTTTTACAATTTTATTGGAGTTATTAAAAAAGAAAATTAGGTTTAAAAATTGTTTAACTATTAAAAAATAGAATATTTTAGAAAGGGAAAGCTCGTGTCAGCAGTGTTAGTAGAGATTTTTATGAACTATCACTTTGATGTTTAAGATTTACAATTTAGGTAAGATAATTTTCAAATATTATTTTAGTTTTTTTTTATAATTTATTAATATTTATAAAAAATTGTACTATGTGATTATTATTATTAGGAGTAGTAGAATTTTAATGATATATGAGTTAGAAAAAAATATGTTAACCTTCTAAATACATAAATATTACACAAAATTTTAAAAAAATGAAATTTAATCTGCTAAATTACATACATATATATATATATATATATGAAAGCTTTAAAAGTTCATTAAAAGAAAACTTACATGATTTAAATTTATTTTTCTTTTATTTATTACAAAAAAATTCTTTTAATATTCTTTTTAAAAAATATTCGTGCATTATGAAAAAAATATATCAGGTGGTTATAATATAATTATCGCTATTTGGAGCTGTCTGGAACTTGAAGGAATCACTTGAATGAAACCAAAATCAGTACACTTACTATTCGAGAAGGGGGAAGAACAATGGAAAAAAATAATTGCAATAATTGCTGACAGATGGGGATTTTGAGTATGAAATGTAATGTGTAATACAAGAACAAAGAATTAAGATTTTAGACCAGATGACAAACCAAATTTATTGGAAAGTGTCACAGTGAATATGGTTATGCTTTTGCATGGCAGTGCCGATCAAGTTCAGGTTCCACATGGCCATTGGGCTGAAGGACACAATCCAGAGGTGGTACACGAAGTGCTCAACTGCTGACTGTTACATATCAGGAGTGAAGTTTCCCACATATTGTGATATGGCATCTTTGAAGTCATTGATGTTTGCGACACCTACGCGGTACACAACGGCATTTGCATCGACCTGTCCCATGGCGCCATCTGTTGGTGATTATTGCAACTATGTTTTTTATTGTTCCATTCTACTAATCCCTTCTTGAATAGTAAGTGTACCGATTTTTGTTTCATTCGGGTTATTCCTTCAAGCTACAGACAGTGCCAAACAGAGATACTTATATTATAACCACCCTGTATATATTGTGTTACTATTTTCAAAAATTCTCGAAAACATTATTAATATTGTTGCACAAAAAATGAATTACATAAAAATTATTTCATTAGAAAAATCAGTCACAAAATTATTTCTTACATGTAATAAGTTAAAAAAAATACATATAATGCTATGCACATTAGCAATGCTTGTTATTTTATGTTTTAAAAGGAATTCTAAATGATATATTACATGAGTTGAGGACAAACAAAAAAAGGGAAATGAGAATATTTTTAAAGTACAATTTTAAAAAAGCGTAATTCACTACAGTATTTTGATTAATCATGAAAAGGAAACATATTAAGTTAAACAAAAGTTGTCAGCATCAAATATTATTTAAATCTATTTAAAGACTAGAAAAATTAAATCTCTCTTAAGCCTATAAAATGTTGAAGTACAAAAGATTTTTTCCAACTGAATCATAAAACACATCCTTGGTAGGCTAAATAACTGGCCTAATCGTATAGTGGTTATGCCGTTTATTTTCCACCCACATGACTTCGGTTCAACTCCCATCTATGATCAAAGCTATTCTGTTCAAAATTAAGTGCTGCATTACAACATCAATTGAAGTTCACATTCTAAAAATTTTAACTCACCTACGTTTCTTCTAAGTTAAAAAATAAAATGTTTATCAATTATTTATAAATACTAATTTATTTTAATTTTACAGAGTCTACTGTAAATTTACCAAATAATTACCCTGTTATTTAACAGAATCTCTCATTTTCTAATGCCTATAATTTTACATAAAACTTAAGATAATGGATTATCAGTAGATTCTCTAATTTTAGAGAAAGTATTAAAGAGAAACTAATTCGAAGTTTCTATTTTTTATTATACATGTGTGTAAAATTTGTGTTTTTTTGTGTAGTTTTCCATAATTTTATTAAATTTTGGATTAATTTTCTTTCACTTGCCTTCAGATTTTGACATTTCAGGTGCACGTTGAAGTGTGTCAGGTGATGGAATTTTTCTTTGTTGCATTTGTGTCCGGTACAACCCAACCTGTACAACACTACTCTGTAGAAACAATGCCAACCCCCCCCCCTGCACCCCCAAAAAATCCTTTGCCCCACTTTCAGTTCACAAAGTTTTACAATCTTCAAATCATTTTACATTTTATTGAATATTTTCTTCTGTATTTATTACTTTTATGTAATAATAAATAATCCTCTAAATTTCTCCCCCCACCAAAAAAAAGATTGAGAAAAAAAAACTAAATTAAATATTTCTAATATAAATGAAAATTAAAGTGACGGTATGGAACACAGGGATCATCCATAAATTATATTACACTTCAACAGGGTGGGATTAACGGAGTGTGACAAGGAGAAGTAGGGTAACAAGTTGTGATGTCCATGTCATATTTAAAAAATGAAAAGAAAGTGGAAATTTTTTGCAAACAGCATAATAATGTGTATTAAAAAACATCTATTTTTTGTCAAGTAGTATTTTTTTTAATTGCAGCAGTTTCAAGCGAATGTGCCCAAGATCTTAACAATTTTACAGTTTTTATGTCAGTATGCAATAGATTATATGAAATTTTTTTATATAAAATTAACTCTAAATTAATAGTTTAAAAATTGTGACATCACAATTGGGGGAGGAGAGGATATTGTTCTAGCATGACAATTTGTGACATACGGCAAATGAGGAACAATCCTACAAAATTTGTGTAACATAATTAAAAAATGATTCCAAAAGATAAAAATATTTTTGTTGAATCACATAATGAATATAAGTATTTTCATGTGAAGATGTGATAATTGAAAAGAAATTGACTCTATGTTTTATCCTGTTTTAAGAGATTTTTAAACAATATGAATATTTAAGGATTAAACTTCCTTAAAATGTATAATTTTAATTTTTAAAACATTTTCTAAAATTGATTTGGAAATTTTATTTTTCTTCTTATTTATATTTATGTCTACTTCTTCATATACATATAAAATTAACAATAAAAGAAAAGAAATTCAAGTTCTTTTTTCTTATGTTAAATAAGAAATTTTTGTGAATCCAGTATTAGAAAATTTTAAGACAAAATTGTCTTTACAGCTATTATGTTGTTCATCTTTTTTTTTAATGTAAAATTACTGTTTCATGGATCTGTATCACAAGTAACATATGATTGTGTAATAGGGAAATTTCCTCTTAATAGTTAAGAAATGTTCCCATATTTCATGTTATATATTTGTTTAAAATCTCTAATAAAGATAGCTCTGTTGCAAAGTATAATGCAGTTGATGTAGAATATATCTCCTAAATAAAAAAAGTATCAGTTTTACAAAATTTTCACAACTTGAAAATTCAACTAATAATAGCATATTTCAGATAAGATATATTTACTTTAAATTATAAACTAACATAATATGAAAATTATCTAAAGAAAAAAATTATTTTATGATGATCGTTCAATGTGTTTTTTAAGTGCTTGCTTTCAGTTAAATAAATTTTGTCCCAAATATTTGATAAAAATTGATGTGCATATAAGAATATATGAAGTTCATATTTATATAAATATCTTTTTTTTAACCTTATCCAACTCTAAAATTCTAAAATATTGTATATAATCAATACAGGGCCAAAAACTAATTAGAAGTTTGTTCACTTAAAGAAATTCAGAGTAAAATTTGGGTCTCGTAAAAATCAGAGACCTCAGAACCATTGTGGTATGGTTAAATTGAGCCTTCATTAAAAGGAAAAATCATTTTATCAATTCAATGGCTTGAGTAGTTGAAAATACTTTTCTCTGTTCATTATATATCATTTTTTCAAGTTAATAACAAATTTAAAATAGTGATAATAACAACTTATACTCCATTTGTAGAGACCAGAAAATTAAATTAAACAAATGCACATAGAGATACGTGATGATTAAACACCTGGGAGTGTGCCAGGAGCACTAAACGTACAGTCTGAGTTTTTGCATTTCGGCTGATTGTTTATTATCTTTCAGTGCTAAAATTGACGATTTTGTGGGAATGCGGTTCAAAACAACAACTATGACAGTATTTGCTACAAGATCTTCTATCTTTACCAAAATATGAAAAACGTCTTTCGATTACAAAGTTTATGAATACGAACATCTACCCATTTCTTGCTTTTCTGATCAAAAATGAATTTAAAAAATGCATAATGCCAATTTAGGTTTGAGAGCAGCCTGAACAAATCAAAAGAAAAAATAAAATTAGCAAACTAGGGATTTGGGCGAAAAGTGTAGCTGCTTGGCGATGTCTCTGTAACTAGTTTTTAGTTCTCTCGTTTCGGCGATATGAGTTCAGAATATTGCATTTCTATCTTACCTTTTTAGTTGTTATTTAATCCACTGGTGCTTATAAAGACACTTTATGGCAATTGTACTTCTTTATTTCACATATTGTCTTTCAAAATATAAGTTATTCACAAAAAGTTGAAATCAAATCTCTTTACCACTAAAACTGTTTCTTTTGACAGATTTTCTACATTAGTTTATTTATTTTTACAAAATGAAATTATGATGTGGCTAAATAACATGCAATAAAAGTTTCTTGTTTGCAGTTAAAAAACCTTATCGTAATGCTGAATTGCAAACATAGTATTCAATTATTTTGGGAATCGCAAACTGTACTCTGATCATATATGTCTGAGGATAAATTAAAAGCATCTTGATTTTTTTCAAAATATTTTGCGATTTTACAATAAAAGTACAAAAAGTGTTAAATTTGAATGGTAGCATAAATTGTAGAAAAAATGGATTTTTCTTGAAACAGTTTTGGGGAATGAATATAGTTTTAATGCTATGTTAGAAAATTATTTAAATTAAATTTTCTTCATTGAATTTTGTTTCTCGTCAGAAATTCTTTGCTCTGAAATATGTTTTTGATGAAATGTAAAGTATGATAATTTAACAATTTCATTTCTTGCAGATGAATATATCTATAAAAGTAGTTAAAGAGAAAAGATTAGATATTCATTATGTCACTCAATAACGATCAAAGTATTTAAAGTGGGAAATATGGAACAAAAAATTGCTTTACAAGAGCATTTTGGAGAAGCACCTTCTGACTCGCATCAAGGAAAATCATTTGTTTGTGAAGTGCAACAAGAAGTTTTCTCATATGCGTGTTTTAAACAGACATCTATTAGTTCATACTGGTGAGAAACCATTTGTGTGTGAGATATGCAACAAGAAATTCTCTCGTAAGGATAAGTTAAGTCAACATTTGTTCATTCATACTGGTGAGAAACCTTTTCTGTGTGAGATATGCAAAAAAAATTTTTCTCAAAAGGTTAATTTAAACCAGCATTTGTTAGTTCATACTGGCGAGAAACCTTGTGTGTGTGAGATATGCAACAAGAAATTCTCTCAAAAGAGTAATTTAAATAAACATTTGTTAGTTCATACTGGTGAAAAACCATTTGCATGTGAGATGTGCCATAGGAAATTCTCTCAAAGGGGTGGTTTAAACAATCATTTGTTAACTCATACTGGTGAGAAACCATTTGCATGTGAGATATGCAACAAGAAATTCTCTCGTATGGGTAAGTTAAGTCAACATCTGTTAATTCATACTGGTGAGAAACTTTTTCTGTGTGAGATATGCAACAAAAAATTTTCTCATAAGGTTAATTTAAACAAGCATTTGTTAATTCATACTGGTGAAAAACCTTTTGTGTGTGAGATATGCAACGAAAAATTTTCTCAGAAGAGTAATTTAAATAAACATTTGTTTGTTCATACTGGTGAGAAACCATTTGTGTGTGAAATATGCAACAAGAAGTTCTCTCGTAAATATAATTTTAGCCAACATCTGTTAATTCATACTGGTGAGAAACTTTTTCTGTGTGAGATATGCAACAAAAAATTTTCTCATAAGGTTAATTTAAACAAGCATTTGTTAGTTCATACTGGTGAGAAACCTTTTGTGTGTGAGATATGCAACAAGAAATGCTCTCAGAAGAATAATTTAAATAAACATTTGTCAGTTCATACTGGTGAGAAACCTTTTGTGCGAGCTATGCAACAAGAAATTTTCTAGCATCAATCATTTCAACAGTCATTTGTTAATTCATGCTGTTAATAAATCAATCGTTTGAGATTTATGCAAGAAGATTTTTTCTCAAAAGTAATTTGAAACATCATCTCTTAATTCATACTGGTGAGAAAACTTTCGTTTGTGAGTCATGCAATCAGAAATTTTCATCAAAAATTAAACTAAGTACTAATGTACACTCTCATAATTAACGGTTTGCTATCAACTACCTTCGGTACTTGTTTTAATACGGCCCTTGACTATAACACAAGAGAAGGTGATTTCTTGCCAAACATTACAAAAAATAAATGAAGTAGTTTTAAATGAAATAAAATCTAATTTTATGCTGCTTATGTTTGTCATTATATGTCATATTTTGTATTATATTATTTAAAGATTTATTTATGTATTATATTAAATAGTCTCAGCATATATATAAAATTTGTAAGTATTGAAGAAATTGCTTATATGTTTTTTATATTGATTGTTATTTCATACAAAGTCATATGCTGTTTTAAAATGTATATAAAAATTGGTATAAAATATTTGAAAAGTTTTCTTTTTCTATCAGGCGAAATTTGTTATGACGTCACTACCAATGTGTTAGGTTAAATTTAAAGTTTCTTATTATCAAGTTGTTGCAGCTTTTATATTGAGGAAATTATGATTATGTTTAAATATCTTATAAATTATATGTAATACTGAATTGTATTGAATTAGTAAAATTAGATATATATCTTTCTTAACCTTGCATCCCTTGGTCGTTGATGGTTTAAAAGGTGAGATAAATATAAACAACATGCTCATTTTTTAAAAGTTAGTAACCTTGTTTCGACCCAATAGAACTCAAGAAGTAGAACTCCTTAGAAAAAGATCTTAGAGTTCCTTCTTTTGATGTAATTTCATGAGATTTGTATAAAGCTACTATCTGTCTTGGGACTTCTTTCACTCTTGGAGAAATTCTTGAGTCAGAAAAAGTAAATGTAATTAAATTCAAAAGTGGTAATTTTTTTTACTTTTCTAAAATTTGTTATGGTAAATTTAATCTACTCTGTATAAAGTCTTTTTTGTCTATTTGCTATCTATTGTTCTACAATGTGCATCATCCATTGACGTTAACTGGAAGTTTAAATTTATCTGTGCTTTGAATATTATTTTAAATTTCAATTAACTATTATCTATTTTTTTCTTCAATTTATAAATATCATTGTCCTACAACTATGCATGGTTAATATGCATATGTATGACAAGTTAATAGTAAATGAAATCTCTAAATAGTACCACTGACATAAGGAGGAACTTTAAAAATTGGCGTCTGTTTTAAAAGATCAGTTTTAATCATACTGCAGGACAAGTAGAAAGATTCCCACTTTCTGGATGACACTCTATTATATCTTTCACTAGATGGGCTGTTTGTGACCATTCATAAGCTGGACTTTTATGAGATTGCCAAAACATTCACTCTCTCAGTTAGAATATCTGTTTGTAAGTAGATTAATTTATTTCCACACATTTGATCAACACAGTAACGTTATAGGTCACACAGATTCAAATTCAATGGATTTACATTTTGTTCAGTTAGTCTATTATCCTGGACTCTTTACAGAAAAGTTGAAAAACGGACAACACTGTACTTAAGGGACTGCTTTACTGAAACTTTCTGATCACGAAATCCCATGTTAATCTATGGGAAAACTTAGAATCACGATGACTCCTTACCGAGTACAATGATTAAAATATGGTTTTCACCATCAGAAAGTAGATGTCAGGTACTGACGATGTGCATTTTTAAAAATTGTGTCTTTAAATTTTAAATATTTCTAAGAAGAGGATCATATTTCATTGGTAGAAATTTCAAAGTTTATAAGAAATTTTTATATAGTTAAAATTTAAAGTGACAATTTTTAAAAATGCACTTCATCGTCTCCTGACATCTACTTTCTGATGTTGAAACTTGTATTTTAATCATTATATTAAGTAATGAGTCATCACGTTTCTACGTTTTCTCATTGGTTAACAGGAGATTTCACAATCAGGGAGTTTCAGGAAGTGACTCCTTAAGCAGTTTTAAATGGCTGTACACTTCATCAACAGTATAAGAATTTATACTTATATTTCCAGGAGATGCAATAGAGAAACTTAGGTACTTACTTTCTACAGTGGAGTTGGTGTAACTCGGGCTTAAGGCAGCATTGAAAAACCATTTAACTCCAGGCTATAACTATCGACCTCTGTGTGTAATGAATTGACACTAGTGGATAATTCGTGATTAACTTTATAATCATGGGCGGGGCTAGTTGAGCTTAAGCCGAAAGGTAAGCCTCCGTGCCCAATTTGGCCTTGACTATATAATGACTTTCATATATCTTTTATCATAACTTTAATCATGAGTTAATTCATGATAATTTATGAATAACACTAGGACCCAGAGAGGAAAAAGGTCGCCAATAAATCCAAGAAACTAGCCCAAACACAGGCCATCTTTTGTGTGTTGTCTCTGTTCAGTGGAAATGTTATCATTCATTTGCATTTGAAATATAAAACTAAAAGTTAACACTTTTTGGCCAGATGCAAATTGGGCTTTTTGAGGGAGGCTGCAAAATATGGAATAATATAATATAATTATATGCTTAGTGTATCTCTGAAGAAGTTGTAATGAATGTTATGTCATATTTGAAATTTTATTAGCAAGTTCCTTTGATTTTTCTTTGTTATTTGCTATGACTTGCCTGTCTAATACAGTGAGGGCTTAGAGAAGTATGAAGTTCTTCTTGTGAAAAATAGCTTGTGTAACAAAATCTCACAAATAGCCAAATTTTTTTTCACATTAATGTTGAAACATTAGATAACATTAAATAGATTCATTTTTACTTGTTCAACTTAATAAATATTATTAAAGAATAACTCTGTACCCCTTTAATTGTCCCATTAATTTACAGAAAAAATGTCATTTGTATTCAATAACGTTCCACAATTTTAGAACATGTTTCATTATTTTAGTGTAAAATTCTCAAAGGTATATCTAAGTACTTTTAACTTTGTAGATTTAAAAATCGCTGTTTTATAAAATCACAAACCTCCTATACTCGACAGATGGTGATTGATTCGAAAGAAAGGGGAGGTTATATTTAATATTTTATGTGTTAAAACTGTACGAGTTATGAGCAAGATTTTAACACTTATGGTAAAATAAAGCATATATTTTAAAAATATTTTAACAACTAAGGTAAGAAACATTTTTAAGAAGATGACACAGAAAAAAGAAGTCACAAATATTAATTTTTAGAAGAGGTATTTTTAAAATAACAATTCGATCCACTCCCATAGGCTTAACATTAGCGAAGGGAATTTGAGATCTGATTGATCAACCCCCTTAACGGGTGGATTATGTCTTCTGTGTTATGTACTTCTATGTTTCAAAGTTTTGATTTTGCATTTTTTGCATCACTCCAGTGTGCAAATTGTTGCCCTAACGCAGTTTCATTAAATTCCATGTTAATACAATCTTTCTTGCTTGTAGAATTTTATTTTGCATGTTATTTTAAAATTTAAACTTGTTTTTCTCGAAACTATGTTTTTTAAACTTTGATCATTTTTCTGGAACTATTCGACCGATTTCTTTCATTTTTTTATTTTAAAGAAAGGTAATTGTTTTTGTTGGAGCTTATACTATGAAAGAGTATTATTTTTATTGATTAATTATTTTTTGAGCTCGCAAATGTAAAACAAAAGACAAAAAAATATCCCTTTTTATTTTTTAATTTAAAAATATAAAATCATACACTGCTTTCCAAAAATTAAGTGTCAGTGACCGGAAGCTTTCAATTTTACACGGTATGTCGAAATGGGGAAATTTCACGATTTTCATTTATATTGAAGGACACAAAAAAAAAATAAAGAAAATTGATACCATTTTTATGTATATTTAAAGCTTTAATAATTCACTAAATTAATTTTAAAATTGCAGTTTTTGTTTTGGCGGGAAAACGCTGCATCTGTGACGTCATTCGCCATTTAAACGTTTGCTACGTTTCTGGCTGATGTGTTTGGCATATTTCTTATATATTTTTAATTTTCTGTGTTAAAAATGAGTAGCAATATTGCATAGTGCCATGTTGTACAAACAGTACAATTAATTCGCCTCTGAAGCACTTTTTTAATGTTCCGAAAGACAATAATAAAAGAAAAGTTTGGACAAATGCAATCAAACAAGATGACAAGTTTTCTGGAAAACTAGCCTCTACATCATCGTTATATTGCTTTGAAGTTCATTTTTCAGTAAGTACATACTTTTTCTGTTCTTATGTTTGTTTGTTTTATAAATAAAGTGAATCTTTGTAATATTTAAAAAATAGTTAGTGTTTACGAAACACCATACAATTAGTAAAATAAAGTAATTTCAACCTTTTTTTGCGCTAAAACTTTCATGATTCAAGAAACTTTATAATTTTTCTATGATAAAAGGAACTTTGCATTATATAATGGCTTCAACAGACCTCTTTTAAAATTCAAATATATGATTTTTTTAAACGCTTCATTATGTTCCTTCTTGTATAGTATAACTTTAAATTTTCTTGTTAATCCCTTAATTTAAAGAACTTTAAATAACAGTAAAAAGAAATAAAGAAATATCGATATTTCATTTTCTGATACCTAGGCTCTCACATACACACCACTAATGTTCTGTTTGACAGGTTCAAACCAATTCCTTAACCTTTCTAATCAATCCTTAACATATTTCTATATATTTAAGTGCTTGTTTAAATTTATATACTACTAATTCCTATTGAGAGGCATGTGAAATATTAAGTAACTATTTATACCAAGGCTGTATCTGAAAAGAGACTTAATAAGATTCCCTCAAACAGTTTTATTTATAATCAGAGTCTGCATACTTACACAAAGATACACTGATTTCTTGAGATACTTGGATGTTAGAGAGATTTTGTTTCATAAGATATTGGATTCTATGTATATGTGTAATGTATATGATTAAAAAAATAAATCCTATCATTTTCCCAGAAATGTTATGGCCCTATTTGAAACAGGTTCAACGTTCTGTGTTTTAAAATTTCAAAATATGAGTTTTTATCATTACTAAAAATTTAATTAACTTGCATGAGTCATTTCAATAATGTGTTTTTGATAACAAAACATATATTTTATTAGAAATGACAATTGTTTGTGTTTTGAAAAAACCCAATTTTACATTCCTCGAATTTAGGACAATTTTTTTATGTTCATTAAATTTTTTGACATGTAAATTTTCCCACAATTTTCTTTACCTGTTATTTACGTTTTTTTTGTTTCCATCGTAAATGTGAAGACAATCTTTGACTGCATTTTAATGTCAACTTCTTGTTATTGTTTGAGTTTTCATTTTTCTGCTTATAGATGTTGAAATTTTGTGTGTAAATAATTAAGTAATTTCATGTTTATGACCAACTTGATGTAAGCTTTTGATTTGTTTTATGAGATTTATTTACATTCAATCCCTAAGCTAAAATAATTCTCATTTTATGAATTCCACACACATGTTAATTACTTTAAACCAAGGCTGTAGCCAAAAAGGTAACTCATGAACTGGAAAATACCAAAAAGTTCTGACTGATAAGTCAAATCTTTAACGGATATCGAATCAAATGAAACAATTTAAAACTAATCATAGCTGAGAGATTGACACATATACGAGAGATTCTAATGTTTATTCTTTAAATACAAACTTTTTTTTTTGTTCATTTCCTTTTCAAGTCTAAAAAAGTTCATAGTATGACTTTACAAAGATGTGGATCAGAAAAACACTCAATTAAGTAATCAAAAACTTTGCTCACTTTTTAGAAAGGATAAACTCTCTTTACTAAGTCACACTAAGCGTAAATTAACTAGTATTACTATCGTAATCATCAATGCTGTCACAGAATCTTCATTCTAATTCTGCTGTTGGCTGATGACGGGCTGGTAAAATCTCCAGCCCAAAAAGCATCCCCTGTGTGCTTTATTTTTTGGCGATTCTTACAAAGTTTTATTTCTTAACTGTGATTTATTAACAGTTTTTTTATGCTGTTTCATCTCTAGCATATCCTACCTTATATAAAGTTGCTCATACTAGTATGCCTTGGAAATTAAACTATTTGCATAATTTATATTCGTACAACTTTCCTGCTATATTACAACCCTTAAAAGTTAGAATAATAGTCGTTTCTTCTAAAATTTATTTAAGCACATGAGTTTCTATTATTTTACAGAATTTGACATCTTGTGTTCTGATAGAATAAATCAGAGATAAATATCTGCATTTCAGAAGTCTTCGATTTTTTAAAATTTCAACCCAGTCTCTTTCCCATCAGATATCTGCTTCTTTCAATTGTCTCCCTTCCCTTTTAAATATCTTTATTACTCCATAACTTTTATTGACTGCTTTATTTGTTATATTCTAGTAACAATGAATAAATAATAGAATCTTAATATGCTGCAAAATCAAAAGTGGAATGTGCATCAAAACTTATATATTTGCATAATTGTAAAAGAAAAAATAATAATCAATGATTTTCCAGTTAGGATTGTAGGCATTGTAATTGCTTTTTATAGGCCTTTTACTTCTGTACACAGCCCTGCATATAATTCTGAAAAGTATTTCTAGTGGTATAAAAACACTTCTATTTTAAAAATTTAGATTTGGTATCATTATCAGATCCGTTAATCAATTAAATGTCAAGAGTATTAGATCTATTTCATTGGCGACGATACTTAGCTATTCTTCTTTTAAAGAAAGGTAAACAATGCATCAATGAAATCGACCCAAAGAATTTTTTTTAATTTCCTACATTCAAAATATTCTATTTTGCTTGATTAAAATTACTTTTGAAATGCAATATTTCTTTTTTGTCTTGTCATTAAAAATTGACTGTTTTCAAATTACTTAACTTGATACTTACTTTCATGTTGGTTATGGGTCCATTAACTCAAAATACATCTTTGCTCTTTGAATGTTTTCATAATATTTTATGAAAGGAAAAGGTACTCATTGAAGTGTTAAAAGATGATAATTTTCAACCTCTGAAAAAAGATTGCATGTTATATTAGTCCTGTAAGATTTTTTCTTACATTGAAAATTGATTGAATGAATGATTTATATTTAGAATTGAAGTATATTTTATTTTCATGGTGAAATATATTTTATTCTCTCATTTATTACTTGGATTTTTTTAAATCGGATATTTTTGATAAATCAAGGAAATAAGCAAGCAGATTTTTTTTTTCTTATTTTCACTTCGGCCGATCTTGTAATAATTGTATAAACATAATAAGGTTTTTAAAGAAAGAAAATCAGAAAATTCTAAGCTATGTTATCTAATCTTTATAAAAACTTGTTAATTTTAAACATAAATTTCCTTTTGATATGAAAGGTTGAAAATATCATAAAGTTTGCCTATAAATGTGTTTTGAAATTATACTTTAAAACTATGTTTTATTGATTTTGTACTTGCTTCTTGTCTTTTACCTTTATTTTGTTTATGGTTAGTCATTTATGTTGTTGTTTGAAATGAAATGAAATTGTTTACATATTTCGTCTGCAAAATAAATAAATATATGTAATCTTATAATTCTTTTCTTTTCAAAACATTTTTCTATTACACAAATAAACATATTTATTTAGAGTAACACAAAAGAATCAGATACCAAACACTGTATCAGTCTATCACTTTTTTAGTAGTTATTATTTTATTTTTTGACATGTTGAAATCTAAACTTAATTTTACCTAATTAATTTAATTATAGTTTTGAACTTTAAAATTTTATTTACTTTCAAAGAGATTCTGTTGAGACTTTTAAAATCATAATTCAATTTAATTAAAGGCTGTAAAACTTGTTGCTATGCTTCCTGGAAAATTTAGAAATACCACGGAATTTGATAAATTGTTATTTGATCACAATGTAAGTAATCTTTGCACCATCTATGTTGGAAAATTTGACAGATTTCAGTAGATTTCCAAATAAAATAAATCATCTAAATACCCCCTCCTCCCACCTCTTGCAAAATTTCCACTGCTGTCTTTTACTCTCTTAGTTTTGAAAGTTTAAAACTCTATCTTTAAACTTAAATTTTTAATGTTTTTTGAATTATTTGTTATGTTGAAGAAACAAAGAATAAATAAATCATCTAATTTCCCATCATTCTCGAAATTTCTGCCTCCTGTCTTTGAAAAGGCTTTCGATGTAAAGTCGAATGAGCCATACCCCGTCGTTTTCATGCCCGTAGAACCGGAGATAGGAAAGTGCCCCCTGGTGGTGAAAAAACGAAATCTGTTCTATGAGAACTAACCCAAATCTGTAAAGCTATTGAAATCCAGTCGAAAGAGCCAAACCCTATCGTAATCGGGCCCATAGAACCAGATTTACGGAAGCGCCCCCTGGTGGTGGAACTGGAAGCTAAAATATGTAAGCGCTATTGATGTCGAGTCGAATGAGTCATACCGCTTCGCGATGGGACCCATACGACGGGAGATATTTTGAAAAGAAATAGCTAATTCTTTAGCTTCTTTTTCTCCCCTATACAAAAATCGGGATTTTGGTAAAATCAAAATTTATGGTCGGAATTCGAAAATTTTTTGAATCCCTGAAATGCCAGATAACTCAGAGCAAGGATTCATATTTTTCAGATTCGAAAATCCGATAATTTTAAAAATTTTATATAGCGTATAAAACGTACAATCATTTTTAAATGCATTATATATTTTATCTCTTTCAGAAATGACTTATTCACAGACAATTTGTCTGTGTTGAATGTTGAAATAAAAAAGCAGCTGTCTTTTTGGAATAGAAATAAATTCATTTGCCGTTTCATTAATGAGTTTTAATTGATATCTTTAAAAATTACTGGTCGATTTTTACGATTTTTTTTGTTGAATTTGCGATTTTTTTATACACATGTTAGCAAATTTTCGTGAATGTAGTCATTATTTCCACTTGTTTCAAAAAGGAATGGAGCGATTTGATCTCGGATGTGTCAACCCGGCATTCTTTACAGCAACCTTTTTCCCGTCTGGGGTCAATGTTGGATGTCTGGTCAGTTTTTGGCCGAAATAAAGAAAATTTACTGTCCGAATTTTAAAAAAATTGACTTTTTGGAACGACAAAAATCGGCTGCGTGTGTACCCCGATTTTCGGATCGAAACCTCCGGTAGATTTTTTTAAATTCGATGATGCGTTAAAAAGCGACAATTTGGATGTCTGCGATTATCAAAACGGAAATTTTCTTTTCGGGTTTCGATAAAACTGCTTCTTGTTTTGCTAATTTTGATGAGGTTTTTAATTAATAACGTTCTTAATTAGGGGCTGACTCCTTCGAAAACTATAACTCGGAATGCCCGGATTTTTCTGAATTTTTTTACATAAAAAGCGCTTCCGTCCAGCGTCTCTGACCCGACTTTTATCCGTTTACAGACAGACACACACAGACAGACGTTTACCAACATTAATAATAGTGACTAGCTGGCTTCGTCCGCCAGCGGGCCCCTAATTTACATTGGTAACTAAAATCGATAAAATCCCTAATTTACATCGGTGCCTTGAATCTTTTGTATTCACCGGCTCGCACCCCCCTCGAACCGAACGAACTTCCGACACGGGTCCCCGCTGCCTTCGGCACCGTATACCAGTCGTGCTACGCACGCACCGTATAATCCTTTAATTTGCACATTGAGTAGTATAACCTCTAACCGAAAGAACCTCCGACCCTGGTCCCCGCTGCCTTTGGCACCGGATAATCCCTTAAATTGCACATCGAATAGTATAAATATCAAACTGAACGAACCTCTGGCTCGGGTCCCCGCTGCCCGCGGCAATGCATACCAGTCGTGCTGCGCACGCGCTGCAGTATACTGTAGTTCCACTTTCTGCCAGCAGGTGTCGCAATCCGTTTATACGATCATAACTGAAATCGTTAAGGCTTTCGATGTAGAGTCGAATGAGCCATACCCCGTCGTTTTCATGCCGTAGAACCGGAGATAGGAAAGTGCCCCCTGGTGGTGAAAAAACGAAATCTGTTCTATGCGAACTAACCCAAATCTGTAAAGCTATTGAAATCCAGGCGAAAGAGCCAAACCCCGTCGTAATCGGGCCCATAGAACCAGATTTACGGAAGTGCCCCCTGGTGGTGGAACTGGAAACTAAAATATGTAAGCGCTATTGATGTCGAGTCGAATGAGCCATACCACTTCGCGATGGTACCCATACGACGGGAGATATTTTGAAAATAAATATCTAATTCTTTAGCTTCTTTTTCTTTTTTTTCCCTATACAAAAATCGGGATTTTGCTAAAATCAAAAATTATGGTCGGAATTCGAAAATTTTTTGAATCCCTGAAATACCAGATCACTCAGAGCAAGGATTCATATTTTTCAGATTCGAAAATCCGATAATTTTAAAATTTTTATATAGCGTATAAAAAGTACAATCATTTTTAAATGCATTATTTTATCTCTTTCAGAAATGACTTATTCACAGACAATTTGTCTGCGTTGAATGTTGAAATAAAAAAGCAGCTGCCTTTTTGGAATGGAAATAAATTCATTTGCCATTTCATTAATGAGTTTTAATTGATATCTTTAAAAATTACTGGTCGATTTTTACTAATTTTTTTTGTTGAATTTGCGATTTTTTTATACACATGTTAGCAAATTTTCGTGAATGTAGAGTCATTATTTCTACTTGTTTCAAAAAGGAATGGAGCGATTTGATCTCGGATGTGTCAACCCGGCATTCTTTACAGCAACCTTTTTCCCGTCTGGGGTCAATGTTGGATGTCTGGTCAGTTTTTGGCCGAAATAAAGAAAAGTTTCGGTCGGAATTTCAAAAAATTTGACTTTTTGGAACGACAAAAATCGGCCGCGTGTGTACCCCGATTTTCGGATGGATACCTCCGGTAATTTTTTTTTTTTTCGATGATGCGTTAAAAAGCGACAATTTGGATGTCTGCGATTATCAAAATGGAAATTTTCTTTTCGGATTTCGATAAAACTGCTTCTTGTTTTGCTAATTTTGATGAGGTTTTTAATTAATAACGTTCTTAATTAGGGGCCAACTCGTTCGAAAACTATAACTCCGGAATGCCCGAATTTTTTGACATAAAAAGCGCTTCGCTCGCAGACTTTATCTGTTAACAGACAGACAGACGTTTTCCAACATCAATAATAGTGATTGGAGAAGTATAAATTTTTAAATCAAAAATAAAGTATTGGGTGTCAAAATTACTCAGAATGGAATCATAACCGATTCAGAGAAAATGGAGGCTAATACTTTCATGTCTTCTTCCTAAAAATTTTAAGTAAGTTGCAACATTTGGCTTCTATTATTTCCTATTCTTCTGAGTTGTGTGAAGCTTTCCATGCTTTGAAGAAGAAAAGGGTAAAGTTCATCTGGGGAGCAGAAGCTCAGAAATCTCTTGAATTTTTAAAGAAAGCTGTTCACCCCCTCTTTTATTATGGTCCATCCAAATTGTTCACTACAATTTGTCGCGTACTGTGATGATAGTTCTGTTGTGGTTACACAGATGTCAAGATCTTTTAATTATTCCAGAGTCTGATCCAAGACAAACATGTTTAAATCCAGAAAGTGTATAAAAGGAAATGAGTCTCGTTTCTATAAGGTGCTTATTAGATTTCATTTTAAAATTTTTTACTTAACTAAAATTTCTGAGTGAAATTTTTTTTGTCTTGGATTAGACTCAATACTAATTAAGAGACGTTCGCATCATTCCTGTTGGTGCAGTGTTATTTCAGGAAAGTAGACACATAACGTACGCGACTAATACTTTTGATTAAGCAGAACAGAATTATTCGATTATGCAATGAGAGTGTATTGAAGTTATTTGAGAATTGAATAAATGTCATTACTATTTTAATGAGACCCTTTTGACATGGTTTCAACAAACACTACACAAAATAAAAAAGTATTGAATGCAGTTTATTATCTGAAGAAAAATAAAACTAGTTTCTTCTTCATTTGATTAAAATGCATTTGAAAAGCATTGCACAGAAAAACGTAGTTCTTTAATATGAAATATATGTAGCGAATTTTATATTTCTGTGTTGCTGTCAAATAAAGTACTTAGAAATATTTCCATTCTAAAATAAACTTTGCTTCTACGATGAGTAAAACTTTAAATTAATAAAACTTTTCATAAAAAATGTTTATGACAGTAAGTTGGGAATCATTAAACATAATTTATCAAAAGTCAGTTTTATTCGAACACACAGGGAAGAAATGAAGAATATAGATCCATTCAATTTTCAGTTTAAATTACATTTCTGTACAAATACACACACAAAGAACTGTATTTGACAATATTTATTATCAAAATAAAAATACAAGTTGTGCGAAGTTGACAATAAGATGCAGAAAGTACAAATTCATCATTTAAACATTCAAATAAAGGTTTCCTACATAAAGAAGGTTTGTCCACCAATTTTGAATTCTCATATTTTACAAAAAGGGTTAAAATAAGACATGAGGCCAGTGACAAATTTTACAAGTGTAAATTAAAAGATATAAGAAAAAATTAGTTGTGAAGCAACAATATAATGCAAAAAAAGTAAACTTTTACAATATGTAGGACAAATTATGAAAAAGCTTGATCATAAACTGGAAAAAATAAAAGTCAAAATGTACTTTTGTAGCTTCACTAACTGATATTGTAGTTGTTATAACATCTTCCTCAGAAAGCACATACGTATCCTCAAAAAAAAAAAAAATCCACTGCAGTTTTAAGCAAAAAATAAACAAGTTGGTCTTTCTATTAGCTCGTTTTAATTCTTTTGCCAATAAAACAACACACTCATAATGTTAACACTTTATGAGTATTTCTATATATAAACTCCATCCTTTGGAGAAGAGAGCTTATGAGTTATCTTGATTTAATATACAAATTACATTTACAAATTTATCGCTAGAAAGAGTATACTTTACTTTTAAAAGCTAGAAAGATATTGCATTCTTAACTTTATTTGACATGCACACAAACAAAATAAATATCTTTGACAACTGCGTAGTTACAGTGTATATTTTTTTCTCTTAAAAAGGGCAAAACCTTTATTATTATGCATATATAAAAAGAATTTTATATCCGAAAGACTGTTTTTTTAAATTAATAACAATTTAATTTGCTCCATAAACACAAATTACTGATTGAAAAAGAATTTTTAAAAAAAGAGTGGTTTTCTTTATTGGGAAAATAAAGTTACACATTAGTAGTATTAAAGCCAGATATATTGTTTCTAAAACTACACCATTTCAATAAATGAACTACGATTCCACAATCACAACAATAATAAAAATTAGAATAAAAAATGGGAATCAAATATGTATAATAATAAAAGCAAGTTTTTGTATGTATGTCTGTTCGCGATGGCTAGGGAAGTCTACTACACATAGAGGTCTGAAAATTTTGATATGGATTGATGAAAGCAAGTCCGAATCCTCCTTAGGCACAGATTTTTTTTATAATTAGCCGAGATATTAATTAAATACCAAAATAAACGTCCCAAAATTGTGAGCATCTTTCGTTTTGCTGATTGTGCCTGTGCATCTTCAGACGTTCATTAGTTCTTCACGTTGACGAAAACGAAGCGGTCGTTTTTTCTGCATTTTTAAATCAGGATCACTTGTTTCCTCATAGAGTTACAAAAAACAGATAAACAGAAAAAAATTTATTTACCTTCCTGTTCCAACGATATCTTTTGTTTTAAAAGTATTAATATGTTATATTCTAAAAAACATTTTTACCGCACCTCAATTCAAGTAAATTTTCCAGTTTTCCAATTATCTGCAATTTGAAATTGTTGCACCTGCTTCTAGGATGAAAATTTAAAAAAAAAAAAAAAAAAAAAAAAAAAAAACAAATATTCAGGATATCTTTCTCTTTCTAGAGGTTTATATTTTTAAAATATTAATATTTATGATTTAAAAGAAAAAAACTAAGTTCGCTCTTGTTTATTGACTTCTTTTCAAGTTGCTGTTTTTTTATACATTTTAAAACTGTCGCCCCGCATACCAGGAATAATAATAAAAAAAATACCGACTTATTCAACATATATTTCCGGTTCTTGTGGTAACTTTGATTTCGAAAAATATTAATATATACTACTAAAAAGACATTTATTACAGGCCGACTTACGTTCATTTTCACATTTTCCGATTTTCTCCAAATTTAAAAACATATATTTTCTTTGGCTGATGAAAATACAAAAAAGAAAGAAAAAAAGAAAACACCGATTCTCAGTAATGAAATGATGGGTTTAAAAAATTAATATTTAAAAAAAAATCTTCTGGAAGTTGTTTCAAAGGTTCACCAGAGATTTATTTATCTGAGTGCATTTGAAGATATCGTTTCCCATTTTAATTGTCCTTTCAAACATTTTCGAAGGGTTTTTCATTTCTGCGCATGTCTATGGGGTACACTGGTGAAGACTGTGTGGCCCAGCATTATGTTCGTTTGGAAAGATTTTTGCCTAAAAATATAAAATCATTTAACACTTATTTTAGGTAAATTTATGGTTATTACCATGGTACCTGACAACCCTGGACAGATCAGCTAGTTGATGAACAAAAAGGTAACTTATAAAAGCTATTAGCAATGCATATCTGCCAAAAAAGTTATTATAAAAAAATTCACACATTCTTATAAACTGAATCAACATAATTGAATTTTGCTGGAAAAACACAAATTATGTTCTAAAACCATGCCATAACTTACATCAGTATGGTACACAGCTCTTTGGCTAAAGTTTTTTGAATAAGAGTATAAATCAGGTTGGTGATGGTCTCCAAAGAAACCACCTAGAAAGTAACAAATTAGAGAAGTAGTATGAAGTGAAATTTTCTGCATTTTTCGAAACATATACACATGAACTCTGTAAACTTTACATTACTTGATAAAATATATTGACAAATTTGTTACATTAAAACCAGTTTTATAATATTTTTTGTAATAAATAAATGCTACAAAAATAATATTTTTATACAATAAACCTGTGACTGAATATTAGAAATTAATGTCATAATTAAATATTTTTATACAATTAATATTTGTTCAACATAGAGTTTTAAATTTTGAATTATCAAAAATTTAAATTATTAAATTCTTACATAAATTAAAATATTTCTTAAAAAATTACTAACAAAAATCAAGTTTTAATATTCAAATTCAGTCTTTTTAGATTTAATTTAAGTAAATGAAATTTCATTTTTTATTTCTGGTTATTGAAAAATATATCATTGATGTTTAAGACACTTTTTTCTGAATTTTAATCCTAGGTCTATTGATGATGCACTATACATTACGATTTAAATGAGAGGCATAAAAAATATTTCTAACATGGGTTCCATGGACCCACATTTTTCCGTTCAATTAGTTAACTGCATCATGCCACCACCAATTTCAATTGTGGGACCAGTTTCAATTGTGGGACTGGTACCTTTGGGGGTCCTCGGCTAGAGACTGAAAAGGGGCCCCCCAGGTAGCACAGCAATATCGGTCCGATATTGCCCAATATCGGGCAATCTTGGCATGCATCGGCGAAGACTGGTCACCTCTTACCGATATTGGCCGATATTGATCAATGTTGACCGATGTTGAATCTGTAATATTACAATTTCTCTAATGTTCGATATTTAAATTTTTAACTTATATATAGTTCTTTTTTAGCAAGGTAGCAGACAGAAAACAATTTTAACGACACTTTAAGTTCTGTAAACCTATGGCAAAAAAACTCATATCGGCAAACATCGGGCGACATTGATCAAGATCGGCAGGCTGGGATGTGCATGATGACAACTGCAATTCAACCAATCAGAGACAAGCATCCTTTTTCTTCAGATTAAAACATGGCCGCGCTCAAGCACACTAGTGTTTTGTGTGAAAATTGTAAGCATCTTTAAAGAAGACTCTTTTTACTCTCTAATCGGTATGTATTGCTATTACTTATAATCTGTACTGCTTTTTGAACATTTGAAGATATAATTTTATGCATTTCATGAAATAACTTTAATTTAAACGTATTTTTTATCTGTTTAAGCCTAACGCTAATTGGTATATATCGTTTAATGTTTCTGTTATTATTTTTTTGATTGATTGTCTTGATTCTAATGAACGATTTTTTAAATTTTGTCATAGAACTAGAATGCGTATAGGTATGCTATTGAAATTGGTATTTTCTATCTCAAATATTTTGTGCCTTTGTGTAGGATGTAGCTTATATATTTACTTTTAAATTTCTTCCTAAAACCATTTTTCAAGGCAATCACAGTGGAATGTATTTTCAAAAATATTTTTAATTTCTCAGTTTAATAAGATTTACATATTGTGTTTGATTTACGATTTTCTGTGTCTGACCTTTCATATTGTCATTTATGTTTTAAAGTTTAAGATAAATAAATTACTGTTCGAGCATACACAATTCAAAAACAGACAAAAATTACTCACTTTTTTAAGTAATGTACCGATTATGTTTTTAAGTAATGTATTGTAAGTATGTAATTGTATATTTTGTAAAAATTTTTAATATAACATTGTAATTAACTTTTTTTAATTAACTTTTAAAGTAGTTTCTAAATTCAGCACCTCCATCTCAGTAACTTGCATGGTTAACCAGGCTAAGTATTCTATACAGTCTATAAACTCAATACATATTAGTAGTAGTGCATTTCCCAATCTCCCTCTATAATTATCCTTTTAATACTGGAAAAGTGTTAAAAGTAGAAAATGATATTTGTAGTAAAAGATGTTAGAAATCTTCACTTTTCAGAATGGTGAAATTGAAACTGTAAATATTAGATTTATTTTATGGGGAAATTTGTTTTAGATATCCCTTTTTAAATATTTTTGTTGATCCTAATGTCAGAAATCCTAATGTCGCCCTATGTAATATACAGGCATGAAAGTTCTCAGCTTTTTATCTGAAATAGGCTTTTTTTTTATGTCACTTTGGCAGCTTCTGAGACTGATGCAATATTAAAAGGATAATATGAAAAAATCATAACCTGAAAAATTAGAGAGGAAGCTTTAAAATGCACTAGTTTTGATATTTGTAGTAAAAGATGCGAGAAATTCTTAACTTTTTATAATGGTCAAATTTAAATTGTAAATATTAGATTTTTTTATGGGCCAATTCGTTTTAGAGATCCCTTTTTAAAGATTTCTGTTGATCTTAATGTCGCTCTATGTAATATACAGGCATGAAAGTTCTCAGCTTTTTAACTGAAATCAACTTTTTTTTTTTTAAATGTCACATTGGCTGCTTCTGAGACGGATGCAATATTAAAAGGATAACATTAAAAATTCATAACCTGAAAATTTAGAGAGAGAGAGAGGGGGGGGGGTGATAGATAAAATTGTAATGGTGTACAAATTCCGTGCTTTTAAATTTTCCTTGTAACATGTGCAACATTTAAAATATAAAACAGCAATAAAGAAAGGTAATAATATTTAAGCTTAAAAACTGATTTTAAGATGCATAACAAAATAACTATTAACTATCTGTGCTCAGTTTTTTCTAGCGTTTCCCAGTTTCAGCAAATATTCTTTCAAATGCAAAATAAAGGAGGGGAGGGGGGTTACTAAAATAATAAATAGAAATAATTTTTTAAAAAGCACTAAACTAATATAATATATATATATAAATTTTTAACTATTTTGTGCTCATAATGCTTGCACATCATGCAAATTTTGCGATATTATCTCTGATTTTGCTTTAGTGTGTTTTCTTCCTGCAATATTTGTTTCAATTTGAGCAGCTATGCTAATATAGTGCAGGAATTTTAACACGAGGATGTGTTTGAACTTTGAACTCATAATATAGCATATAGCATGAATAACGGAAAATAGTTGTGAATAAAAACAATAATGGTTTACATATATCTAAATCAATTACATTGTTTAATTTTCACTGATATTTATTTCTGCATGTTATATTGCAATAATAATACTTTCATGCCTGTATATGTATGGTAAGTATGAAAACTTATGGTGATCATGAATCTGCATAACTTAGAAATTTAAACTTTTCAAATCCTATTTAATTTCTGTATGAAATAAATATGCCACACTTATAGCATAAAAAGGCGTTTTATTCCCACCTAAAATTTTAACTTTGCATTATTTAATAATGGAATGATGCTCGCAAGCTAATGTTAAACCAGGGGAGTTTTGTTTAGAAATTTCTCGTTTGCATTTTAATATTTTGAAGTGATTTTTTTACATAAAATATCTGAGGTTGATGTTTATCTGAGTTTCTTTGTACTTTTCTGATTTTAGTTGAATTTTTTTTTTCTTTGAAGACACTTTTAGTTTATATCACTTAAGATATTTCAAAATTATTGATTTTTGTTTTGGTTATTTATTTTTATCAGCTGCCAACACCTTCTCATTACTTAAAGTCAAATAAACATTTTTAATAAGGATTATAACTTAATAAATTTATTATGAAGTAGTAATAATTATTACTTAATAAATTAAATCAAATCTTACCAAATAAAAACAAAACCCATTTTATAATTTTGTCTTACATTATAAAATACTTCATAAATGTTTTGTGCTTACTTGACTGGGGGGGGGGGGGGGGGACTGTGGAAAATAAAATCTTGTTTTTGCATTATAAATAATTCTTTAACATGTATTCATAATACATTTCAAATTTTTCTGTTGATTTGTAACCATTTATCGTTTTTTTTTTTTTTCAGGATCTCAATCGTACCATGCTTTTTGTCATCTGCCAACCACTTGTGGACAAAAACGGTCATTGAGTCTTCAGAATCATCTACTTAAGATACTCTATTCTATCGTAAGTATGCATGTTTTGGGATTTTTTTTATTCTGATTGTCATAACAATGAAAATGACTGGTCCAAAGTATGTTTATTTGATTTAACAGAAATTTGGCAGGTATATTATTGTAGAATTGTAGTGAATAGTATATATTACGATAATTATCCTTTTAATACTGGAAAAGTGTTAAAAGTAGAAAATTATATTTGTAGTGAGAGATTCAAGAAATTTTCACTTTTTAGAATGGTCAAATTGAAACATTGTAACACATCATTGAAACACATTAATTGTAAATATTAGATTTTTGTATGGGACAATTTGTTTAGAGATCCCTTTTTAAAGATTTTTGTTGATCCTAATGTCGTCCTATCTAATATACAAGCATGGAAGTTCTCAGCTTTTTACTGAAATCATTTTTTTTTTTTTATGTCACTTTGGCTGTTTCGGAGACTGATGCAATATTAAAAGGATAACATAAAAAAATAATGCCCT
Source organism: Maratus michaelseni (assembly GCA_963931845.1). Lineage (NCBI taxonomy): Eukaryota > Metazoa > Arthropoda > Arachnida > Araneae > Salticidae > Maratus > Maratus michaelseni. The sequence continues at coordinate 315,858,261 of OZ007597.1, forward strand.
GAAAATTTAGAGAAGGGGGGGGAGGGAAGATAGATAAAATTGTAATGATGTACAAATTCTGTGCTTTTAAATTTTCCTTGTAACATATGCAACATTTAAAATATAAAACTAATAATATAAGTTTAAAAACTGATTTTAAGATGCATAACAAAATAATTAATATGTGTGCTCAGTTTTTTTTTCTAGTGTTCCCAGTTTCAGTGAATAGTCTTTCAAATGCAAAATGAAGGTTGGGGGGGTACTAAAATAAGAAATAGAAATATTTTTTAAAAAAGCATTTCTTTAAAAAGTGCTAAACTAATATATATAATTTTTTAACTATTTTGTGCTCATAATGCATGCACATCATGCAAATTTTGTGATATTATCTCCGATTTTGCTTTAGTGTGTTTTCTTCCCGCAAAGTTTGCTTCAGTTTGAGTAGCTATGCTAATACAGTACAGAAATTTTAACATGAGGATGTGTTTGAACTTTGAACTCATAATATAGCATGAATAACAGAAAATAGTTGTGAATAAAAACAGTGGTTTCAATTTTAATGTCTTTTAACTTTAATTGCATATTTATTTTACATATACCTAAATCAATTACATTGTGTAATTTTCACAGATATTTATTTCTGCATGTTATATTGCAATAATAATACTTTCATGCCTGTATTATATATGGTAAGTATGAAAACTTATGGTGATCATGAATCTGCATAACTCAGAAATTTAAACTTTTCAAATCCTATTTAATTACTGTATGAAATAAATGTGCCAGACTTATAGCATAAAAAAGCATCTTAATCCCACCTAAAATTTAAACTTTGCATTATTTAATAATGGAATTATGCTCACAAGCTAACGTTAAACCAGGGGAGTTTAGTTTAGAAATTTCTCGTTTGCATTTTAATATTTTGAAATGATTTTTTTACATAAAATATCAGAGTTTGATGTCTATCAGAGTTTCTTTGTACTTTTTCTGATTTTGGTTGATTTTTTTTTTTTCTTTGAAGACACTTTTAGTTTTTATCACTTAAAATATTTCAAAATTATTGATTTTATTTATTTTTTTAGAACATAATATTTTTCCCAACAGACTGTTCATCACTTATTAGTCTTGAATCAGTAAGTTCAGACTTAGATTCAGAATGAAGATATCAAAAAAATAAAATAAAATTGTTAATTTTATTAAACATTAAATTGATTTGCAGAAAGTTTTTGACACAATATTTATGTGCGCAGAAAATTTTTGGTTTTATATAAGTCTGCTGATTGATGAATTTTGCTATTTTTTACATGAATGATTGTAGAATTTTGCAGGATTTTTTTTTTATGATGTTAGGCTGACAAACTTTGCACTTTTGTGGTGATGGACTGATGAATTTTGTACTTTTTTACTAAGACTGAATGATAAATTTCATTGAAATTGAGAATTTGAAATGTTCTGTAAAGAAGCTCATTGTTCTGCAACATATATTCTGCTTTTGGTAAAAACTACTTTCTAGGGAACATTTATATAATTTTTGACGTCACTTCTGGCAAGAACTAATATTTCAATCTATGTAAAATGAAACAGATGAAGGAATCAATGTCTGATGGATATCCCCGGGTTTGATTGCTCTCTGAAGATCACGAGTGTGTAGTTTTATTGTGTAACAAACGACTACCATGAGTGATCTTCTGCAAGCACGTAAAATTTGATGTTCCTCTGTGCTAGCTGCTACTTTAAAAAATATGTTGGCTTGAAATTTTACCTTGAAGATCTATTGATAGAATAGGAGTATCGTTTCTGTGCCGAAAATGAAGTAAGTTTATTGAAGTAACGTCAAAAATAATATCGATGTGGAAACAAGCTTTTATATATATATATATATATATATATATACTAAATTATTTAGCTAATCATTACTTAGCTAAATTAAGTTTTCATAAAAAATAGCATGTTAGTTTCGATTAGTCTGCAGTTTTAAGATAGTGAAAATCAAATTTTGATAGTTGCATTCTGAATTATCCTGTGGCTCATCGGTAAACATTTCCTTTTTTAAAAATACTTCTGCAAATTAATTAATTTTAGGTACTTTGTTGTTGTAGTGCCCCTATCCCACACTTAATAAGTGTCATTTATACTATAAACACACTAAAGCTAAACAAAACTATTTTGACTATCATTCATACATTAAAAAAAAAAAAAATGTTTCTAACTCTGGTTTTCATGGTGAAAACCAAATTTTGATAATTGCATTCTGAACTATCCTGTGTTTCATTGGTAACCATTTCATTTTTATAAAAGTCTTGCTGCAAATTAAGTAGTTTTAGGTACTTTGTTGTTCTTATTCACTATAATTTCTTTATATCTCTATAAATAATCTAATATATCTCTATAAATAATATCTATTGTATGTTCAGAAGATTGGCTTCATATTATGCAGAAAAATCTAGAATCAGTAAGTTCAGACTCTGATTCAGAGTGAAGACAGTCAAAAAGATAAAATATATTAACACAAGTTTGGTTAAATATTTTGAGTGAAAAAAATAATAATTTTCAAGCTATAATTTTTTAATATTAAATTCAAATCTAGCATTTACATTACATAGTTTGTAAATAAAAAGGAGAATAAGTAAGCATAGTATAAGTAGTAATAAGTTATTAATTTTCATGATGAAAATTCACTTGGACAAATTTTGATTTTTGCTCATTCTACTTTTCTAGTGAGTGTGAAAATGAAGTTTGATAAAGCAAAAACAACTGTTATCTCCAGCCCCATTGAAAATGTCCTGTGCGATCTGCCAATTGGATGGAAACTGTTTTCAAAGTAAAAGAAGGAGAACATAGGAACAAGAAATAGATGACTTGGAGAAAATTTGAATGTAATATGATAATATAAATAGTGATAGTTTGTGAATAAAAAAAAGTTTCATTTGACATGTTTTGATTTCAAATAAATGCAATGGTCTGTAATTTTTTGCCATGTTTTATTTATCTTATTCACCACAGCAGGTCATTTAGTGATCAGAAGACATTAATGGGGACTGTTCAATGATTCGAAAACACCTGCTAGCTTGTTAAAGCTATGGGCAGGTTCTTTTCTAATTTCCTGTTTAAATTTGAAATTTTTTTTTTTTTTTTCATTGGATAGTTGAGATTAACCTCAGCTATCTTATGCAAAAAAAAAAAAGAAGTTCATATTTAAACGAGAAATTAGAAAAGAACCTGCCCATAGGTTTAACATTAGCGAGCAGGTGTTTTAGTGTCAGTGAAGAGTCCCCTTAAGCCTAACGCCAATCATTCTCCAGAAAAGAACTGCAGAGGGAAAGTTGTCATATAAGGTAAAGGCAAAGTGTCTTGCTTTGCCACTTGCCTCAAATGACTCAATTTTTAGGAAGTTTTATTTATTTATAATAATTTAGTTCTGTTTTAGCACTTTTAAAACTAGTGTTCCATGTTTGAGATATTTTAATAGAATGCTATTTATAAAATAAATTTACAAATCTTTAAAATCATTAAAGATTAATTTTAGAGGCTTTGTGAAACAATTCATAAAATCCAATTAAAATTGGAATTTTATTAAAACATACATAAATAATTGTGATATTTGAAAGCTAAGCTCTTTTTAAATTTCTATTTCAAATGCATTAATTGTACATAATTTCGAGAAAAGAATAGCTTTCCTGACTTTGTTTAATGCCTTTGCAAAATATTATTGACTGTTTAAATGGTGATTTCAGTTGCACTTTCTATTTAAAATTGCCATTAAAAAGTAATTTTAATTAAAACATATAAAAATTTAATGAAAAATAGAATATTCCCTGAATAATATAGAATTCCAACCGAGTGTTTTTCCGCTAGTTGTATACACGAGTCTCTGATTCAAAATGAAAAAAGTCCTAAAAATAAGATATAATTTTTTTTTGTCAAAGAAAAAAGTTTAAATTAATAAATTTTTGTATTATTTTTGATAATTTTTAATAAAAAGTAATTCAATTTTAAAAGTTATACAACAGGTGGATTTTTGCATAAGTAATTTAACGAATTGTTTTCAACTAAATTTTGCCAGAAGATTTTTTTTTTTTCAGTTTATATAAATACAATTAAATAAATCTGAAGATCTATATTTATGGTAAGAGCAGAAAAGAATAAATCCCTACAGCTACATGTTATTTTTCTTAAATTTTTAATAATGGTTAAATATTTCTATTGATTATGTGAAAAAAATTTATAAATAATTGTTAATATGGCAAAAAAAAATGTTGTATGTTACAATTTTCAATCTTACCACTTGCACAAATTCAAATTATTACTATGGATATAATATGATTTTTTATTTTTAATGAGAAAAGTAACATTTAATTATCTTTTTTTACATTTTAATGTTTTCACATAGAACACTGAAACTGAAAATAAAGAAGAAAAACATCAAAATGTAGCTATTATAAAATATTGAATAAATTATTTTATTAATATTAAATTTAATAAAATACTTTTTTAGTATTCTTTCATTCATAATCTTTAATATCACAACTATATCTAATGGATATAATAATAAAAACTGAGGCTTTTAACAAAACAGTTAATCCATGTGGCATTTTAAATGCTTATATATACATGGATTAGCTAATTCAAAGCTGGACTCACCAATATAAAATGGTAAACCTTTTTTTTCCTAATGTAAAGAGTTATTGATTTCTAATATTTTGCTAAGACTGGTAATCAATATCTCCCTATATGAGAAAAAAAAAGATTTGCCATTTTATAGTTCTGAATCCAGTTTTGGCCAATATCGGTCGGTCCGACGTTCACCGACATCGGTCGGTCCGGGGTTGACCGATATCGGCCGGTCCGGCGTTCACCGATATCGGCCGGTCCGGAGTTCACCGATATCGGTCGGTCCGGGGTTGACCGATATCGACCGGTCCGGTGTTCACCGATATCGGTCAATATTGGGTCCCGATATAGGCCGATATTGGAAAAAAAGCTAGCCATGCAATATCGGCCGGTCCGGTGTTTACCGATATTGGCCGATATTGCAAAATCGTTGTTCCCGATATAGGCCGATATTGCTGTGCTACCTGGGCCCTTACCGGGAAATTTAGAGGACAAAGAATATTAGAATATTTACTTTTTGAAAATTAGGTCTACATGCCTAAAAACCACATTTAGCTACTTTGTCTTGAAAAATAGTTGGGTTAAAAAGTAAGTTTTCTCTGATGTTTGTTTACTTTCACAATAAATATTTATATTATTTTTATATACCGTACCTAAACTAGTTCCATGCTAGAAAAACGTAAGTATACTAATTAATTACGAGTTGTTTATTACTTAAAAATGAGAGTGAGAGATACTTTTAGTTTAAGGCATCCAAATAACAGAAGTTAGAGCTCTAATAATCTAAATCCCTCTGTAATACCTAAGTAAATATTAAAAAAGGACACAACGGTAGTAAAAAAATAAGCATATTGGAAAAAAAAACAATGTCCTCATTAATTTTAATTTAATTGTTACAAATTGTAAAATAGGTTTTATAACAAAAAGAAAAATGGCTCTACAATACCTTGGTGCAGATACAGCGAACTAAGAAAGTTCATGTTTAAATAACCAAACGCCTTTTTGGTCAGTTCATCAATAGGATATTTATGCAAGCTATAAAAAAAATCTTTCTACATTCATGAAAAGAATATTAGAAATAAGGTATTGGCCTAAAGTAGATCTAAGTCAATTCTTAACTATTTTAAGTTTAGAAAACACCCTTTCACAGGTGTACAAACTTGTAAGCTACATACAGGTTGGTAAACATTTTAGATTCTGAGATTTCAAAAACAACAGAAAAAGCGCATGATAAACACAGAAAACATTGTTTCTTGTCAGAGCAGTAACCATAAAGATTTTTGTCTTTTTCAAATTCAGATTCTACATCGTCATACTCACAGATTTCTTCAGCTCCATTCAGATTGTCTTGTTTTCTTTTAATGATAGTTTTTTCACCCATTGTAAAGCTTTTCAGACTGATCTGAAAACTCTTTCAGCTCTATCTAAAACTGATTTCTTTCAAGTTTACAAAGATTAGAAATGCTACAAAGAACTTCCACAGGAAAACTATCAAGCATTACATTTTCATTAAATTTCTTTGGGTCTAACCAGGGACAATCTACTGAAATTTCTTTGTTTGGACTAAATCTTTCTTCGCTACTTGCCCTGGCGCAATCTAAAACACTGAAAAAGACCAATTTATAGTTTTGAACAGCTTATATTCCAGGAGCCTCGTCTATTGATTTTTCACCAGGCATTATCTTTTTCTTTTATGTTATTTTTTCCTTGAAATCTAATTCTACTCCAACATCAATACTGTTATCTTCTAAGTTGCTATTAACTATACTTGTATAATATTTTGTTTTGGAATACACAGCGTGAAAGTGTTTATCACTCCTTTTATCCCTTATTTGTTGAAGCAGCTTCTCTACCAAGTTCCTGGCTGTAGAATAGTCAATGGTTTTACTTTATAAATATTTTAAAATAGGAGATATAACAAGAAATAAATCTAATAAAACAATAGACATAAATAGGATTACAAATTTATTTTCACTACAAAGTTTCTAGTATGTTAAAATACAAAATTTTATTTGCATTGATATAATTAATATATGTAGCACACGGCATTATATATTCCTAATATTAAAATTTCGTTTTATACGAAATATTCAACTTATTCGCAATGTCTTCAGAATTCATAACATGCATAGCAAAGTATAATTTCAAAAGAAAATTTCTTTATTTATATTAATTACCAACACATGGCGCAAAATGATATTTAGAAACGAAGCGTAATTTGTGTATTGAAGCTCCAAAATCCGCTCTCAGTCACATGATTTGGACTTTTATTATAATGATTTTAGGGACTAAAACAAAATATATAGTCAGCATTAAGTACCCAAAAAGGGCAAAGAAAGTTTTGGTGATGTTTTGATATTTGGTACTTTTATGTTTTTCTGTCGCTGAACACAAATAAGAGATTTTCCAACAATATTTTTTTCGGGAAATACGATATTTTTACAAAAAATGCATAAAAACGGATTTGTCTCTGTTTTTTTTTTTTTTTAATAACTCCAAAAATGTGCATTTTACGTGAAAGACGAAAGTATATGAATTAAAGAGGATAAAATTTCCTACATTTTATGTATTAAAAGTTTTTTCCCTGATCAATAGTTTATCCGTGAGAGTGCCACAAAAATCGTGGTTAAAAGCAAAAAAGTGCTTATTAAAAGAAAAAAACGAGAAATACGGCCCTATACATTGATGTAACATGAAAACTATCCATTTTACGCAAACGTTGACCATTAAGGATACTAAGGACTATGTGATTGACTACATTTTTCAATGAACTTGCCTGATAACAAATACGACGACTCATTATGAATGATTAATAAATTATAAATAATTATGTACATTAGTAAGTATATTTACATAAAATAAAAAAAGCAAAAATCTTATTTCTTGCATTCTTTTATTTGAAGAACCCTGCTGTTCATCGACATCTACAACATAAAAAATAGATGTATGGAATTAGTGGGTTTTTTTATTACTACCAATATTACAGAATAAATGTTTTCTTAATGGTAAATATTTCATGCCTTGTGGCATGGCTTGTTCCTTTTCCATTGGGTTCACGGATTCAGTGGGTGGACAATGCAGCTACAGCTCGGTTTCAAGGTAAGCTCGTCTTCCTCGTTTTGACTAACCACTGCGATGTTGTTGAAGTTCCTCTCGCAGTTGAGGCATATCTTAGAACAACAAAGCTCTGCCTTCTTGCACCCAAAATTTCGGTTGCAGTTCTCTGTGCACTTGCAGGATACAAGCTTCAACAAAGCAGGGGGATCAGGGGGTAGTACAGTAAATACAGGCTCAAGACCAGCATTTGTTTTCTGCCATCCACACACATCAGTATTTTTTTTCAACACCCAGCCATTGTTGGACTTGGTGATATACTCTTAAAGAGTGCTGTTGCGCTGCAGCTGCTGATGGTGATAAAGCAGCAATATTAGAACTGTATGTAAAGGCTCACTTCTTGTACGAAATATACTTTAGGTAGTTCAGCGAAAGTACATTCGTCCCACTATAGCCATACAGTGAGACAAGGAAACGTTCCGCAGCAGCTGCAACCATCTCCTGAGTAGCGATCGGGTATTTGAATACTTTAACAACATCTGCAACATATGGATTATTCCCAAGAATTTCAAGGAACTTCATTTTCCCTTGCATAAACGGTACTGACTTTGTATCGCATCTGCTCATAGCATGTAGGAAGAGGATATTTTCCGCAACCGTTGAACTCACAGCATTTGATGGAGAAAATGTCAATGGAGAAACGATGTCCTTCTCAGGTTTTGAAAAAAGAAAACGTTTTCAGCTTTGCAACCTATCAAAATGACCAAGAGCTTTACATACCCCCCCCCCCCCAACTATATTCACCATCTCATTTTATGGAGTCAAAGAAAAAGTAGTGTTTACAATAAAGGTGTCTGCGTATTCTTTTGCTTGCTTGCATGTAATATCTGATGATGAAAACTTGTTAATCATCATAGATATTAACCGACCCTTGTTTTTTGGGTTAGCAAGAAACTTTTCTTTTGGACGTGGTAGGTATCGTTGTGCCGTCAAACAATACGTCAGTCAAAGCATGCTTCCTTAATCGTCTCATACGCTCATCAGTTTTTTAACCACTTTGTACGTCATCAGTATAGCCATCAAAGGCAACTACCACCTCTGGTTGATATTTTGACTGCACGTACTCAACATATTTGTCGGATATTAAAGAAAAAGAATTATTTTCAGACGAAACAGCCCTATGCGATTATAAACCACTATCAATGACGAATTGAAGCCTGCCGCTGAACCGCTTGGTTGTTAGGGGTTTGAATGCCTTTTAGAGAGTAGATTTGGTTCTTTTTCTTAAGCCATTGTCAAATAGGGACACGAATAAGGTCCTGGATCGTATGTCAAAAACTCCTCAATATCTTCATCCGAGTGCTTTGCAACCGAAATTCGTTGGAACAAAGTTGTGGTTGTGAGATTAATAGAAACCAATTCGTCGTCTACTCGTATCACAGTATCACACTGTTCATTACAACAAGAGGTTTTATTCTGTCGCTCCGTTTAAATTTGACAGTTCCAAAGTCACCACCAACAACACTGTTCACGTTTTTAATGCCTGATTACCCAGACTTATGGCAGTTGATCCGTTTAGGCTAAAAATAAAATTTTTAGGAATTGAAGTCCGTGTCAACTTTTATTAGCGAAAGTATGTTTTAGTTATTTTATTTTTGTGTTATTTAAAAGGCAAAAACAAGTGCTATATTTTTGTAAAAGCAAATGGAGATTTTGATCCGATCACAGGTATGCTCATTTTTATTTATTTTTTAGTTATGAAGAAAACAATGAACCTCAGATTCATAATATATAGTCAATCGTATAATTTTTAGCACCATCAATGATCAACATTTGCGTTATAACGCCTTTTCAAAGATAATCCGCGAAATAATGATTTGGTAGCGAAAGGATTAAACTTCGAAAATATTTCTTGCACCTGAAAGATCATTTTATTGAATAAACAAAGATTTTCTTGGTAGATGAAAAATAAAAATAAGATTAAAAATAAGAATAAATTTCATGAGTTCATCGATATGACGATCATTCGTTTTAAATTATCGCTTATTAGACTTCAGTGTCTGTTCAGTCCACTAAAATTGACAGTTAGATTTGTTTTATATTAAGAGTGGTTGGGTATGTTGGGTAAGCACTCTTCTCGATTCGTGAAAAGTTCAGATTTCTCTCTCACTCTAGTAGGATTTTTATCCAGATCATGTGTTGAATCTCAAAGGGTTTCTCGTTCCCTGTTCACATAAAGCTTCTTGCGGCCGGATTTTCTAGCATTCGCCGGGGTACTCGGCGTACCCTGTATTCTCGAATAGAGGTCTGGCACCTCTCAGCGTTTTTCTCAATCTGAACTCTTAATTAAAATCCTTTCGCTCATGGTTTTCGCAATGAGATTGGATTTTGTCCGAGGAGGGGCTTATCAGGACCACTTGTACCGTGGGACCATGACATCACCTGCAAAACAGTGCGGTATTGGTTCCTTTCTAAAAAGGGGAAAATAAGTAGTTGCACTTTGTGGTTTCTCACGGAGATCTTCTTCTCACCAAAACAGGCCACCAGCAAAGTAAGTCCTGTCATCCTTGGTGGACAATGCTATCAATTATAATTCTAAAGTTTTTCTGTGTTCACAAAAGAAGTTCGGGATTGCCACTATTTCAAAGCAACGCCGATGTAAGAAAATATGCTGGAAATGTTCTTTTAGAAGTTTTCACACGAGAACTCTCAGATGCCAATGACTGGTTATCACGCACCGCCACGTAAAATTAAAAATGGATTCTTTATAGCGTAAAATTGTTAGTTTCCATGTTACATCGATGTACAGTACCGTATTTCCGTTGTTTCAGTTTTTTGTTTTTAACACCTATTTCTGTGGCACTCTCATGGCTAAACTTCTGATCAGAGAAAAAAAATTCAATTGATAAAATGTATGAAATTTTATCCTCTTTGATTCATGTACTGTCGACTTTCACGTAAAATGCATAGTTTTAGAGTTATTTTGATAAAACAGAGAAAAGCCCGTTTTTTTTTTACATTTTTGTAAAAAGAAAAATATTTCCCGGAAAAAAGTTTGTCGGAAAACTTCAGATTCGTGTTCAGCGACTCCAGAAAACATAAAAGTACCAAATATCAAAACTCCACCGAAACTTTCTTTTATTTTCTACCAAATGACTGGACTAGTAATAAGCAAGAAACACAAACACGGAATTGGCGACTCAAAATACTGAGTATGTAGAAAGTACTTATGAGCTAATAAACTAATTCGATTTACCTTACCTCACCTGCATTTAATGTATCACTATTGCCCCTCAAAGGATGACTTTGCGACTGAGAAGTGGCACTAGTTAACCTAGTATTTTAACTTTTCGAACTTTTTTCAACTTCTAAAGATTTTCTCTTCTTTTTTTTTTCCTTTTCGTAGCGCCACTATGGTACATACGTTTCATGTTGACACAACTGTGACACTGCACTAACTACAACCATACTACGAGACTGTGCGAATGAGCGTCGCAATGCGCCCTGAATTGAAGCCTATGAGCACTACACAGAGCTCGATTATTAGCTAGCAGCGCTCTTCCGTCTGGCCAGCGACACGACACAGAGCCACTACGTAGGCTACCATAAACAAAAAACAACTGGGCACTGCTTAAAATTGATTGTAAATGCGTAAAATTAGTGGGAAACAGCGAAATTTGTCTAATGTAACTAATTATAAAGTTGCACACATTTAATCATGTTTGGGGGCCCCTTGGGCCGGGGGCCCTCGGCGATCGCCGACCAGCCGACCTGGCCAGTCCGGGCCTGTGTGGGACAAATCAATGCAATATATATATTTTTTAATCTTTTTCCAACACAATTAACCCTCTGACTGCTTATCCCGCGATTTCCACAGGCAAGACATTTGTAGAAAAAAAATTATATAATACACAATTTTTGAAGCAATTTTGTTTCAAAAATTCTGCAGTCAAAGGGTAAAATGTGTCTTTAAAGGGTAAATGCAAATGATAAATTTACTACATATTTAAAATACATAATGATTTGAAGTATTAAGTAATAGAGGAGATACTGGCCGATTAGATATTGGTCGAAAGGATTTTGAAAAAAAAATAAGCAGTCCGAGGGTTAAGGAAAATATATGAACTGACCAATTTTTCTCAAAAGATATTGTTTAATTAAATTTTTTAAATTATGAATAAAAATAAAATACATGTGAAAAAAGCAGAAAAGATTCTCACTGAGAATTTTTATAATTATTCCATGGGAATCACAAATATAAAAAAGAAAATTCTGAAATTTGCAGAAAAGTAGTAAAAAAGAGGTTTCAGATGACATTTTATAACTGTATGAATATGACGTTATGGTTTCCAAACAACATACTTGGGAAATACTAAACTCACAAATAAATTATTTTTCTTTAACATGAATATTAAAATGTGTCTTTAGATTACTACTACTAGAAAAACTTTTGGAGCAGACTTCACAACTATATGGCTTTTCTCCAGTATGAATGCGACGATGTATATTTAGGTTCTCCTTTACAGAAAATGTCTTAGAACACACCTCACAACTAAATGGCTTTTATCCTGTATGAGAGCGAAGGTGTATATTCAGATGTCCCTTTTGAGTATATCTTTTAGAACACACCTGCAACACAAATCGCTTTTCCTGAGAATGACTACGAAGGTGTATTCGTAGGTATTGCTTCATAGAAAATGATTTAGAACACACCTCACAAACGAATGATTTTTCTTCTGTATGACAGCAAAGGTGGTTATTCAGACTTTCCCGGTGAGAAAATTTTTTAGAACACACTTGACAAACAAATGACTTTTCCTGTGTATGAATGTGGAGGTGTTTTCGCAGATATGACTTTCTGGAAAATGTTGCAGAACACATCTCACAAATAAATGGTTTTTCTTCAGTATGAATGGCGATATGTTTATTTAAATCTCCCTTTTCAGTAAACGCTTTAGAGCACACTTCACAAACAAATGGCTTTTCCTTGGTATGAATGCGACGGTGTTTATAAAGGGATGACTGAAAAGAAAATTTTTTAGGACACAACTCGCAAGTAAATGGCCTTTCATTGGTATGAATGCGGGTATGTCTATTTAGACTCGCCTTATCACAAAAGCCTCTAGAACAAATTTCACAAACAAATGGCTTTTCGCCTGTGTGAGTTGCGAAGGTGTGTATTCAAATTACCCTTTCCAGAAAAATTTTTAGAACACACCTACCAAGTAAAAGGTTTTTCCCCAGTATGAGAACGAATGTGTGCCTTTAGATAAACATTTGTTGCAAATCCTTTGTAGCATATATCACAAGTAAAAGGTTTTTCCCCAGTATGAGAACGAATGTGTGCCTTTAGATAAACATTTGTTGCAAATCCTTTGTAGCATATATCACAAATAAATGACTTTTCCCCAGAATGGATGCGCAAGTGTTTCTTTAGATAATTCTTATTGGGAAATCTTTTAGAGATATATATTATATCTCTTGCATATATTACATATATGCTTTTCTGCAGTATGAGTGATCATATGTTGTTTTAGCGAACTTCTTTTAGAAAACTCTATAGAGCATACTTCACAAATAAGTGCTTTTCTTTCCATTGGATTAGACAGATTTTTATATGGAAAATCATTAGTAATAAAAAACTTTTCTTCACTATAAGTAGAGATCTTTTTTGTAGGATATTTCTGAATAAAACTCTTTTCAGATATACTACAGAAATACAAGATTTTCCAATAAATATTTTTATCTGACTGAGATTGAAGTACTAGATATGTAATCTGTTTTTCACTTCTTGGTTTCTAGTTCATGGAAATCTTAGAACCTTCTTGAGAAACTAAAAAAAATCTTTGCTAACTATGCTGTGAAATTACTTTAGCAAAAATTATTTAGTATTTTAACTAGTTTCTGATTGACATGTGTCGAATCTGGCTCTCTACATTGCTTGAAAAAAAATCTTTTCTATTCTTTATTGATAAAGATGTCTGTCTTGTTTATATCTGAAATGGGAAAAAAATTATTAATTGGTCTCTTTTATTAATAGCTTGTAGTATATATTCAGAGATGCCACTCAGAAAATAACAAAAAAAAAGACGAAATTAAGCGAGAAATAAAATTTATGACATTTTGCACAACATCTTTGTATGAATTTGGTAAACTATATTATTTATAATTAACTAAATAAACTATAAACAATAAGATTTATAACTAAAATAATTTTTCATCTGATTTAAAAAATAAAAGAAAACAAAAAGAAATGTTTACGTTTTTGGTAAACTTACACTTTTAATGCTGTTAATGCATCATACCCGAAAACATATCCTATTTAATAAATAAGCAGAATTTTTCTTTAGTCCACAGTATTTCATATCAGTTGAGGTAACCCAGACACCGATTCAATGAGCTCAATGAAGAATTTTATATCAGATCATTTTAAATCAATTGAGTTAGCAGCAATATATTTAGTGAGGTCAGTGATGAATTTCTCTATTTATTAGTATAGAAAAATAGATGTCTATGAAAATAAAAAATATGTATGATGAAGAAGGATTTAATTTTCTTTTAGGTTTTAAATTTCAATAAAATAAATTTTAGCAAATTGTGACATTTATGTTGTGGATAGAGAGCGTTGTTGTGGATAGAGAGCGTTGTTGCGAATTTTGTTGACATTAAATCATTAAGGGTTTTTTTTTTATCTCTATGCAGAAAAGAAATTGCAAATTTTATGACCGATTGCCAATTTTCTCAACGACTCTTTGACAAAATTCGCTATTCATTTTCGGCTATTGTTTGACGAAATTCGCGATTCTTTTCTCGATTGGTAAATTTTACGTTTTTCTGCGACTTAGTAGAAAGTAGATTTAGACGAAAGTAGCTATTTTTTTCCGCTCCAAATTAAACGAAATTTGCCATTTTTCCACAACCGATAGACGAAATTCATGATTTTTTCCCGTGACTGATTGACAAAAATCGCTTTTTTTAGTGATCGATTGATGAAATTCGCGACTTTCTTTCATGACCGATAGATGAGATTCGGGGTTTTATTCAACGAGTGACTGACCAAATGAGCAAATTTTTACTGTCACCAGTTGAAGAAATTCACACATTTTCTGAAACAAATTGACAAAATTAGCTATCTTACCGCGACAGGTTAACGAACTAAGATATTTTTCCGCAACCGATTGACGAAATTCGTGATTTTTTTGCGACTGATTGACGAAAATCGTGATTTTTTTGCCGCGACCGACTGACGGAATTGGCATTTTTTCCTGCAACCAATTGATGAAATTCATAGGTTCATTTTGAGACAGATAGATGAGATGCAAGGCTTTATTGAGTGACTCACTACATTCTCTATTTTTTACCATCTATCATTTGATGAAATTTGCAATTCTTTTCTGTGACCAACTGACTAAATACATGACTTTTTCTGCCAAAGACTGACGAAAATCACGATTCTTTTTTGTGATCGATTGAAAAAACTTGCTATTTTTTCTGCAATCTATTGATGAAATTCGCGGGCTTTTTTCCGACCAATAGACGAGATTCAGTGGTTTATTCTGCGAGTGATTCACTAAATTCGCAATTTTCCCTGCGACAGATTGACAAAATTTCACGATTTTTTTCAGTGATCGACTGAAAAAATTCGCAACTTTTCCATGGCCAACTGAAGAAATTTGCATTTTTTCGGCGACCGACTAACGAAATTCACGATTCTTTTCCATGATTGACTGATGGAATTCGTGATTTTTACTGCAATCCACTGATGAAATTCACGTTTCTTTCTCGCCGCCGGTAGATGATATCTGCAGTTTTATTCTGCGAGTGACTAATGAAATTTGCGATTTTATTTCGTGAGTGCTTGACGAATTTCGTGGTTCTATTTCGCGAGCAATATACAAAATTTGCAGATTTTGTGGTAACCGTTTTCACGAAATTCACGACCAAATTTGGAAATTCCTAATGCCTTTCCGTGTTCTATTGACGAATTGATTTTGCGAAAATTGACAAAACAAAACAAAAAAATAATAATAATTCAAGGAATTTGGTTAATTCATGGATGATCACATCCTATATAGCACAAAAGCTTCCGAATATTTCTTCATGAGCTCCAAGTCATCCCAAATTCCTCTTGATATTAAAGTGACAAGATCAGAGCTTTCTGAGAAAGAGATCTTTAGTATCTCCCCAAGAGTGAGCTGCCATTAACGTTCTTCGGAGCAACCTCCAGGTTTTTTACTTGTGGGGGAAGTACCTAGGAAGTCACAGAGCTGGCAGCATCTCACGAGTGATTCTGGAGTACAATACTTTAAATTTACTTTTTTTCAAAAAAGGAATTTGATTTTTTATATTACAAATTACTAGATATATTTTATTTTTTAGTACATCAGATAAGTATCCTACAAGTATTTTTAATTATTTCATTAACTTTTAACATTTAAAAAAGCTAGCTACATTAAATACTTTAATTTAATATTTGAATTGATTTAATTTATATTTTAAATATTAGCAGGGCTCGATATTTTTTTTCCAACCGAGTTTTGCCATCTATGCCGTACCTCGTAATCTGATTGGTCAAAGCTGTCGTCTTCAAAGTGACATTTCTTGGCAGAGATCATACTTGGCAAAAACCACCAGAGGAGAGATTTTCGATGAAAAAAGTTATTTGTATGAATGTGTACCATGAAAATTAGAAAAACTAGATTATCATAAAAATTAATAGAAATATATTAAATTAGTTTTGTGTTTGGATTTTTTTATGAAGTCAAATAATTCTAAATATTAACCTGTGTTGTTTGATCTTTTAACCTCCCTTCCCCAAAACAAAAAAAAAGATAATCTGGGTTATCTAATGTTGGGGCAGGGGGTTAAACTTAGGCATTTCGATAGACTGCAGCTGTTTTTTTTAATCTTTTTTTGTATGTCTAAAACAAGGGAAGGGGGATTTAAAAGTCTACTGATTTATTATTACTATAAAATAACAAATAGGACAAAAGATTGAACAAAAATACTTAGTGAGTTGACGGAGGGGAGCAAAGATTGGAGCAGTGTAAATTTCAGGTGTGGGAAGATTGATTACTTACTGTAACTACAAAGTAACAGACAGGACAAAAAAATTTTAAATAATTGCAATAGATGTAATATATTTTTTTAATAATTTAATAAATTTTTAAATATAACAATACTTTTTATTTCATAATTTAGAATAACTTAAAAAATTTAACATTTTAAATGATTTTAAATTTAATAACTTTTCATTAAAAATATAATTTAACTCTTTAAGCTCCAATGATTATTTGCTGGAGGAGATGATGGAATTTTCTGAGGGGGCAGTGTAGAAGACTATTTATATATTATTATAATAAAATAAGAAATAGGACAAAAAATGCATATAAAATTTTAGACTTTATATGTTGATGGAGCAAAAGGTGGGGAAGTATAAATTTCAAGAGGGGTTAGATGATTGATTTCTTACTGTAACTATAACGTACCGACCTAATTGCAAAGATCGGGCAGAAAACCAGGCAAATAATTTTAACAGATTTATTATTTTTTAGTAATTTTAAATTTAATATATTTTTTTTATTTTTTTTTTATTTAACAATATATATATTTTTTTTACTTTCTTTTATCTTTACAAGAAGAAAGTATTGGATTCATGAAAATTTTCGATTTCCGGTTTTTGACAGATTTATACATTTTAGAAGATCCTGAACACGATTTGACTGTTTTTTAGAAAATGTCTGTCTGTGAGTCTGTTTGTATGTGATAAACATTTTGTGGGCACTCTATATCAAGAACTAATGCTTCACAGCTTTTTTTTTTACTCTTTAAATTGTAACTAGTGGAATTACTGCCACAAATCTTCAATAAGTTTCTTACACAAAAGTTCAATAAGTTTCTTACATTAAAGTTTACACATTAATGCATTTTTTTTAGAAAAGTCATAGTATAATGGTTATTTTTTAGGAACACATAAAAATTTCTAATAAAATAAAACCTCCATGATAGACATCTCTATTTAGCATTTTCAATATACCTCACAAATATTATTTGTCAATATTATTTCCCTCTGAACAGTCAATACCTCCAAAGAAGAGACAACTTTGACACCCTTGGTATGGCCATTATTGAAAGATTTTATTACACATCATTATTTACTGTGTGCCAAAATGAGCAATATTGGTAAAAAGCAGAATTAAAATTAATATGGATAACTCTAAAGAGTTACCACAAAATACACCAACTAACAAGCAATAAGTAAATCAATGAGCATATAAATATAATAAGGAAATTAACAATTTTTAAAATCGTTTTTATTTCTTTTTCTAAAAAATACATTTTAGTACTTATCTAATTCAATATTTCACGTTCTCCTCCTAAATTAATTGGTATATTAGAGAAATTAAAAACACATGCGAATTTGAAAGAATCCCAGTTCTGCTATTAAACAGGAAAAGGAAATTGAAAATCAATGCATAATTGCCCACCAGAGAATCTAATGAAGAAAAAATGCAATTCAATATAATTCTTCCCAATAAATTTTAAATCAAAAGGTAGCATCATGTTCATTAAAGTTAAATTATGTTTATTTTATTTTATATAAAAAGAGACACAATATTGGTAATACCCAATGACTAGAGAGAGAGTCATATAAAACGGTAATTTTTTAGGGAATAAAGTAAATGAAAAAAATGTGATGTGAGACAAGAAAAGTATCCAATAGAATATCAAACATAACAATCTTTAAACAGAATTTTAACTACAGCAGAGGGTAAAAATTCCACACCTTGTGATCAGAGATTGAGCATTTTTTAGATCATAAAAGACCCTTACATTTAGGCTAAAGAAATTAAATAAATACAGGCAAAATTAAGTGAACAGAAAGAAAATAGACATTAGAAATAAAAAATTTAAAATGTCATTAATTTTATGCTCCCTGTTCTTTGAAGAAAAAACAAAAATAGTGAACAAAAATATATTGTTTTAAAATTTTAGCATTGTACACTTTTAAAGTTTTATATTTTAATAAGCCTTTTTTTTTGCTTAAGAAAAATCTTTTTATAGCCTTTATGAATACATGAAATCCATTAAATTTTGCTTTACTTCACTTAACGAAAAAAAAAATGGTTACAATTTCAAAACATTTTTTTAAATTTTTAATGTCGATAAATGATACAACCACACATTAATTATTTTATTATGTATTACTGAATTCACAATTTTGGGGCTTATTAAACCAAAAATGAATTTAGCCATAATTTATCAAGTGTACTCACAAAAATTAACTGTAATATTTAATTTCCAGTCAAAGTTAACAAATAAATGCTCTCTTAAGCTCTCAAACTTAAGCTTAAAGACCTTTATTATTAAACCTAGGAAGCTGTGCAATTTTTTCTGCACACTACTATATAAAATTTTAATGTTTTCATCTAACATACAGTAATATATTTTCTAATGCTGTATAAAAATAAAAATATTTCACTTGATTTGAATAAATGACACTTGCAAAATTATACAGGGTGTCCATAATTAAACGACCCTACTTTAAAATTGTCTACAGACGAAACTATTGGTCAGAAAGTTGTGAAAATTTGTGAAGAACATAAGGAAGGAATAGGAATTTGTTTGAGCGAAACAAAAAATTAGTTCAAAATTTCGCCACCAGAGGGCGTTTGTTAACAAGTTAACATACGATTTAGCATACATTTACGACAGTTCACAAATTTTATTATAACACATCATGTTCCACATGACGGCCATCATTTTCAGCTATCATCTGGATTCGTAAGATAGCATGTTCCACAGTTGACCGCAGCGTGTTTTTGGGAAATGCTAAGAACATGTGAAAAAAGTTTTGTTGAACATCTTTTGTTGTAATAAAATTTGTAAACTATCGTAAATATATGCTAAATGTGTAATTCATTACAAACGCCATCTGGTGGCGAAATTTTGAACTAACTTTTTTTTCGCTTAAACAAATTCCCATTCCTTCATTATGTCCTTCACAAAATTTTACAACTTTCTGACCAATAGTTTCGCCTGTAGACAACTTTAAAGTAGGGTCATTTAATTATGGACACCCTGTACATTGCAGGTTAACTTTTTGAATATCCTTTTCTTTAAAATAATTTTGTTTCACAATAATTAATTTTTCTTCTCTCAAAAGAAAACAACAGAGAATTAAATAAAAAACTCACCTTTCTATTTTATGAATCAAGTTTTCATACAGCCATCTGTAAAAAAAATCTTTATCTGTTGTCTGAAGTGTTATTCATACAGGTGTCTATAATTTTTCAAGTGGATTCTGGTGTGTTTGTTGAGTTCTATCACTGAAAGAAACAATTGACATGATTAATTTAATATAATAATAACAAGAACAAAAATTAGGCATCAAGCATAGATTATAAAACACTTTTCAACACTAACATAATTTTATTAAGAAGTTTAATGTTTTTTCAAAAAATGAAATCGATCATAGTTTGTTCTGTAGAAGATAAATTCTTTTGTGCATCTCTGTAAATGAAGATAAATCCTATGCACTCCTTAATCTACAGAAAATATGTTGTTGTACATCTAAGTGATCCTTTGTAATTTCATTATGTAAGACATTTCATACTTTTATATATATTACATACATTTCATACATGATATTGAATACAATTCTAAAAGTTTTTTTTAAGTTTCAAATCTGAGTTTTGTGTTCAGAATTACAACTGATTAATCTACCACATTAATTTTAAAGAATAATAACATATAAGTGATGATAAGTAATATAATTAAAGTATATAAAATTTTCACAGGAAAATTCATGCATTATATTATAAACATGACATACAGCTTTATGTGCAGTTTAAAATTTAAACTACAGCTTTTCAAAAATAATATATTGCAGACATGTATAAAAATGGATTAAAAATTACATGAAAGTAAAATATTTTGCACTATATGCTACATAGAGTGTATTAATCTTTAAGCCTAAATAAATCTTTAAACATGTTTGATGTAATATCAGTTCTTTTCCAAGATTAAAAGTTTACATTACAATTCATTGTCATTAGTGAAGCACAATGAGGCAATGAACTTATTTTTTCTATGAACTATAAATGTAATTTTGTATTAGTTTGTACTTTCAGGGAGTGTACAAAATGCCTTTTGGGGCCTTCTAAAAATGGAGCCCCATGGCATGTGGCACTGTGTTAATCAGGATCTGGCATTTCAATCTGCATAAATAATTTACGTCTTAAGGAAACACAAATAAAATGTAATTTATACATCGAAAGTGTCCTATTTATATGTATACTGATTTTTTTTAAAAGTAAAAATGCATTTTATGCATACATAATTGAAATTACTGCAAATATAAGATTAAAATAGATGAATATTGCATTAAAACAGTAATAAGACAATTGAATAAATAGATACAATTCATACCTTTCTATAAATTACCTTAAACCAAAATCTTGTTTAAATGATGATCACTAGGCCTAACCCAATTACATTATAAGTCGCTATTTTTTTTTAAATTATTAATACTTCTCTGCTTTGTCAAAAGAAAAATTAAATAAATCAAATAAAGATAATTTTTTTTAACACTGAAAATAATAAAAATACCATGTGAAAGTTGCGATATAACACGAAGATAGAAAATTATATATCAATCAACCCACCGCAATTTTACGATTAAATTCCCAATAGACGCGATTATATCAGAAAACTTTTCAATTAATTATTTGTAATGTTGCCGTCTATCATCATAACAAAAATACTATATTTATATATAAAATTTCAGAATTTCTTTTAATTGTTTTTTTATTCGCGTAAGACGAATTTTATATTTTCAATCAATACATGATAATCTCTGCTTAGATCATTCTGGTTCGATTCAAGGTAAACACATGCCTGCACAGGCACTGAAGGAAAAACAGGCATTGACATTGTGTGCTGTGCATTGAATTTTACCATGAACGCAGGGCTGTAGCTAGATGTAAACAATAGGGGGTGCTCAAGAAAATGTAGGGGGGGCTCATACTATTTCTCTCTCTCTCTGACACATGTACGCACAAACACAGATATATATGATCAAAGTATTATATAGAAAGTTTCTTATTAAATTGTGTATAATAACTTTATTTGATACTAAGAAAAATAAAAGCTGCAGACAGGAATGTAATACCTTCTGGATTATTTTAAGGAATACCGTATACCCTCTTCTAAAAAACACTATAGCATATACTTTTTAGGGTATACCCTCTGCCTAAAGCGTATTCCCTCTGATTGTTTTTTTTTACTACTACATCACTGGCTGCAGAATGAAAATTTTCAGTGTATAATTAAACTAGTGAAATAATCAGTGATGATGTCAAAAGTAAATAAAAAGCTGTTTCACCTGTTTCAAAAGAGTTGCAACCTTTAATTTTTTCTGAATATTCCCTGCCCTTCAAGATTCTACAGTTATGTTATTATATGACAAATAAACATTAGAATAATAAAGAGTGTATTTTGCATTTAAAATTATTTTTGTGTCTAGTCAAAAGCTAAAACCACTTGTATTTAAATTGGCTACAACTCATTAGAATAATTTTGCTTTATTCTAATAATAGAAAACGCTGGAACATGAAAAATTTCAGTATATAACTAATGCAAAAGTCAATGCTTGCATCAGCAAAAGGTTGCTAATTCTGAGTATGTGCAGATAGGATGCGCGCCTGTTGAAGAACTTATTTGCAGTTTTTAAACAAATACTACAAATTAGTATTTATGCAAAACTGTAAAGAGCCCCCAAAACTAAGTTTCATTTTTGAACAGAGTTTCATTTGGATTTTCAAACAAAATTTCATTTGGCGGCCTTGGCAACTTTCCCAGGGGGGGGGGGGGGGGGCTCAAAAAGTTTCAGGGGGTGCTGAGCCCCTCCTGGCACCCCCTTAGCTACGGCCCTGCATGAACGTAGAAAGACTTATTTTAATAACCGGAAGTTAAAATACCTAACCACACTATTTAAAAAAATAGTTCAAAGAGAGAATAGCTGTCAACTTGAACTTGAACTTTGAAGGGAGGTGGGCTTTGAGACCTATAGCTACAAGGCTGTCGTCTCGAATGATCCATATACATTTATTTTTAACCACAGAAACACATATGCGACTTCATAAATCTGGACGAGAAAGTACAAGGAAATTTTACAACACCAAGTATTGAATCTGTCCCTGTCTATAATATTCTATCTTCAATATTATTTATATTGATATTAAGGTATCAATATTCATTTCAAAATTAAAATATCATAAAACTAGAACACAAGAATAGGTTAGGCTTACCTAAACGGTCCTCTTTCGGGAGATAAGATATATTAAATTATTCCAACTTTTCGAGAATAAATGTTCATGTTGTTCAAAAAATAATTCAATCTACACAATGTAGACACACAAACAAATATATTGACGATCAGGAACACAATATACACAACATTTTTCGCGCACATCATAAATATTACATCTTATATTCCGTATTACATTTTCTAGTTCATTTCATAAAACTTCTAAGACAGATCCATTTTTTATCAACAGGAAAACATCGTCTGTGCGAGGCGCAAAATAGAAAAACGATTAAATTAAAACCATGGAAGTAGCGATAAACGCAACACACTCCCACCTTTGAGTTTCGAATTCAATGAAACTCAAACATTACTTTGGGTTTATATAAACGACCATATCGGGATCGTTTTTCAGGTACAGTCACCACAGGAGAGTCACTAGCACCTTTATGGAAAATAGGTTCAGTAGATTCAGGATCTAAAAAGCAGTCTTTAACAGAATGTTGGATCATTGGCTTACTCATACCAGGGTCTAAATAACAGTTTTTACCAGTCAATTTTACCGTCGGTTTGGTAGGAGCAGGATCTAAAGGACATTCTTTATCATTCGACTGAACTGTAGAATGGAGTTCAGTACCTCTTTCATGGGTTACTTCTAGAGGAATCAACCTGAGAACAGGACGTAGAAATTCGCCGCCTTTCATCTTTACCTTTACCAATCGTACATTTCCATCTTTTGAAGGATAAAGTTCAATAATTTTTGCAAGTGGCCATTCAAGTTTTTTAACATTCTCACTAGTCACAAGAACTACATCACCAATTTGGACAGGTCGCTGATTTTTGTTAAATTTCGAGGATTGTTTTAAACATCCCAAATATTCTGTGCGGAATCTCTTTCGCAAATCTTGTTTTAATCGCTGTCTATAGGCATGTTTCTCATTAATAGACAATGAATCCAAAATGTCAAGATCAGGAATCCCTGATTCTCTAATGTCTTGTAAAAACATAGAAGGAGTAAGTGGTATTAAATCATCAATTTCCTCTGAAACATAGGTCAAAGGCCGCTGATTAACAATGTTTTCAGTATCGCAAATAACAGTTTGCATTTCTTCTAAGTCCAAAGAGCTTCGTCCTAAGACTTTTCGAAGGATCCCTTTTATTACGCCTATCAAACGTTCCCACCATCCACCCCACCACGGCGCAGATGGAGGGTTAAATTTCCAAGTGATCTTCCGAGCTGTGCTGTACTGAGAAATAACATCCCAATCAATTTGCTTAAGCAAATTTTCAGTACCCGTGAAATTTTTACCGTTGTCAGAATATACTATCGAAGGTCTACCTCTTCGTGCTATAAATCTTCTAAAAGCTTGCAAAAAGTTGTCAGTCGATAAGGATGTGGTTATTTCTAAATGTATGGCTCTGTAGACAGCACATGTGAAAATAACTATCCAAGCTTTCTGACCACCTCGAAGAAGTAAGCTGCGTTTTCACTGGCCGACCCAAGGCCTAATTTACCTAACTTTCGACCTAAACCCAAGATTTTAGGTAGTTAGGTAGCGATTTTGAAGGTTTGATCAGTACTCAATCCTAAGCCCGTCTTACCCAAGCTCAGCCAATTAGAAAAGAGCTTTTTCATACAGAGCTTCCGATAAATAATATTTATTTTGGAATTATTCAGCTTTTACAAAAAGAAATTCCATTTTTTGTGATTGAAGCAAAATAGTGAGTTTTCTTAACAAGTTTATATATTTTATTAATGTCTTTCCGTTTAGTAAATAGCAATCCAGTATAGATTACTTCTTGTTGCACTTTTTTTGTACTATAAATATCTCTGTTTTTGGTAATGATTCAGATGCATTTTATTAATATTAAAATACTAAATATATAGTTCGTGTAAGGATTTCGTTTCGGATGTAATAATGGATGTATAAAGTGCAGTTCTCAAAATTATTTTATTATTGAATGTTAACAATGCAAAAAAAAAGTAAATAAAAATATATATTATGGATATTTCTTTCTCATAATGAATTAAATATACTTGTTTCATTGATTTTAATTTATTATATATGCTTATTTGATAATGCGTTTTTCGCCAATTTAGAATTAAATTTCTCTTTTCTTATTTAAATTAATTATAAGTATTAAGAAAGATTTGTTTACTGTAGCCATTACTGTATACCATTGATATTTAAATTGAAAATTAGTTAAAGATAAACTTCAATCCAGTTTCGTTAATACTTGAACATTCATGTTTATTCAAGCATGTAAACAAACTTTCTCTAAAATAAATAAGCCAATGTATTTTGTATTATCCTGTTCTCTTTTAAAGGCGAAATATATACTACTAAATGCAAAACAGTTTGCCTTTTCAGAGATTTACTTGTTAACTTTGCTATATAAAGAAAACTCTGCTGTTCTGCTGTTTAATTTTTCTTTTTTTATGCATTTCACCTGCAGATGTACTATATATTAGAGTTCAATCTTTTTTGTTATTCCATTCATGCTGAAACTTTTATGAAAATATAAAACTTTGTATGAAATTTGAATCAATTGCAATCATATAAACTTTTCTAAATAGACATCTCTAAGAATTGGCACACATTATCATGTATGATTTGTTATTAATTGAGCAATGCTTTCGTGTGATATTTCATTTCGAATGACAACTAGCTAACAATATTTTTTCACGAAATTTTTACATGGGCTGTAAAACCGTTTATTTATCACCAATAAAGATTTCAAAGAGTTCGGACAAAAATAACTTTTTATTTTAAAACTATTAAACGACCATACGTAAACAAGAAAATGAGCGCTTTTATCACTAAATATCAATATTTTTTCGCGAATTTTTCATTTTAAAATGTGTCATACAAAATCTGGTTAAAGATAATAAAAACTTGATGTTTCTTTTAAAATTTATTATAGCCCGGCAGCACCAGCCGGGGGCCAGCTAGTATTAATATTTAAAATATACATTGATATGGCACATTTACCACACAAATCTAAAAAATAATCAATTTAAGCTTTAAATTGATGCTTTTGCCTGCAAAAAATAAAAAAAAGGAAAATTTTCCTGCTAAGCAAAATTGAAAAGTTGTCAAATTTTGGTGATATGCATTTTCTGGTAAATTCTAGCAACCTTTTCCTTTTTGCTGGTGGTTCTGATGGAGAAGAGAGATTTTTTGTCGAACATGAATAAAACAAAAGTTGTACGGTGATGTCATCTCTCAAGTGACCTTAGAGGGTCATTCAAGTATACCCGTGAGTAATTTTATACCCCATCGTTCCTTTGTAAGAAAAAATAAGCAAATAGTAGACCTCCCTGCCCCCTTTTTTTTGCTTATGCATGATTTTGAGTAAAATAAATTAGATAAAATTGTAATGGTGTACAAATTCTGTGCTTTTAAATTTTCCTTGTAACATATGCAACATTTAAAATATAAGTTTAAAAACTGATTTTAAGATGCGTAACAAAATAATTAATATGTGTGCTCAGTTTTTTTCTAGTGTTCCCAGTTTTAGCGAATATTCTTTCAAATGTAAAATGAAGGTTGAATGGGTGGGGGTACTAAAGTAAGAAATAGAAATAGTTTTAAAAAAAGCATTTCTTTAAAAAGCGCTAAACTGATATACATAATTTTTTAACTATTTTGTGCTCATAATGCATGCAAATTTTGTGATGATATCTCCGATTCTGCTTTAGAGTGTTTTCTTCCCGCAAAGTTTGTTTCAGTTTGAGTAGCTATGCTAATATAGTGCAGAAATTTTAGCATTAAGATGTGTTTGAACTTTGAACTCATAATATAGCATGAATAACAGAAAATAGTTGTGAATAAAAACAGTAGTGGTTTTAATTTTAATGTCTTTTAATTTTAATTGCATATTTATTTTACATATACCTAAATCAAGTACATTGTGTAATTTTCACAGATATTTATTTCTGCATGTTATATTGCAATAATAATACTTTCATGCCTGTATATATATGGTAAGTTTGAAAACTTATGGTGATCATGAATCTGCATAACTTAGAAATTTAAACTTTACAAATCCTATTTAATTTCTGTATGAAATAAACCTGCCACACTTCTAGCATATAAAAGGCGTCTTAATCTCACCTAAAATTTAAACCTTGCATTATTTAATAATGGAATGATGCTCGCAAGCTAATGTTAAACCAGGGGAGTTTTGTTTAGAAATTTCTCGTTACATTTTAATATTTTGAAATGATTTTTTTACATAAAATATCTGAGGTTGATGTCTATCGGAGTTTCTTTGTACTTTTCTGATTTTGGTTGATTTTTTTTTCTTTGAAGACACTTTTAGTTTTTATCACGTGAGATATTTCAAAATTATTGATTTTATTTATTTATTTATTTATTTTAGAACATAATATTTTTCCCAACAGACTGTTCATCACTTATTAGTCTTGAATCAGTAAGTTCAGACTTAGATTCAGAATGAAGACAGTCAAAAAGATAAAATTAATAAATTGTTAATTTTATTAAACATTAAATTGATTTGCAGAAAGTTTTTGACCCAATATTTATGTGCGCAGAAAGTTTTTGACCCAATATTTATGTGCGCAGAAAGTTTTTTGTTTTATATAAGTCTGCTGATTGATGAATTTTGCTGTTTTTTACATGAATGATTGAAGAATTTTGCAGGTTTTTTTTATGATGTTAGGCTGACAAACTTCGCACATTTGTGGTGATCCACTGATGAATTTTTTACTTTTTTACTAAGACTGAATGATAAATTTCACTGAAATTGAGAATTTGAAATGTTCTGTAAAGAAGCCCATTGTTCTGTGACATACATCACACTTTTAACCATATTCTGCTTTTGGTAAAAACTACTTTCTAGGGAACAGATATTATTTTTGACGTCACTTCTGCCAAGAACTAATATCTTAATCTATGAAAAGTGAAACAGATGAAGAAATCAATGTCTGATGGATATCTCCGGGTTTGATTGCTCTCTGAAGATCAAGAGTGTGTAGTTTTATTATGTAACAAACGACTACCATGAGTGATCTTCTGCAAGCACGTAAAATTTGATGTTCCTCTGTGCTAGCTGCTACTTTAAAAAATATTTTGGATTGAAATTTTACCTTGAAGATCTACAATCTATTGAAAGAATAGGAGTATCGCTTCTGTGCCAAAAAAGAAGAAAATGGAGTAAATTTATTGAAGTAACGTCAAAAATAATATAGATGTGTAAACAAACTTTTTTTTATATATGTATATATATACTAAATTATTTAGCTAAATTACGTTTTCCTAAAAATAGCATGTTAGTTTCGATTAGTCTGCGGTTTTAAGATAGTAAAAATCAAATTTTGATAGTTGCATTCTGAATTATCCTGTGGCTCATCGGTAAACATTTCCTTTTTTAAAAATACTTCTGCAAATTAATTAATTTTAGGTACTTTGTTGTTGTAGTGCCCCTATCCCACATACTTAATAAGTGTCATTTATACTATAAACACACTAAAGCTAAACAAAACTATTTTGATTATCATTCATACATTAAAATTAAAAAAATTACGTTTCTAACTCTGGTCATTTCATTTTTCTCTAACATTTCATTTTTAGAAAAGTCTTGCTGCAAATTAAGTAATTTTAGGTACTTTGTTGTTCTTATTCACTATAATTTCTTTATATCTCTATAAATAATTATTGTATGTTGAGAAGATTGGCTTCATATTATGCAGAAAAATCTAGAATCAGTAAGTTCAGACTCGGATTCAGAGTGAAGACAGTCAAAAAGATAAAATATATTAACACAAGTTTGGTTAAATATTTCGGTTGAAAAAAAATAATTTTCAAGCTATAATTTTTTACTATTAAATTCAAATCTAGCATTTACATTACATAGTTTGTAAATAAAAAGGAAAATAAGTAAGCATAGTATAAGTAGTAATAAGTTATTAATTTTCATGATGAAAATTCACTTGGACAAATTTTGATTTTTGCTCATTCTACATTTCTAGTGAGTGTGAAAATGAAGTTTGGTAAAGCAAAAACAACTGTTAACTCCAGCCACATTGAAAAAGTCCTGTGAGATCTGCCAATTGGGATGGAAACTGTTTTCAAAGGAAAAGAAGGAGAACATAGGAACGAGAAATAGATGACTTGGAGAAAATTTGCTTGTAATATGATAATATAAATAGTGATAGTTTGTGACTAAAAAAAAAAGTTTAATTTGATATGTTGCGATTTCAAATAAATGCAGCGGCTGTACCCTCGCAATGGTATCTAATTTTTTGCCAGGTTTTATTTATCTTATTCACGACAGCAGGTCATTTAGCGATCAGAAGACATTAAGGAAGACTGTTCAATGATTCGAAAACACCTGCTAGCTTGTTAAAGCTATGGGCAGGTTCTTTTCTAATTTCCTGTTTAAATTTGAATATTTTTAAGTGATTTTGCATTGGATAGTTGAGATTGACCTCAGCTATCTTATGCAAAAAAAAAAAAAAAAAAAAAAAAAAAGTTTAAAAATATTCAAATTTAAACGAGAAATTAGAGAAGAACCTGTCCATAGGTTTAACATTAGCGAGCAGGTGATTTTTAGGAAGTTTTATTTATTTATAATAATTGAGTTTTGTTTTAGCACTTATAAAACTAGTGTTCCATGTTTGAGATACACTGCTCAAAACAATTAAAGGATATTGCAGTTTTAGGTGGATTTTGTGTCTGGGAAACTTTTTAGCTGATTGATACATGGTCGACAGACATAGTAGGTTATATGAGAATAAATTACACATGTTTGGCAGAAAAAAATGCATTTTATTGCGCATTTGTGTACAAAAGGAAAAAACACAATTTGTGCATATGAGAAAAAAAGAATAAGAAAAGGTGTTTTCTTCAAAGAAAATCATTTTCAGTAGGGGGTATGGTTTCACGGGCGGCCAGAAACGTTGAACACCTTTGAGGCATGGACTCAATGAGGCTATTAATGACGAGTTGGGGTATTCTGCCCCACTCTTCCAGAAGAGCTCTTTCTAGTTCTTGGAGAGTTTGTGGGGGTTGTTGGCGGCCAGAAACTCGTCTTCCTAGAGCGTCCCAAACGTGCTCGATTGGATTCATGTCTGGAGAACACGCTGGCCATTCCATTCGAACGATTCCTTCCTCGAAAAGGAAATCCTCCACCAGGTTTGCACGATGTGGCCTGCAGTTATCGTCCATTAAAATGAAGTTATCTCCGATTGCTGCAGCGTAAGGGACTACAACAGGTCTGAGGATCTCATCCCTATATCTGCGACCAGTCAGAGCTCCATCTCGAATGATGTAGAGGTCAGTGCGCCCGTCAATGGAGATGCCACCATACACCAACACTCCTCCACCGCCAAATCTGACACTTTCGTGCACGAACGCAGGATTATTCCTACTGCCACGGTCCCTCCAGATGAAAATACGCCTATTATCCAGATGCACAAAAAAACGGGACTCGTCAGAAAACAGAATATTGCTCCATTCATTTCTCCTCCAGTTAACATGCTCGGTTGCCCTCTCCCTGCGGTCGCGACGATGCCTTGATGTTAATCTAACACATACCATCGGTCGGCGAGCATACAGACCTACAGCATGGAGCCGGTTTCGGACAGTCTGAGTTGAAATCGTGGTGCCTGTAGCCGAGCGAAGGTGTTGCTGGAGAAGAGTAGCGTTCATGTTTCGGTGTCTCCGAGCTGTTAACGCTAAATACCGATCTTCATTGGGCGTTGTTGCCCGTCTACGACCTTGCCCTGGTCTTCGGCCTGCACATCCACTCTCCAAAAAACGGTTCCAGATCCTGGAAATGACACTTTGTGACACTCCAATGGCTTGCGCTACTTCGGCTTGAATTTGGCCCCCTTCTAACCTACCAACAATTCTCCAAGCTTCTGAATCTGTCAAATGACTTCGCTGAGACATCGTACTCATCGAAACAAAGCAATCACTGAATGCCGATCATCCTTGTCTTCATTCTCTTTTATCCAGTTGAAAGTCAAATTTCATTCGCTGCCGCTGAAGCGACGTTTTTGTCGTCGAACTCAAAATTTGCATACTCCACAATTTGAAAACCAGAAAAATTTGCATTTGTGATTCTCTTCTTCTATTTTCGGCAAAAAAAAATTCGTTTATATCTTTATTTTATATAAAACTTCAAATATCCTTTAATTGTTTTGAGCAGTGTATTTTAATAGAATACTATTTATAAAATAAATTTACAAATCTTTAAAATCATTAAAAATTAATTTTAAAGGCTTTATGAAACAATTAATAAAATTCAATTAAAATCATTAAAAATTAATTTTAAAGGCTTTATGAAACAATTAATAAAATTCAATTAAAATCATTAAAAATTAATTTTAAAGGCTTTATGAAACAATTAATAAAATTCAATTAAAATTGGAATTTTAGTAAAACATACATAAATTATTGATATTTGAAAGCTAAGCTCTTTTAAAATTTCTATTTCGAACGCATTAATTGTACATAATTTCGAGAAAAGAATAGCTTTCCTGACTTTGTTTAATGCCTTTGTAAAATATTATTGACTGTTTAAATGGTCATTTCAGTTGCACTTTCTATTTAAAATTGCCATTAAAAAGTAATTTTAATTAAAACTTATTAAAATTTAATGAAAAATATGATATTCACTGAATAATATAGAATTCCAACCGAGTGTTTATCCCCTTCTATACATGAGTCTCTGATTCAGAATGAAGAGAGTCCTAAAGATAAGATATAATTTTTTTTCAAAGAAAAAATTTGAAACTAATAAAGTTTTGTATTGATTTTTGATAATTTTTAATATAAAGTAATTCAATTTTAAAAGTTATACAACAGGTGGATTTTTACATAAGTAATTTTAACGAATTGTTTTCAATTAAATTTTGCCAGAAGATTACTTTTTTTTTTTTTTTTTTTCAAAGTTTATATAAATACTTAATTAAATAAATCTAAAGATCTATATTTATGGTAAGAACAGAAAAGAATAAATTCCTACAGCTACATGTTATTTTTCTTAAATTTTTAATAATGGTTAAATATTTCTATTGATTATGTGAAAAAAATATATAAAAAATTGGTAATTTGGCAAAAAAAAAAAAAATGCTGTATGTAACAATTTTCAATCTTACCACTTCCACAAATTCAAATTATTATTATGGATATAATATGATTTTTTATTTTTAATAAGAAAAGTAACATTTAATTCTTTTTTACATTTTAATGTTTTCACATAGAACACTGAAACTGAAAAAAAGAAAAAAACATCAAAATGTATAAAATTTTGAATAAATTATTTTATTAATATTAAATTTATTAAAATGCTTTTTTAGTAATTTTTCATTCATAATCTTTAATATTACAATTATATCATAATAAAAACTGAGGTCTTTAAGAAAACAGTTAATCCATGTGGCATTTCAGATGCTTATATATACATGGATTAGCTAATTCAAAGCTGGACTCACCAATATAAAATGGTAAAATCTTTTTTTCCTAATGTAAAGAGTTATTGATTTCTAATATTTTGCTAAGACAGGTAATCAATATCTCCCTAGATGAGAAAAAAAAGATATGCCATTTTATAGTGTTGAATCCAGTTTTGCCCAATATCGGTCGGTCTGACGTTCACCGATATCGGCCCATCCGGCGTTCACCGATATCGGTCAATATTGGGTCCCGATATAGGCTGATATTGGAAAAAAAGCTAGCCATGCAATATCAACCGGTCCGGTGTCTACCGATATTGCAAAATCGCTGTTTCCGATATTGCTGTGCTACCTGGGTTTGTACGTCAACACTGTTTGCCAAGAAAAAACAGTTACCATTAATTTACACTATTAATCTTACAAATTTATATAAATAGGCATATATAGCAGTTGTGGTATCTAAAGAATGCAAAATGGTTTTAATATATTGTTATTTATCGCATTGAACAATAAAACTTAACAATAGGCCCTAACTTAATTAGGCATCATAACTAAAATTTTTAACAGGAGTCATAGAAATGTTGTGTGTTTGAAGTTCCAAGCGGACTACAGAATGCTCATTTCCCATCATGCTTCTTTTCTTGTCGCTGCGATTTAGTTGCTTCGTTGTGTAATGCTTTCATAAGAATTGTGAACCCCACTCCCACCTGTCAGCAAAAATAATCAAACCTTGAACCCCTCCTTACTGCTTACATAATACTTGAATGGCCCCTTAGCATTATTTTTTATTTTAAGAATTGTACACTTGAACATTCAAAGACACTTGTTTATAATTTGAAATCATCAGATTATTTTGCTTTGATGGATTTGAATTGCACCAGATGTTCAATATTATTGGGATATTTATTTTACATCAATTTTATAAGTGAATACCAGATATCTAGCAATCAAAACTTTCTTTTCCTACCAAACTGTCTTTTAAAAGTTATTTGAGAGTATGTAAAGATATGTTACTTTTATAATTAACGTATTAGCAGTGCTTAATTCATGATGGAGCTCAGCTCTGGTACTTCTTTATTTTCAGTTAACACTTAAATATTAGCCAGAGCTTATAAATATTGTGCACCAGAATATTCGTGTATGTTGTATATTGTTGGTTGTTAAAAAAAATACTTAGCGAGAAAGATTTTCTGATTTTTTTTTATAAATGTTTTTGCTATTTGTTCATTCATTCGATTTTACTGTATATATATGCATAGTTACCAACCAATCCTTATTTGTGTTACCACTAAATCCGGATAGTAATATTGACCTTATTTAATAGCAAAATTCTGCGATTAAGCCATGTCAAGATTAAACGAAGGTAATCAAAGGGGATTTCGGAAGTAGCGGTAACAAAAGAGTGGAATAGTTGACAGCTATTTATATACATAGATATATTTAAAAAAAAAAAATTGCTGAAGAAAAAATATGCTTTAAATTTTGAAAAGTATGTATGAAATACAAATATGTGGATGGAGGGAGTGTTATGCTACGTTGTTAGTGCAGCAGAATTTTAGGGCCCTGGTACTTTTTTCTTTTAAATTAAGACACATGTATTAGCATAGAGTGGGCAGAGTCCCTCTGACAAGAAAATATTTGTTTATAAAAAATATAATAGTACTAAGCTTTTCAAACCTTATATATATATATTGTTCACCTTAATTATAAAATAATAAATGAATTTTAAGGTATTTTTCTATTAGCCACAGTAGATAAATCACCAAATATTCTTTATGGTTACAACAACAACAAAGTTTATTATGAACCAAACCACACTCACTAAAATATGCTAACTAGCTGTGGAACTGCAGCATAGAAATATTTTAAACACTAAAAGATAGAAAATAAAATATAAATAAAAAATAAAGAAAGTAATAATTTTTTATTGAGAAAACAATTTAGAAATCCTGGATGCACAGTTTAAAAAAATGCTTTTATCACCTTTTCTGTTTTCTTAAAAAGAAAGCAAAAATGCTTTTTCAATAAATTCAGTAACTCACACTTTTTATCAAGTGTAAATCGAAGCGGTGAATTTTCCATTGTTGGAGCCATGCCAAATTAATGCATTGTAAAAGAAGTTTTTTGAAACAAAATAAACAGAATCCTGAAATTAAGCGTGATATTAATTATAAGCATTAAATGCTTTTTAAAAGAATGGTTTTTAAAACTTTTTACTTTTATACTTATTCAGTAACAACTCTCCCACTTTTCTCCTATTTTAATTTTTAAACTAGCTGAGGGCAACTCAGTATACTTATTTGCATGTTACGGATGAAGAGACACTGAATAGTATAAGCCTTGTACTGTTTGAACCAGTTGTTCAAATTCCCAACACATTTGGGTACTTTATGTCAGCCTAACACATCAGATAAATTGCTAAATATTGTTGTTATCACCATTATTTGTATTCTATTCATTTCTTTTGAAATATGGACTTATTCATTTTATTTAAAATATGAATTTTTCATTTAAAATATATATATTTAAAGTACATGCCTTTCACTCATTTATTTAAAATAATAATAATAATAAATGGAATAATACAAAAAAAAAAAAAAATTTATTTCAACATCAAGGCATTGTTTCTAATTTAAGTAAATGAAAAATAAAAGGTGCTATGACTGAAGGGGGAAAAAAAGCTATTGACAAGATTTGTGCCCAGCTAACATAAAAGTACCCTTTTTGTGATCTATTTTCAAACTCAGGGATTGCCCCTGGCAAAAATTGGGACCACTTCACAAAATTATTCTTAATAAAAGAAGTCCCTTCACAAAATTATATTTTTTATAAAAGCGAACACTAATTTTTTTTTAAATTGTTGGGATTTAAAATTTGTAATTTGCAAACAAAATAAGCTCATTAAAAAGGAAAACTTTAGCAGGAAAACATATATATATATGAAAGGATAAAAATAAACCCTTTTTAAAATGCAAAATTAAAATTTAAAATCCTAAAACATTTTTTTTCTAACTTATAAATCTAATGCTTAAATCTAATCTGCCCCTGTGATCTTTGTTTCTCAGCCTCACAAATATTACTTTCATCTATCAATTTCGACATCTCTTTAAGTTTTAAAAGTGATGAGTTTGCATTTCTTGCAGCTGTCTGTTGGGTGCGGCTCCCAGGCCCGGCCAAGCCTTGGTGTCGGCATAAGACCCCAGACATCAGTCAAAAGCTAATTGACCAATTAAAATAAATGATCCTCCCAATTTGACTCTTTCTCCCTCTGCTGGAAAATATCCTAAATTCTGATTAAAACCCCATGCAAGGGCGAAGAAGACAGTTTTTTGGCACATTTGAGCGGTCAGCCAAACCCTCGGCCATGTAGTTCTCAAACTTTAACGTAAATGGCTCCCGGGACCTCCGACTGAACGCGCGAAGATGTCTGTACGAAGAAATGCTTCAATAAACGAGTTCGATGTGTCTAGAGGTCCCGAGTCCAACTTATTTCTCTGTTTCTCTCAAATTATTAGTCTCCCAAGTCGTCCCCGGATAATTCCTTACATTTTATAAAGTCGGCATGACGGTCGCCTACTTCGGGAAAATCCCAGCCTTTCCACGATAAAAGAACTTGAAAAATGAAAAATTCCACTTGTGCCATGAAAATTAAAAATAGTATCTGTGTTGTGTCAGTGCAATCGGCCCACGAACAATCTCAAAAGATTGCCAGCAATTAATGAGACTTCGATTAGTCTTTCAAGAAAGTGCATTTTACCATCATGAACTTTTATTGTGTATAAAAGTTGAATATAGTCACCTAGAAAAGAAAAATACTTTTCCCCCCGATGGCCGGTAAAAAAGAACTTTTTTTTTTTTTCTCCAAATCAAATTATTTTACTTAGTGTGCTTACTCGCCAGATAAACTTAAAATAATTTTCGTGATCATCTGAGAAAAACCGAAAATAAACATCCTTTATGCTGAAATTTATTTGCTATATTTCCGGTCCTCAACCAAGAAACTTTTTTTTTCCTCACTCTGTTATCGTCAAAAAGAAACTTATCTATGTGCAAACCGCATCAATTTATTAACTTTAGACTCACTGAAGATCAAACTGAATCTTTTGAAAAACTCTTTTATAACCTCAACATATGTAGGTCAAAGAGACAGCTGATTTTCAAGATCGCGCAAACTCTGATACAGAACTGAAATATTTATCTGTGTCCTTCGTTATCTGTGCGATCCCGACTTTAAATTTTTGTGGTTAGAACTGAGTAAGAAAGGGAAAAAACATTCAGTGTTCATTTATTTTTTAAAGTTTTTATTTTCTTTCAGTTGAGCACGGTAAACTAAAGTGATTCATGATGCACTGAACCGGAAAATGTTATTTATTTACCTTTAGTGAACAAATAACGATAATGATCTGGGTCAGAAAAAGCCCTGTGTTTTATTTTATTTTATTTTATTTTGTATGTGTGTGTGGGTGTGTTAATAAAGCAAATTGGATATTTTAATCCACAGGTAAGTTTTATTGCTATATAAATTTCCGTCTTAATGGTTTTGTAGAAAAAAAGTATTAAGTTTAATTACATTCTTTTTAATTTCTTCATTTAAGTGTTTGAAAGTAACTGATATTTTTTAATTGAAGCTTAAATTTTTTAATATTTTATTAAGTTTTTGTATTAAAAGTAATTAATCCACAATACAGATTTCTTTTACGTTATTTTTTTTTATGAAAAGGTGTTTTTAAAAATCAATTTTGTTAAATTAAACAATATTTTATTTGTTTATTTGCTTAACGAATTAATATTGAAAAGTTACTTCTGAGAATATCAAGAATGAAAAAAAAAAAAAAAAATTGCTGTTATCAATGTGTAACTTTTAAAAGTTTAAAAGTAGATTTTTCTAAAATGTGTTAAAGAGATTTTATAATTTTTAAGCAAATTTAAATTTATTATTTTAAAATTTTATTGGCTTTATTTTTCTTGTAAAGTGCAAGTTATTAAAGTTAGAAGAAATTTGGTAATGACAAGCTATGCATATTAAAATTGTGACAAGTTTTGATAACAGTAGTTTCTTTTCTTTTTCATTAGGTGAAGCATACGTGCGATCACCCAATAAATAAATGCAGTTGAATTTAATGTTTATGGTATTATAAATAAATGGGTTGAACTAGTTACTTTTATGAACGCTTTCCAGTAAGAAGACTTTAAACATACAACATTTTTGTTTATTTTTACAACTTTTTCCATATAAGAGTGAAACAGAACAGAAAATAGCTATAAAGCTATGAAATGATACATTTGCGCAGTGATAGTTCAGTGTTTTTATCATTTTATTCACCAAGTATTTTTCATCAAGTTTTTACCCAATTTTTCCAGGTGAATTTTTTTTAATTTGTAAATATATTATTATTATTATTATTAGATTTTGTGTGTGTTTAATTATTGGCTATGGTACTTATTCATCATTACAGTTCGTTTCTTTTTATATGAAAATATATTTTTATTGAACTGTTGGAGATACCAATCAGATTGGCAGTATTTTTAAAAATATTTCATGTAAGTAAGTATTTATGTTGTGTTTCCAGTGCATTTATTCAATATTTTTATATTTTATATTATATTATTTTTACCATTTCCTTTTTTATTACTCATATCACCCCTTTATTACCCATATCACTTTTTAATTCAAATATTGTGACCCATCATTCCCTGTGTTGGTTAAACCCCAACCATTTTTCAAAGAAAAATTTGGAAGGCCCCGTCCTTACCATTTTAAATATTCAAAATAAATTCGATTTATTAACCAATCGGTTTAGACATGACCTTGGTGAACCCACTTTTACCGTGGTAAGTCCAATAGTGTCTGAATCCACCCATTCAATTTTTAAAGATCACCATGGTTCCAGTCCATTAAATCTTTAAGCCCACAATTTTTTTAAAGTTTTTGAGTTGGTTAAACTCCAACCAAAAACACCCCTGTGCAATCAAAGAGGATTCAGAGATGTACATGTGCAAATGTGGCGACTGCTGACATCTTTGTAAGAATAGATCCGTTAGTAAATAGAATTGTCACCAGGTTGCCACGCACTTCTAAAACACTGTCCTTTTTTATTCATACCAGGTTTATTATTTTTTTGTTTTATTAATTAATTTTTCCTTTGCCAGTAGTAAAACCCTTAAAATAAAAAAAGTTTTTGCTATTTGCGTAAAAACTAGCAAGGAAAATTCGGAGCGTTCTGGCCTCAATTTTAAAGGAAAAATGTTCTGTGATTTATACTTGTCTAGAGCAGGAATTTATGTATTTATTTTTTTTTCTTTGAGCTAACAGTGAGATGTAGTTCTAATTTATTATATTGCTGCTCAGATTTATTAATGCCACTGGGGAAAACAAATACACCTCAGTTTGCAAAACAGTAAATTCCATTGCTTACAATTGAATTGCATCTACATCTTCATCCAAAATAAAAATATCATGCTCAATTTTCTTTTTTTTTTTAATTTTTCCTAAAACCTCCTCGAGGTTTAGGATCTGCTAAAACCTCCAAAGGTTTAGGATATAAATAAAACTACTTACCTAACCAGTAGTCCATGTAAATAAACTCTATATCTTACACTTGTTATGTCCACACCTGTTTTGTCCATTTTACAGTATATTCCATTATTTTTTAAATATTTACATAATCTTTTAATTTTAACAATTTTACATTACTGCAATTTTAATATTTTCACGTTTTGAAAAAATGTGAATAAATAATTTCAAGTTTTTCCATAATTTCACATTTCTAACTAGTTGTCTAATGTGAATATTTTACATATAAAGAACATATATTTTTCACACCAATTTCTTACGTTTATTATTATTATTTTATTATATTGATACCATATGTTTATATATTTTTACATAACTATTTTTTATATTTAATTTTTGCACTTTTTACCATAAAGTTATAATTTTCACAGAACTATATATATTTTATAAAATATTTTGAAATTTTGTGCTGTAAGGACTTGAACAAAAATAGCACAAAAATGTCCCGAGACTTTAAAGCCACACAATTATGACCACAAAACTTTAAAACAATGTTATTTTGTTATTGTATATATTTTTTTTCATATATTCCTTGTGTTAGTATTACACTAGTATATTATAGTTTTCATATATTCCATATGTTTTGTGGTATAAATATTATATTTTTCAAGTTTTTAATGTAAAGTTCGGTCAGATTGTCCCGAGAGCCATATCCCAAATTTAGAGCTTTTTAGCAAAAAACCATAAGATCTTTAATTTTTCCTTAATTTATATGTGTTGAAATTTAAATTTTAAATATATTTTTCCAGCAGCAAAATTCAGCTCTCACTTTTTAACAATCTTAGTTGTAAATTTAACTTTAACATTAACTTATTTTGAAACCTTACTCAATTAAACACTTCTTTTTAACTCACTTTGGCATTCTCGGTCTTCCGGGTGAGCTCCCCCAGTTTTGCAGGCAAATCTGGTGGATCTCATCTTGGAGGGGGGGGGATGTGAAAGGATAAAAATAAACCCTTTTTAAAATGCAAAATTAAAATTTAAAATCCTAAAACATTTTTTTTCTAACTTATAAATCTAATGCTTAAATCTAATCTGCCCCTGTGATCTTTGTTTCTCAGCCTCACAAATATTACTTTCATCTATCAATTTCGACATCTCTTTAAGTTTTAAAAGTGATGAGTTTGCATTTCTTGCAGCTGTCTGTTGGGTGCGGCTCCCAGGCCCGGCCAAGCCTTGGTGTCGGCATAAGACCCCAGACATCAGTCAAACGCTAATTGACCAATTAAAATAAATGATCCTCCCAATTTGACTCTTTCTCCCTCTGCTGGAAAATATCCTAAATTCTGATTAAAACCCCATGCAAGGGCGAAGAAGACAGTTTTTTGGCACATTTGAGCGGTCAGCCAAACCCTCGGTCATGTAGTTCTCAAACTTTAAAGTAAATGGCTCCCGGGACCTCCGACTGAACGCGCGAAGATGTCTGTACGAAGAAATGCTTCAATAAACGAGTTCGATGTGTCTAGAGGTCCTGAGTCCAACTTATTTCTCTGTTTCTCTCAAATTATTAGTCTCCCAAGTCGTCCCCGGATAATTCCTTACATATATATAGCATAGTTTGAATTTAAAAGCAACTTGATTTTTTGGTACATCATTTTATTTTTCTCAAAACTATAATTAAAAAAAAAAAAAAAGTACCCATGAGAGAGAAAGAAAAAAAAAACCTGCATCAAACTTTGATGTGGAATCAATCATATAGAAAAAATGTACAATTTTTTGAACATTTATTTTGCATTTTACTGTGAAGACTTTTTTTTGAGGGGGAGGATCACAAAAAGTAGATGCAACTAAAAAAAAAAAAAAAAAAATTCGATAATTCTACATTGTAGTGATTATATGATAAAACAAGCTGCCAGTGTGATCAACAGATACATGCTTAAATAGCATGTACTTTGAAGAAGCCTCATGTGTAATGACAATCCTGGAAGGGCCCTGGAGTGAGTGAAATGGTTTCACTTATCACTGTTTCTTAGAAGGGAAAATTACTTCTGTGTTTTTAAATAAATGATAATTATTTTTATTTATTTCAAAAGTATAACTGTACTGGTACAAAATTTTATACACATGTACAAATAAAATGTGTAGAGCACTGAAGTAAATATAAAAAACATATATTTAGATTTTTAATTTAACTTGTGTAAAGCAGAAATATAATTTTTTATATACAAGTCATATGGCACAAAAAATACTCTCAGATAAAATGAGCTTCCACTTAATTCTGAGTGACTTCGAAATCTTATGATCGTCATTATTTAAAAAATACAGTGTTTTATTTTTTGAAACAACAAAAAAAAGTTAATAGTTATCATTGATTTATTAACAGGAGATTAATATTTTTGTGAATATTTAAGACCTTCTAACAGCGAAAACTAGTCAAAACTTTCGATTATTTATATACAAAATATTTCTTATTAACATGACAAGAGTAACAAATAATTATTTGTTTATGTTTATAATCATTGACAGCTGATATCGATCCTTAATTACGACGCTTGCGCAGTAAAACCTTGTCTATGATTGGTTGGCGTTAGGGCTTCTCAGTAACCAGTGAAAACGCTCTTAGGTTAAGGACTTGGGTCGCTGGGATTTTTAGATCGTTGGGTCGACCAGTGAAAACGCAGCTTTAGAGGACCGGCGTAGTCAGTCCCTACAACCTCGAATACTGCAGCTTCTTTTATACGATCTTCCGGAAGAGGTGCTTCTATAATCGGTTTAGGTCTTGAATTAAATCTTTTACAACGTACACAGTTTCTAATTACCTTTCTAACAGTCTTCCTGCATTTCAAAATCCAAAAGTCTTCTCTTAAATTACTCATCAATATCTGGGTACCAGCATGATTTAAACTAAGATGTCTTGTCCGAATAAGTATTTCCACAATTGGATGGCTACAGAGTAACAGTATCGGAAATCGGAAATTTCTTTTATCTTCTCTCATCAGAATACGTGTCTTTACTTTAAGTAGTTCATTCGATTCTACATAACACTGAAGTGATTTTAAGCGTTTATCTTCAGTTCCTAAAAAGGATTCCTTTTGTACTATTTTTAACAAAGATATTTCAGCTCTATTTATTTCTTCTAGAGTTAAGAGTCCAGAAATCCGGTTGGCACGTTCCACTTTACAGTTAGTAAAAAATCTATAAATCCAAGCAATAGTTCTGATCAGTTTGTCGTACGACGAAATTCGGTTATAAATTTTTTCAGTTGATTCTTCATGATTTGTAGTGCTAACAACAGTTTTTCTCTTTTCGGAATATACTATGTTGAAATCAGGAACAACGTTGGATTTTGGCCTTCTTTTTCCGGTCTTCGCAACCATTCCGGGCCCTCCCACCATTTCGATTTCACTAAAGTTTCTGCATTACAACCACGAGAAGGGAGGTCTGCTGCATTCAATGATCCAAGTATGTGATACCAATTATCAGGTTCTGCCAAAGATCGGATTTCTTTAACTCTATTGAAAACAAAAGGAGCCCAGTTTTCAGTTCCCTTGATCCAATATATAGCATTTGCTGAATCAGACCAGAAAAATTTCGGGATATCTTTCAACTGAAGATCGTGTATAACACTTTGTGCCAGTCTAGCTCCTATATTACAGGAAAGTAGTTCCAATCGAGGAATAGAAATGGTTTTCATTGGAGCAACTCTACACCTACCCTGTACAAGCTGACAAGATATTGTATTTTCAGTCGCACTTCTTAAAAATATACATGTAGAATATGCATTCTTGCTTGCATCGCACAATATGTGCAAAGAAAGATTTTCTGGCGCTTCATAATTGGAAATAATACATCGAGGGATTTCTATTTCCTTTAATTTAGAGACATCCTTCCGCCATTTTTCAAATTTCTTGGTAATAGATTCAGGCAATTCAGCATCCCACGAAACTTTCAATTTCCAACATTCTTGAAGGATAATCTTTGGCCCCAAGGTGACAGGACACGTGAAGCCAATGGGGTCGAAAATTCTATGAACAGCACTCAGGATTGCTCTTTTCGTTACAATAGTAGAATCTTCAAAACATTTTCGTAAATCTATTTTCAGAGTATCAGATTTTACATTCCACATCAGTCCCAAAACTGGAATA
Source organism: Maratus michaelseni (assembly GCA_963931845.1). Taxonomy (NCBI): domain Eukaryota; kingdom Metazoa; phylum Arthropoda; class Arachnida; order Araneae; family Salticidae; genus Maratus; species Maratus michaelseni. The sequence goes on from OZ007597.1 coordinate 315,901,298, forward strand.
TTCTTTTCTTCTAATAACGGGAAGTTTTCTGCTTCTGTTTTGTTGAGATTATACTCAGACCCTCGAAGATCAAATTTAGCATTTTGGAGAATAATTGTGGATTCTTCAATAAATTTTTTCAAGCTCCTCATAGTTTTCAACACTAGTGACGCAGTTATCTACGTAAAAAGACTTTAACAACTTGTCTGCTGTTTCTTTAAATCTAGAAGGCATATTCTTCAGATGATATCTGATAGTTGCACCAAGTACATAAGGCGAACATGTAAGACCGAAAACAACCCTTTTATGCTGGAAAATTTTGAACTTTTCGGGGTCACCTTCCTCACACCATAAAAACTTCAGAAATGGTCTATCTCGCTCATTTAAACCAATTTGTAGAAAGGCTCTTCGAATATCTGCAATCACGCCTATTTTCTTCAATCGAAATTTATTTAATATAGTCGGAATGAGCTCTACGATATTTGGACCTTTCTCTAAACAATCATTGATCGAAGGTGAATCTTTTTGTCTAGCTGAGCCATCAAAGACTGGTCTAACTCTGGTGGTAGAATTTTCTTTGATCACAGCTCTGTGTGGCAAGTAGTGTTCACTTTCGTCATTACAGGAGTTTTTAACTTCTTCAATAACGCCTTCTTGTATCCATTCTTTTAATACATCTTCATACTCTTGTAATGTTTCAGTTTTCTTTAGTGATTCAACACAATTTCTTAATCGTCGTTCAGCGATTTTTCGACCAGTTGGTAAGGGAGGATGGTTTTCAATCCATGGGAGGCTCACTTCATACCTTCCTTCTGCATCTATTTTTATATTTTTATTAAAATGTTCTTCAGTTGCTTTTTCTATTTCTTGTCTGCTTCCGCTTTCGCCAGGATCGAGAATTCCAAGAGTGTCTAGCCGCCATAAATCTGAAATTTTTGCATCATTTACATGAAGTGACATGACGCTGTTTGTGCTATCGGATATGTTACATAGGTCAGTTTTTCCCATCAAAGTCCAACCAAGACGTGTTTCCATCAATACTAAGCCAGAAATCAATTGTTTGATTTTTCCGGTGTACAATTTACCTGCTACATCAGCTCCTATAAGCCCATGAATTTCGTTAGGTGAAAACTCATATAGCAATTCAACCTGGTTATTCAAATCAGAGAGAAAGATATTTTGTTTCTTAATTTCACTCATAAATGAGCCAAGAGGAATTTTAGGAATGTTCGAACAAATTTTTTCTTGATCTAATACTTCGACACAACAGCGATAATTATCAAAGAAGTCGCTCAGACTGATCAAATATTTCTTATGTGATAATACAGTCTCCGTGCCACCGAATAAACTATGTGTCAAATTATCTTCCCCAATGCATTCATATCCCATCTCGGCCAATGCAAAAGATGATAAATAAGATTTACTGCTACCTGAATCAATTAATATTCTTATGTATTTCATCTTATTATTACATCTAAGACGGACAATAAGCGTTTGTAAAAGTACGCGACGAGTACCTGTTTTATTGGATAAAGCAGTGTCTTTTTTACTTTCGATATCTGACTTTTCCATAATCGGGTTTTCATTATCATTTTTTGCTGGACACATTATTTTGAAATGTAATTTACCGCAATCACAGGGTGGTATTTTCGTTCTACAAAAACATGATATGTGTTTTCTTATCTCTAAACATTTAAAACAAGCCCCTTTTTTCATTAATATTTGTTTTTTCTCTTCATGAGATAAACTATTAGCATGTCTACATTCGTTACTTAAATGTGACTTGTTACAAAAAATACACGTTTCCCTTTTCATTTTTGATGAATTATGTAATTCCGTAGCCGTTGAAATATCTCTTTCTCGCCTATTTGACACTGTATAAATATTTTTGTTCACATTTTCTAAATTAAACCCACCTCTAGCCAAACGAACTTTTTCTTCGCTTTCGCTTTCGTGCTGCAAAAATTTCATCAAATAATCTAACTTATTATTACTTTCGTCTTTTGAATTTAAAGTAATAGAATTTAAGTTTCTTTCCCAAATTCTCAATATTTCAACTGGCAAGCACGATTCAATCAATGGATAAAGAATTGCAGAATAATGTTCGCTTGAAACACCTAACATTTTTAATGATCTTAAATAGGTTTCAATTTTGTCGTATAATTTTAAAAAAGGAATTCTTGGACCTTTTCCTGTAGCATTATTAATCATTAAAGCGAGCACTTCTCTTATTTATACTTCTATTAACATATCAGTACGACCAAATCGAGCCTTTAAACATTCAATAACATTTTCATAACTATCACCAGTAGCGGGGTACGACTCGACTATTTCTCTTGCCCTAGAACCCTTTAACGTTGCTTGTAACAAGTACTGATATTTATCTTCTTTCGCGATTTCAGAATCGTTATGTATTTTTTCAAACTGAGCCCAAAAGGCTAACCACTCTTAATATCTCCCCCAAATAATTTAAATTCTATCTTAGGAAGTTTAAACTTCCGTTTCGTGATATTTTCAGTTTCGAAAACCTTTAAAATCTTTTGAACTTTCGTTTTTAACTTAATAAATTTCTCTTCATACACGCTAAAACCTTCGTATTCTTTATCATAATTTTCTTGAGAACATGTTTCATCGTTTAAAAGAAGATCTAACATTTCTTTTTCTTTTGGTTGTAGATCTGTCCATTTTTCACCTAATTGAGCATATAAAATCTCAATTTCTTCAATATCTTTATTTTCATCAGTTAATTTGTTCTCAAGTAAATTAGCAATTCGCGTAAAAGCGCTTCTTAATGGAGTACGCAATTTTTTAATCTGTTCCATTATCGTATTTTATTTTCTTAAATAATATAATATCCCGGTAGAGAGATGCCAAAATAATATTGAATCTGTCCCTGTCTGTAAAATTCTATCTTCAATATTATTTATATTGATATTAAGGTATCAATATTCATTTCAAAATTAAAATATCATAAAACTAGAACACAAGAATAGGTTAGGCTTACCTAAACGGTCCTCTTTCGGGAGATAAGATATATTAAATTATTCCAACTTTTCGAGAATAAATGTTCATGTTGTTCAAAAAATAATTCAATCTACACAATGTAGACACACAAACAAATATATTGACGATCACGAACACAATATACACAACATTTTTCGCGCACATCATAAATATTACATCTTATATTCCGTATTACATTTTCTAGTTCATTTTATAAAACTTCTAAGACAGATCCATTTTTTATCAACAGGAAAACATCGTCTGCGCGAGGCGCAAAATAGAAAAACGATTAAATTAAAACCATGGAAGTAGCGATAAACGCAACACCGAGAGTTACATCCAGGAGCTCCACAAAGTGTGTGCAATGGAGCAGGCGGGAGTCGAACACCGCCGGCCTTGCTTCCAACGCTATGAAGCGATTAGAGGAGTGGTGCCTTAACCACTCGGCCACGGAGGCCCCACCCCAGAATAGCTGTCAAAAAAATAATATAATAAAACTCAGTGCCGACTACAGATAACAGAATGAGAAGTATTAATCGAACAAGATTTTTAATCGAAGTATTTTCTGGAGTCATTTTGCCATTTTGCTTGTAAGCTTGCTTGTAGGGTATAGTAAGTTATTTTCATCAATCTAAATATTGCATTAGTTGTACTTCGGTATTGGTTCATATGCAGCAAATAGATGAATATTTTTATTTATTTATGAAATTTATTGTGAATAAGAGATATTTCGTCTCATGTTGAATTTGTTTGGTTTTTACATTGTTTACATATCATACTAGCGTTTAGTAATTCAAGTCCGTAAATTTCTGTATTTAAGTCACCTGTATTTCAAACTAAATTAATAAAATACAGATTTTTAGGGAATTTTTGAGTTTAATGTGCGAAATGTATTTTAATCTTCTTACATGTTACATCTAATGAATATTATATTCAAATTATGGCCAAATATCCATTAGTTTAACAAAAAATATGCTTAGTTTTTATTTTTACGTCACAGAATTTACCTTTAAAAAGTATTTCGGTTCTTAAAAAAGATTGAAGTACTTTCTATTCCATATCTCTGTTTTAGTAATTATGAAAGTTTAAAGTTTGGAACTCCTAATTTTAAATTCATTTGTAGTTGTTGCAAAACAGATTGTAATGTGAGGAGTTTTATAAACGTATCTCAAAAACTACTTGATTGCTTAGCTGTAATTTTGTATTCAATTTCTGTTTTTAAAAACACATAGGTTATATATATAGATATATATTTTTTAATTTCTAAAGAACTTAATTTTTCAATAAAAATAAAATATGAATTGTTTATTACAAATCAATTTTCAGATACTTCAAATGTGCAAATGCTAAATTACAATTCATCCTGCAAAGTCATTTCTGAAATACATTTTATCTTCATTATATCCTAAAAAAATTCCTGCATTCCTATCTGTTTTGACAAATGAAATTAATGTTAGAAATTTCAGACTTTAAACCTTCATAATTCGTAAGTGAATGATCGAATCACTTCCCGTTAAGTGGTCTAATGCAAAATGTACTGAAAAAGGCAAATTATATGTCAAAATTAGGTGTTTTATGGAAAATTTTAGAGTTAAATATAATTTCAATATGAAGTCGACCGCCGAGATTATTTTTATAACATAAATTGAAAGAAGATCATTCGAAAGGCTATTTTTTGTGTGTGTGTGTGTGCGGATTGAAATACATGGAGTGTTCTCTTTGTTTTTGAGGGTGGGGGAGGTAGACTGCACATTGATAGCCATTCTAGCTGTCATTTCAGTTTTTAAAAATCTAAATATTGCCTTTTGCAGCATCTTTTTTATCAGCATAGACTCTGCAGTATGTCAGGTTGTCCTTTTGACTTAAATTTTGTTTTAATTGCACGATTATAATTTACATTAATGTTATGGCATGATTAAAATTTATATTTTTGTTTGCTATGCATTCAACAGATTTCTGTTGTTGCAAGATAATTGTCTTTTCTCAACAAAGTTTTTAAATGATAATATGTACATTATTATTTTGATGTATGTCATAAACATAAAGAATTGTTTTTTAATATTTCGCTGAAAACTAAAATGTGAAGAAAAATGCATTTATTATTTAAAAAAAAAAAAAAAAAAATTGAAATTGAAATTTTTATTGAAAGGCAGTTTAATTTTTAAAAGTAAGTATGACACAGCTAAAATTTAAGAAGATTGTCAATAGCCAAAATGTTCCAAAACAATATTTTACATGATTATGATGTGACAACTTCAATGGACCAAAAATTGTTATCGGTGAAATAACAAGTAATCAAAATTAATTAAAATCCTGCTTTTAGGATTAACTCTACACTGTGCAATGATGCATTAAAATGAAAACTATAAAAGTTTGATCGCAGTTCCATGCTACCATTATATTTAAATTAAAAAAATCACCCCATGTAATCACTGCTGTCTGGGCAAAGAATTATTACAAAAGTTTACATAAAAGAATATTAATTTAACTATTGAAAAAGATGAGATAGGATGTGTCATATTTCTCATAGTTGGATGAAATGATTTAGTTTTATAATTCTGCATTTGTATAAATGAGTAACAACATTAAAAGAATGATTTGTTTTTTCAGGCAAAGAAAATGTCCACACGAAAAAGAAAAACGTCCCCATCTAATCTAAAGTTTGATTATGATAAGGAAGTTAGCATCTTGCTAGAAAGAATAATTGATAATGTTGTCTCTGAAGTGACAGCACATAGTTCTGCTCTTCAACCTCAACAGGTATAGTAAATAAAAAATATTCTTCAGTTATTTACTTGGTGTAATGACCTTAACTTAACATTTTTTTCATAATTTTTGAAGCCAGCCTTTAGAATTACAAAATTTCTGTCCAAATAAATTTCAAATGTGCAAATTATTTATAAATATAAACTAAAACATAATAATGTTTTTCGATTGGATATTTGTTTTTTTTATTAATTTGGGGTTTGGCTTATGTTAAAAAACATTAATGAATATGGAATGATTATCTCATTAATCTATATTAATAGTTTTGAAATAAAACTTTCTATCAATATGCAATGATTAGCTTTTATTTTGTTTTTATTTTATTTATTTTTTTAGTGCTAGATATACATTTTAAAAATCGGACTGAAATTAATAAAAATGGTTCTATTACGGTTACCAATCACTTTGCCTTTATTAATGTGAAAAATTATAATTTATGTTTCTGGCCGCCATCTAAATTGTGTAGTACAATTTGCAAAAAAAGAAATATTTGGAGTGCATCACACTGTATAACGAATGTCCTCATAGCCAAGCTCAAGACCACTAAGAGTATAACAAATGTTTATTTAAAAAAATTGGTAGGCCACAAGAAAATGCTCAGACAGTGAAAAAGAATCACCAATATCACTGTCATTCTTCTTGCAAGAGTAAAAATTCAGAGCGGTGTGTCTGACTTCCCTCCAGAAAATATCTAATTCCCTGCTTAAGAAATGTCAAACTGGAAGATTTTTCCCCATAGAAGAGAAAATTAAAGCGAGGATTGCATCTATCATTATAGTAATAAAATTTCTTTCATAGCCTTTTTTCCTGGCAAAAAACAATCCAATGACTAAAATCTGAGGTATTAGCTGAAAATAAATATGTAAATTAATAATTTTCTTTTAAGAACTAAAATAACTTCTTAGAACACCATCAAAAACTTTAAAATGCGCTAGGCCTTTCGAAAGAACTGGGTCTTTCTTCGTCAGGCGCAAAAAGACATGCGTCTACTATGAAAGCAGCAGCAAGACTGAAATGAGAGATGAGGGAGAGGAAACAAGCTGAAGCAACAGCCAATAGGAAAGTAGAAATCAACAGCCAATAGGAAAACAGAAGACAACAGCCAATCACAGAAGAGTAAAATCAAAACAATAGAGAATACAAAATAGAAGGGGATTAAGGAAGTGGGAAAAAATAAAAAATAAAAAAATAAATAAATAAAATAAAAAATAAATAAAATAAAAATAAATGAATAAATAAATAAAGCACACAAATATATTAAAAAATGGAAACAGATGACAATTAATAATTAAATAAATAACCAAAATATATAAATATATATAAAAACAGACTAAAATTAATTAATACAAAAATAAATTATATGGAAGTACTAAAGAGGTTTTTCCAAGCAGCAGAGAGCATTGTGGAATCAGATTTATCATTAACAATAACTTCACGATTAAGATAAATAGCTAAATTTTCAAGAAAGCCCAATTCAGAGATACTATTAGCATTAAAGATAATTTTAGCATTTTTAAAATTAAAACAATGGCCGGAATCCCAAGAGTGCTTGGCAATAGAAGATTTAGAAATTTCTTGATTAGTTACATAACGAGAGTGTTCTTTTAAGCGGATTTCGAGATTTCTTTTAGTTTGACCAATATAAGATAAATCACAGCCATTACAAGGAACATTATAAATTCCCCATTTACGAAGATCAGGAACAGGAGATTTGGTGGAGGGGAATTTGAATTTATTGACAGGTTTAAATATAATATTAAAATTGAAGCGTCTTAAAACTTTAGCTAATTTGAAACATAAAGGAGGATAAAAAGGGAGGACAACCAAATTATCAGGTTTGCTTTTCACAGATTTAGAAAGAGTAGATTTATAAGACGGTCTGTTGAATTTCTTCACAGCATTATTGATAACAGAAGGATTGAAACCTCTTTTGACAGCAACAGTTTTTAAGTAATTAAGTTCATCTTTAAGGGATGCAGAGTCGGAACAAATTTTGAGGGCACGATTAACATACGTATAAAATACACCGATTTTTTGGTTGACAGGATGATTTGAGAGAGCATGAGGTGGGTTAGAGACAGAAAAAGGTTTCCTATAAACACAAGTTTTGAAAAAAGAATCACATTTGATAACTAAAACATCAAGGAAAGGAAGTTTATTACAATTTTCTAACTCAAAAGTAAACTGAATATGTGGGTCAATAGAATTGGCAGTTTGTAGAATGGTAGAAATATCAAAAGGATTATCAACTAAAACAAAAGTATCATCAACATAACGCATCCAACATTTAAAATTAACCAGATTTAATAATTTTTCCTCAAAATAATGCATATAAATATCACAAAGAATTGGAGATAAAGGGTTATCCATACTTAGCCGTCTGATTGTTTGGAAAATTTATTATCAAATTCCAAGGTAGTTTGAGAGATGCAATCTTTAAGCCATTGGCTGTTGCTTCAGCTTGTTTCCTCTCCCTCATCTTTCATTTCAGTCTTGCTGCTGCTTTCATAGTAGACGCACGTCTTTTTGCGCCTGACGAAGAAAGACCCAGTTCTTTCGAAAGGCCTAGCACATTTTAAAGTTTTTGATGGTGTTTTAAGAAGTTATTTTAGTTCTTAGTGTTTCATACCAGTTTCAACTTATTTTAATTTTCTTTTAAACACATAGGCAGAAATCCAAAAAATGTTGTCAGTGAATATTTATTTTTAACATATAATACAAATTAGCGATTAAGTCCATCAATGTTATAACTCAAAAATCATTAGTTTTGCTCCGGAAGAGCTTTATATCCTTGCAAATAAAGTGCAACAACTTTGGGTATCGGTGCAATTTATCACTTTGGATAGATTACTCCACAAGATTTCTTTCAAAAATTGGCTGAACATGAAAAGGATTGGTTAATTATGTAAACTATAAAACTTTTACTTATATATGCAGTCTGCCTTATCTCTGTAAGGTTACTAACCCTACTCACTTCTATAGGAAATCCTATTCTTATCATATTTGGAGTTATTTTCTGTATGATAATGGTCATAGTTGTTTTTGTGCATGATCTTTTCCTTTTTGGATTTTCCTAATTACTTTTTCGTTTTGGATAGTTACTACTGACTAATTGTAATTACTGGACTACTTGGAAAATAGAAGCTGTTTTAAAAATTTGATTGTATTAGTTTTTCGATTCCATATTCTGTAAATTTTGTACTTAAAAAATTGCAGAAAATTTCTTTTAGGCAGAGTTTACTTGAAAAAGATACAAAATTAATTTTCTGGCATAATATAATGATATCATTCAATGATTTTTTGTCTATGTACATAACATTGTTTTTTTAGAGAATAAAAAGTATTATAAATTCATATATTTAAAAAAAATAAAGTTTATTTCAGTTTTCATAGTTTGAAGGGATTGATTTTATTTTGTGTGGAAAGAAATATGATTGAAAAATAAAATGCATTTATTTAACTTAAGAGCCCACATCAGTCATACGAAAAAACGTGCAAGCTAATGTTAAGTGTATGGGAAGGTTCTTGGCAGATTTCTCGCTTGCATTTTAATATTTTTAAATAATGTTTTTTGCATAGGATTGCTGAGGTCGATCTCTAACCTTGTTAGTTTTTACTTTTTCGATTTTGGTTCCAGTTTTTTTATATATGGGTACTTTCACTTTCAGAACTGGTTCCAACCAGTTCCAAAATTGAAAATGTCCGCTTATAAAAAAACTGTAACCAAAGTCGAATAAGTAAAAACTAACAATGTTAGAGATCAACCTCAGCTATCCTATGCAAAAAAAAATTTAAAAATATTCAAATGTGAGCGAGAAATCTGCCAAGAACCTTCCCATAGACTTAATATTAGCTTGAGCGTTCCTTCGCGTGACTAATGTAGGCTCTTAATGAAAAAAATGGAAAATTTTGAGATTGCATGCTTGCATTATAATTCTTTCAGATGCTTTAAAGTTTTCTAGTTGTTTTACAGAGTTTGCTGTTGGTAGTTTCAGAAGGGTGCTTCACCCAGCCCCTTTGTTAAAAATTGGTACTTTTCTTGCCCCAGTCAAAAAATGTCTTCCTTACTGCATTTTGTGTTTAAAAGATTGTTTTGAAACCACCAAAATGATTCATCACCCCAATGAACCACCATTGATTTTTAAATGTTAAAAGTGCCTATAAAAAATTCCTTTATTTTAAAAAATATCCTTTTCTTACCTGAATCCTAAACTTGGGAGAAATCTTTAATTTTACATTACTATAGTGAAGTTATCTCTATAGAATTACACCAAATGTAGCTTTCAACATAAATGATTTTAGAATTTTCAATTAATCTATTATATTAAAAGGTGACTGTATTTCACAGCTACTCCTAGAATATGTAACACTGAACAATCAAATTAACTCCAGTTATCCACATAGATCCAAGTATGTCAAAAGTTAATACATAAATTTAAAGAATGTAATTATTTAATAATTATATTACTTAAAAATTTCTCTGTTGGAACAGTAGACTTACTATGGAGGAGCATTGCATTTCCTTTTTCTTGCCCTTCTACTAGATAAATGCTTGAAATAAACACTGTTCATCATTATCATTACGTCAGTAACCAATTTTTATCTGGAAGAGTGTTAAACATATCATTCTACAGCCTTTAAATGATTGTAATTTTGCACATACATTTATCTAATGACAAATTGTACATGTTACAGACTTTAATTAACTTCAAGAGCTGATAACATTACTGAATTTAAAAAATGACTGTATCATAGATTACAAAAGGTTTTCTTGATAGAAATTTCTTAAAAGACTTAAATGATATGTTTAATTCTTTGATGTTTTTCTAATTTTAAACATTTTAAATGTTTATTTTACATCACTTTATCTCTTCTCGAATCTTTCATCTTTATTTTGAAGTTACATCTCTAATTCACTCATAATCTTATTTTTTTTTTTTCTAGGTTAAGGAATCAAATGATGATGCTTTGGGTATTAATTCCTTTCCCAATGAAATTATTTTGAAAGTTTTTGGTTATTTAAAACAGAACCAACTAGGTCAAATTGCACGGTATGTAAAGTTTATATAGGGATTTATAATTTGAATATCAGACACAGAATGTATATTCAGAGTTCCAATATATAATTTTTTTTCTATAAAATATTCATTTCATGCAAAAACTTCAAAACTGAGATTACCCTTATGCTCATTCCTTTAAAAACATTGGTGTTATAGCTTTCAAAACAATAACTTTTACTTCATAAAGAATTTAATATTTTAAACATCTAAGCATAAATAATTCATCTTTTTATTCTTTCATTTACACTTAAGAAAATAGAAAATATGTAGTGTATAAGTTAAATGAACTTTATTAACATTTAGATAACTCTCTAATTTTTAATCAAACATGCATTGAAAATTTTATTCTGAAAGAAAAGTTCTAATAAGAGCAACCTCATTAACAGTGATATACTCCATAGGGAATGCTCACTCATTTATGTCAGTTTATTAAAAGGGTTATTTTGCAGGTAGTACAGACAAATTTTTAAAAAATTGCTAAATGTATTTATATCAGATTTTAGCATATTGTATAGTAAATGAATGTACATGAAATGGACTAAATTTTTGGTACTTCGGTCAATATTCATAAAATTTTGTTTGTTTATATTTTAAAAATAAATCTGACTTCTATGAAATATTTACATTTTATTAATGAAAGAATGCAAAGTTTTGCTTTGATTTCAGTTCATATTAATTAGACACTTTCGGTCCAATTCCTTTTTTTAATTGCTTAAATTATTAAGTTTTGTGAGTGCTATCATGCTTACAGTGTAAAAAAAATGCTTCTATTTCTGACTTAAAAATTATAAAAATTTAATCTATATAATTTCCTGAAAACTAACATTATAAAGAATGGAACTGTTAATTTTTTCTTTAGCATATTATACATAAATAGTCCAAATATGTTTTTTAATTTTCATAACTTTTGACTTTTAAAATGTACTGACCTCTTAAGCCTGAACTGTCCCAGTTCCATTAAAAAAAGCATCAAAGCTACTATGAAAATAAGTAATTTTTTTTTTTTTTTACTATTTTAGCACTTTGACGTAGTTATATCAGATAAGATAGCAGATTTAAATTTTTTTAGTTTTTCTACTTTTTTATAAAGTGTCAAAAATATATATTTTTTAATTCAATGTACATACATTAAAATAAAATCCTATTTAGTTTCTACTTTCAAAGATACATAACTAAAATCATAGTCTTAAAACATAGATCATAGACTTGAAAAATAAAAATATCATTTTCTTGTTAAAAATGTAGATTTATTTTTAATTGCGTCTCAGCACCACTCTAAAATTTGGTGTCAAATATTCCATTTTCTTCACTCAATTGCTCCTTTTTTTAATTAATTATACAAAATCACTTTCATTCTTAGATGCATGGTATTTCTAGGTAATATCACTCCTAATCCTGAAGAATCGAACAACTTTATCTCTTTCTCTCTAAAAATTGTACATCTTTGATTAAAAAGAATCTTGTAAGGTGATGACTGCATTTTCATGACTTACATGTCCTGAAAATTCATTGAAAATGTCTGTACATTTGTAAAATGTTCATTCTTATTCACATTTCAAGCAATTAAACAGAATTTCTTTTGTTTTCTTCTAAAAATAAAACATCTTAACTTAATTATGGGAGATGATAATAATGAAAATATTGTTGTGACTAAACCTTGACTAGAATGAAAGAGGTGCTACATTCATATAGGAAAAAATTAGTGATATTTTTTTTTTACATTTTAATATTTTAACCTGAATAATTCATGTTTGTAAGTATGATTTTTTTTAACTGTCTCAAAAAGATTTGTATTATGAAAAAAGATTACGAACCAACATTAGAAAATATAAAGTAATTTAGATCTCTTATATATTATTTGTGTAAATTGTTATTACAGTTTTTTACATTTCAATAAATTATTTTTAAAGAAAATCAAAACATAATTTACATGCTCATATCCCAAAAGTTCTTGAAGGATTTTGAACCACATTCAACAATAAAAAATTTATGATACAAGATATTTTCATTTTTAAATGTTAATACAGTAAAACCTCCATAACGGACAATTTAATGGACAGTTTTCCAATCCCCACTCCCAAAACCTAAATCTTTGTATGTTTAACCATTGAAAAGCAGACATTCAGAATAGCGGACAGTAATTTTGGCAATAAAGTATGAAAAATAATTTTTTAATGAGAAAGAAACTGGAAAAAAATTTAGTCTCTAAATTTATCAGGGCAATTTGATACAAATTCTGTGACCACAGATAAATGTAAGGGTTTGCCAGGGGAAAATCCACTCCCTCCGTCAGAAAAAAAAGCATCCATCCTTTTGGATTTTCTGCTGATTAATGTCTGGAAGTACCAATTTCTCACTCCCCAGAATTCCGTAACACACCATACATCATTATCTCTTTCTTTTTAAATCTGCTTAAGATAATCTCGTTTACAATTTTCTTGAAATTTCAGGATAGATAATATGCTAACTATTTTTGTTTCATTTTACCCAAGCTCAAACAATTTTTTAGATTATTTTATAAAGTGTCCAAAAACAAAAAAATGAATATTCTTTTATTTTAATAAGACTCGTTCATAAAATCCATTTGTAACTTGTTTGTAAAAAATATTTTCATTTTTAGATGTTATTACAGTAAAATTTCCATAACAGACAATTTAGTGGACAGTTTTCCAATCCCTGCTCCCAAAACCTAAATCTTTGTATGTTTAACCACTGAAAAGCAGACATTCAGAATAGCAGACAGTAATTTTGGCAATAAAGTAGGAAAAATAATTTTTTAATGAGAACGAAAATGGGGAAAAAATTTGTCTAAATTTATCAGGGCAATTTGATACAAGTTCTGTGACCACAGTTAAATGTAGGCACTCCCTCCGTCGGAGAAAAAATGCATCCCTCCTTTTGGATTTTCTGCTGATTAATGTCTAGAAATACCAATTTCTCCCTCCCCAGAATTCCATAACACATCATACATCATTTCTCTTTCTTTTTAAATGTGCTTAAGATAACCTCGTCTACAATTTTCTTGAAATTTCAGGATAGGCAATATGCTGACTATTTTTGTTTCATTTTACCCAAGCTCAAACAATTTTTCAGATAATTTTATAAAGTTCCCAAAACAAACAAAAAACAAAAAAGTGAATATCCTTTCAGTTTAATAAGACTCGTTCGTGAAATCCAAAAAGTAATTAACTGGATTGCATCATTGCATAACATAGAAGAGAAAAATTGGACGTTACATGGTGTCATATAATCTGAGCAAAAGAAAAATAATCACTGAAAACCTAACATATGATTTCATTTATTTATATTTACTCTTTTATAAAACAAAGAAAAAAGTTACTCTATTTTATTTATTTTTATTGGGAAATTGCGTACTGATTTTTTGGGAGTGAGAATTAAAAAGGCAAAAAGCGACAAGATCAGAGAAAAAAACTATTTCGCAATGTTGATTACTGTTTGATTCTTGAGACTTAACTCACACTCAATTTTTATTGTTTTCTTAAATTATTGAGCTCTATGTACTCTGAATTTAAAGTCTTGTTTGTCATTAATGTTTCAAGAATGGCCCTCAAAACAAAAACGATTAACTATTTAAAAAATTTTGAAATTATAAGTGTATGAGAGAAAGAGAAATTGAGTTTACAGATACTTTCTGAATGTTTTAAAATAGGTGAGAGAGATTTTATGAAATAAAGAAGAAATAAGAAATTTGTGGATTACTAACACCAATGAAAATATCAAAAATGGGAAATTGAGGAAAACTAATTCCATTGAAATTAATTCTATAATTCTAAATTGATTTACTTCACATCGTTCAAAAAACATTCCTATCAGTGGGACTTTGATTCTGGAAAAGGTTTTAGAATTCGCTAAAAACCCATATTACACAATTTTAAGGCTTCCAGTGGATGGCTAAAAAGTTCCGGTCACAGCAAAACATTGCTTTCAAAGCGATATGTAGAGAAGCAAAATCTGTAGATCTTAAAGAAGTGGAGGATTCACATGAATGACAAAATAAAGGAATGACATAAATTGCTATTTGGAAAGAAATATGCACCTATTATGCTCTAAAATTATGAAATTTAAATATTTAATTTCCTAAAAATGCAAAATTTAAAAGAAGGAGGTTGTTTAAATATTCTTTTAACATACTAGCTGAACCTGCCTGGCGTTATCCAGGCCCATGATAACCTTTAATAAAACTCAAGTTTGTATGATTTTGTATCTTTGGAAAATCTTTCAAATGAATCTAGTTTTGGGGCCCTCTCTGCCTTTGACAGTGTAAAATGCTTCAAATGAACTTAATTTCTGGGGAGCCAATGCTTTTGACAGTATCTAAAGTTTTTCTGACAAACCTCTTTCCGAAAGAACCTGTGACATGGGTCCTTGCTGCCTAAGGCAGCATATACTGGGAGTGCTCCACATGTGCCAGACACAATTGAAAACCAAGTTGAATGACCTAAGCACTGTAGTAATCAGTCCCATAGAACTGGAGATAAGAATTTGATAGTAGAGCTAAAATCTGTAAGACAATGGAAAACAAAGTTGAATGAACAAATTCCTGTTGAAATCGAGTCCATAAAACCTGAAAAAAGAATGTGCCATATTTGAAAATAGTGGTAACAAAAGATAAACTTGCATAGAGCTGAAAGTAGACAAATTGTAAGCTAAATTGAATGAATCAATTCACATTAAAATAGGTACCATAGAACCTGAAAAATGAATGCACCTCCAGGCGGTGAAAGGTGCCACCCCTCCCTGTAAATTTAACAAATTACTTTTAACATTAACGTGACATTTTATTAACATCTCCCCCCCCCCTAAACTTAACCACATAACTTTAACAGTAAAAGAATTTTTAATTTATGCCTGTAGTGAGTAAATATAAGTTGATGCCAAAAGGGAAGATTAATATTTAAAAAATGTGATAGCCGAGATCTAAGAAAATATTTAGTAGTTTATAAAGTAGCTGGAGGACCCTAGAACTACGTTAATGAAAATTGTAAGATAATTGGATCATTTTTAAAGAAGCTGCACCAAGGAACACAAGCACATGAAGGAGATTAATATTCAGAATTGGCGGTAGCTGCCCGCATAGCATGCACAGTCACAGTGACGTCATTGTGACATCACTGTGAGTCATGTACGTCACGTCACATCTGTGACCAAAATGACACCACTTTGTAACGTCACACTGTGATCAAAATGTGAACGTCTTGAAGATCTAAAGAAAACTTAAAATAAACTTTAGAACATCTTATGGCATGAAGAAAATTACTTTTTGACAGCTTTAAAAATTTTTGTGATGTTGCAATGACGTCACTGCAAGTCACATAAGTCACGTAAAACCTATGAGCAAAATGCCAACACTCTGTGACTTCACGGTGTGATCGGAGAGAGAATTTGGAAAAAACTCATAAAATATAGAATTGAATTATGTCATGTACCTAAATCATTAATAAAAACATTGTCACACATTATTTAAATATATTGTATTTCCAAAATAAAATAATAAATAAATATTTGTCTACATATATGAGGCAGATATTTTTTTACAATTTTCATTGCCATTTTCATGAAATTTAACAAAATATACTATATAATACACAGGTAAAAATCCTTAAATAGAAATTTAGTAACGTAGGAAAGTTTTGGCGGAAAGTAATTCAGAAATAGATCTCCCATTCTAATAAAACTGTTAGCGATTTAGAGATTTGTTAGCATTTTAAATACAAACATTTAATTTTTTTTCCTACCACTGCATAGAACTCATTTGCTAATTTTGTGATACTAAAAATATTTAAAAAATCTCCAATCTCTTATTATTTTGAGGGGCCACTCAACCCAATCATCAGCTTTCTGTTTAAAAAGTGAGGACACCATTTTTACGAGTTCGACATCGGGGGTGCTCGGGGTGACCGTTGAACGCGTTCAAGATTTTTCTTGTACTGAATATTTAAAGTGGTTCTCAACTGACCTGCTCCACAACGCGAAGCTTTCTGACATAATTTCTGACTCATTTTTAAACGCAAAGGCATAAAATGGGCAGGACTGACTATGGAAGCAATTTGGAATCGAAATGAGTTTTCCATTTTTTGATAAATATATTACTTATCGAGTTATAAGCAATTCGTGTCACGTGACGACTGGTTTTTCTCTTTTCTTTCCCTGTTACGTCGGGTATTTGGTTCAAAACGCTGACTTTGACATCCTTTTCTGAAAGATCGTCTGATTTTACTAAAAAAATGGAAAACGTCTTTCAATTACAGAGTTTCTGAATAAAAACAAAAGCCAATTTCATGCGTTTCCGAACAAAAACAAATTAAAAATATGTCATAAAGTATATGTCATTCCTATAGCAATTTATTCCAAAACTGGTCAGTGCTTAGTAAGATATCACCTCTGTTAAATATATTGCTCTTTTCAATAGAGTGTAAAAAATGAAAAAATCGTATTTAGGAAATCTGATTGCAGAATAGTATTTATATTTATGTCGTAATTATTTTATAAAGACTATTAAATCCATTTTTATTTAAAATTTATGTTTACTTTGGACGCCTAAAACAAATGCAACTGATTAAAAAATATATAAAAATTTAAATTTTCACAGCTTATTTCCAAGAATACTAAACTCTCCATATAAAAACAGAATATTATAGTTTTATTAGAAGTTATTTGTCAGCCATATAAACTATAAAGCATTTGAAATGTCTTTATTTAACTGTTTTCTTTCTATTCTTTTTCTGGAAACACCTGCTAGATGTTACTTTGTGGTAAACATTACTGCACAGATCATGATCGCAGATGTTGAGGGCAGACGATTAATTTCATCGGCGGATTAGAGTGTGTGGTGTTCTTTTAGTTTGTAGAAGTATATTGTGGAATTTATACCGTGAAAGTAAATTAACGTTTTAAAGTGAATCATCCATTTTAACCTATCCTTATGTCTAGCTGGGTGCGTTATTAAGGTCTACGTGCGATATTTGATATCTCAGATCTATGAACACACCTAAGCTGGACACTTTGAAAATTAAAGCAGTGGATTTGAGTCTCCTTTTCAATGAAAAGGAAGCAGTCAACGACCATTAAAACTTAATCCCTAGAACTGGTGGTTTTATTTATAGATTAGCAGGTAACTTTTAATGTCTTCGCAGTTTTGTTAATAGTGCATATTTAGTAATGGTACATTAATAGTGCATTATTTAAATGTTAAGATGTTTAAATCTATTTTTTTTTAATCACTTGTATAAAATTTTATCTTTAATGTTTTAAATCGTTTTAAATAGAGAGTTTCGAAAAAAGCTTAAAGTATTTACTAACAATATATATTCTAAATGTAAAGTGTTATTTATAACGAGGAATGTATTTATATTTTGCGTTTCTCTGTTCAATTTTCATAGTTATTCATTGTAATTAAAAACATTGCAATTTTTAAAACTATTAATATTTGATTTACAATTTGAAAATTTCTTAGCTAGTGGAGGTTTTGAGAAATAATTTTCTGGTATATTTGAAATAATTGCGACAATTTAACTCATTACAAATTTAGTTGTCAAGATATGTCAATATTAGGTGCAAAAAAATAATGAATATTGATGAAACAATAAAACAGCTATTCAGTTAAGGTAATTTTTCCAGTTATGTTATCGAATTTTTTCTATAGTAAAAATTGATATTTAAGCTCTGCATTTAGTATTCTATCAAAAACTATAAATAAAATAATTTGTAAAGAAAAAAAAAATATTTTTTTTTTCTTTGCGTTTATGATCCTAAGTTTTAAATTTCATTTGCTTCGAAAAATGTTTTATTTCTTGATACAATGTTTATTATTTAATAATATCACACAATAGGTAGATCTATTATTTAAATGGATTCCTAATATAAATTTTTCACAATGCTTATTTAAAAATCTATACTTTTATTTTCATTAAATTTGTAATCAAATCCAAAATAACTAATTTCTGAATTCATTTTTATTCGGAAACACATGAAATTGGCAGGTGTTCTTATTCAGAATATATGTAATAGAATGGCATTTTCCATTTTTGACAAAAGATGTTTCAGAAAACACTATCAAAGTCAGTGTTTTGAACCGAATTTCCGATGCGCAGCGTCAGAAACGGAAAAAAGTGACCAAAATTGCTCTTAAGCATTTCATTTATCTAAAAATGGAAAACGCTATTCATTCCAAATCGCTTTAATAATCAGGCATGCAAGTGCCAAGCGTTTAAAAATTTTTTCATAAATGTGTCAGAAAGTTTCGTGATACTGAACGAGGGGAAATATGGCAAAGTATACACATTTAAAAACTTCAATACTTAAAAGCAAAATAGCATAGTTTTAATTATTGTCAACATTTTTGGTGGTTACATAAAACAAATGGAAGTCGAAGTTATTTTTAAAAGTGGTTATTTGCACAATAGAATTTCATATTATTAAAATATTTAATTTTATTATAATTTTTAATGGATTCATCTATTATTTTTATATTAGTATGAGTTTTTTACATTTATAATTTTCTTGTTTAACGCCTACATTAGCCGGTTTCCCAATCAGATGCAAAGTTTTAATTTGAATACGAGTTGCATAAAAAAAATGATTGCCGATCCAATCCTTATCGTCGATCTTATCCGTATTTGGTGAAATCTTGTTATCCGAATCTACGCGAAATCATTTATCAGATTTGGTCGGGTTGTGGGCCTACAGAATTTTTGTTGTTGTTGTTGTTGGGTTAGGGTAAGATTATGGGTTGAATGTAAATATAGTTTCAGTCAACCATCATTCATGTTCAAGTAGACATTCAATCATGTTCAAGAAGTATATAACCGGATTCGTGCATGACTCTAGATCCGAGCCGACATCAGAAATTGTATCGTAACACAATTTCTGATAAAATCTGGTTACTTGGTCGTATGCAAGATTCTATTCTGAACAAGACTTACAGTAAAAACATTATACCCGACTCGGGTCAGATCGGGTTCACGAAAATCAGGTCACACGACAACTAATCCAAATCTATTCTGTAGCCAAACAAATCCAAAAAGATCGATCCGAAGTTTCTGGATTGTATTCGGGTAAAATCTGGTCACCCGACCCGGTGCAGTGTCGTCACAAACGTCACAAACATGAACCATAAAAAAATTTTGATCCGAACAATCCGTATAGGATTCGGGTAAAATCTGGTCACCCTATCTGATGCAGATTCGTCACATTTTTCACATTGAAGTCGCACGGTGACTTCACAAAGTAGTCACATTGTGAGGTCACAGAAAGCCTTGAAAACGGCCATAACGACCTCGCATTTACGCCACAGTGACTTCACATCGACGTCACGTGACGTCACGACGACTGTCACAAAGTCACAGTGTGACTTCACAGTGATGTCGCTGTGATGTCACCATGCCTTACGGGTGAGGTCTGAGGAATTTTTGTTTTGTTCATGTAGTAGCTGGAGGACCTAAGAAGTCATTTTAAAAAAGCTAGGGAATCAATTGATTTTTAAGGTAGCTATAGTAGGGGCCCAAAAGGGAGTTTTGAGTAGTACTCAACTGAAAGTTTTGAGTAGGGGAAGCAGATTCATTGCACTGAAAAAATGAAATAAAGTTATAATAAAGTTATAGTATGCAAAACATTAAAAAAGGAAAAAATACAAACTTTAAAACAAAGTAAAATAAAAAATAATAAAAAATACTAACAAAGTATTTATAAAAGTGTCCCCCGGGGGGGGGGGGGCAAAGGGGGAGGGGGATAGGAGGTGCATAATATGTAAGAGTGGTTAAAGGGCTTTCTAATGATTTATCACATGATAAGTGTCTGAAAATTTTTTTAAATGCTCCTTAGGGGAGGTCTACTTGAGGATAGGGGAAGCGAGGCTCATAATATGAAAGAGTGGTGCAAAGGCTTTCTAATGATATATCATATGCAAATTGGGGGAGGGGAAGGGAATAATAGGTATATAAAAACATGTGCGTATTTGAATGCAACGTTGTGTTAAAATTTCAAAGCAATCGGTTAAGAACTTTCAGTGATTTAAGATTTTGAACAAACAAACATTTACATTTTGATTTATATAGATTGTACACATAGACCTAATAATTTTCTTTTTCATAACTTTTGACATTTCAAAAGTGAACTGTTCACTTATGTCTGCTGTTGCCATTTTAAAAAACACCAAGACCCATAGAAGTAGGTCCATTATTTTCTATTTAAGCACTTTGACATGGATATATCAAATAATATGGCAGATTTGAATTTAAATGAATTTTTTTATTTCAAAAACTTTTTTAAAAATGAATATACACTGTACAATATTAAAAGAAAATCATATTTAATTTCTATTTTTCAAAGCTATATTACTTACTCTGGTGCATATATAATAGCTACAGATTGAATAGATTTTTAATGTTTCAAATAAGTAATAAATTTTGATTCAAAAACTTCTGAAGTGATCCCAAACAAAAATGATGAAATAGCATTAATGATCTTTATCTTTGGTAACAATGTTTTAGCTGTTTCATTAAAAAAAGTATTTTGTTAAAATGTTATTTTTAATTGTCTCGAGCACCATTCCTTAAATTGTGAGCAGATCTTCCAGTTTCTTCTTTTAAAAGCACAATTTTGTAATTAATTATAAAAAATCATTTCCATTCTAACATGCATGGTGTTTTTATGTAATATCACTTCAAATACTAAACAATTAAACTATTTTTCTGTTTCTGTCTAAAAACTGTACATCTTTGATTAAAGTCTCTTTCACGATGGTGACCTAATTTTTTTTTACTTACGTGCCTTGAATATTGGTTGAAAATATCTGTACACGTACAAAATTTTCATTCTAATTCAATTTTCAAGGAATTAAACAGAATTCCTTTCTTTTCTTTTTAGTGTAAACATCTTAATTGTAGGAGATGAGAATAATGAAAAGATTGTAATAAATGTAAGAGACCCTTAACTATAATTAAAGAAGTGCCCCATTCACATAAAAAATTATTGATTTTTTTTTTTACATTTTAATAATAGTTCAGTGTGAAACATTCATGCCACATTCACATAAAAAAATTATTGTTTTTTAACATATTATTAGTAGTTAAGTGTGAATGCTTTTTTCAATGTATTAAAGAGATTTGCCTTGTGAAATAAGATTGGGAACCAACATGAGAACAAATATACTAATTTAGATCTCTTAACTATTATTTATATAATTTGTTACTAAATTTTCTGCATTTAAATAAAATATATTTTTTTAAAGTTAAAAAAATTATTTATAATTTCATATTCTAAAGCATTTCTTAAAGGGTTTTAATTTTTCAGTTAACAACATTTGATAGCAAAAAAATATGGTACAAAATAATTTTATTCTGAAATGCATGCAAGTTACAGGTATTCATACTCAGGTTCCCAAAAATCAAATATATTTTATTTTACTTCAGAAAATGTAAAAGTGTATATTTGCAATAGATTTTTCAACCACAAATCATTAAAATGCTGCCATCAGTTAGCAGTTGACTGCAGCAAAAGTTGTATATTAATTACAAAATAAGATAATACAGTTAGATTATTTTTACTTCTAAGGAAATGCATGAAAAGATATGTAAGTACTGAATGTAATTCCTAATTATGACAGTATCACATTGTCAAGAATAGAAAAAGAAAGATTCTATAACTAAATGTTTCTCACAATTAAATTCTCTGTCTTTATTAACATTCCAACCTTCTTTTGAACAACCTTATACATAGGTTTGAAAAAAATTTTATATCTTTTTTTTTAATGTTATTATGGAATAACTTAATGAATTTAATATATGAAACATAAATATTTTATACTTCTCTGATTTTCAATACTATGTGATCTCGTAATTCAAATTACTGTATCAAGTATATGTACAGATGTTTACATTTTCTTTTCTTATTACAGAGTGTGCAGAAGATGGAATGTGTTGACAAAAAGCCCAGTTCTCTGGAGAAAAGTGGATGTAAAATTTCACTGGAGCCATCGATCCCAAAATACTGTAACATGGTGTTTAGTCAAAATGTTACCACCTTGTGTCACTCACATCAGAATAAACTTTAGTCACAGGCATGCAAGATGGAATAAAAAATTGAATTTTGAAGAACTGTGTGCGAGATTGCAAAGAAGATGCCCTTGTCTCAAAACATTAATTTTGAAGGGGGCTTTATTAGCATACAACCTTCACTCAATTATAGATTTATGCACTCACTTTTTAAAGGATGTAAAGATTCTGGTTTTTCGTCATTCTAGATTCCTTAATTGTCATTTAACAGGTGATTATAATGTAAGCGGTATTTCTAAAATTGAGATTTTGGATATCTCACATTGTGACTTTGGACGTCGTGATTATAACTATGTCAATAAGCCTCCCTTCTCAAGAATGCCCTACTTAAAACAGTTACATTTATCTGTAACAAATGTAAATGATTCTTGGTTTGAAGATGACACTTCTTTCTTGAATCAGTTACACGTGTTGAATTTGAGATGCACATGTGTTACTTTCAGGAGTTTTACAACAATACAGAATCATGGACTTAATTTAAAAGAATTATATTTGTGTAAGGTTTATCGACAGGTCCCTGATGTAAATTTTATTAATTCAGTATTTCCTCACTTAGAGACAATCTGCCTCAGAGGTTGTTTAGTGAGATGTGAGGATATTATTTTCCTCATCCAGTCATGCCAGTCATTACAGAATGTCTATGTGAAAAACGGCATGGCTAAAATTTTTGAAGAACATCCTATTGTTGTTGCTAATAGACGTATGTCAGGAATTGTTAAAGCCATTGATTTTTATCATAAGCATAAAGTAGATTATTTGGATAATTAATTTGATATATTTTTAATATGTTATTTGTGAAACTGTACTTTTAAATAAATAATAATTAATGTGCATGACTATGTTCTATTTTGTTAAAAGTTAAATGTTCTATAATTGGTTCAAATTAGGCATGGTGACAAGAAAAATGCTCCTCTAAAACAAATCTATATTTAATTATCCCCATTCTGCATTTCGAATTTTACATAAAATTTAAAATTCATTTTGATATTCATGCATGCACCAAAATTTAAGTTATTTTTTAAATTTATGTTCCAAATAATTGAACAACATATTTCTAATTATAAAGGGTTAATAACTAATGAACATTTTTGTGACTATCAATCGCTTGGAATAACTAAAATACCTACTTTTGCAATATCTCCTGAAATAGATAAATATTTAATTTTTGGAATTCTGTGTAATAATAGCTGAAAATCTTACACATGGGTGTTATAAATGATTTCGATTTTGTTTTCATAACTTCACATATGTTTATAACTCTGGACATAATGAACCGGTTTTTTGATAACAGTATATTGATGTCTTTCTAATCTTGTGTTACTTGAGTATCTTATGAAACAACTGTGGAATTATATTTCTATTTAGTTGTCTAGTTAAACTCTTTATGAAAAGTTTGAAATAATTCAAATATCAGTTCATTATAACACTTGAAGAAAGTATGGATTGGGAAAAAAATCACTTAAGTGTTCAGTTATTGGATCATTTTTAAAATTTAGAATGGGTAAACATTCTTTACTAGCCACACTTGGCATAAATTGAATCTCAAACTTTTTGCTATCTTAGTCATCAATGCTGTTACAGAATCTTCACTCTTGCTTTGGTGTTGATCAGACTAGCATAGCACTCCTTATCATAGAATGATGTTCATATAAGTATGCCTTCCAAGTTAAAACTGTTTGCATAAATTATTTCCATAGATCTTTTCTGCTTGCTTACAGCTATTGAAAGTTAGAATCATAGCAAGAATTATTCCATCTGAAGTTTATTTTAGACCATGAGATTCCTTTATTTTTCAGGATTTCACATCTTGTATTAGGGTAGAATAAATCTGAAATAAATTTCTGCATTTCATAATACTTCATTTTTTAAAAATTTCATCCAAGTCTCATTTAAATGAGATGTCAGCTTCTTTAATTTGTCTGCCTTTCTCTTTAGCACACTATATTAAAGATCTTTTTTATTCCATATATTTTTTTCTGCGTTATTCCTTATTTTATAGTAACAATGAATAAATAATAGTGATGCAAAATCTAAGACGGAATGATGTGCATGAAAACTACTATATTTGCATAAATATAAAAAGAAAAGAAAAATCTATGATTTTCTAACTAGAGTTGTAAACATTGCAGCAAACTGCTTTTTTTTTAGTTAAAAGTATGCAGCTTTAAATATGTCATCTGAGAAGTATTTCTGGTGGTTTATAATCAGTTGTAATTTAAAATTTAAAATTTTGAAATCATTATCAAATCTGAGAATCAATTGAAAGTTAAGAATACTAGATTTTTTTATTAGTGACTGCATTTAGCTTATTTTAAAGGACATCATTAGGGCATTGTATTTCAATGCATCTTTATCTTCAATGAAAAAAAATATTTTCCAAATTTCGACATTCGAAATTTCCTATAAGTTAATATTTTTCCAATTACTTAACTTGAGTCTTACTTTCCTTTTGGTTATTGCTTCATTCATTCAAAATAAAGCTATATTCTTCGAAAGTTTAAAATTCAGGTTTTAGAATATTTCAATGAAAAACAGCCATTGATGTATTGAAAGATAATTTTCAGCCAATAATTGCATTTTATCTCATCATTGTAGGTCTGTTGCTGCAAAATGTGTAGCTAAAATATTTTTTTTAATGCTTTGTATTTAGAAATGAAGTATATTTTAGTTCTGCAAAGTGTAATATTTATAATTTGAATTTTTTTTTCACTAATGACCATTATTTTTTAAACAGATATTTTTGGGAAACAAAAAGTCTATGTTATTTAGGAAGGCAAAGCATTTTTTCTCACTTTCACTGTTTCAGTTTTTCAGACCTCTGTAATAATTGCATAAATATATAAGAATATTAAAGATATGAAATAAGAAAGTGCATAAATCTGAGATATGCTATGGGATCTTCTAGAAACTTGTTTTTTTTTAACATTATAATTTTTCTTTTAATTTGAATTGTCATGCTATTTACATATAAGTATGTTTTTAAATTAATAGCTTAACTACATTTATTATGGATTTTGTTTTTACTCAGTTTTTACTTATTTACCTTTCTTTTTCATTTACATTTTATGGTTTGACACTTATGTTATTGTTTGAATTGAAACACATTTGTTTACATTTTTCTGACAACGATATAAATAAATATGCATAATCAATTTTCTTGTAATTCTTTTATTTTCAAAATATTTTTGACACTAAACCAATTAATTCAAAGATTGAATCTTTTTAAAAAGTAACAAAAAAAGAAAAAACTATTTGGAATAAGAGGAAGAAATCAGAAACTTAATCACTATATCCTACTACTATAATTTTTTAATAACAGGTGTTATTTTATTCTGTTTATATGTTGGAAATCCAATATTAATCATTTAAATTACTGCAATTATGATTTTTAACTATAAAATTATATATAATTTAAGAGAAGGTCTGTTGTGATTTTGGAAAATCATAATTTAATTTATTAAAAGGCTCTAAAATCACAAATAATGCTATAGTACCTGGAGACCTAGAAAAGCCATGGAATTCGATAATATTGTGTGTTGACCGTCATGTAAGGGATCTTTGCATCAACTATTGATGAAAATATGCCACATTTAAGGAGATTTCCACTCTAAAATATCATTTAGATCCCCCCCCCCCTCCCGCCTGCAAAGTTTTTACTGCTCTGTTTTATCCTCCAAGTTTACAAAATGCTATCTTTAAACCCGATTTTTTAAATGTATCTGACCTGTTTGTTACTTTGTATTAACAATAAATAAATAAATCATTAATTTCCCATCCCATTTTTGATTTCTGCTTCCTCTATTTGCCTCTCCCAGCACACAAATTTAGAAAACTATAGATCTCTTATTTTAAACAAAAATCTGCACTTCTTGTTACTTTACAGCTTCAATAAATAACTAATCAGTCTTCTAACCCTTCAAATGTTTATCCTCCTTTTGACCTGAACACATAAATTTTTCAATAATCAATACAATCTTTTGCTTTTATGGGCCTTTTTAATTAAAAATAAATCATCTAAATTGCCCCTGCTCAAATTTCTATATTTGTTTTAAAATCTTTAAACCTTATTTTATTAAACTTTTCTCTAGCATTTGTTATTTTGCAGTTACAATAAATACCTAATTACCTCAATCAAAATATCTCTTTTCCCCCATCCTACCTTGAACATAGTTTTAAACATTCTATTCTATTTGTTACTTTGTTGTAACGATTATTAAAAATACTATCATATTAGCATGTTGCAAAACAAAATTCAATATTAGATTAACATATTTTTTTTAAATGCAATTAAAAATGTATAAAGTAGTTTTTCTTTTTATGCAAATTTTCTTTCCTTTCATTACTTTTCTAGCCACAAGTGTTTCATGTATTTTGGTATAATTAACAGTCACGTCTGATATTTTCTAGTTTTTTGCTTTTTTATGTAATTGATTGCAGCGTTTATCTAGGCTTTAGTGATTTTGGGAAAAAATTGCTGAAGAGAATGGTAGTCCAGTACAAACAGTGATGGCTTTAGTATATATGGTGCCAGAATGGGAATTGTTTTAGCACTTCTACGAATGATATATTCTAAAGAATCAATTAACTTTCTTTCCACCTTGTGCAGTCGGCTGATTTCATTCCTCTCTCAAGTCAGCCCTGAATAGACAAGCATTATCTAAGATTTTTTTACATTTAATGGAAGCTTCATTTAAGTCTTTTCCATTGTCATAAGTTATTAAACAGAGGAACTCCTGGTATATTCCTGAGAAAAAGTTTTTTTGGGAGAATTTAAAAGTGAAGTTTTAATCAATTAATAAAAAAAACTAAAATATTTCCAAGTGATACATTTTTGTTCTTGTCCTTAGCACACATAATTTACACTATACAACTTGAATAGGACTTTTTTTAAATGCACCTGGAAAATTCAGATAATTTCATTCACCTGTTTGCATAGCAACCTTTTCTTTCATAAAACTAATGCTTTGTTTGATTTGAAAGTTCTTCCTAACTATGTAAAATAACATTCTATTTAAATAATATAAAATTAATATAGATGTTTAAACTTTATGTGCTTTTCTATTTAATTGCCTGTTAATTTGAACAGTTCGTAAACATGAATGTAAATCTTTTGTTGGGATGAGACATGAGCAGAACATACTATTGACATGTGTCCTGGTTTGCAGCCAAAAATTCATTCAACGAATGTCCTATCTTCTGTAATTCATGAAAACTGTAACTTTAAATTGGAAGTAACTTGGATATAGCATTTGTAAAATGGGTGTTAATAGACAATAATAATAATTATTATTATTATTATGGAAATTTTTTAGCACATTTACTTTATATCGGTTTTTTCATGTCTCACCTGATATGGAAAAGTGTGGTATTTTTCTAGTATCCTTGGCATAGGATAGTTTAATACAGTGTCACCAACGGTTTTCTTCAGATGCGATTTCATTGATTTTACTGAAGATTCCCACAGTCCACCAAAGTGTGGAGCAGAAGGCGGATTAAATGTCCAAGTTATTTCCTCTGACGACAAAAATTTGCGAATTTTTTCATTCTGCTTGCACTGCAAAAGATATTTGTTAATTTCTTTTTCTGCACCTTTAAAGTTGGTTCCACAGTCACTAAAAATCTCAAAACGTTTCCCTCTTCTTGCAATAAATCGTTTTAATTGACTTAAGAATGCCTTTGTTGAAAGATCTTGGACGACTTCAAGATGGACTGCTTTGATGACGAAGCAGACAAATACACACACATATGATTTAAATGATTTTACTCTGCGTCCTGCACGATATTTAATCATGAATGGTCCTGGAAAATCTGTTCCAACTCGATGAAATGGTCGTGATTGTGTTACTCTGGATGCTGGAAGATCAGCCATTATTTGTTTTGCAGTTTGAGCTTTATATCTGCAACACGTAACACAAGCTCTTATCATTTTCCAAATAACAGACCTAGCAATAATAATCCAAAATTGCTACCTAATTAAAGAAAGAAGTTCTGGACCTGCATGTAAGAATTTTTCATGATAATGTTTAATTATGATCTTAGTCACATGGTGCTTTGATGGTAATAAGAATGGATGCTTTTCATTCTCCAACAGCTGTGTGTTTTTCAATCTTCCTCCTACTCTTAATATTTTGTTATCATCTAAAATTGGACACAAGAGACTGCTATTTGTAGGTAGCTCTTTTCCAGCTTCTAAATACTGACTTTCCTTACTGAAGTTCACTTGTTGAACTATCCAACTATCCGAATAATGCAACGTGTTGCGGCTTGAATTTCACTGCTTGATAAAAAGGATGTATTTCTTTCTACACGTGTTACCTTTGAATTGGAGATGAATCTCAATATCCAAGCAAATATGTGTTGCAACTTAGAAAACGAAGATATTTTTGATATAACATCAAGTTCTTTTACAGTTTCAGAAGCTACAAATGATAAGGTTTTACGTGCTTCTGGTAATTCTTCTTCATTTATGGGAATAGGTTCATGCATGGGAACCCCTCTGCTTCTTAACAATAGTGGGCCGTTCCACCAGAAGTCATGGGACAGTAGTTCTGCAGGAAGTAACCCACGTGATGCACAATCAGCAGGATTTTTTTTTCCATCCACATGATTGCAATTCTCAGCTGGTAAAATGGATTGGATTTCAGATACTCTGTTGGCTACAAAGACTTGCCATCTTTTAGGATTTGATCTTAGCCATGACAATACAATTTGTGAATCACTCCATGCGTGCACAGAATCAGGTTTTATATGTAATGCAGCTCTGACTGCCTTTATTAAGTGTGCCAGTAATACTGCAGAACATAATTCCAGTCTTGGAATCGTGACAGGTTTTAGTGGTGCTACGCGAGTTTTAGCTGTTAAAAGTTTCACATCAATGTTAGAGTTATCACAAGTTTTAACGTAAATAACTGTTGAATAACCCTTTTCTGACGCATCACAAAATCCGTGAAGTTCACATCCGGAATAATTGGGCAAGATTACTTTTCTAGGTATATATATGGAATTTAAGAGTTTGACTTCTTGGCACAAAATTTTCCACTTTTGGTCAATATTTTCTGGTACTGGGTCATTCCATGATAATTGTAATTTCCACAGTTCTTGAAGGATCATTTTAGTTAGAATCACAAAAAGTGCAATCTACCCCAATGGGTCAAACAGCGTTAATACAAATGACAGAATAATTCTTTTAGTAGGGACACCTTGATAATTTATATCACTGAAATTACATTTGAACATATCATTATCAGGATGCCATTCCACTCCTAGAACTTTTGTGGCCTTATTGCCCACTACACTATGTATATTATCGTTAATTGTATTTGCTAATCCAGCATTTTTCAATAGTGGTGGTTCATTTGTGGACCATTTATGTAGCTCAAACCCACCTTTTTTTAGCATTTTTTGCAAATCAGATATCAATTCAGAACCTTCCTGACTATTCTCAACACCAGTTGAAACATCGTCGACATAAAAATCTCTTAAAACTATAGACTTTGCTTTTGGGAAATTAAGACCCTCATCAATTGCTAACTGACTTAAAGCTTTAGTTGCAAGATATGGAGCAGCAGCAGTTCCATATGTGTCAGTATTTAAGCGAAAGACTTGTATTTGTTTATCTGGACTATCTCTCCATAATATTCTCTGAAAATCCCTATCTCTGTCATGAATTTTTACCTGCCTATACATCATCCTTATATCAGCTGTTATGGCAATATTATGAAATCTAAACCTTAATAAAATGCAAATTAAATCATCTTGTATTTAGGGGCCTACCATTAGAGTGTCGTTTAAAGAAACACCTGTTGTTGTTTTAGCACTCGCATAAAAAACTACTCTTAATTTGGTAATTAAACTAGAATTGTTTAAGACGAAGTAGTGTGGGATGTATAATAAGGTTTAGTTTCTAATTCACGATTTGTATTCGAAACAAAGTCCATGTGGTCTAGAGATAAATATTCTTTCATAAATTGAACATATTGGTTGTAAATTTCTGGCATGGATATTAGTCTTTTCTCAAGATAAAGAGATCTTCTGTGCGCCATTTGGCGTGAATCACCTAAAATATCTCGATCCTGTTTGAATGGTAATGCGACTGAATAGCGGCCTGATTTTTCTCTAAAATGAGAACTCTCAAAATGTTTTTCTTCAACTGTTAAAGGTTGCACATTTGGAATTTTTTCTAATTCCCAGAATGAATTTACTAACTCGTCAGTTTTTGTACTTAAATGATTTAAATGTACTGGATCAGTTGCCAGCGTTTCAAAATTTGTAGTACCCGAAACTATCCACCCAAGTCTCGAATTGAAAGCAAATGGAAGGTTAGGTTCACGTTTGACAATTTCCCCAGTCATTAAATGCATAAATACATTTACACCAAATAAAATGTCAATTTTTTGTGACTTGTAAAACAATGGATCGGCTAACATTAAATCACCGAAATTATCACAAATGACTGAAGGTAAAGACACATAGGGAATATTATCTGTCACTTTATCATTACGAATGCTGATGTTGATACTCTAAGATCACTTTTGAAGTGAGAAGTGAATAATAAATCGACTTCCCAATACTCACAGTTTTAAATGTTCCCAAACATGACACAGAAATAGAACTATCTTTTACCTTTAATCCTAATTTGTTTGCACATTTTCTAGAAATAAATGACTTCTGAGAGCCTGTATCACATAAACATCTGCATTTTATAAACTCTTTTTTACAATTTTGAACTTTTATTAATGCAGTACACAACAAAATATGACTCTTTTGATTACTCTTTGCGTTTGATTCATAATGAGAGGCACAGACTGTAGACGAAACATTATCACTCGCTGACTCAACTTTTTTAGGGATAAATTCTTGTGCGTGTGGTGACATACTATTCGTCTGAGTCTTATTCCTTGAATTATTTACCATGTGCAAAATACTATGATATTTCTTAAAGCAATGATGGCACGTATTTAGACTCTTACATTTATTGAGAAAATGCATATTAGATAGGCAATTGAAGCAGTAATAATTATGTTTTACGAAATCTACTCGTTGTTGAACAGGCAAATTAAGAAATTTCGAGCATTTAGCTAAACTATGTTCTTCTTTACAGTAAACACAACCCAAAGTAACTACAAAAGCATTACTCTTATTTGGAAATACAGATTTAGGTACCTTATTTACCACTAACTTGCTATTTTGAAGAGTTCTTGCATAATTCTTAAGAAATTCAATTAAGTTCTTAAGTTTCGGAATTTCATTGCTTTTAAGCTGACGTTCCCACCACAATTTTGTAGAAGGATCCAATTTTTGCAAAATTAAATAAGTCATTAATGTATCACCAAATTTGTCAATGGTTTGGTTCAATACTTCTAACGAGCAAATGAATTCATTAATGTTATCAACTAGATTTAAAATAGCAATAGCTGATTCTGTTTGAATTGCTGGTAAAATTAGAAATCGTTTAATATATGCAAAAATTTGTTCTCTCTTATTTGAATATATTTCGTCTAGTAGATTCCCTGCAATTTCAAAATTAGAATTCGAAATTTGAATAGACTGAATGACGCGATACGCTTCACCTTTCAATGAAGCCTTCAAATACTGCAATTTTTGAGCATTATATATAGTCGTATTACTGTTTACGCATGCATTGAAAAGATCTTTAAAAGCTATCCATTCAGTGATATTGCCTCCAAAAGTAGGTAATGATAACCTAAATAATTTAATATTCTCAAAAATATTTTCTGAAATTACACTATCAGATTTATTTTCACTCTTAGTTAACTTAGCATTTTCGATTTTCAATACTTTTTCACCTTTAAATTTCCACAAATCAATTTTATCTGAAATTTCCTGTGTACTATCTATTTCACTCTCTAATTGTTTAGAATCTGTAATTAAACTTTCAATTTCCCTATCAAGTTTTTTTAGATCCGTTTCTTTCTGTTTTAACAGTTCAATATTTTCTTCTAATTCTGTTAAATTAATCTCACCATCTGCGATTATACTTTCGATTTTCTTAATATAATTCGTTACACTTCTCCGTAGAGCAGTTCTTTTCATTTTAAAAGTTGTTAGTTCACTCATTTTTACTTAAATCAAACCCAAAACTAGTTCTAAAATATGTTAATCCGAAATTTAGTTTAAATCTAAACTTTATTCTCATCACATTCTACAGTTTTAAATAGCAAATTATTATTACACATGAAATATAATGTTCAAAGTTAACTTACCTCACAAGCTGAGGTAATCTTTCGCCACAAAACGACATCACGGCAGTTAAAAAAAATGTTCGATTCTACACTATTTTTTTCACTAGCGCTCCGGCTCGACGGACCAAGAATGTTTTAGCGTTTTTGACTACACACACACACTGCTGGTTTTTAACTAAAACTAATGGACTGTATAAAAGTGGTTTATTCACACACAAATAAAAGCGAGCCATCACACAGCTTATTCTATAACATCGTTTTTTTTACATTCCAAAAAACAAGAAGCAAAACAGAACACTGAGTGTTGCCAAACACGGAAAATAAGAAAAAGAAACTTACATAAATTCGGAGGCCATGAAACTTCGGAGCATGCAGCTTTAGTTCGCTGCAGACGATACTCACATAAACATATATATTTTTTTCTTTCTTCTTCATAAGTTGTAATAGAATATGTGTTTGGGTTTTATCCATAAACTTCCAAAAATAAAAAATAAACCTAAAAATGAAAAGTATTAGGGGCACTCAATTAGTTAGCTTCAAAATATACAAAATTTCTAAATGTAACAGAAACTCTTTTTATACGAAGTAAACCTTTATAAGGATTTTCTGGGTCAATTTGTTGGATTTACTTTTTCTCTGGATGCAGCAGATGGTCCCTTTAGACCGTCGAAAAGTAAAATTTATCTAAATCTTGAAAACAAATAATTGGAATGAGTTGTAAATTTACACACCCTTGTTTTTGTTGGGTATAAGGCAAGAGAGACATTTTTATGTGCACACTCATACCTGCGCACGGCCCGCCTTTTTCCTAGTACAGTTAGTCTGCGAGCGAACCTAATAGAGAATGGTAATGCTGTATGAATATATGACTGGAAAAAAAGAAATAACCTGTGTGAATTTAATTATTATATTTATATATTAAATGTTCTAGTGCTTATCCAGTAAATGTTATGATACAGTATTCTGTTTGAATATAAGAGGGTAGCAGAACTACAATTTTCATAATTAAAAATGTGTTTTGAATTAAAAAATAAAGACTATGTTTGAGTTTTTTCATTGGATCTCATTGAAAATGGAAATTTGATGAATGGGATAGTTGTTTTGGGAAGAAATAAATTAAATTTGTTGCTTGTATTTAACATTAGCATGCTTAAACTTGGACCTTCGCTAACTCAGAGATGATTTAAGAAAAAGTATATAAACTATACTTCTTTAAAAGTCTTCTGGACTTAGAAGTGGGCATTTCCATTTTTAAATTAAAAGTTGGTACTTGTATGCTATGCCAATTTATGAAATTACATTAATATTTAAAAGGTAAACATAATTCCTATTCGAATTTACAAAATTGCATTAATATTTAAAATGTAAAAATAAACCCTATTCAAATGGTACCTCTCGCATTTTTCTGCAACAATTTGATGATAAAATATTGGGTCACATTTCTGTTTTTATTAGAACTGCATATAAAGAGATATCTATTTACATAATTGCATAAAATATGAAATCCATCAAATTCCAACAAAGAGGATGATATGCATCAGTACCAGCCACTTTTTTTATGAAGAACCTAATTTCATTTCTAAGAATTAGGGGTTTCAGGGTCTTGTTCACTCGTAATATTTAACTTCTCGGGATGAGAATACTCCATGTTTTAGGCAGATTTTAACTTAATTTTTTTTTATCTTCACTATTCCCCTACCAAAATTAGCAATACCCGTTTTCCTTCAACAACACTATAGGGGAGACTTGATCCCTTTTTCAGTTTTTAATTTTTATTTTGGAAAAAAAAAATTAAAAATGTTTCCAGTTATTATTAAAGGCTTCTGTGTCTTTAATGTTGTAATATTTTTTTTATTTTTGAAAAACCATTTTTAAAATAAATGTAAATTATTTTCCAAAACAGAAAAAAAGATCAAGTCTCCCCAATTGCAGGGAGACTTGATCCCTTTCCAAGGGATACTTGATAATTAAATAGATGCATTGAAATGATTGAAATTAAGTAGTAGAAATCAAATTTATTGTTGACTAACATGTAAAAAAGGGAGAAAACACACAAAAAATTCTACATTTGGTAAAAATCACTGTTTTCCATATGAATGATTATTATTGCAAAAATTAATGATCAAAAAACATTTTCAAAGCTTTAAAAGTCAAACGTAAATGTTAAAATTGTTGCAGTTTGAAGAGTTCCACCAAGTATGACTGGTTTAGGTACTTTTTTGACAATGTTCATCATTGTCCACAACACTAATGTCAACATTTTCTGGATAAATAAGTTGGTCGGAATTAAGTCCTCTTTGTCTTAGAAAATTGATTTTGCATTCAGATGATGAAATTTTCTTTACAATTTTTCGAAATGACTAATTTTCTTCTTTCCCAGAAATCGCACAATGACAAAGTCACTTTCATCAATTGACAAATTTTGTGGATCATCGATGATTTCATCAGAATGTTCATCAAGTGAATCTGGCTAGGTTGAATAATAAACACTACAACTGCTCTCACTTTCTGAAGATTCGGGGCTTTCATTTTTAGTGTTTTTACTTTACTTTCTTGAGATGAAATGAGTTTTTGTTATTTATGTTTTTTATTCAGTCGGCGATCTTGCTTCTTCAATCTGTCTTTTAGTTGGTGTGAATGTCAAAATTTTATAAGATACTTTATTTTCCCGTTTTGGATAATTAAACTTTAGGGAAGGTTTGTATGTCTTCTGGAGTCACTATTTTTGGTTTAACTGTAATTGTATTACTGCTTGTTGGGGTTGATGGTTGATCTGTGACGAAAGATGATAAAAAATATTCCTGCTTAAGGGATATATGCCAGTGATTTTAAATCCCTTTATTATGTTAGTTTGCATCTTGGCTTTAGGATAGGCAATTCCGTTCAATTCAGCAATTCGATAAATTGTTATTATTTGAGCAGGATGATTAGTGTGTATAGAAATAAGTCCAGGATCTAATTTACTTGATGTTTTAAATATACACACAAAAGATCATTGTTAACTGAAAATATTTGGGAGTGCTTATAATTTGATTCATAAGAAATGTCAATTTCTTGAGATTTTTGTTTTCTCACATAACGTTTTAAAGTCATCACATTATTATGAATGGATTTTGCTGCACTTTTAAAACTGGATCCATCTATTACAGTCTTCACTGTTACCTGCAAGTCTACAACATTGATGCTTTTTCTGGGTTGAACACGTCTTTAGGTTTATAAATGTGTGGCATGACTGTAAAATGTAAAGATAAACACAGAGTTCTTAATCACTGCAATAAAATGAATCTTCTATTGCACAAATTAAATTTTTAGTTCAATATATATATCGACATAGGGTTTTTAAGACTTGGTTACATAACACATATTAAATGGAATTATACGTTTCTAATTTATAAATAGGTTTCTGACTTAAAAATAATCCAAAAGTAACAACAAAACAAACCCTGCACAGTCTCCATGTGCTTGCAGTCATCATGCGCAGCTATATGGTAACTTTCTATCTTTGTCAACCATCCAAAATCAAGGTAACCATGGTCCAACTAATATTGATATTGTCTAAATGTATCTTAAAAATCACAATTAGGAGTAGGGGTTAATAAAATTTAACAATAATTTAGCTTAACTTTGGGGATACTTGGTCCCCAGGATCAAATCTCCCCATACAATGGGGATCATGTGTCCCTAATGTACATGTGTTGGAAAAATAATTGTTAAATCAAAAGTAAAGAAACTGTTTTGGATTTAAATAATGACATTTAAGCAATAAGGAATGTTAGTAAATTATATCAATCAACTTAAGTAATTTAGTTATATTTAGCAAAAAATAAGAAACAAAAACTACTTACTGAAAAAGAAGTTTGATTGTAAGAAATCAGATATTCTTTTCTTACAACAGAAATAAAAATGGGTGAATGAAATTCTGTTGTCAGATCTGTTGATAAGGAATCACTTTATTAGTGTTGCTGGTTTCAGAGACTTAATTGCATTTTTTCCCTGGTTTTAGACCTACGGATCAAGTCTCCCTAGGGATCAAGTCAAATTAGGGATCAACTCTCCCAAGCAGTGTTGAATCCAGGGGGTGACCCGGGGGGGAATGTCCCCCCCCCCCCCGGAAGATTTGAAATTTTATGCTTTCAATGGTCAAAATGTGTAATTTCCCCCCCGGAACTCTATAATGACCCCCCCCGGAGCCACATAAATCCCTAACGGATAAAAGTGTCTGAATTCAACACTGCTTCCTAGTCTCCCCTAACAAGTTAAAATTCTTTAATTATTTTTGCTGAACTTGTGATTTTGTAGTGCCAAACATCAGTCATATAAACTTATGGTACTAAAAATTTATTAATGCTTCTGATTATGAAAATAAGTAAAATCAAATGCCATTTGAGACTTTTCTTTTAAAACAAGCAAATAACAGTTATGAATGACGTATGAAAAATATTGTATGAATGGCCAGAAAGTCAAAAAGATGAAAGTGTAACAAATTAAAAAAATATATATTCAAGAAATTATGAGAACGAAATAAATTTTCATGGTGAAATCTTATTCCATTCATTTTGATTTCTGCCATCTGAATTTGAGTGAGACTAGAAAAAGCAGAAAAATTAGTGTTACTGTTTAAAATGTTGAATAAGGAAAATCAAAGTGGATATTTGTAACGTTGGACTTAATAATCTGTTTTCTTAACAATAAATATTCAAACAATATCAGTTCATGTTTTAACAATATACAGAGTTTTTCAGTACATTGAAATTTATATGTTTAGTATCATTTTTCTTGACGTTTAGATGATAAATATATGCCATAACTTTTACAAAAGCAGATAATAAAATAATACTAAATTTCTACTATATTATGTTTTTTAACAAAGTGTTGTAATTAAAAAGAGAAATTTGTAAAGTCTTTAAAATTACAACATTTTCAAACTTTTTCACAATGTATCTCAACTTCTAGCAATCATAGAATTGTCATGTGTTGATACAAAACTGATGAATATTGAATAGAGATCTAAATCTCAACCAACCTAGAACGGCAAGAGAACAATTCTACTTGGCGTTTTTAATATGTTGATCCCCTTATGTAATTAAAATCATTTAAACATTTTGTTGCATTATAAACGTTTTTGTTAAATAAAAATGACAGTGTGATTCCAGTAAATCTAGTTATCTGTGATTACGGACCATCTAGTTAGAATGTTTTATCTTTGGAAAATCGAGTAATTAGGCTTGAATTTTAATGACTCGCTTCACAGAAACTCCCCGATCCCTAAATCCCATGATAAGTATTAAATACTCTCAATAATGGAGTCACACAGAATAAGAATTAATCGGTTGCAACATCATTTTAATTTAACTAAGTTGCACGGACAGAACAATAACATTACATAGCAAGATACAGAAGCTAAACTGAAACTTTTAGAGAAGAACTCTCAAACACAAGAGCTTTTTACATTAGCCCATGGAGGCAATACAGAACAGTAGAAGTCAATTAATATGTTCATAGAGTCAATACACAACACTCCTCCCCTCTAAGAATTGAGCAAAAAGTCCTTGAGATGTTTGGGAGTGTTCCGATTTCGTTGAGATCGTCGAACAGGTGGCTGTAGATCTTCAGGTTCAGATCTTTCACCATTAGGAACCAAAGCCGTAGGTTGACTTAGTTCATCACACAAGGTTGTTGATTCGGGAACAACTACAGACGAATTCTCAAAGGAATAATCGGTGACGGGGGGAACGCAAGTAGATGTCTTAGCAGTGTCCAGAGAAGTGTTTGAAACAGGCATCGATCACGAATCTGATCCACATGACGTTTGGATATATTACCGTCAATTAAGCTTTCAGCCTTGTAAGAAACAGGACCGGTATGCTCCAGGATTTTAGCTGGAATCCATGGAGTTCCGTCAGAATAGTTCCTAATGTAAACAGGATCATCTTCATTGAAAATTCTTAATCTTTTATTCCCTTCCTCTTCCATTTTCTTCTCGCTTTTGTGCCTCATTTCTGTGTTTAAATCGGGATGTAACCTATCCAATAGTGATGTTAACCGTCTATTCATTAGGATTTCAGCCGGTGATTTACCTGTAGTTGTACAAGGTAAAATGTGTTGTGAAAACAGAAATCGTGCTAAGCGGGCTTTCCAATTTCCTTGGATTATTCGCTTTAAAGCT
This sequence comes from Maratus michaelseni, assembly GCA_963931845.1. Lineage (NCBI taxonomy): Eukaryota > Metazoa > Arthropoda > Arachnida > Araneae > Salticidae > Maratus > Maratus michaelseni. The sequence goes on from OZ007597.1 coordinate 315,940,545, forward strand.
TGCTTGGTGGTGGCAACCATACGTTCGGCTTGACCATTTGAAGAAGGGTGATAAGGCGCTGACCTTACTGGACGAATTTGATTTTTAACGAGAAATTCGATAAATTCAGATGACTTAAAGGCTTGGGCATTGTCTGACACGACACTATCAGGAAGACCATGTGTAGCAAAAAGTAATCTAAGGAAGTCTATAGCTGCAGAAGAAGACATTGATGACACAGGAAATACTTCTAACCACTTAGAATGAGAGTCTACTACAATTAAAAATGTTTTCCCTTGATAGGGTCCAGCAAAATCAATGTGCAGGCGAGCCCAGGGCCTATCTGTCCATTCCCATGGATGGATGGGTGCTTTCGCAGGCGCTCTTTGGTTCTCTTGGCACAAAGTACAGGATTTTACAGTCACTTCGATTTCACTGTCCATGCGTGGCCACCAGACATAACTTCGAGACAGTCCCTTCATTCTGACTATTCCGGGATGGCCATTATGAAGAAGATTTAAAACGTCTTTTCGAAGAATGCTAGGGATAACAACCCTACTACCCCACAGCACACAGTTCTGATGAACGCTCAATTCATTACGTCGGTAGAAGTATGGTTTGAATTCCTCGTCTTTTATTTTTGGAGGCCAACCATTCATAATCATCAGAGCTACTCTAGAAAGTATTGGGTCTTTATTAGTTGCTGCTGAAATCACTTTAGAATTGAGCTGAGTGACAGGCGAAAATTCTAATAAAAGCACATCAGCCTGAGCAGGAATTTCACAATCAGGAGTGTTCAAAGGTACGCGACTAAGTGCATCTGCATTCGCTATGTCCTTACCCTTCCTATATTCTAAATCATAACTATAAGCTGCTAGTATTAAACCCCATCTAAGAACTAGCGGAGAGATCATTTGGGCCAAAGGCTTATTTGGATTAAATAGGCCTAACAGAGGTTTATGGTCTGTAATAATTTTGAACTTACGACCCTGCAAATATTGATTGAATTTCTTTACCGCTGAAATTATTGAAAGAGCCTCGCGATCTGTTTGGCTGTAGTTTCTCTCAGCTGTTGTTAGTGTTCGGGAATGATAAGCTATGGGAGTTTCCTTACCGTCGGGTAAAATGTGGCTTAACACCCCACCTACCCCGTAAGACGAAGCGTCACAAGTGACAATCAAGGGAAGGCTTTCATCATAATGTGCCAAAATGGTATCTTCTGCTAATAAGTTCTTAGCCGCGATGTAAGCTTTCTGGTGTGTAGGCATCCAACGCCAAATTGTATCTTTTCTTAGCAATCTATGCAAAGGTTCCAATACAGAAGATCTATTTTTTTAAAAACTACAATAAAAATTTAATAACCCTAAGAAAGCTTGAAGTTCAGTCTTATCTTTTGGACTAGGAGCTTTGTGGATGGCCTTAACTTTATTTAAACTGGGTTTAATACCATCTTTAGTAACCTGAAATCCCAATAACTCTATTGTGGGAACCGCAAAGACACATTTTTCACGTTTAAGGTGAATGCCTGATGATTTTAAACGTTCCAAAACTTGTTTTAATTTCAAATTGTGATCATCCATAGTTTTACCCTTAATAAAAATATCATCCAAGTAAGGTAATACTCCACTTATTCCCGCCAGAACTTCCTCAATTTTTTTCTGAAAAATTGAAACAGCAACTGAGATACCAAATGGCAGTCTAGTTACCCTAAAAAGACCCTTAATTGTATTTAAAGTTAAAATTTTAGAAGTAGGCTCATCCACAGGAAGTTGTAAATAAGCTTCGGACAGATCCAATTTGGAAAAAACAGTACCACCTGTCATAGTAGCTAAAACCTCCTTAACTGTAGGCAGCGGGTAGCTGAATTGTTTCACAGCCCGATTCACAGTACTGCGATAATCACCACATAAACGAATGCTACCATCTTTTTTGACAACTGGAACCACCGGTGTAGCCCAATCTGAATAAGAAATTGGCTCAAGAATTCCTTTATTTACCATATTTTGAATTTCATCAATTATTTTATTTCTTAAAGCAAAAGGTACATTACGCGCTTTAAGATATTTAGGAGTACAATTTTCATCAATCTTAATTGAAATGGGTGGTCCCTTAAAATTACCTAAAGTTTCACTGAAAATATCATTAAATTCTAATAGAATGGAATTTAAAGTTGGAGCACAAATTTTATGAACATTAGAATCCCCAACATTAATATTTATTTTCAAAGAATCAAACCAACTACGACCAATTAGGGATTTACCCTTACCCTCAAGAACTAATAAAGGCAAGGTAACATCTTGTGAATTATATTGCACATTTACGTCAAAATAGCCATTTACATTTAATATTTCAGAATTCCAAGTTCTCAGATATTGATCTGAAATTGGCAGTAAAGAAGGAGGATTTACTGGCCATAATCTAGCATAAGTGCTAGAACTAATTATGGAATGTAAAGAACCAGAATCTATCTCCATTTTATGGCTGATGCCATTTAATTTTACACTTATATCATTAGGAGGGTAGTCATTTACGGAACTTAAAGCGTTAATATTATTTAAACAATCATAACAATCCTCAATAACTGACTTACCTGAATCTATATCGTGAACTTTAGAATTATTATTTAACATCCCCTTCTTGGAATTTTTCAAATTACACATCTTGGCTATGTGACCGATTTTTTTGCAATAATTACATGTAGCTTTTATAAATTTACATTCCCCGAAAGGGTGATGCACCCCACACCTATGACATGGTTTTTTGTTTTGCGCATTCAGCTTTTCCTTTGAACACCTATTGTGCACTTTCGCTTTAATCAAATTCACAGGCTTGTAATTAGAATCATTGTAATTTCCTCGAATTTCAGATGCTTGTCGTAACGCCGCTTCTCCTGCCAGAGCGATATCCATGGCTGTAGCGAGGGTTAATGCTGGATCGGCCAATAACTTACGCTGAATTTCTTCATTTCGAATTCCGCAGACCAGCCTGTCGCGGAGCATGGAATCCAACTGAGTCCCGAAATTACAATTCTCGGACAGTTTCCGGAGTTCTGCAACGAAATCCGCGATATTTTCGTTTGGTCGCTGGTCCCTTTTATGAAACTTGAATCGACACAGAATTTCAGATGGCTTCGGCGAAAAATGTCCATCCAAGGTCATTAACAAATTCGGAAAAGTCACAGCATCCGGGGCATTCGGAGTACACAACGAACGTATCAAAGAATACAATGTCCGGCCGGCTACGCTAAGAAAAATAGCACGCTTTTTAACGTCGTCTTCAATTCCATTTGCTGCAAAATAGAATCCTAAGCGCTCCTTGTATTCAGTCCAGTTAGTTTTTCCTATATGAAATTCTTCGAGTTTACCGAGAGACATTATTATGCTCTTGAGAATGAAAGAACGAATCGAAACTAAAATAGTTCAGTTCAGAAAAACTAAATAAGAAAGCATTACTTCATAAAAATGAATCCTTTTGTTCACGCTCGTCGCCAGTATTAAATACTCTCAATAATGGAGTCACACAGAATAAGAATTAATCGGTTGCAACATCATTTTAATTTAACTAAGGTGCACGGACAGAACAATAACATTACATAGCAAGATACAGAAGCTAAACTGAAACTTTTAGAGAAGAACTCTCAAACCCAAGAGCTTTTTACATTAGCCCATGGAGGCAATACAGAACAGTAGAAGTCAATTAATATGTTCATAGAGTCAATACACAACAATAAGGTATGTTTAAATTTAAATAATTGCTTCTTTTTAACAAATATATTTATCTAAATTAAGTTATAAGGTTTTTGCCATCGAAAAGTAGACGTCAGATGCCGACGATGTGCATTTAATACGGTGCCAAAGAAATCCATACGTTTTTGAAATTTCCAGTTGATAACTTTTTCCTTCTAAAAATGTTTAAAATTACCAGAGAAAATTTTAAAATCGCACATCGTCGGCATGTGATGTCAACATTCTTATGGTAAAAAGCATATTTTGATACTTAAATTAGGTAATGAGTAATCTCATATTTCAGGTTTCTTATAAGTAACGTGGATTTTCCCAGTCGCGGAGTTTTAGTGAAATGGCACCTTAATACTCAGTAAATAACTCGTTTATGTTTAAAAAAATTTTATTATGAAAATGGGAAACAAACTATAAGAAAGACAGTTGTAAGCTTAGTTTTACATTCTCTTATCAGGTAATTATCAGTAGTTATCAGATTTGTAAAAATACTTTGCATGTGATTGTAGTTCTACAAATTGTAGAAACTAAAGTAAACTGCCCCAAAAATTTATGTATTTATTGATTATTTATATTTTATGAAGGACATTTTTATTGCATTTTTTATGTAAACATTTGAAAATTCATAAACCATTATGTGAAGTGTATACATTTTTATTTATATTGCAGATGCTTATGAAGTCTATTTTGAACATACGGTAAAAGGACTGATGAAGATAAATCGTGCCTAGTGACTATATTGTTTTGTCTATTCAATGAATTATTCCATAAAAACTTCTTCACTAAGGATCTTTTTATGTTTAAACTAGTGGACAAAAACATATTTTGTTTTTCATTTTAGCATGCAAATTACTGGATAGGATTTAGACAACCATTTCTTAAAGAATAACAAGTTGTTGAAATAAAAAAAAATATTACTGTGGAATTATTATATATATATATATATATATTTAGCATGAGTGAAAGAGTCATTTTTAAATCACAAATAATGATTTTAAATAAATTTTATGATAAAACGTCATTGTTGATAGCTCCAATTTTATTTTATAACTTGAAAGACCATATAGCAGAGGTTCTGTTGGATATCCTTCTTGGAATGTCTAAAATATATTCATTACAGTAAATGGCCGATTCTATTATATGGGGCTACATTACCGTTGGAAAGAAAAGTAACATAAATGTATATATTTAAATATAAATTTGTGTATGTTTAAAAAACTGCTTAATACAATTATTGGAAACATTCATCCTACATGGCTTTAAAGAAGCCCTCTCATTTCATGGTAAAAATAATGTAATTCATATTTATATTGGCTAAAAACCTCTTGTACATATCAGGTGTACAACAAAGGGTATCTTTAAAAATCTAATTTAACATTAAACCAAAAATTTAAATGGAGAAATTTGCAGCAAAGCATCTGCACAGAAATTTAGTTTTATATATACCATCATACTGGTGGTAAGGAAAAACATTTTGTTTGTACAATCGGCAATAAAAGACTATTTGACATCCGCATTATATAACATCTGAAAGATTTTATAACAAATCCTATTAAACAGCATCTTTGATCATGACATTCCTCCTGTGAGGTATGTAATAAATGGCTTTCTCAAAAATAGTATTTAAATCTCCATTTGTGTTATCATCATACAAAAAAACATTTCCTTGTGAAGTGTTTAACAACGTATTTTACCAAATGTTGAATTTATAAAAACATAGTTTCTATATTACTAAGAAACCTTTCAGTTTTAACATATTTAGTGAAGGATTTTATGAAATATCTTATACTAAATCCTTCATACTAAAGCGAAAGCTATCGCTTATGCGGTGTGTAACAAAAATATTTCTCATAAATCTGCTTTAGATGTCAACATGTATTGCCCTACAAAAGGGAAAACTTTCAGTTGTGGGATGTGTGACAAAGTATTTTCTGTAAAATCTGATTTAAATATGCACATGCATATCCATAGCCATAGTACAAAGAAAATTTTCGTTTTTGAGTTGTGTAACAAAAGGTTTTCTCGAAATGGTCATTTAATTGAACACATGCGTGTTCATACTAAAGGAAAACCATTCACCTGTCAGATGTGCAACAAAGGCTTTTCTAATAAAACTAATTTAAATGCCCATCTGCGTATTCATACTAAAGAGAAGTTTTTCTCTTGTGAAGTGTACAACAAAGGATTTTCTGAAAAATCTCAATTAAATATCCATTGCGTGTTCATACTAAAGGGAAACCTTTCTCTTGTGAAGTCTGTAACAAAGGCTTTTCTGGAAAAACTAGTTTAAAGAATCATCTGCTTATTCATACTAAAGGGAAGCCTTTCAAATGTGAGGTGTGTAACAAAGTGTTTTCTCACAAAGGTAATTTAAATCGAAGTGGTTAGAGCTCCGGCAGCCGGAGCTGTATTAGAGTTCCGGCAGTGATTCTTTGATTCAACTCTCGGGATATGAACGGCTTTTTCCAGGGCAATTCACGTCGTTCGTTTAACATTCCCGTTTTATTCCCGTGAGCATGTACAGCATGTAAAGTTAAAGCCAGTATGGAAATTAACAATTAAGATATTAAGAAACAGTTAAAGGAAGATTATTTTATCAATCTCTTTTCGGTATGTAATGCTTTTATGAATTTTATTATTTAAATGTATTACTTTTTAATTATCGCCATGTTGGAGGTGGTGCACATATTTAGGCCTAACGCGAATTACTGTTGCGTTTCATGGTTTTGAAATTAAATTTATTTTACTGCCTGTCTCGGTAATATCGGCGATTTTCTTTCGTAACAATTAGTACAGTTTGTTTCCATTGCTATTATTTTTGTCTCGGGATTAAATAGATTATACGCGTTCTATTCAAAATAGGTGTTATATATTTATTTATTCATGCTTGTTTATTTGTTTATCATGCAGTTTATATGATTCAGGGTTAGCAAGCTTTTGACATGCGACGGTTTAAACAATGGTTAACAGCTTTTGATATGCGGACAGTTTAAACTACGATTTAACCATGGTTAAAACTGTCGTGTCAATGTCCTAGTTTTAATAAAATAGTGCCAAAAGAATTATCTAGCAGAGTTAGATAGACTTTAATCAATAAATTCTAAATAAAACTGCATAAATACATTAAATCTGTGGGGTATGAACTGCACAAATACATTCTTTAAACCTATTTGCATAGGATCTGGTAAACTGCAAATTGATTGTTGCATGATTTAAATTTTTTTTTGAATGAATGCCTTTAAGATGAACAGTTAATAAATCCTTAATTATTTGTAATCAGTAAAACTAGGTAGGTTTAATCTAAATTTTACAGATATAAGTAAATTGTTTCAGATTTTTTTATGGCTGGAAGCACAAAGTAATAATTTAAATATGTAATAATGTTACATTGTATATTATAAATATGCAATAATTTTATAATTATATGTAATCTATCTATCATGTGTCTTAAAAGTAAGTTCTTATAGTATTAAGTTTCTATAATTTATACTTTTATACACAGAACAGGAATAATTTCATCATTTTGAAAGGTAAATATTTCTTTTATATATACTAGTTATGGTGAATTATATTCATTTGTTCCTGATTTCAAGAGAGATATAAATAAATAAAATCCTTAAATAAGATAATTTTATCAATATGAGATGATTGTCAGTCAATAACAAACATTGGCACAGATGTCATATACGCACCACATATGCACGATTCCCCCCCCCCCCCCCTGCCAATTTGCAGATACAGATAAGGTTTATTTATTTTTAAATATTAATTATTAAATTGTAAATTAAATGTAATTTATGAGTACAATATAATATTTTATTTGACAAATTTAATAAGATAGATATAAAAAAGATAATATGAGCAGTAAGAAACAACGCTTTATGCACATTTCAGCAAAATTACATAAAAAGTTAATGATGTGCATGTATGATCGCTTCGCGAATATGAAAACAAAACAAAAGACAATATCACTGCATGCAGCAACCTCGTTGTATTGGAATACCGAAAAATACACGAAATTCGTTAATACTGCTATCACTGTACCACATGTATCATCGCTATGTGAACATGGGAACAACAACAACAAAAAAAAGAATTGGATGGAGCAACCTCATTGTATTGTAATCCCCAAAAATACAGAAATTTGTTAATGTCACGACCACTATATCGCATGTATCACAAAAAATAACCAACCTACTAGCATTCAAAACTCAAAAATAAATGAGCAGCAACATGTGCGGAGAGGAGTAAGACTAAATGTTAATTCTCCCCGCTTGATCTCCTCTTTTCCTCTGTTCAATCGCATATATTGGGATTTCTAAATGGATTAATCCGCTCCATTGTGCGTCACTCTTCGAAAGAAGCGCCAATTGCAGTTACCATGTAGAAAGAAAAAAGTAATAAGGGTTACTATCAGGGCTTGACAAATACAGTCGCCACTGGCGACCAAGTTATGTAATCTAATGGGGTTTTTGCTGTTGTTTTTTTTTGTACAAAAATTGACCTAAACTTTCTTGAAATGAGCACAAATGCCATCCCCCGTTTCCCAAATATTAAAAAATAAACTTTTGAAACTATATTCACACAAAAAATATTTTTAACTTTTGTTTTTAATTTGGCAAAAATAAGTTCATCAAATGTAAATTTTAAAATGATCAAATCAGAATTATTTGAGACTTTGACAGAAAAATAGGCGAAAACCTGTTTTTCCTGCTTCACTATTTCGTCGATGCACTCTTAAGCAGATATAGATTTTGTAGCATTCAACTATCTGGACACTTGAAGCATTCGGCAATCTGCATTTTCCAAACATGCCGTACAAGTACCGTAAATAATATTAAATAATAATAATAAATATATTATAACTGTTTCAGTTGATGTCATATATTAGTAAAATGGTATATTTATAATTAAAATTAGTAATTTTTTGTAATATTTTGCTGTAAAGTTGGTCAAATTTAACAAAAGCAATCTCTTTTTTTTGTTTTTGTGTTTACAATATTAATTTTATTGTTATATCTTGCATTACTACAAAAAGAAAATAATAAAGATTATTTTCAGCTTTTTATGAATCTCTAGCTCTGATACATAAAAGCTGAATAATTTTTAATTACAATTCTGAAACTTCTTATTAAAATGAAAAACATTGCTATTCTTGTCTCTATATTTGTTTATTTTGTCTATATTTCCTTTAGTATTTATTTTTGAAAAATTAAAATTATTATAGAACAATTTGGTCATTATAATCCCCCCCCCCCCATTATTAGTTTACCCATAAATTATAGGTGCATCAGGAAGTAATGTGCATGAATACCTTCATACTACATATTTCATGTCCATTTTTTTCTATGTAATAATTTCCTAATAATTATTAAGTTGTTTATAATATTTTTATTTTTAACAAGTAATTGTAATACATATTTTTTTATTAACATATAAGTTAAATATCAGAGCAGTTTTATTTAAAAATATTCTAAGATAATTTTAAAAAGGGTAAGAAATGTAACTAGTAATTGCTTTTTATGTGATAAGCCTAAACGTACAAACTATTTTATCCTGCTGTTTTTTGCTTGAAAAAAAAAATCCTTAATTTCGTAATAAAAAGCAAACCATTAATTCGTAATAAATGTTTCATTCTATTTGATTGAAGAAAGTTACCCTTAATTTACAGTTAAGTTTTTCTTACCTTCAAACACAAGCCATTTCATTCACAAATTTCAAGATGTTTGTTTACAGTTACATAAACTAATCATGTTTTTATGGAATGATTTTTATCATACCATAAGTTAAATGTACAATATCCTAATTTACTATCAGCTTATGTTAAGGAAGTAGTTTCAGAGTAAGAATTAAATTCAACATCACACTAATTATATCAGAAAATTGCCTAAGATTACTTTAAAAATTGCAAGATATGCAACTGTAATTTATGTAATAAGCCTAAAAGTACCACTATTTTATCTTGCAATTTTTTTTTCTGGAATAAAAATAATTTTGTTATAAAATTGCAAAGTTTTAACCATTAGTCAATGTTTTATTCTATTTTATTGATTTAATGAGAAGAAACTCACCATTTATTTACAGTAAATAATTTTTTTCTTACCTTTACAAGCATGCTATGTCATTCATAAATTTCAAGATGTTTGTTTACCATTATTTATATAAACTGACCATGTGTATGAATGATTTTTATGACTGTGCCATAAGTTAAATCTACAATATTCTAATTTATTAAATTAAATTAATTTTAATCAGCTAGGGAAGTAGTTTTAGAGTAACAAAAAATTAAATATCAGGCTAGTTGCATTTGAAAATATTCTAAGATGATTTTATAAAGGGTAAGAAATACAACTGTTTTTTATGTGATAAGCCTAAAAGTACCACTATTTTATCCTGTAATTTTTTTTCTGGAATAAACAGTAATTTTGTTATAAAAATGCAGAATTTTAATCCTTAGTCAATGTTTTATTCTATTTTATTGATTTAATGAGAAGAAACTCACCATTTATTTACAGTAAATAAAGTTTTTCTTACCTTCACAAACATGCTATGTCATTCATAAATTTCAAGATGTTTGTTTACCATTATTTATTTAAACTGACCATGTGTATGAGTGATTTTTATGACTGTGCCATAAGTTAAATCTACAATATTCTAATTTATTAAATTAAATTAATTTTAATCCGCTAGGGAATTAGTTTTAGAGTAACAAAAAATTAAATATCTGATTAGTTGCATTTGAAAACATTCTAAGATGATTTTAAAAACTAAGAAGTGTAACCGTTTTAATGTGATAAGCCTAAAAGTACTACTATATATTATCCTGCAGTTTTTTTTCTGAAAAGAAAAAATCTTGTAATTAAAATGACAAATATTAATCCTTAATAAGTGTTTCATTCTATTTATTGATAAATGAGAAGAAACTTACCACTTAAAATTAATAGACAGACAGAAAGTAACACATTTTAAAATTACAGTAAATCAACTTTAATTATGAAAATTTAACAATAAACGATTTTGCAATATATCACGACATTTGTAATCCTCTTTTGAATATTTGAAAATAGCTAAAAATAAATACAGAATTTATCAAAATTTTCCTGATCATTTTGAAAACGCCCTATTGAACAATTTTTTCCTGCAGACATAATAACTACTATTATACAACATTTCCTGGAAAGACTGATAAAAAATTTTAAATATTTTTCTAATAGAGATTTTGTTGAGCTGTACGAGAAGATTTTGAGTGACATAAGATTTGAAAAATCTGGATTAATTATACATAAGTATTGTTGTTATTTTCTTTTATTATTATAACAGATGGATCATAGTTCTGAAATTCAAACCTAATAATGTATGTCTTTTTAAAAATTAGTAATCATCATTTTGAACATAAAATTTGAAGAACAGCCTCTAGCTTATTTTTTAGGTAGTGTCTGGGACCTTCACCGGCAATTTACTAGAAATCACCAGCCCTGTGAGGCATGTAAAGAAAGCTATCTGTCCAGACACCTCTAGATATTAATTATTATTTATTTTCTAATTTGCTTATATTTTCTTTTATTCTTTTCAGTTCATACATTGTTGACACTGTAAGGAAGCCATGAAAATCGAAGTCATCTGTAAAGCATGTCATAATTTTGCTGATTTTAACAGAAATGAGGAGACATGCCTTAGTAGGTATTTTGCAACGAAAAACTGCTGTTCCACACCTATATTTTTGACTGCAGGAATCTGAAAAATAAACTGTCTGAAGACTGACAATGGAAAGTTCACAAAGATGGAGAAAGATAATGATGTCGAAAGATGGAGTAATATGTAAATAGATGCAATGCCTGGTGGAGCAGCCTTCTGCATTGTGCCGTTTCGGCCATGCAGTAGTGCTGAACTTCCTGGAAAAACATTGTCTATAGAATTTAAGTAAGTATGACTTACTTTGTAAATAAATTTTAATTAATAATAATAATTTAAACTTGTGAATTAAGAAATATGTTAAAACATAAAATAAATAACACTAAATTAATTTTAAAAGTGCTAATGCACATATTTATTATATATAAGTGAAAGCTAATCAGATTTTTTTTAAATGTAAAATATTAAAGAAACCACACAATATATAAATTTTATTCATTAATTTTGCTGAATTCATTGGAAAGTTCAGTTTTTAGTTCACCAGTACTTGTCTCATGTACTATTTTTGGTTCTGAATGCATCTCCATTTCAAAGTTTTCAACTCTTTGTTGCTGTTTATAAGTATCCCAAGAAAAAGAAGTTTAAACATGAATTCTTATTTATTTATTTGCTGATCTGGTAGCTCATAATAGTATAGTTTAGGTAAACTATTCTTTCAAGCACTCGAATCAAAGTACCGTATTTTCGGGCATACCCGCTGCATCCATTGTAAGCGCCGCACCAATGAAAATCTGTTTTAAAAAAAGTATATCCACATATGCACCGCACCTATGAAAATCTATTTTTTTAACATATATCCACATAGGTGCCACACCCAGGAAACTCAAATTTATTTATAAATATTTTCGGTACTACTCTATTATCCCGTCGACTACTTTTCATAAGAAAAAAACTATCACCAAACTGTAACACCAAATAAATGGGAGAACGTTGTTATTGGTATATTAAAATAAAATATAAGAATTTAAGGACACAATTGTTATTTAAATTAATGAAATAACTAATAAATCAGTAAAATAAAATGAAAAATACACGCAAATGTCGAATTAAAAACCACTTGATGACATAATAAACATGTATGATGCTTCTGACATCAAGTAAATATGACTGCATTTTTGGCGTTTAATCTTACAGTTTGGCGATAGTTTTTTGTTATGAAAACTGGTCAACGGGATAATAGAGTAGTACCATATTTTCACTTAAACGCCTCAAAAAATGAATTAAACTAGTTATTAAATATAAAGAAATATCGTATTATTATTAATATATACATATAAATATTTTCACTTAAAGTGCCGGAAAAAAAAATTGGAAACTGACTTATCCTCAAAATAAATAAAAATGGAAAATGTACATAACGTGCTAGCTTCGTATTAAAAATCAAACATTATTTTACCCTTTCGTTATTTTGGATTTAAATCCAACAGTTCTTAATTATTTTTTTTAATTATCATTTCAGCTTGTGGATAAATGTTTGTGACATCAGTTAAAATTGATAGATTCTACACATCGCAATATTTTTGCAGTGTTTTTCTGTTTTATTATCATGACATCGTTTAATGACATTATTGTTATTTTAATTAATAAAATAACTAAAAAATTAGTAAAACATCATTAAAAATACAGAGAAAACATCGAATTAGTTATCTCTTGATGACATAACAAACATGTGCAAACTCTTTTTTTTTTCTGTGAAAAGTGGTCGACGGGATAATAGACAAGTACCAATTACCCTTATTTGAAGTTCGTCCCTATTGTCATTACCATGATGCACAGTAATTTTTTTTTCAGCTCCCCACTAGATGTTTTTTGATACGACAGTATTCTTACCTTGTACACAAGATCTAACAAGCAGTAATGTCTATTTTTGATTAAATATGCAAAAACTTGTAGTGTAATTTTTTTTTAATTTAATTTTTTTTAAACTTTTACTAAGTAATGACTGTATGCATTAGAGTACTGTTGTAAAATAAATTATCTATGAAAATTTCATTATTTTAATGCTAACCTGGAAATATCAGGGAATTTTAACATAAGATATTTGTGACCATCCTGTCAAAAATAAACAAATAATGTTTCACGGACATCCGAGGTTGGGAGACATTTTCTAATGTTTTGGTACAAATTTGAGAGCATGTGACAGTTCATCAAAGAGGTAAAAATGGCATCGTAAGATATCAGTATGGAAAAAACAGGTATTATAAGACATCCCTATGAAAAAAAAAAGAAAGAAAAGAAATCACCGTACCCGCGGCCATGGCGTAAGAGCTGCACTTAGAATATTTTATACTTTTAAACTTGTATGCACCGCAGCTTATATGCCCGAAAATATGGTAGCCTTTTCTCTTTCGCTCATTTTTTGGCAGACCATTAATAATTAAAAAATTTTCAACGATATAAATTAATGCAGATATTGAGACTTTATATAGACCCAGTGTTACTGTCAGGAATTGAAGATTTATTTTCTTGTGTGCTAGATATCTAGCATGCTATTCATCATCTAACTCTTTTTGGTAGCTTTCAATACAAAAATGTATAAAGCTACCTATTGCAGCCGTTCGGAGGAAAGTAATTCCGGAAAATTTCGATATATTTTCACTGATCATGACCCCCAGACCCCAAAACCACCCTCCGTTCAAATGTTGATTTATATATATATATATATATATCTGATCTATGTCATACGATAACGGTTGTATTTATAAATTAATTTGGATGAAACTAATTGTGTGTATTAAGCTCACCAATGCCTCGACTGAGTTCGTTGGCCAACTTGGTCCGCCATCTTGTTTCAAGATGGCGGCCACTGAAAATTTTAAAACTAAAATAAATATTTTAAAAACACAAATTGCACAAATTGTGCTTATTAGTTGCTAAAATCAGTGTAAAAATTGTTTTAAACTTATAAAAGAGCTAAAATCCTACATGTTTCGGCTTTAAACTTAAAGCCATCATCGGGAAGAGGAACAACACAAAGGACTACTGATCTTTTAATTTTGCCATCTTCGGGGAAGAGGAACAACACAAACGACTACTGATCTTTTAATTTTCGAAAATTAAAAGATCAGTAGTCGTTTGTGTTGTTCCTCTTCCCCGATGATGGCTTTAAGTTTAAAGCCGAAACATGTAGGATTTTAGCAACTAATAAGCACAATTTGTGCAATTTGGGCACATGGCAAATGGCACAAAAGTTAAAAATTCAAATTTATTTTTTAATTAAGTGTTAGGCCTTGATACAAGGATTCAAATTTATTTTTTAATTAAGTGTTAGGCCTTGATACAAGGATTCCAGAGCATTTTTTGTTTTACCTGTATCTTAAAAAATGGCTGAGATAGAGCCGTCTGAAACTTTAGGGTGGCTGACATTTTGAAACAAGACCAGCACATCACAAAAAACCAACGATTAATTTATGAGTTTTAGTGAACGCGATTTCTGGCAAATTATTTTCTTCATTGTTGTAATCATTTTCCCAATCATACGCATAAAACTATGTATTCGTATCTATTAGCGCCAAATTCTCGCCAAATTTGGCAACCAAAATAAGTCTTCATAAATGAAGCCAAATTGGCTATAGCTCAATAATTTGGCAAATTTCTTATTCAAATTCAGTATTAACGAATCTTTTGTAAACGGTTTCTTTGCATTTTAGCTTGCTGTTTTCGAGTAACATTAGCTAAAATTTTAAAACGAAGATATAGGCAAGCTACCTTTCCCTCCTGGTTCAGGCCGGAAGGACTTTTTACATTTTATAGGGTCAATCACTTTCACAGCACATTTTCTGTTAGCTTCATAGGCTTTAATTTCATCATCCATTAAGTATAATTTAACCATTAGATCTCATGAAGCATCTTTTATCATATCTTGAAAAACTTGTTCATCTTGTGAAGCATCTTTCAGCATTTCTGAAACATCCCGTATATTTGAGTTTCAACAGTGTACTATGCCAGAACTCTGGCTTTTTCTTGTCATATTTATTTGATAATATTAAAGAACCCTTCAGTAGCTATTTCTATCATTTGAAGCCAACCCATGATCTTTATTTTTTCCTGTAAGAAAGAAAAATGTGCAGGGAAATAGTTGGGTGATTTTTAAAATTATGAAAAGGATTGTGTGATACATTTTAATAATTGGGATTGCCATAACATTCTCTGATAAAATGAGGGCATTCTATTATAATTAGTCATCTTATTTTGATCGGATCTCCTACCTTGTCATTTGGATTTTCATTATTTTCTTGTGCACCTAATAGAGAATTTCAGTACCTAATAGGGAATTATCCCAGAAATTTTATATAATATCTTCGTCCATTATAGATATTCCTGTATTCCCATAGTGAATTGTTTTGCTTTGGGTTGTTGTAATACCTTTTGAATAATTTCAATGCGATTATCTTTTTTTTTTAAGTCTGAAAAAATGCCTAATAACCTGTAATTTTCACATATCCCTGTAGTAAAGAAATGAATTCCAATATATTTTATCAACCATGTAATATCACAAAATCTCTCTCGATACCTGAAAATGTTTTTTAATTGGTATGAAAAACATGGAAAAGTCAAGGAAATTTATAACTGAGCAAAATTAGACACCCTGTATCTTTTACATTACATCTTCTGTAAAATTATAACAGGTGGGTTATTCTTTTTAAGAGGAAGAATATATATATATATATATAATATTTTAATCTATGTTCTGAATTAAAGAGTATAATTTTATTTTTTGCAATAGGTTTCATCATACAAGGATAATATTTTCAAATTATTTATTCAGGTGCTAATCAAATTTTATCAACAAACATGATTCATTAAAACGGTAATTATTGTATTTACAAAAACTGAGAAAATGTTTATGAAAATTGAAAAGATGCCTATAAAAACTGGTCACTTATTTCCAAGAAATTGCAGTATCCACATTATTCTGAATAAGCCCTAGGCTACATGAATGATACTTTCCTGTCACACTGCATTTATAGTCGCTACTGAAATAAAATTTAATACGGATATATATTTGGCGTAAGTGAAAACAACGTTGTAAATGTTCCAAATTTTAATTTCTTCAATATAAAATAAAATATTCATATGGAAATATTTTCTTTGTCAACACATTCTATTGATTCTATTCTTAGTTCTATTTAATACTAAATAGAAAATGTTTATGTCTATTTAATACTAAATAGTACCCGTCAAAAATTGACAGTAAATAACTTGAAAGTTTTATTAGACAAATGTTTGAATTTTTAATTAGTTGCTTTTAAATTAATTCAGTATTGTAAACTTGAAGAATTGCTATATTGTAAAAACCATTCCTATAGATATAAGACGATAGATGTTGCTTTCAGTCCAACATACTCAATTAATGAAGTGAAAGAATTTATAACATATATTGTTTTTTAGCAAAAGTTTAACTAAAAATATTAATTAAATGGGTAGGGCATTTATTTTTACTTATTACAGTCTCAATGTTTAAAAAAAACAATATTATAAAAATAAGTATTTTCTATTTTTTTAAAACTGTGTGACCTTTAAAGTTTTCATTAATTTTATTTTTATTAGTCTCACTCTAAAACCCCAAAATTAAAATTTGCTGCTTGCAGCTAACTATTTATAATATATATTTTTTTAATTACTTTAATTTAACATTTTCATACATTATTTAATTATTAAATGATGGATATCAAGAAAATTTATTTTATAGTTCTTAGAGGAATGCTTTTCCTTCTTTCTATTTTCTCTTCTCTTCTTTTATACAGAAAATAATCACATATTTTTCTTAGTATATACATATATTAAATAAAATTTTGATAATAGTCATACAAATTTATAGCAAAAATTATAAATCAGTTCAATTTATTTAATCGATAATTACATGTAATTTTTTTTAATTTAAATATTTTTAATTTATGTTATATTTTTAATTTGTAAAATTATTGTTGGGTGCTTAATAACTTTATTAACTTTACTTAATAAGCATTTAAATAAAAAATATATACAAATCATACAGCTTCTTTTCCTGAAGATATGACAGTAATTGAAATGAAATATAACCAGAAGTATTGATATCATTCTGTCTGAAGTAGGATTTGATCTCACCTTCTATGCAGAGAGCCAGAGCTTAAACTAATAACTTAAACCACTGGGCTATGCTGACCAGGTTCAAATGTACCTTAAAACTTAACAGGTTTTAGATTTAATCTCACGCATGTGCAAATAGGTTGAATTTGCCCAGAAAATTTTTGCCGATCTTAAGAATTAGCTCAGCATTTTAATACACAAGATAAATGTTTTGATTCTTTAAATACATCTGCTAGCCTAGACAGTTCATAATTTAAAAAAGGGATTTTTTTGTAAAACTAAAATATAATTAATTTAATTTAGTGTCATGTTTGATTAATAACACTGATTATTACTGATATTAATAACACTGGCAGATAAACGTGGTTTTATCCGAAATTGAAAACACTAAGGAAGGCTTGTATATTAGACAGCCGAACCAAAGGTTTTCCAAATTCAGACTACACGTCAGTTGTTTTAAATCCATAACGATTCTACTGTTGTATTACATATTTTCTATCAAAGAAAGTAATGAAGATTCCTGCACTCATACTTCTTGAGTCCGTTTCAATTTCAAATCAACCGAACCAGCAAATGTGAATATTATAGTCCAAATCCACCACAACGTAATCCCTAGGCTGTTGGTGAAAAGATGAGATCAGTTCAGGGTTGTTAGCATTGATCACATGAAGAATTCAACGAATGAGGTTCCAGAATCCAATGCTACGAATATCTGTATAGGACTTGACTTATCCAACAGATGTTTTCTTTTAGCTTTTCCTTTTACCTTTTCCTACTGCTCTGTCTTTCTAAGAAACACAACACGAACACAATGATGTGTTTATTGGCTAGCATTATTCAACCATCCAAAGCAAGTTATCGCTCATACCATCCCCAAGACTTATCGCAATATTTGGCAGGGTCCAACATTTAATACTGTAATAAACTATTCAAATTTGTGTTTTTTTAAATAAGCAATAAATAACAATAATTACTACTCCAAATATTAAAATAGGTCTTTATAAACCCTCCCCCCCCAAAAAAAAAGTGAGAGAAGGGTTGTTCTTAGCATTACTTTAAAAAGATTTATTTAATTTAAAATGAAAGTGAGCAATAATATCAGCTAAAATAAATTCATAGCTGTTTGTTTTCATAATAAACAGTACATATAAATATACTGCACTGAAAGTTAAAACGTGGATTCAATGTTTTATAGTGCCCCCCCCCCCCTTTCCAAAATAAGTAAATAAATAAAATTAAAAAATAATAATAATACATTTTAGTACTCTTTAAAGGATGTTTTTAATCTTAAAATAAAAATGAGCAATAATATCAGCAAAAATTAATCAAAATCAAATATTTTAAGATACATAACTGATTAATTAATGTAAACAAGCAGAATTTTGTTTTTGGAAACTAAATACAAATTAATAAATCAATTACAATTTAATAATTTAAGATATTAGTTTCGGTACTAAGTACAAAGAATACGGAAGTTTATATGTCTAGTTATACAGAATAAATAAAAAATACTAATATCTCTAAAATTATGTTATTGGAACATTGTTGTTGTTCTTAATTCGGTTCCGGCAGTCTAATTTCGTACGTTTGCTCAGAAACACTGCCGGGAAAAAGAATCATTCAAAGAGT
This sequence comes from Maratus michaelseni, assembly GCA_963931845.1. Classification (NCBI taxonomy): domain Eukaryota; kingdom Metazoa; phylum Arthropoda; class Arachnida; order Araneae; family Salticidae; genus Maratus; species Maratus michaelseni. The sequence continues at coordinate 315,959,651 of OZ007597.1, forward strand.
GATTCGTTCCCTAGAGCCACCGGTACTATAATTATAGACCCGGCTGCCGGAGCTCTAACCACAGTCAATTTAAATATCCACATGTGTATTCATACCAAAGTGAAACATTTTAGTTGTGAGATATGCAACAAAAGATTTTCTAATAAATCAAATTTAAATGTCCATCTGAGAACTCATACTAATGAGAAGCCTTTCTCTTGTGAGTTGTGCAACAAGGGATTTTCTGTAAAATCTAATTTATTCGTCCACATGCGTATTCATACTAAAGTAAAACCTTTCAGTTGTGAGATCTGCAACAAAGGGTTTTCTCAAAAATCTAGTTTAAATAATCACCTGCTTGTTCATACTAAGGATAAACCATTTTCATGTGAGGAGTGTAACAAAAGGTTTTCTCAAAAAGGTAATTTAAATGTCCACAAGCATATTCACATTGAAAATAAACCTTTTAACTTGTGAGGCGTGTAACAAAAATGGATTAGCATATTTCACAGATAGTTCATTTTATCTATTATTTTCATGTCTAAATTGTCTGTCATGTATGACTTATGCATGTGCAATGCATATTTTGTAACTCAAATTTGAATTTAAAGATGTATACTCATATAAAAATAACTTTTTCATTTGTTAAATATATAATGCAGTGTATTTTCATGGTGTAACATTTCATTCATTATGTAGGTAGATTGACTAATAATGTAGTAATACCGTTATTTAGTTTAATATCAAAGGAAAGCCAAATTGTTTGTCTATGAAATATTCTAAGCACTCTTTTTCTTTTATTGTTGGTCGTATAAGTATTATTTGAAAGTGTTCCAATTACGGATGTTAGTAAAAATAGTTAGTTTGCCAACTATCATCACTAATCAGGATAGGATTCATTTTTGCTTTGTAGCAGATTGTGCAATGTTCCTAAGCATACTATAAAATCACTGGCAAACGACCAGGTCACCCAACTACAGTAAACTCCCCACTATGCGGCCCTCCGTACTATCCAGATTTGTCAAAAAAATGAGGAATGTTGCAAGCAGCCGTGTTAGGCTTACTGAAAAAGAAGTTATATTATCTACTTTCGTCGTTTAAATATTTGTAAAATCATATTCAAGCTTTTAAATCTTTTAATTTTGTTTAAAACCTTAAAACACTATTTCATAAAAAAATTTTATATTAACATTTCTGTAAAAAAAAAAATTCTGCAAGCACTTTTTCTTCAGAATGCGGTGATTTATTTCCTTGGGAGAGATTTGAGGTTGATTCAGTATAGTGTCGCCATCTACTGGCGGATTTTGAAATTACTTCCATCGTTCCGGATTTCGGGTCCTCCCGAAATTCACGATTATTTGACAAAATTCATGTTTTTTTCGTGATTCTTTGACAAAATTTGCATTTTTTCTGCTGTTCTTTGACAAAATTTCATCTTTTCGTAGTACTTTGAAGAAATTTGCGTTTTCTTTTTGCAATCCTTTGAGGAAATTTGCGTTTTTTGCTATTCTTTGACGAAATTTGTCTTTTATTCACGATCCTTTGACCAAATTCGAGTTTTTTCTGAGATTGACGAAATTAGCGGTTGTTTTTTTAGATCCTTTGACGAAATTTCACGTTTTTCGCGATCGCTTAACGAAATTAGACATTTTTTCGCAGTGCTTTGAAGAAATTTGTGTTTTTTTTTTTCTAGACCCTTTGAAGAAATTCATGTTTTTCCACGATTATTTGACGAAATTCGCAGTTTTTTTTTGCGATCCTTTAATCATTTTTTTTTTTTTTTTGTGATCCCTTGATGAAATTTTACATTTTTTTCTGAGTCCTTGGAAGAAATTTGCGTCTTCTTCGTAAGCCTTTGACGGAAATCGCGTTTTTCTGTAATTTGTTAACAAAATTAGCGTTTTTTTTTTTTTTTTTTTTTTTTTTTTTTTTTTGCAATTCTGCAATGAAATTTGAATTTTTATTTTCGGTACTTTGACGAAATTCACGTTGTTTCCACAATCCTTTGATGAAATTTTCTATTTTTTCTGCGAACGATAGACATAATTGAGCTTCTTGTTGCCCAAAATAACTGCCATATTGTAACCTAACTTAGCATTAGAAAACCTTCAGTGCAGGTGTTTGCCGTGTCCCTGTCACTGTCACTCGCCATCCACTAGTACGGTAAGCAAACCGGATTTAGCTTGATTTTTGGTTCGTTGGGTTATGAAATGGAGGTATGATTCAGCCTGAAGTATAGGAGCTCTAGGTAGTTCCAGGCAGGGAAGTCTGTGGGAAAGTGCTGAGACTCACGACAGTGACAAGAAAGGATCGCAGAATGCGATAACATAGCAGTGAGAGACAGGAAGGGAGGGGGTTAAGGCTTGATAACCTGTTTCGTCAGTTGTGCTTCGGAAGTTAACAAGTGCGGACGTTCTTTGCCACTGTTCCTGGTTACGTTCGTACAGTCGTGTTTATTTATTGAAAATTAACGAAATGCGTGATAAACGAAAAATGTTTAGCAGTGTTGAATTCAGACACTTTTCTCCGGGAGGGATTTATGTGGCTCCGGGGGGTACATTATAGAGTTCCGGGGGGAAATTACACTTTTTGACCATTGAAAGCATAAAATTTAAAATCTTCCGGGGGGGGGACATTCCCCCCAGGGCCACTCCCTGGATTCAACACTGATGTTTAGTGACTATGGAGGAGAAACTACACGCTATAAATGGATTGCAGTCTGGGGTAACGACAAAAACTATTGCTTCGGATTTAGGAGTTGGTAAAAGTACCGTAAGTGACTGGAAGAAAAATATAAATGTGATGTGCTTCCAAGCCAGTGGAAGTAGAATGAAAAAAGAAAAACCGTGCTCAAAGGTAAGCATAAAGAAGTCGAAGAAGCTTTATTTTGTGGCATCAACACTTAAGAGGAAATGGCTTGCCTGTTACTGGGCCGATATTGCAAGAAAAGCATTGCGATTTTCCTGGCTATTAGAAGGAGGAGATTCAGAATTTGCTTACAGTGAATAATTGTTTGATCGCTTTAAAAAACTATTTAGTATTCGTCAGATTACCATGAGTGGGAAGGTTTTATCTGCTGATAAAGAGGCTGTATCTTTGTTCAAAGACTATCTTTCTCAGCTTATTCAACAGGAGGAAATTTCTCGGTAGCAGTTGTACAGCTGCGATGAGACCGGTTTAAATTATAAGATGATTTCTACAAAAACGCTTGCATCAAAGAAAGAAGACGCTGCTAGAAGGATACAAGAAAAGCAAGGAACGAGTCCCCATAATGGCTTGCAGTAACGAGGCATTAGCTTAGGTTGAATTTAATATGAAAGCCAAACAAACCCAGAGCTTTCAAAAAAATGAAAACTCAAGAATCACTACCCCTATATAACACGCATAGAAAAAAGGCATGGATGAATTCAGAGATTTTTAAAAGCTGGTTGCAAAATGAATTCGTACCGACTGTAGAGAAACATTTGAAAGACAGCAATTTGCTGAGAAAAGCTCTGCAAATTCTTTTAAACGCACCTTTGCATTTATCTATTGATGAACTCGCAGATGGAGACATCAAAGCTGAAATCTTTTCCACCCAATGTGATGTCTATGTTTCAACCGATGGACCAGGGCGTCCTTGAAATGATAAAGAAAAGTATCGCCGGAGTCTTCTCCGTTCGTTGATATCAGCGACTGATAATAATGAAGACTACATAACCACTCTGAGAAAGACTGGCATGCTAAATGTCATGAGGTGGGTGACAGAAGCATGGGAAGAAATTCCAAACATAGTACTTGTAAGGTCTTGAAGCATTCTTTTGGACCATAAACTCGTGTGGAAAACTGAAGTGGAGGATGAGCTTCTTTCGTTGCTCAAGAATATACCGATGTCAATGCAGAGGACATTACAGAATGGATGACAAAAGACAAAGTTAATGAATTAACTGACGACGGTACTGTAGAAATAGTGACACAGGGAGAAGTAACTGAAGAAAAAGAGGAGGTTTGTGGCAGGAAAAAAAAATCTCATCACACATTCGACAGGGTTCAAGACGATTGAGGTACCACTGCAGAACATTAGCCAGCAGGAGAGGGCAACGCCAGCTGATATCATCTGCTTGTGTATATGGAAGGACATTGCGTCGCGGAAGAGGGCTGACAGGGAGAAGCAGTCATCTATCATGGACTTTTTCAAAAACCAAAAAATGTAAATTTGACTATTTTATCTGATGCATAACTTTTCATATTTGTGCAATAATTTATTAATAAGCAGTAAAATAAGATTCAAATTTTATTTTGCTTAATAGGCGTATAGCCAACATAGTGAAAAGTACCCAAGCCGGGACTCGAACCCGGGTCCTTGGGTACTTTTTCACTATGTTGGCTATACGCCTATTAAGAGAAATAAAATTTGAATCTTATGAATGCAAGGCGTGAGAAATTTTCTCTGGAAAAAAAAATTCCAAGTATTAAAAGTAAAATAAGATTCACTCATTTTTTTACGAATTAGGCTTACTTTTTAAGTAAACGTTTTGCTTATTTTGAAACTGTATATATAAAATTTATCTTAAAATGTGCAACATGTGTTTTTAATATCATGGAGGGGAGAGGGCAGAAAGTGAGTAAATATTTGTAGAACTCTGGCCCATCTGGCTTTTTTGTTATCCGGCCTAACCTTCTGCCACATTAGGCCGGATTGTCGGGAGTTTACTGTATTTTAAATAAGCAAGAAAAATGGTTTTATTAAACTTCAACCCAAAACTGCAGATATAGTAAGCGTTCAATCATAAATGGCAGAGGCATCCATCAGATCAAAAGCGAGGTCACGTCATTCAAGGTTGTATGCCATGTAGTGGACAAGGTTGAAATATAGCAACGTGAATAAATGTTTTTACCTCTTGTGTGTAATGTAGTAGTGCCTATATCTATGAAATTGCTGTGCAAGTGCAAACGTCATGTTTTCGTTTGTATTAGTGCTAAATTGCTGAATGTGTAGATATTGTATCCTTTGTTATTCGTGATTATTTTGTATATCATTACTTTTTTTTTACAAAATATTTTTTTTATATTTTTACAAAATATTTTTATTATATTTATACAAAATATTTATTGAATATGTACATTGCTTTCTGAGGTGTTAAAATTATAAAAATTAGATACACAGGTGTTTTTCCAGTAAAAATACATTTTATTATGATTAGAGGGTAAGGTATTTTTTCAATACAAGAGCATTGGCGAGATGGAGAAAATGGTATAGGCGAGATAGAGAATTATATATAAATTTATCATCTGTGCATTCTCCTGAGTATATATTGTGAATCTACTCACTCATAGAAGATGCATCTTATTTACCAGGTTTATTGTGAATTATTTTTCAACGTTTGTTTTGATAAAAATATTTATATTTAAAAAACATTCACTATATATTTTTATTTTCGGAAGAAAAGACAATAATGCTTACATAATGCTTATATATTATTATCTTTACTACTTTTTAGTTTCGGAAGAAAAGACAATAATGCGTACATAATGTTTATATAATATTACCTTTACTACCAAAAATAAAAAGATATAGTGAATATTTTTTAAATATAAATATTTTTATCAAAACAAACTGTATAAAAAATATTTGGCAATAAATCTGGAAAATCAGATAAATCTTCCAGGAGTGAGTAAACATTCACAACATATTCTCAGGAGACTGTGCATATGGTAGATTTTGTGTCATACTAAAAGCCAGCTTATAAGTATTATCAACCCTGTCCACAAGATGGCGCAGTTGTGTCAATTTTGAACCCCTATTTTAGTTTTAAGCAGTTTACTTATTATATATACAGTTTTGGATTCAACCGTTTTCGGTTATTAGAGAAATTTTTTCGACAGCTCTTAGTCTATAATATTTTGCATAGTGACTTTGCAGGTGTTTGTTTGGCGGCTTGATCAAAAAACAAATTTTGCTATTGATTATTAGTGTATTACAAAGTGAAAATTCACAGCAGCAATTAAGCGTCTATTTAGATTCGTTTATGTGCAGGCACACCCTCGTAGTGCCGCGTTTGCGTAATTTACTTCCATAATTCTTTCCTTTTGTCTCACAACGATTCAAAGTTAGAATAACAACCAGCCACCCAATCTGAAATTTACACCAGGACCTTAACTACATTTGTTTTACAGGATATCACATCTCGTGTTATGCCACAATAGTTCAGAGACGAAATTATTCTGTTTCAAAAGTATTACTTATTCATATATTTCCTTCAATTCCCACTCTTTAGCCCGCAAAGTAAAAATCTTTAATATTCTTTAATATGTTTGCAGTATTTTTTGTTTTGCAGTAACAGTGAATAAATAATCGCATCTTAACATTGTACGAAAGCAAATGTGGATGAAATATGATATATTTCCATAATTATAAAAAAGTAGAAACTATGAATTTCCAATAATTACCGTATACATTAGATAGAGTTCCATTTTCATATGTATATTTCCTTGCATACAACATCTCAAATAATATTTCTGGTCGTAATTAGTTTATAATTTTTTTATACAGTAAAATTTTTTATTAGCAATCATTATCAATTAATATTCTAGCCTGTGAGAATGAATTAATTGATGGCTAATCTTCGCCTTTCCCCTTCTAAAGAGCAGACTGGATATGGTGTAGTTTTTTGAAGCATCATTCAAAACAACTTTTTATTATATTCAACCACTTTGATTCTTTATTATTCCATTTGAAATTAGTTTTCTGAAAGTATATTTTGTTTTTATGTTTTGTCATTACAAATTTTCTACAAATTAGCTGGAGTCTCACTTTCTTCTATATGCATAATAAAAAGTATTAGATTCACGATAAATTCTGACTTCAATTTTTTATGGATTTACACATTTTGGGATGTCTTGAACATGATTAAAAGCTTATTTTTAGAAAATGTCTGTCTGTTAATCTGTGTTTTGCACAACATTTGTAGCTGTTTTATTGCAAGAATTATTTTATAGCAAAAGACTGCATTCTATTTTAGACTTTGAAATGAATAAATACTGATTAGGTTTTGGTATATATTTTCCAACAGGTGGCGCTGATGTTCAAAAATTCATTCTGTGTTTTTCTATCTGAATAATATATGTAATAATCAAATCTATAAGTAAAATATTTGCAATGTTTTTACCATTACATAAAAGAAAACGCAGATTTCTGAATTACAGATCTTTTATAAGATCTGGGAATGCGTCATATGTAGGAAAATAGCAGTTTGTAATTTAAAGAATATTACCTCTTTCTATTCTTTAACATTAAACAAGTTCTCCAAAATAAAAAAAATCCCTTCCCAAGCTCTTCTGTACGATCTCGACCGTCTTGCAGCAATCGGTGTATCAACAACGAAAAGCAACCCTCTCCTACCAGCACAAATTCTACTTTACTAAGCATGTGGTCGCTTTGCCGGCTCTCTACAACCAATTTCAGCGATCCGACCATCAGAATTGACTGCCTATTTTTTTTAATCTGTAAATGATTGATTTGTTTTATTTATATTTGAAATCTTAAATGCCACATTATTTTGAAAAGCAAAAAAGTCCCCATTACTTAGAAAAGAGGGGATCAATAATTTTTCTCTTTTTCGGAGTTGATTCTTCTAATCCCTGTAATGATTGCACAAATATGTAAAATTATTTTTTAAAATTCTGAGCTTTATTGTATAGCCTTCTATCAACATATTATAAAAATTGCTTTTAATATGAATTTTCATGTAATAGAAAGGAAATATTTCTTAATACACACTCACACTAAAAATGAGTCTTTTACTTACTCATTTATTGGTGTTTTATTTGCTCTTGTTTATATCAGCTATTTATATTTCACATGTTTTAAGAAGTTTTTCTTATCTTATATTGTGTTTTACACCAGTTTCTGTAATATTTTATTGTTAATGACTTGTAGTTAGTACGTTCTAAGTAAAATAGCTTAACTCCACATATTGTTAGTTGTTTTTTCATTTTTTTATTGTTTGCATTAAAAAAATTGCAGTTTTCTGATAGCAAAATAAATAAGTATGGAAAAAACATTTATGCAGCAAACATGGTTAGTTTTACTTTTTTTAAAATTAAATTTTCCCGAACTATATTTGTCTGCACGTTTTCAAATGCAAATAATTCGTACTTTTAAAGTAGGAGTCTTCAACCGTAGTAGCCGGTATGTTATTTCGAATATTAAGAGCAAAACTTTCTCGATGACTGGAAAAAAATTCTAAAGCACCTTATTAGGGCATATCCATAGCTGCCAACGTATACACTTTTTTCGCAACAAATAAACTGTTTTGAACCAGAAAAAATATTAATAAAATGTTTTTGTTCCTATGGGTCATGCATTTGACTTCATTTATTAATTAAATTTCTGGCACAAAATATTTTTTTACTTTAAAAAAAAGCTTAAAATACGGTAGCTATGGCAATTTTCTTCGATAGATAAAAAATGATCTAGAACCAGGGAATAAAGAATTTCTATATATCTATTTCTCTCTACATGAACTGGACCGATAGCCAAGAAAATTTGTTGCTATCATGCCGTAAAAAGCTGGAATTTTAGAAGACTGAGGTTGGCAGGTTTTTGACAGTTTAAACTATGGTTTAAACCGTCCGTTGAAAACCAGAAATACTACATTGATATGTAAAATTCACATTAAATGTCACATATATACAGCATTACACGTAATATTTAAAATGTAACTATTGCTGTGTATCAATAATTAATATCTAGTAAAGTATTTTTGTTACTGTATTTTGCACAACTTAACTTGTTTAAACTGGCTCTAACACAATCGTCATGGTTGGTCATGCTTGAATGCATTCAAAGAAATGTCAGCCTCATTTATTAATTGCCATACATTGTAGTTTGAAAATAATATATTCTAAATAACGTGAAAATGTTACTACTTTTAAACCATTCTCATACCTAGACAAAGCCCAAGATTACTAATACACACACTTTGGTTCCAAGTGTTTTCTGGATCTAAGAGTAGCAGGTTATAGGCTAAGTCTATCAGTGATGTTGCAACTAAAAAAATTATGAATGGAACTCACTTAGTTCTTTTCTAATAAATTGAACAATCAGAATTATCAATAGTTAATGAAATATTTGTGAGAGTAATTAATTATTCAATCTAGTTATTACTGCTATTATCTCAAAGTCAATATTTTAATTATTTTAGGTAAAAGATTTAATATATTGAATTGTAGAAAGTTGTGATTATCAAATTAATGAGACAATAGAGGTTTCAGGGTGATACTGTCCACCTGACATATGTAAAAAAAAAAAAATTCACAGGAAATAACATTCCTAAATTATCAGTACATTACATATAATGTACATATTTAGTATTGCAATTCATAAGAATTGATTCTTCTGAAATGGCTTAGTAATACTAATGGCTTAATAATACTGAGTTATCAAAGAAATGAAACCACATATGAAAAGTTTCAAATGTTACATGAAATGAATTGAAAATAAAAATATGGCTTCCAGAGTAGTCATTAAGGTCTCTTATCAGAATACAGTAAAATGCATTTTTTCAAAGTCCTTAGCAATCCCATTTTCACAGGCTTTACTGTAGAATCAATATTTATAATACACCTTCCTGTACAAAGTTTTTTTGCAGATGAATTTTCAAACATAACAGAAAATATTCTTTGGAAAAATGCTGCGACTGCAAAAAAAGGTGGTTATCAGTTATCAACAATTTATACATAAAGATGTACTGTTCAATTTTGAAAGCCGTACTCTGACGATTCTACTATCTAAAGGGGTGTTATGCTGAGATGGGTTAAGTTCAAATTTGGCATTTACTTGTACGTTGTCACTAAGATTGGCGCTCACTTGTTTGTTATTTTTTATTTCTGATCAAAGTTTAAAATTCTATTAATAGCTCGTTTTGATTCAAATTAAAACATAGTAGTAAGAAGATTTTATATACTGTCATTCAATTTTGTGATAAAGAGGCAGAAAAAAGAGAATTTAATTTTTTTGATAGCTCATTCTACAAAACGAGCCTGCCAAATTGATGGGGTTTCCAGTAGTACTGTTAAAAAGATTCGTCGAGATGCAGGATATGAGCTTAATCCTGTTTTTTGTTCATCTAAAAAAAAAGAGTTAAAAAGGATGTCTTGGAAAAAACAACTATAGATGAATTCGATTGCAGAGTTATTAGACGAACTGTACACGATTTTATGCCAAGGAGAAAACAATCCCTTCTTTGAATAAATTGCTTCCTGTTTTAAAAGAAACGATCAATTTTAATTGGAATAAAGAAACTTTGTGTCAATTACTCCATAAAAGTGGATTTAAGTGGAAAGATGTCAAAGCAAAAGTAAAACGCTATTGGGACAGGAGAATAATTATTCTCAAGATAATCTAATTTTTAAGAAATATGAAAAGATATCGTACAGAAGGTAGACCGATAATTTACATTGATGAAACTTGGGTGCACAGTAATTTAACTTTCAGTAAATGTTGGCAATCAGAAAAAGTGGATGGTATACTCCAAACAGGAAATGCTTCACAGCGTATTATTGTGCTGTGTGCAGGGGGCTCGATGGGAGTTTTGCCAAACACGAAGTTGATCTATAAAGCTAATGCAACAAAAGGTCTTTACCATGAACAGCTGAACTCTAATATTTTTGAGAAATGGGCATGAGAAAAAATTAATACCCAATTTGCCAGAAAATGCTGAAGTTGTCATTGATAATGCCCCTATCATACCTTGCAGATAGACAAAATTCTAAATTCCAACAGCTACAAAAGTGGCATTTTAGATTGGCTTTCCGCAAAATCAATTATTCATTCCTTATATGAGTGAAAATTTGAATTGTTAGAACACGTAAAATTAAATACGCCCACGCTTAAAACTTATAAATTTAATCAGCTACTACAAGAGCATGTCTTTTAAGTACTTCGCCTCGTTTTGAATCCAATTAAAACTTCTAAGTGTTCAAATAGCTAGTTCGAGTGGAAATAAATTTTTCAGGAGTGGTTGTAAGAAGATTTTATATACTGTCATTCAATTTTGTAATAATGAAACAGAAAAAAGAGAATTTAATTTTTCTGATAACTTATTCTACAAAATGAGCCAGTCAAATTGCCAGGGTTTCTAGTAGTACTATTAAAAAGATTAAAAATTGATAGAGTAGTTAATAGAGTTAGATTAAAGGCAATGAAAACGTACCTGAAGTTACCCTGACTTGTTAAAAATAAAGTGAAGTAAAATTTATCAAAGTTCAATTTCAATTAAGCTAAAAGTAAATCTGAAAAATAATTATTAAGCTATAAACAAATGAAATAAAACGTGTGGTGACAAATAAGAACAAATATATTTAAAAACAAATTATATTCATTAAAGAAATATAAATTATATAAAAGTAATAAAAATATAAGAGATATTTAATGAGCAAAAAATTAACATATTTATTAAAGAAGTCACAAAAACCACTTAATTATACTTCAATTAATTTCCCAAGGGTTTTATGACCACACGCAGTTGATAGTTTTAGATAAACTGGATAAGACATTCAGAGTTATCTTTCACCTACGTAAATATTATCAGGAAACATCTTCAGATAAAACCGGTGATATGTAATGATTAAATATGCAACGAGCTTTATACCTGCAGAACTTCAAAGTACTGATCACATTGATTCAAAGCATAACAAGAACAATAAATGTTCATCGCTGATAAAAAGTTCATCATGCTAATCATTGAATCAGTTCTATTTCTCACAATACGGAACTTTTAAAACTTCAGCTGTAATTGAAAATCAGTGAAGCGGAGTCTTTGAATCTTACGGTAAACAATAAAAATTGAAGCAAACTAAAAGCATAATTGTTGACACATTTCAGTAAAGGTAAAACATTATTATGAAACAAGATTGTAAAAGCAGGAAAAAGAATTTAAGTTTAAAAATGCCATAGGAACTTCAAAGCTTCACTACTCCATTTAAAAAGGGCTAAAAACATCTATGCAAACATAACTTGTTCACGGAAAGTAAGGCGTACTGAATCTGAACAGGAGTACCCTATATACTATTCAACTGTTCCAAAATAGCTCATTACACAAATCAAGGAGCATGAGGCAGAAGAAGCAAGAGCATGACGTAAAACGTGTATGTGGAACATAACGATCTTGATCAAATGACACTAACTTGTAGCGAAAGAGAGAACCGGCTTGTGCATGGCAGGGAACATGAATAAGAGTTTGACAAAAAGTATATAAAGTAAAGTGATTTAAAGATAGGCATATGTAATAACAGCAACTAAGTGAAATAAACTTTAAAATACATTTAAAAATATTAGGATGTTTTAATGGAAATGTAAGTGGACTGACTGTAATATATATACATATTCCAAATAAAAGTTGAATAAAAACAGGAAAAGTGAAAATCAATAGAAGATGCAGCCAGACAGTGATAAAAAGAGTTTTATTATGTATAATTATAATGTATGAGTAAACTACTCAGAAAAACAGAAGAGATCATAAATAAAATATCCAGTAACAGGTGGCAATGTCATTGCAATCACGTTCAAAATCTTGAATTAAAATATTGGGACAAACTTTCAGGAGATAGTGAAGCTACACTTTCAGCAGATGAGGAAGGTAAGATTTAAAGGTATATTTTAACAAATAAGCTTTTTTAATGTAATTTGCAAGAAAATTAAAATAATAATAATAATAAGAGATAATTTTGTTTTGCATTGTGAAAAGCAAAACTGTTGCATAACTTTTTAAAATTTTTAAGCATTTTCATTTTTTATAAATATTAACTACAAAAATGTTTTTACATAAATCAATATTATTTCTTCAAACGCACATTCTTAAAAAATGCAGCTAAACAAATTCCGCTCACCCCTATTTTGATAAAATTCAAAGCAAACCTGATGCATGTGCAAAAGCGCAGAAGGTTTTGCTTTCTGAAAGCAAACAGTATTACATAGCATTGTATGAAAATAAAATATGTTGCTCAATTTATTGGCAAATAACAAGAATACTTTAAAATTTGATACATGCAGGATCAAAAAAGATTTTTTACTTCTACTGAATATTTGAACTGTAGAGTGGCAATAATTTAAAATTCATATGTTTTGCACAAGAATTCTTTTTTATTATCCAGTAAAGTACAATTGGCAAATACCATAAAATAACATCATATTACAATTACGTGAATAATTTACATAATATGAGAATGATCCAAATTGTTTTCTTTTACAATTTCTGATATACATTTTTTGCCAACAGGAAAAGGATCAAAATGTCCAAACAAAAAATCATTAACATAGATAATTTGCAATGACTGGCATGACCGGGCAAGGGAGACAACATGATGTTCATTCATTTCCCCAAAATCTGAAAGGCAGACTGTCTGCAGGTTAGAAAACACTGGATTATTAAAGTTTAAATAACCATCGTGTACACTTGTGCAACACAAATATAATTCTTTTAAATTAAATGCATGATTCCATATTGCTTGTAATGTATTTGATCCAACAACTGTCATTGTCAGAGCTAATACATGTAACTGATTCAAAAATGAAGGCTCATCTACAAACCAAAAATCAGATACAGATGTAGAAACAAACCTTAAGTCTTTCAAATGGGGCATTCTTGAAAATGTGGGGTTATCAAAGTATTTAAGATCACACGAATACAGTTCTAAAATCTCAATTTCAGATATATAAACACATTCATCTGTATCAAAGCATTCAGGAAGAGGAAAATCACAAAGGTGAAGTAACAATATTCGAACATTTTTTAAATGCAGAGTACATAAATTTATGATTGATGTAAGAGTATAAGATAATTTAGCACTATGCAATTTTAACATTTTAAGATGAGGACATTTGTCTTTGAGTTTTGCAGAAATTGCTTCAAAATGTAATGGCACAGCCCCACGAAAATAATGATGATTAAATTTTAATGTGAGGGAAGTGACACAAGCTGGTAACAGGTTGATAAAACATTCTGCTGCAGTAGCTTGCAACTGATGATCCAATGACAAAAAATGTGCATTTACTTTTTTCCATAATACTGAGTTTTTTGTCAACATATTCCATTTTTGGCAGACACTGTAATAATAAAGAAAATGTAAAGATAAAAATACCAATACACTGATTAATTTTTCAGCAGAGCTGAAATTACGCTGTAAATTAATGAAATACAAAGGATGTGAATTATCACTTTACTACACACCGTACAACCAATAGACTGAAAATTTTTCCAGATCGGAGTTTGATCTCGGATGCCTTGGTATAGCGCACCAAGTGCTTTACTAATTAAGCCATCCGGACGGCACCCAGTCAAGCATTCACTCACTCTTAAATCGCAAGGCTACTATGACGCAACACAAGATGGAACGTCAATCATGAGCACAACACCGTTGGCACGCATAGGACAAATTATACGCAGTATCGGTGAATATATATACACTCAGTAAATTTTCAGCAAATCTGAAAGAGTTAAGCAGAGCTGAAAGAGCTAAGAGTGAGAGAATGCTAGACTGGATGTCATCTGGATAGCTTAATTGGTAAAGCACTTGATGCACTATACCCAGGGATCCGGGATCAAACCCTGGTCTGGACATTTTTTCACTCTAATGGCTGTACGCTGTTTAATAAGGTGATAATGCATATCTTTTGTATTTTATTTAAAAATGCCAATTTGTACATATACTGGATAAAAAATGTGAATTGCAAAATCATTTTAGAAGTCAAAGACATCTGAAATATTTATAAACCATATATTCATTTCATTAAAATGACCCACTATGAATAAACATAAAAATGTAACTATTTTGAAATTATGTACAGGGTGGTTCAAACAGATGTTTAAATTATTCATAAAGACAGAGAATATATATGTGAGAAACATTTATTTATAGAAGCTTTCATTTTCTCTCTTTGAAAACTTGAATAGGCTACAATTTTAACAATTCTGTTAAATTCTTATATGCATGAATTTCTCATGCATGGTGTAACACAGGTAACAACAACAAAAAAAGCGATTCCTTATGTGCAAAATAAATGTAAAATATTCTTTATCAGAGCCATAAAAGGATGGCGATGGCTCTATTGTTATTATGGGTTGCTCTTTCTCTGTTTCCCTCCATGTGTGTAGAGTGTCTTGATAAAAATGGTCGTAAGAACATGTTTTGTCTCTATCTATAAATAATGTAAGTTATGTGTACATATATATCTTCCAATTAAGTCAGAGAAAATTATTCCTGCTTGGATTATTGGAGTAAGTGCCAATAAAGTAAGCTAAGATAGTGTTATGAAATAAAGTTTTAATTAAAATCCACTGATTGGTTGGTTTTATTGGTACAAAGTCCACATTTGGACATGCTGTGCAAAACAAGAGTTAAAAAAATACATAAGTAAATATGTAAAATAAAGTAAAGGCAACTAGCGTATCTACATATGAGGTAACAAACATACAAAGATGATATACGAAAACATGATAAACATACTTATCTGGATAGAGTACCCATCCAGATTAACAATTACAAAACCACATAATAAAAAAGAGAAATTAGAACAATATTAAAAATATTGATGGTAAATGTGAGATGCTAAAAATGCTATGTATGATGATAAAATCCCACTTGTTTTAAAAACATGAAAACATTCTCACTGGGATTTTCTCCGATTAGGTTGATTAACTGAGGTGTTGATACTTTGAAGTAATACCTGTACAAATGTCTCAGTACAGAACAATCTGTTAAAATGTGGTGCATGGTAAGCTAAGTAAAATAGCAATGTAAAATCCACTGAACCTTGAGAATATTTATCACACTGGTGCATTATATCAAGCAAAAATATATTGATGACATTGCAAAAAGATATTGGCATTTCATAAAACGAGTAAATTTTATATAGTATTTCTCCTAAATTCATGATATATTGGAAAATATAATCATTTGAATGAGTAAATCAAAGATGGATCAAGCCAAAAATTTAAAACGAAACATACCTAAACGTGGATCAATTAGATCTACAGTAACCAAATTAATTTAGAAAATCGATAGTGAAATCAAGAAGAAAGTTAATTCCAAACTAGAAATAGTGAAGGACTCTCACCTCTTGAACATAAATCGTCATTAGAAAATTTAGATGATTTAATTGAATCACAGAGACAAATAATTTAGAAAAAGAAATAGAAAGTTTGATAGAATACACGGAATCAATTATAAACAGCAAATCTAGAGTCAGTAGATATTTACAACGTTTAACCCGTAAGTGGAGCCGGGAGTCAAAATGACTCTGAGTTGTTTACTGGCTCTGATTATCAAGTGGTTTTTTGTACTTGAATACAATCATCTCCTCAGTACCATCAAGTAGTTATTTTATCAGTATGTTGGCAGAAGTCCAAGTTTGAACATGTGCCTATAATCGAGTTATATTTTTCAAAGTTTTTGTTGCTATTTATGGAGTCACATTGACTCCACGTCTCTGAAACTGTGCTGAAAAAAATATATAATGCACCAGTCAATTTCTATGTATTTCGCATCGCAACCCACTTCCTTTCTCTAGAATAACATATTGTTGTTTAAAAGAAATGGATAATAGGATAATACTCAACCAAGACCTTTCAGGAAAAAAAGTTCGGCCATATGTTCCAGATTTTGATAAAACAGTAATGCAATGGTTTGAAGAATACGAAGTGTCGGAAGATGATTTTGATATTAGCGATGCAGAAACATGATGCAGATTACAAGCGATCATGAAAAAGAAAGCGAACAAGAAAGTGAAGAAAATTCGGACATAAATTCAGAAGAAGAGGAAGACAACATAGTTGACATGGAAAATTATTTCTATGGTAAAGGAAAAAATAGATTCCAAAGTGGTCCAAGAAGCCGTAAGTGAGTTCACATTCTTGGACGCCTCAGCACAATATTGTCTTGAAGCTGCCTGGAATATGCCCAAATTTTCAACAGCTATCATTGACTGAAAATGAAGCCTGGACTTACATTTTATTGACCGACATGTTGATTATGATTGTGAAATATACAAATCTTAAACTTGCTGCAATTTGGCAAAACTATAACGATCAAGAGAAGTCAAATTTGCGATATTTGGATATGGTGGATTTACGCAGCCTAATGGGTCTACTGTTTTACACTGCTGCTTTAAATCAAACCATGAGTATCTCAGTTCACTGTTTACAACAGATGGCACGAGTCTAAACATTTTCCGGTGTATCATGAACGTGAAACGCTTTGCAGTTCTACTCCAATGCTTTAGGTTTGATGACACAAATATGAGAGAAGAACGAATAAGAGAAAATACAGTGCATTAATATCAGAGATTTTCGAAAAATTAATCACAAACTCTTAGTCAGCTTACAGCATTGGCACTTCAGCATGTGTCGATGAGATGCTCGTTAGTTTTAGAGGAAGGAGTAAATTTAAGATGTATATTCCTAATAAGCCATGTAAATATGGACTGAAAATAATGGCTTTAACTGGTGTCCGAAACAATTACTTCTTCAATGGCTATATATACTGTGGTAAATATTCTGATAGTATGACACTTACAGAAGAAGATCAAATGTTGCAAAAACCAACACAGGCAGTTTTGCTCTTATCGGCTGGTATTGCAGGCACAAACAGCATATAACAGCAGACAATTAGTTTTCATCAGCTGAGCTCGTAAAAGTTTTGAAGGAAATATGTTAACGTATGTTAGAACATTAAAAAAAAACACCTAAAGAATTTTTTCCAAACAGAAGCAGAATAGTTAGCAGTCCAATTTACGACTTTTCGAAGAATTTAAACTTGGTATCATATTTTCATAAAAAAGGAAAGCTATATTACTAGTGTCGTCTATGCACTCATCAATATCCCAAGATACAAACATCAATAATCTAAAATTACCACTTTTTATAATAATACCAAATCTGGTGTTGATGTCTTGGAAAGAAAATTTTTCATACAGGGTGGTTCAGAACTATATGTCAAAATGTGAAGGCAGTGTCGCGAATCGAATTGAATTAAATGTATTCCTGACTCCTACTAACAGGAGATGTTTTCATGAATGTATCTTTCTAAGCTGTGTGAGAAAGATGTTTTTTGTTTTCGAAAATGTATCTTTCTAAGCTGTGTGAAAAAATGTTGTTGTCGAAAATGGTTTTGTGGAATGTTTTGTTGGCACGGAAGTGAGAGAATAAAGATATTCGTTATGTTTTTAAAAAGGACTGTTTTTCACGTATTAAACTATTATTTTCTTTTGCTTTTAAAATGACGAAAGTATTGAAATGGGTAGTTTTAATGTTTCGAAAATCGCTATGTATGTATTTGCGATAATTGACACCCGAACGAAGGACATAGGAAGTAATATTTTTTAAGTGAAAAACTGAACAAGTATGGATGCTTTAAAAATAAAAAGAATGCCGCTTAGAAGCGCATTTACGAAGACTTTAAACTCTTTAAACTAAGCTCTTAACCAGTCAAGCCCAGATGTTAATGTAATAGAAGAACTATTCAGGGTTGACAAGGTTTTTCCCACCCCAGGTAAATACCATGGTAAAAACCGGTATTTACTGTCCTGGGAAATACTATGTTTTTCCCACATGGGAAAAACTGATTATTAAAAACAAATATTAAATTCAAAACAACCTTTAAAAATTTCAAAATTGAGTTCTACGTAAATAGTTTGAAAAGTAAAAAAAAAAAAAGAAAAAGAAGATCTACAAAAACGAACAATGGAGAGCATTATTTAAATCTTTTTACACACCACACAAATTCACAAACATTTACTATTCGCAATTGTATTCATATTCTTCGTCTTCCACTTCCACATTGGATTTTAGCATCATATAACAAAATAATAATTTAGAGGCTTTTTGTAAACACAGTCTATTTCTAATTGTTTATTGTGTATATTAATATTGTTTATTTAATAAAATATTTATTTAGGAAATTCATTATTATTAAAAAAATATGAGCAAATTTTTTGTTTTATGCAATAATTCTTATTTATTTATATTCCTTTCCTATAGAATAATTTTAAACCTAAGGGAAATTTGTAATAACTATGTATTTCTAACTTTAATTTTACACATCAGATTCAGAAAGTAAGAATATTTTTTACATATTGTCATTTGGAAGTTTTTCCCAGTATTTACTACCTTTTCCCGGTATTTACCACTTTTACTCGGTATTTACCAGTTTTTCCCGGTGGGATGGGAAAAACAAGTTTTGGACGAGAAAAAGCCAACCCTGGAACTATTGGATCAACTAGTAGATGACGTTCCACAGATGACGAAATATTGAATTTTATATTGTCGAATTGGTCTGCAGAAAAAGATTATGTAAAAGAATTCGAAGCATGCGAAGAATACCATGAAAAATTAATAACAGTGAAGCAAAATGTAAGACATTTTTTTGTTAAGCCTGCCGTCGAACATCAACCTCTCTTACCGAATTCTATAGAAATTGAAAGAATGGGATCCCGCGCACTTAGATTACCTGAAATTAGCTTGCAGCCGTTTGATGGAGACTCGAGATCGTGGCTAACGTTCTGGAATACTTTCAAGAAAATTCACGAAGACAATGTGTTAGACGATCACTCCAAGTTCGTATATCTGATGCAAGCAATTACTCCGAAATCAAAAGCTTCCCAAATAGTGAATAGTTATCCTATATCGGCAGAAAATTATCCTAAAGTAATTCAACATCTAAAAGAAAGATTTGGAAGAGAAGACACTTTGATAAACAATTATGTTCGCGATCTGCTGCAGCTGGTATTATGCAATAATAATACATCCAGGAGAGAGTGCAACTTGTCATCGTTACATGACAACCTAGAAACCAAACTTAGATCGTTGGAATCTCTTGGGGTTACAGAGGATAAATACAGGAGCATTTTATTCTCGTTGGTGGAATCGTGTTTGCCTCATGATGTTCTCCGAATTTGGGAACGGGATCGTGAAAAGTCTGCTCAAGGCAAGAGTGAATTAAATTCTATACTTAATTTCTTAAAAAATGAAGTACTATCTGAAGAACGTATTTTATTTGCGCGTACTAGTTGTGATTTTGATAAATCTAAGAATTTTACTAGATTTAAAAATGTTGAATATAATTCTGTGCCAACTGCTACTGATTTATTTGTAGGTGATAAATCTAAAGATGAACATTTAATTAAGAAATTTGAGGAAACATGTATATTTTGTGACAAGTGTCACTTATCAGAAAAATGTTTTAAAGCTAATTCGCTTTCTTTTGAAGATAAACGAGGTACAATTTTGAAAAAGGGGGCTTGTTTTGTCTGTCTTAAGAAAAATCATATTTCACGTCACTGTAAATCGAAGATTAAATGTTTAAATTGTGGTAAAAGGCATTTTGCTGTAATGTGTCAAAATGTTTGTAATGAAGAGAGTAATACGGCGTTAGAAAGTCGTAAACATGAGTCAGGGAGTAGTATTACTGTTTTGACTACTCAAGGTTCCGACCCAACAGTGTTATTACAAACTTTGCATGTACGTGTAAAGCACTATGGTAAAGAAAAAATTGTACGGGGAGTCATAGATATGGGCTCTGAGCGTTCATATTTATCAGAAGATGTAATTAAGTATTTGATAATAGTTATAAATGTGATATGCATGTTTTAGATGTTCCTGTTATTTGTTCTAATATAAAAAGGTGCCAAATGGACCTTAGTTAAAAGAATTAAATAAATATGGTATTAAGATTTCGGATGTTGAAAACAATGTATGTAAAACCGAAAATGAAATTAAATTGTTAATTGGTTCCGATGTGGCGGGAAAATTACTGACCGGAAATATTAATGTTTTAAAAAGTACTCCGGTTGCTGTAAAGACCCATTTCGGGTGGACTCTCATGGGGAAAATTCCAGGCATTAAATCTGAAACAAATGATTCTCTTATGGTTATTTCGTCTCTTTGGAACGAAAGTTCCGTTGCTAATTTATGGAAGCTAGATATTCTTGGTATAACTGATCCGGTTGAATCTAAAACTAAAAAGGAAATTCATGAAGAAACTATGCAACATTTTAAAAGAAACATAAGAATAGATTCAGATGGGAGGTATGAAGTAGCATTGCCTTGGGTACTAGATAATGCCCGCTTACCTAGTAATAGAGAATTGGCCGAAAAATGGCTTGCTGCAACGAAGAAAAGGTTATCAAATTTGAATAAAACTGAAGTTTATAATGAAGTATTTGATACATGGTTAAATGCAGGAACAATTGAAAGGGTGGTCGATAATAAAAAATCCAAAATACATTATTTGCCACACAGGCCTGTATTTAACCCTTTAGCGGGCGGTGGTCACAAAAAAGGACACCTAATTTAAATTCCAAAGCTGACAAACGGCACCAAGAATATTTAGTAATTTTTTTCCTCTTATAAAGTACGGGAAAATATGCAAGTTTTTATTTTCTAATGAATTCTTTTTTAAATTCTGGTGTCAGTCCATTATTTCATCATTTTAAAAACAGACTTACTCCGCGCCAGAAAGGGTTAAAGAATCGAGTGAAACTACTAAAGTAAGGCCGGTTTTTGATGCTTCGGCTCATGTGAAAGGTTTTCCTTCATTAAATGATTGTCTGGATAAAGGACTAAATATGATTGAAATGATTCCTTCAATATTGCATCGTTTTCGGAAATTTCCTGTTGGTGCAGTATCTGATATAGAAAAGGCATTCCTACAGATAGGTATTACAGAAAGTGATAGAGACTGTCTACGGTTTTTATGGAAGGATAATATAATTTATAGACATAAATGTGTGGTGTTCAGAATCAATTGCAGCCCTTTTTTACTAGCGGCTACTCTGAAACACCATCTGGAAAGTACACCTAACAATTTTGTTTCTACAGCAGAGACTTTGAATGAATCTTTGTATGTAGATAATTGTGTTTGTAGTTTCAACACAACTGAAGAGTTAAACAAGTTCATAATTGAATCGAGAATGTTACTGTCCTCCGTGAAATTTAATTTAAGGGGATGGCTGTCAAATTATCCAATTCAAATTATGTCTGAAACTTCAACAGTTAACATAACACCAGTATTAGGCTTAAACTGGGATCTAGAAAACGATACCCTATCTTGCAAAATCGGCCCTATTGAGGAAGAGCAAATTATTCCTACAAAACGAGCTCTACTTTCATTGGCTCAGAAGGTTTTTGATCCTCTGGGATTTGCCTCACCCGTGACTTTGCTCCCTAAACTTATTCTACAAGAATGCTGGAAGTTGAAATTAAAGTGGGATGAATTAATTCCAGAGAATTTATCTAAACAATTTTTGAAGTGGGTGCAAGGAATAAAATTAATTTCTGACATCAAACTTGAGCGCTGGATGAATCTATATAACTTTGAAAATGATGTAAGTCTTCACATATTTTGTGACGGAAGTAAACACGCATATGCTACTTGTACTTTTCTGAGAGTAAAGAAGGAAAATGAAATTTTGGTGAGTTTTATTCAAGCACGCGCAAGAGTAGCTCCTCTTAAGAATCTAACTATACCACGGTTAGAGCTTTTATCATGCTGCATTGGAGCCAGGTTGGGTAGTCGTGTCATTGCTGATTTAAGAATTCCAAATTTGAAGATCTGCTATTGGTGTGATTCAACCACAGCTTTAAGCTGGATAAAGCGAGATGATAGATGGGGAACATTTGTCTGGAATCGTGTAGAAGAAATCATGTCTTTATCACAGAAAGATCAGTGGCGACATATTTCAGGAAAATTTAATCCGGCTGATCTTCCTTCCAGAGGTTGTTCCATTGAACAGTTCTTGCAGCTAAAATGGTGGGAGGGGCCAGCCTGGCTGACAGAGCCAGAATTTACTTGGCCTCAAAATGTCAAATCACCAGATGAAGAAGTTATTAATGCTGAGAAACGGAAAAGTGTTATTTCAGCATTAAACAAGAACACGAAACCTAATGATTGGTATTATCAACGATTTTCATCATACAAGAAAATAATAAGATTGTCTGCATGGATTCTAAGATTCACAAATAATTCAAGAAAACCAAATTCAAAAGAAGTATCTGAACTTACATGTTTTGAAATAGAACAAGCTGAAAGAAAATTAATGATTTTGATCCAGAAAGACAGCTTTGATGAAAAGAATAATGAGAAAATTCGTAGCCTAAGACCAATCCTAGATGAAGATGGTATCATCAGAGTAAAAACACAAGTCATCTATCGAGAAGATACTGTTAATTTTAAGTACTCAATTCTTTTGCCGTCTGATCATCCTGTAGTCCACCGCGTGATCTCCTGGAAACACCAAGAGCTATTACATGCAGGAGTGGCTCTTTTGATGACATCTATACGAGAAGACTACTGAATCCTGAAAGCCAGGAAAACCATTCGAGCAGTAGTTCAGAAATGTGTACGTTGCAAAATATTTAGTGCACAGAACACAGAGTCAGAACCTATTGCATTGCCAGCAGAAAGAGTTCAAGATGCGGCAGTATTCCAAATAACTGGAGTAGATTTAGCTGGGCCCTTATATTTGAAAAATGGGAAAAAGGTATGGATTGTGTTGTACACTTGTGCAGTGTACAGGGCCATACATTTAGAATTAGTGACGTCATTAGAAACAGATACCTTCCTCCAATCTTTTTAGGCGCTTTATAGCGAGAAGAGGAAGACCGACGATCGTTTATTCTGATAATGGTAAAAATTTTGTCGGTGCAGATAGAGCTTTGATCGATCGGAAACAGATCTCAGCTGCAGCAGCTGTACAAAAGATTCGTTGGAAATTCAATCCGCCTACTGCTGCCTGGTGGGGTGGTTGGTGGGAGCGGTTGATACAAATGGTGAAACGCATCTTGAGGAAAGTACTAGGTAGAGCCTCATTATCCTATGAAGAGCTTATCACAATTCTTTGTGACTGCGAAAAAGTTGTAAATGCTAGACCACTTACGTATGTCTCAGAAGATGTGGATGATCTAGCACCTTTAACACCATCAATGTTTCTTCAAGAAATAAGATCTTCAGATGTGATAGATTTTGATGCAATTGATGCACAAGATTTAAACAGAAGAGCCAAGTATAGACAACAAGTTCGAGAACATCTTAGAAGACGATTCCGTATTGAGTATTTAGGGCAGTTACGCCAACAAAATTCCCTGCAAAAGAATGTCAAGCAACTGACCGTTGGTGATGTCGTTCTCGTGGAGTCTGATAAGAAACGTACGTATTGGACTTTAGCTCGTGTGCAAGAACTAATTTCTGGAAAAGATGGTCACCCGAGAGTTGCTCAGGTAAAAACTGCAAATGGTGAACTTTTCAGACCAATACAAAAACTGTACAATTTAGAGATTCCAAAAGACACTCTTTAGAACCAATATTACGAATAAGAAGTGGCAGAACAGTGACTGTTCCAAAACGTTATCAGTCATAATAATATTTTTTGAACACTGAACTTTACAAACTTTTTTCCTTATTTTTTAGTATATCTCATTTCCTAGTGTTAATTTGAATTTGTAATAATATGTTGAATTTTTGTTTGAATTTTTGCAGGAAATTGTATAATTTGTCTTTGAAAATTAGTGTTAAGAATATTTACGCTTTGGCCATGTAATGTAAGTATAATGTTACACATATTTTGTTTTATTTTGAATTTTGTTGTGCCTATTGTTGAGCTTTCCTGTTGAAAACTCAAGGTGGGAGATTGTCGCGAATCGAATTGAATTAAATGTATTCTTGGCTCCTACTAACAGGAGATGTTTTCATAAATGTATCTTTCTAAGCTGTGTGAGAAAGATGTTGTTGTCGAAAATGGTTTTGTGGAATGTTTTGTCGGCACGGAAGTGAGAGAATAAAGATATTCAGTATGTTTTTAAAAAGGACTGTTTTTCACGTATTAAAGTATTATTTTCTTTTGCTTTTAAAATGACGAAAGTATTGAAACGGGTAGTTTTAATGTTTCGAAAATCGCTATGTATGTATTTGCGATAGGCAGGTAGAGGGGACCTAAATAAGCAGATTTCGTATAGGAATGTGAGTGCAGAAATGCAATGTTCAGGCAGTAGAGGACGCCAATGAAATCGCGGATGAAAGCATTTTGCTAGCTTGAATCGTCCTTCCCCCGCACGGATTTCGAGCAACATTCATCGTTAAATTCATGCGGAACTTGTTGACATGCATTTCATGTATGGGGCTACGCAAGGAAATAGAGTGGCTGCTCAAAGGATGTCCATGGAACAATTCCTGGGTAGGAATCTGTCACATCATCGAATATTTGAGTGTCTTCATTGGGAGATGTGCGCAATTGGATCGTTTTATGCTTCCAGGAGTGATACAGGCACTAGAAGATATCGCGGAAATCTAGCAGTAGAAGCAGAAATATTACGCACAGTAAGAGGATAGTCCTTCGATAAGTTTGAGAGCCGTTGAACGTGCGCATACTTTGATCAGTCGCTCCATTTACTTGCGCATCCCCATAAATGAGATGCATGTCAGAAAGCTCCGTATTAGTCTAACGATGCATGTTGCTCGAAATCCATGCGGGGAATAATGATTCAAGCTAGCGATACGCTTTCTTCTGCCGAACTCAACAGCGCCCCCTACAGCCACAAAGCTGGATTTCCACACCCACATTCCTATACAAAATCTACTTATTTAGATCCCCTCTCCCTGCCTTTACATTTTTGCCATGTAGTTCTGAAGCACCCTGTATATTGTACTGGTCAGAGAACCAGAAGGTGGCCAATAGCTATTTTTGCCTTATAGATATAAGTACAGTTAATGCATTTATTATTTACCAGGACACATGAGAGAAAAGAGTCAAGGCTAGATTTTATAAAGAACCTTGCAAAGCATCTCACCAGTGAAGAATTAGAAAGGTGGTTAACAAATACCCATAATCGACAGGAAGCGAGATTTTCAATTGTGAATATACTTGGTAAAGGAGAGAAAAAAGTACAAGCAGATAGCAGTGGAAAATTACCTACTAGAAAATATTGTACCATTTGCCCAAAAATTTGAAAAGGAAAACATCTACTTTATGTCATTCTTGTAAACACTCAGTATGTGGACAATATTCCATAGCCGTATGTCCCAGCTGCATTTCAATGATGAAAACAGCAAAACGAATAAAGAAATATTCTTATGATAATATTTTAAAATAATGTATTCTTCATTTTTGTTTGATAAATTTTAACAGTTATTAACATTAGTGTCGTTCCATAATAGCTAAATGAAGTAAGTACCCATTAAAAGGTTGTTTAGGTTTTTCTTATAACATCTTTCCAACATTTAATATTATAACATTTAACATTTTTAATATTAATATTTTTGGTAATTGTATAATTTCCAGAATATATTGCATTTCTAAAATAAATTCCAATGCTGTTTACAAAAGACAAAAAGAAAAGTAACATTGGAATCTTTTTGAATCTATGTCTCGGACCACTTAAGAAAATTCATGTCTCCAGTTACGGGTTAAAGATAAATTTTACTGCTACGAGCAAACCAAAAGTCTGAAGTTGCAAACACAAAATTGCCATGAATTTCTTTAAATAAATTCACAGGCGACATTTGTAAATTTTAAGAATTTTGTCCTCAGTTTGAAATTATTATTTATAAAAATGAAGCCCTTCAAAAGAAAATTGAAAAATTCCTTTATTTGAAATCTTTGATTTGTGATTCAGCAGATGATGCTGTTAGTGGGCTTCCATTAAGAGTCAAAAACTATGTTAAAGAAATAAATATATTAAAGGATCTATTTGGCAAAAAAGTTTTGATTGCTGCACATACTAACAGATTTTAAATTTAGAACCGGTGTGAAGAGTAACTCGTATAGTAACTGGTATAGTTATTGAAAATTGTTAAATAAGTATGATAATATAAGCTTGAAATTTGATAATGCATAATTTATTAGACAACTTTCATGCTGTTTTTTCTTTCTTTTTTTGCTTTTAAAAGTTGTGTTTTGTAGATAGAAGATACAAGATAAAATTTGCTTTTAAGCTCGAAAACGTGTAATTGAAATATTCAGTGTCGAAGTGTAACAGAAAAATTTCATTACTCCTGCTTCTGTTTTAAAAGAATTATCTTCATAATATGTTTTTATTGTATTTGATAAAGACATTAACACTGAAGATTTTTGTTTGTAAATAGTGTTGGTAAAAATTGAATTTTTTTTTCACTCTAATCCCTGAAATAACACTTTGATAAATGGCTAATAAGATCAAGTTGTATATTTCCACCCCCCCCCCCCACATACATACACACACTGATTTTTTTATTTTTTAAGGGAAAAATGTGTATTATTTTAAATATCACATCATTTCGTTTACGTTTTTTTCAAAACAATATAGTGTAAGTGCCCCCACACAGAACATAGTATAAGTTTATATATTAAAAAAAAAGCTTATAAAAAATTTAAATTCCCCTAAAAATAAAATGGCAGGTGATATATTTTTAATTAAATATCCATAAATGATTTATTTCAATTTTATGTAGCACATCAGTTTTCAGTTTAAAATATTTTTTCCGTTTTAAGTTAACCCGAGAGTAGTCACATCTTTTTTTCAGAACTCTATTGGTTGCTGCCTGTCTTTCTGCTGCCTATTCCTACACACAGTAAATGTAAAAACAAGAAACTATCATTTAGTATTCGAATATTACATTTCAATGAAGTTATACTTTTGCAGTTTACTTAATTGATACTTTTCTCACGAGCTTTGAAATATTGGGAAAAAATGAAAATGAACTGACACTAGTGATCGTTTCGCAGACTTTTCCATGAATTTAAACTTTGCTGATAAAAATGTATGTGACAAAAAAACCCACAGATGTCTTGTTAATTGACTATGATGGGGAAGACACATTTATAATCAGCTACATGGAAATTCCTCTTTGCATGTATTAACAAAGGGGAGATGAGTTAGGAGAAGAAAATTGATATGGGTGACAAAAAACCAAATGCAACTACTGATGGGTTAATAAGGAAATTATTTTCTGAAGATCCATTATGTGCATAATACTTGAATAATAAAGCTAGAAATGAAATTTACATACCGAGCGATTTGTCCCAGTTCATTATGCAAAAAATAGCCAAAGATTTTCATCAAAATTTCCTCTGGCATTGAGTTAATATTCATAGCATCCTCATTTGATGCAGTAACCTAGACATAAAAATACAAGATCATGAGGAAAGGTGTAAAATTTCCAAAAATTCTGAAGGTTCGGAAAAAAAAATTATACCAGTTTTTTCTGAAAAAATTTGAAATTTTGAAAAGAACAACAATTTTTTACAAATAAAAACTTTTCTTGCAAAAATATTTCTTAAAAAACCTAAGATAAACATTTTTTAGGCTTATGAACACTAAAATATGTTTTCACTTTACATATGTTGCAAAATAAAAGAATCAATAAAATAAGACTTTACTCTTAAAAATTTAGTTTTTCTGTCTCTGAGTTTACACAGACATTATCATGTATTCTAATATGAGCAAATCTTGTGTGTATGTGTGTGTGTATGGTTATATATGCAAATTTTATCTTAAAAACGGCTCTAACGATTTTGATGAAAATTTGTATACTACGTTTTGGGGCACTAGAAAACGATTGGGCTGGGTCACATGTTCGAGAAAATTCGATTAATGGGTCATTTTGGGTCACCATGTCAAGCTAATTATATCTAAAAAACGGTTCAAATGATTTTGAATAAATTTTGCATCCTACCATTTTCGGGCATGAGAGGAGTATTGGGCTGGGTCACATGTTCGAGAACTTTCGATTAGTAGGTCATTTTTGGGTCAACGCGGGTCAATTCAATTTTATCTAAAAAACGGCTTTAACGATTTTGATTAAATTTTGTACCCTACGAGTTTCAGGCACGAGAAAGTCCTTGGGCTAGGTCACATGTTCGAGAAAATTCGATTAGTGAGTCATTTTTGGGTCACTGTGGGTCAAACTAATTTTATTTAAAAACGGCTCAAACTATTTAGACTAAATTTTGCATCCAATGATTTTCGGGCACGAGAAGACTATTGGACTAGGTCACATGTTCGAGAAAATTCGATTAGTGGGTCATTTTGATCATGGGTCAAACTATTTTTATCTTATAAACGGGTTAGAGGATTTGAACTAAATTTTGTATCTTATGGTTTTTGGGCACGAGAAAATCATTTGGCTAGGTCACAGGCTCAAGAAAATCCGATTGGTGGGTCATTTTTGGGTCACTGTGGGTCAAGCTAATTTTATCGAAAAAACTGCTCAGACTATTTAGACTAAATTTTGCATCTTATGGTTTTCGGGCATGAGAAGACTGTTTGGCTAGGTGACATGTTCGAGAAAATTCTATTTGTGGGTCATTTTGGTCAGTTGTCGTTATGGGTCAAGCTCTTTTTATTTTTAAAACGACTTAGAGAATTTGAACTAAATTTAGTACCCTACAGTTTTCGTGAACGAGAAGACTATTGGATGGGTCACATGTTCGAGAAAATTCGATTAGTGAGTCATTGGTCATGGATCATTATGGGTCAAGCTATTTTTTTCTTAAAAAGTGTTGGCGACATTGGCGGGATTTGGCAGCAAAAATGACTTTTAAGATTACCAATGCCAAACCACTTGCTTGGCAGCAAAAAAATCGCCAAATTTGATATTTTGGCCATATTTGGCGAAAAAAATTGGTTTTTAAAATCTGAAGGAATTTTCTAGAAATTCCCAATAGGAGCTGAGATACATGATTCAACCAATCAGAGTCCATAGAACGTTCTCGAAAACAGAATTCAACCAATCAGGTACATATAATAAGGAAAAGTGACTTTTAAGATTACCAACGTCAAAACACTTGCTTGGCGCCACATGAAAAAAATGCCGAATTTGGCAACATTTTGGCCAAAAGTTGGCTTTTAGAATCTGAAAGAATTTTCTAGAAATTCCCAATAGGAGCCGAGATACATAATTCAACCAATCAGAGTCCATAGAACGTTCTCAAAAAAGAATTGAACCAATGAAGGTACATAGAACTTTCTCAACACATGCTTGGCGCTAAATGAATTAATGTCCTGTTTACATAAATCTGTCAACTCTGTGTGGTCATGAAATCTCAAGGAGGATTTATTAAAGTATAGTGAAGTTCTTTTTGCTATTTCTTTATTAAATATGTTAAATTATTTTTCTGTTAAATATCTTTTACATTTTTGATACTTTTATATAATTAATGTTTCTTAAATATTATTATATTAAATAATATTAAGTTCAATAAATATTATTTGTTTTTAAATTTACTTGTTTCAATCTATTACTGCAAGTTTTATTTCATTTGTTTATAGCTTAATAATTATTTTTTAGGTTTACTTTTAGCTTAATAGAAATTGAACTTTGATAAATTGAGCTTCACTTTATTTTTAACAAGTCAGGTAACTTCAGCTACAATTTCATTGAATTAATTTAGTTCTGCTAAGTATATATTTAAATCATCATTAATTTATATCTTATTACTTCACTTAATATGCCCATTATGCCGAGACACTTTGATATCTAAAGAAAATGGCTTGAAGTAAGAATAACTTAAAGCGGGGGCAGCCTTAGAAAGACTTTTCATCTTGGTAAAATGTCATTTCGTCCTCCCTCCAATCTAACTAAACCTAACTTTAAACTATCATTATTGACATTCTTCCTTCTGCCACTTATTTTTTAATTATCTGATCATCACGAGAATATAAATTATTTTCAATATTTTAGGATTTCAATATTTAAAACATTAAAGTAATGAATTATAATTTTTTTGCCGCTGAATTAATTTTAAATTATAATACACACCTTATTTTATGATTACAAGGCTTGCTGCTAATAAAATTATAAAACATCTAAAGCTGAATATGAATCATATATCTTATTTGACACTCTAGGTGGTTACCTAGACCTTAGACGATCCCTGATTGCAAGGATGGAGGTTATATAGGAGAAAAGAGAAAAATAATCAATCATCTAAATGCCCCTTTTCGTAAAAAATTATACATATATATACTGCTTCATCCATTGTCTCTCTGGTACCAAACATACAAAGTTCAGCCATTAAAACACTTTATTAAAAATAATGATTCTGTCCTATCTGTTACTCTATATTAACAATTAACAAATAATCAATCACATAAATTATCTGTCTCAAAAACTTCTGATTCTCTCCTTTAGCCTCCCCTCCTCTTTTTTTTGAAATTTTGTTAGAACAGTAATAAAATCCTCTAAAATTTCCACTTCTCCAGTTTGTACCCTACTGGCACACAAAGTTTATACCTTTAAAGTTCTATTATTTTTTAAAGATTTTTATGCTCTTTTGTTACATTTTAGCAACAATAAATAAATATTTAAAAATTTAGATCTCTCAGCCTCAGGAAAATGGGTATTTAACTAGGTAAGGCGAGGTGGCAAATGAAACATTTCTCTTCCATTTCTTTTTTTTTCAATGTGGCTTTTCTAACCACTGTAAATAAAAAAATATAGAAAACTTTTTCAAGAGAATCATTGCAAATTTTCATTTTTTATAATGAGGCAATGAAAAATTGTACAGTAGCACTGTCTAAAGAGAAAAAATTTAACGCTTGAATATAAAAATTCAGATAATAATCTTTTACAAATTCAAAATTAGTTAAAATTAAAAGCTGTTTTGTTATTAATAAATATATGAAAGGGTTAAAATCTTATTTCATTATTGCTATGGTTAAATATTGAATCACGAATTTCATGGGTCAGTTCAGTCAAATTCCACAAAAATCCAGATTTTAAAGCTACTAATTATTTCAGATACAAATCCATTTAAATTTAAAGAAAATTTATAATCCAAATTAACAGAAAAGTCGTTCAACAAAACTGCACTTATTTACTTTATATTACTTTAGAAATGTAAAATGTAGAAAAATAAATACTAAAATCAAATTTCATTGCTAATTTATTTGTGTCAGTATTCCTTGTGAATTCTGACAGATTCTTCATTCAGCATGGCAATGCCTGTTCTTACTCCTGAAGACTGTTGGGGACTGTGGCAATGTCTACTTCAACAATTAAAGACTGCTGCATAGGGTTTGCTTTCGAACTTTGACATTTAATTACTCCAGCCACAGATCAAATTTCAAAAATTGGACCACGTTTTTACCCTCATCTTACTAAGTGTATGTTTGTGGTAAGTTATATTGCAGTTATTCGAGCCATTACCGAGACATCATGTTTGGATACATAGGAAGCTTATTTATCAATCCAATTCTGGAAATATGACAACAGTTGTGCCATCTATCAGCAAATACATTATATATTTTCATTTTTTATACTCAAACTGTGCACTCAAACTGTGCACTCAAACTACTTGTGCAGAAGTTCTTTCAATTGCATCCAATTATTTCTCTGATAACGAATTGTTTTATTGATACACAACTACTCTTATATATACAGTCATAACATAATCAACAAATCATACAATAAAGCTGAATGCTATAACAGTGAAAAATACATTTTAGGAGTTGTTTTTAGCCATTCTAATATTTTGATTTGGAGTTGTATATGAAATTAACAACAACAAAAAGATATGAATCTAAAATTTAAAAAAGAATGGGATGTTTGTAAAAATTATATTTCAAGTTTAAACAAACTAAAGTGTAAGAGAAATTGTAAATAATTAGTATACTTAGAATCATAAATGAGTTTCAGAAATACAAAGATGCTAGCAATAGTATAATTATATTTATTGATGGCAAATCAATGCAACAAATTATTATAAAGCATAATGCATGACGATTTTTAATTAGATTTTAATGGGAGGGAGAGAAAAAATAATATTTAACAGTTTCAGTTAACAGGAAAAAATATGCTGAGGTTGACCCTTTGTACTAACCTTTATATTTTGAGATATAATTTTGAAAGTAATTTCAGGATCTGCTAATCTAATAATTGCTACTTGGTCAAATTACATTTATGCCACAGATTTTATTATGCAGCAAGAACAACATACTTTATGTCTAGTTTTCAGCCGGTTCATAAAAACAGTCTCAAATATAATGATTTATGAAAGAGGCACCTAGAATGCCAATTTTAAATTATGAAAATCAGCAATTTATATTTTATAAGTTATTACCAGGGTTAGGTGATACATATCTATCGATATATATCTAACAATTATTTCTTTATTATCTTGATATTCAGTATTTTTATATATTTTCATGAAATAATCTAAGGAAATATGTTCTACAGCAACCATACTCAACCTGCAGCTGGCAACCTTTTTTGAGTGGCCCAAAGCACACAATCATTAATCCTTATTTATAAAAACTTAGTGTGTGGAATTTAAAAAAAAATATTTACTATTATTTTATATATTTCTATAGGAAGACAAAAGCTGCCTTGTTATTTAACATTATGTTAACCCTTTATATCCTCAATTAATTTTCCAGCTACTTTTTAATTGTATTTTTGCATCATTGGATAAGTTTTGGTGCAGAATAAACATAGGAAAGAGGGAAATAATTTTTATAGTTTTTTAGTGGTTAATTACGCAACTGTAACTACCATAAATTTTTTACCCTATGATATAAAATAAAATAGTAAATTTCAAATAGTAAACTTCAAATAAAATATAGGAAATGTTCACCTGTAGAGTATAGAAAACAATAGAAAATAATAGTACTAAATAACCATTAATAAACCACTAAAATTACTCAAATGAAGAACAACATGCATGTCAATTCTATTGCAAAATGGATTTCGAATGTAACGTGGCAAATGTAAAATCCCTACAATGCAAAGAAAGAGGATATGTGCTTCAATTTGCCATCTACTGCTTGCTGTCAGAAATACACTCTTTGTGCCATTGTGAATACCGTTAGGAAAAACGGTCATATTACGAATATATAGGTGTTTTATTAAAGTGGTACTTATAAGTACCGTCAGGATAAAAAGGGTTAAAGCATCCTTTAAGTGTCATATGCGAAGTCAAAAGTTTTTTTTTTACATGTAGACCTGTGGTGTAAATAAATTTTAATATCCAAGACTAATAAAACAAAATTTAAAATAATTAAATCTCCACTATGTATTTTTACATTTTAAGAAGATAGAAGGTGTTTCATGAAGCAAAAGTCTGATTCATTTCAGAACATCTTTTAAATTGATTATCTTCAGAACTTAAAAATTTTTCGGTATTGTAGTGTTGCATTTTTACACTTATTATATAGCTAACACTAATTAAAACCGAGCAGCTTTGACAAGGGGCACCTGGGGGCACCCGTTTACTGCCGAACACAAGTCCTGGGGGACTTTTAGCACACATGACTAGGAGAGGCTTCCTGTATGTGCTTCGGCCAGTGGGAGCACCGCCACCTGCTGACCACTCCCATTCTCCTAAGTAATTGATGACAGAGGTCGATGTGACATGCAGTAGAGCCCAAACTTAGAGGACACCACCACAGAACACTTGGGGAGATGCTAGAGTCGCCTGACAGTTTCGGCGTCAGAAACCAAAAGAGGGAACCGGACCCTAGGTCGTATCCCAGGTTTCCACAATGACTCTTGCTGTACTGCAGCTTCTGATCATAGAGTCCTAGGGAAGGAGGAAAAGACTGAGCTTAATGGCTGTGGTGAGGAGAAGGAGCTTCTCGCCAGCCCAGTACATCGGGAGAGCTGTCCCTGAATGCAGAGACACATCCTGGCTTAGGTTGTCTCTGTGTGACCTCATAAAGCTTTCCCTCTGGCAAACCCTAATGGCAGAATGCTGGTGTAGCACGGTCGACTCAATAGGAGATAATTCGGAAACACACAACATCTAACACAAAAACACAACAAATGATAGACAACAGTATCAGACTCTGAAGAGTATGGAAAGTTCCTTCAAAAGCGCCGAAGAGGTGGTCCCGATTGAGTTTAGTAGCTTGAAAGTTGTTTCTAAGATTCCTGTTAATACAATCACCAGGTGCAAAAAGCTTCGATTGTGCATAGTCACGCTGGATTGTTTTTTGACCCGGGGTTCTAGTTTTGGCTTGATCGGTGCTGCGTTAGTTGGTGAGCCACCAGTCCGGCTCCTCGTAATCGAACAGTCCAGGGAAATAACCTATACCCTCCCAAGGAAGTGATATGAGCCGCAGTGACTTGAGCTCCTGTGAGAATGGTCCTCTGAGGCCACACCCCAGACTTGGTATGAAATGGCATGGGCAATCCCCTTTCTGCCTAACCATTGAAGTCAACACACAACTACTCCAGCTGCAGAGAGAGACGTGGTGGATGCGGACCATGCGATCTACCCACAGGGCCTCATGCCAGTATCTAAGCTCTGATGCCTGCCGTACCGAGGGTTGCTTCATGCCACCTCACGCACTGACTAGACATAACAACAGAGCCACCATGCACCTTGCTCTTCGGAGTCCGATATCACCTCGGTCATTGCTCTTGATAAATTTCAGAAAACGGCCCTATTGCCGTTTACTAGTCTGTTGCTCAGCATCACCAACTCAACCCAGGGGAGGAATCCCGGTTGAGCATTGGAGTTTAGCCTATGAGGCATCCTTCCACCACCTAGGGAGGAGGCTCCTAACATCTGGCGAGTCCCCACACCGCAGAGAACCTGTACTTATGGGAAGGGAGGCCCGCAACACCGAGTCTTTGTGACACTTCAACCTTTTTCGGACATCCCTCTACCACTGGTACACCACGTTGAGGTGGCGATTTGTTCATTTTCCAGGCCCTGTCATATCAAACAACATCTACACATGCTGGGCTTTTGGTCATATTCTCCATTTAACCCTTTCCGGCGCGGAGTAAGTCTGTTTGTAAAATGATGAAATAATGGACTGACACCGGAATTTACAAACGAATTCATTATAAAACAAAAATTTGCTTATTTTCCGGTAATTGGTAAAAGGAAAATTTTAATTAAATATTCTTTGTGCCGTTTGTCAGTTTTGGAATTAAATTTAGGAGTCCTTTTTTGTGGACACCGCCCGTTAAAGGGTTAAGGAGCCGAGTCAGAATCACCAGCGGAGAATATCTCACATTGCCATACTCCTTGCATGCCAGCTAATACTGATTATTATTAATTTTGTTATCTAATTATTTTAATTACTTTTTTTACATTATTATAATTACAGTGTACTGCAGCCCACTTAATGTAGCAAGCATATGTCTGTGGCCCAAAAGAACAAAAAATGGTTCAGTATGGCTGTCCAAGAGAAACTGCAACTAATAATGCTGGTAATGAACCACATACTTGCAGCTCATCATAACATATTTTGTTGAAGCTTATCTTACTACAACCAAAACACACATGGGATACAATGAAACATTCAGCATATGTATTTTATCAGTTCAAAAATTAAGTTGAAAAAAAAAACAATAAACTCACATCATCACTGCAAATAAGACGCCTATTTTCTGTATGATCAATTACCACATGGGAAGTACTACTTGGTAAATTCTAAAATATAAAAATATAATCTCAAAATCTAAGTGTAAAAAATATAAAATAAGTGTACAAAATATAAAATAAATCAGAAAAAATTAAAAGTAATAAGTACCTCATAGCCAGAGTCAAGATTAAAAATTAATAAAATAGGGTTCTCCATATAGAGCTGTGAACATTCATTAAACAACTAAAAAATATAAAAATACAATTAAAAATTCTACGTTAATAATTTTAATGATAAAAATGAAAAAAAAAATACTTACCTCATCATCTGAATCCCGCATTTCAATGTTAGAATCTTCAAATAAAATCTATAAAAATAAGTTATTGGTGTAATTGAAAAAAATCAAATGTTTAAAATTTTTGCAATATTACAAGCTATGACCAAGGCTCAACAGATGCAGTTTTCCGGTTGTCATTAGTGATTGAAATATTTTAACTGGCAACTGAAACCATCAACATTAAATGATATAATAATGATTAAAGACCAGAGAAAGCTATAGATAAGTGGTACTTTGGATAACAAAAAATATAGACATACACAAGGACATATGCCAATAGTTAAAAAGAAAAATTTGTAAATATAAAGATTTTAACGAACTATGATTTAAAATTAAGTATTTCTAAAGCTCATATATAAGTTAAAATTCTCTAAAGCTGACACTTGAAGGCTATTGTTTAGTGATGTGTCTAAGTAATTTCTTCCAAACAATTTTCTTTAAAAATATATTATTTTAGTAAAAAATGTTTTTTTAATGATGATGCATACTTTATTATGTCAAACTTTGTCAGATTTTCATTTTTTTTAGAATTATAATTTTGATAAATTTCATGGAGAAAAGTAATTTATAATGATTTTCTAATTTAGATTATTATTTGGGTTAAAGAATGAAGGAAATTCAAGATATAAATGGGTCAGAATGATAGTAGAGTAGGGATGCACTACCTGTGGCCCGCGATAGGTTTACTGGTGGCCCTCCGTTCAATTTCGCCGATCGGACGCGAAAAAATAGCGAATTTCGTCGATCGGGTGCGTAAATATTGCGAATTTTGCCGATCGGGTGCGTATAAATCGTAATTTTCGCCGATCGTGTGCGTAAAAATCTCGAATTTCGCCGATCGGACGCGTAAAAATCGTAAATCTTGCCAATCCAATACGCAAAAATCGCGAATTTTGCCGATCGAGCACATAAAAATCGCGAATTTTGCCAATCGGGGGCGTAAAAATCGCAAATTTTGCCGATCGGGCCTGTAAAAATCTCGAATTTTGCCGATCAAGTGCGTATAAATCGCAAATTTTGCCGATCGTGTGCGTAAAAATCTTGAATTTTGCCGATCGGGCGCGTAAAAAACATGAATTTTATCAATCGGGTGCGTATAAATTTTAATTTTCGCTGATCAGACGCGTAAAAATCGTAAATTTTGCCGATCGAACACGCAAAAATCGCAAATTTTGCCGATCGGGTGCGTATAAATCGTAAATTTCACCGATCGGGTGCAAAAAAATCAAAAATTTCATCGATCGGGTGCGAAAAAATCACAAATTTCGCCAATCGGGCCCGACAAGATTGTAAATTTCGGCATACGGGCGCAGAAAAATCATTAATTTCGTCAATCACTAGGAAAAAACTGTGGGTATTGACAATCGCACGTGGAAAAAAATGTAAACTTATTCCATCCTTGCCAACTGAATTGGGTTATGTTGACTAAGGAGGTGGTTGAGTATAGGGGCTAACCCTTCTTTTAAAATTAGCATTTTTATGAACTTTTAGGCTGATCCTTCCCATCCTTACCCAAAACAAAATTTTGTCCACACTACGGCTGTTGGCTCCAGTCATTTTTGTGACTGACGCTTATAAAGGTTGTCGACCCCTACTTCATATCCACATTTTATGACTGTATATGTTAAGAAGTACAATTTAGAATAATATGTTTCTCCTCCTTCCCACCTTCATTCATGAAAACACATTTTTTTCGGCCTTTAAAGCAGAGTTGCCAGCCGGCTTTTTTTGGTTTTAACCACTTAAAAAAAGCCGGCTTTTATTTTAAAAAAAGTGGTTTAATTCATATTAAATTTGCATTAATTTATTTTTAATTCCCTAATAAATATTTCCTTCTAAAAAGTTTATAAACTTCTATTAAACTTTATCTAATAAACAAGTCTTTATAACTGCTAGAAAGCAACTATGGAGGCTATATGTCTAAAAGAAAATTATATACACATTGAAAAGAGTAGATATTAAATTAGACTGCCTGGTGGTGTTTTGAAATTCTGTATTACATAGTTCGACATATACTAGACATAGATTATATTTAATTAAACAATAATAAAACATCACCATGAAATATGAAAAATTTCTTACATACTGCTTTTTTTACTTTTAAAAGTGATTAAAACTGAATAATTTATATATTTAATAAATGAAATTGGCATACATAATACTTGAGAGCATCCATATTTAATTAGTAATCAGTATTCTAATATCTTATAAAAATATATTTTAATTAAAAAAAAATTCTACTAAGCAATTACATAACTAATTCCAGATAAAATCATAAGATGATATTAAATTATAGAATGAACAATGTTGAAAGAGGAATTAGGAAGAATATATAATATTTGTAGGGATTTTAGTAGATGTAAGTGTATAAAAAATAAAAAACAATTTTTAAAAAATCTCAAAATAAAACTCGTTGAAATAAAAGTTTGAAAAGCATATGTTATTCATATTACTGTTTTTAACAGTGAAAAATGGTGTTTATTAAATGGCTTTGTGTATGATTTTAAATATTTATGAGAAAAAATGAAACTTGCATATCAATAGCCCCAGTAACTGATTTTTGTGCGTGTGTGTCCAATCTGCAGCAAAACAAAATTTATCTATGACACAACAATGTCTACTACCACAAGAAATAATAGCAACCCATTAAATAAGCAAAATTTTCAATTACAAAGAAAACACCTTAAGAATATTACAATAATCCAGAGACAAAGTAAAATTTAGTTTTTTTTTAAGTACAACATTTTTTAAGCTATTAGATTAATCTTAAATCTTCTAAAATCTGCAGTGCCTACTCTCATGTTGCATAATTTCTACTAGTGGGTCAATAGCCCTTAAAATTAGTTGATCAATTAAATATGTAATTAAACAACTATTCTCCTATTTAATTATTTAAAGCAGTAAAACTAAAAAAAAGTGTTTTTTTAAACTATTTTATTTAAAAAGTATAACAATAGTTAAGCAATTAGTATAACTTTTTAAAATTTGTGGGCCTTCGCTTAAAAAGGTTGTGCACCCCTACAGTAGAGTAAGTCAAAAATTTAAATAACCACATTTTTTCTGAACGTAGTATATTAATTTCTTTTCAATCTGACAGTCAAATACGTCATGCTTCACATAGAGAGTCGCTAGAGGGAAAAACAAGTTGGATCACTTAATGCAACGGCCATAGGACAAGTTTTAAAAAAAACTCCATTTCTTAAATTACTAAATATTGACTTACTCCACTGTCATTCTATCCCATTCATATATGTTATTTAATCATTATTACACTTTTTAATCAATTCTTAAAATAATTTTAGGGTTTTTTTTTTGAAAAATCCATGATAGGCAAAACCGAAAGTGGTAAACTTGAAAAATTATGCAAAAACATTGTAAATATTATTTACTGGTAAACAAATGTTTTTGCTGGCTACCAGATTTTTTCCAATTTGTAGAACCTTGATTTATATTCCACCAATTAATTTTTAAATATCATGATATTGAGTATTTTTTTTAAATATTTTCATCAAAGAATTTGACAAATGATGTTTTAGATTTAACCTGTGGCTTGGTGACTTTTTAACAATGGCTTGAAACTCACTATCGTTGAATCATATTTATAAAAATTTAAAGTATGCATAAAGACATTTAAGGCTTTCAACATCATTTTATATATTTTTATGAGAAGTGAAAAGCTGCCTTGTTATTTATAATAAATTTCAAATTATGTTCAGAAAATATAATATATGTCATTTCATAAGTCAAAGGTTCTTTTTACATGTAGACCTATTTGCATTATTGTGATTTATATAATTTTTAATCTTCAAGGCCAATCAAACAATATTTAAAATTAATTATATCTGCACTAAGTATATTGTACTATATTGTATAAGTACATTTAAAAAATGCGAAAAGTGTTTGGATTAAGCAAAAGTCAGATTAATTTTAGAAAATCTCCTAATTTAATTATCTTTAGAACTTGGAAAATCTTTATTACTATATTGTTAATTTTTTTTATTAATTATGTGTAGCTAATCTGATTATTAATCTTATTATACTACTTTGTTATCTTTATTAATCTTTTATTGTCAAATCTTTTTTTAAGTGCTTCAAATAATGACTCATCAGTACTTTGGATCATCAGTACTTTACAGAATGTGTCATCAGTACTTTGGATTTGTTTTGCTGTCCCCACAAGAGAGGATTGCAAATAAAAAAGTTTCTGATCATTAGTTAACAATTCGTTTGAATCAATTATACTATTAAATTGAGTCTTAAAGTTATTCCAATTTTCATACGAACCATCGAATTTCGGCAATAGAATTTCAGGTAATTTCACATTTAAATTTTTTGAATTATTAACACCATTATTTTCATTTATTAGATCAACATTTTTACTTTTAGAATTCTTGTTCGATTTCTTCAAATTCAGCATCACACTTATCGATTTCTTCATCTTTCAAAATTTTATAGAACTCCATTTTCAAGTCATCTAATTTATCTTCTAATTTGTTCAAATTTTCTATTTTATTCAAGATATCCACTGAGTCTATTTCTTGTGCCTCATCGGCTATAAAGTTTGACAATTTTGTCAATTGGGCCTTTATGTTGCCCCTTCTTCGATTCAACACCTTTACATCCAGGTAAGATTTAAAAGGCTTATTGAGAATTCTAAAAGTAAAAATGTTGATCTAATAAATGAAAATAATGGTGTTAATAATTCAAAAAATTTAAATGAGAAATTACCTGAAATTCCATTGCCGAAATTCGATGGTTCGTATGAAAATTGGAATAACTTCAAGACTCAATTTAATAGTATAATTGATTCGAACGAATTGTTAACTAATGATCAGAAACTTTTTTATTTGCAATCCTCTCTTGTGGGGACAGCAAAACAAATCCAAAGTACTGATGACACATATGAGTCATTATTTGAAGCACTTAAAAAAAGATT
Source organism: Maratus michaelseni (assembly GCA_963931845.1). Taxonomy (NCBI): domain Eukaryota; kingdom Metazoa; phylum Arthropoda; class Arachnida; order Araneae; family Salticidae; genus Maratus; species Maratus michaelseni. The sequence goes on from OZ007597.1 coordinate 316,001,226, forward strand.
TGACAATAAAAGATTAATAGTTAACAGTCATATTAAATCTTTATTAATGTTAGATAATATTTGTACTGATTCAGCTGAAAAATTAAGAATGCTGCTTGATTGTATTTTAAAGTATGTAAGAGCTTTAAAGTTGTTAAATGTCGAAATGAACAATTTTAGTGAAAATTTATTGATTAATATTATTTTGACAAAATTGGATAGAACAACATGTAAGGAATTCAAAATGACATTAACAACGACAGATTTACTCAGATGGGATAACTTTATCGAATTCTTGCAAAATCGTGTTCAAATATTAGAAAACCTTCAAGGAACACAAATAAATTCGCAAAAATTTAAAACTCAGAACAAACAAAAAACTTTTATTCTGAAATCTAATTCATGCCTTGTTTGTAAAAAATTACATGCAATTCACCAGTGCCCTGTTTTTCTAAAAATGACTCCAATTCAAAGATTTGATGAAGTAAAAAAGAATAAACTTTGTATAAATTGTTTAAATGATTTGCATATGCTTTCGAAATGCGGTTCAAAATATAACTGTCACCTGTGCTCTCTCAGACATAACGTGTTACTTCATCGAAATAAAAATAAATCATTTCAAAATAAAACGTCATTTAAAAAGCCGCGATTCTGAACTTGAAATATCATTGGCGCCAGACGGACGTTCTGGTAAAGAAAATGATGAAACAAATAAACAAAATTTATCGGAAATATCTCAGAGTTTTTCATCACATAATAATGAAAGTAAATAAGCAGTTCTTTTGTCTACTGCACATATTTATATTTATAGTCCGTTACATAAATGCTTCGTTCAGGCAAGGGCAATCCTTGATAGTGCGAGCCAAGCTAACTATATTACGAAAGAAATGGCCTCCTATTTGGGCTTGTAAAAAGAAAGAATAAATGTTTCCGTTAGTGGATTAGGTGGAAATGCCTTTAATGTTAAAGGGAAAGTTAATACGATAATTCGTAATAAAAATGCTTCATTCTCTTCACCTAGCGAATTTTTTGTTGTTTCGAAAATTACTGATTGTGTACCTTCTTCAAATATTAAAATTGATAAAGCATTGTTACCAAATAGGGTTTTGCTAGCTGATCCTACTTTTGACATACCGGGAAAAATTCATTTAATATTTGGGGCAGAACTCTTTTATGCGATAATAAAAGAAGGAAAAAATCGCATTTCACCAAATTTAATGTTTCAAAATCCGGTGTTTGGCCTTATTGCTACTGGAACTGTTAAAATCAAGAGTTCTAATTCATATTGTGGATTGACATTTAATTATGAAATCGAGAACATTGAATCTAATCTTAAAAAATTTTGGGAAATAGAAAATATATCACGTGACCGTTTTCTAAGTAAAGAAGAAGAATTTTGTGAATCTCATTTTCAAAAAACGCACAAAAGAGATGATACCGGAAAGTTTATTGTCGAAATGCCGATCCCAACTGATCAATTAAATTCATTGGGAAATTCGAGAAAATTAGCAGAAAGGCGTTTACAACAAACAGTAAAGAGATTGGAAAATAATAGTACTATGAAAAACCTTTATTGCGAATTTTTAAATGAATATGAAGCATTGGAGCATATGGAGCGAATTTCAGTCGAAGACTCTCGCTCAGTAGTTTATTACATGCCTCATCATGGCATTTTAAACCAGATAAATCCTCTACAAAATTAAGGGTTGTCTTTAATGCCTCTGCACCTACCACAACCGGAAAAAGCTTGAATGATATTTTGCTTTACGGTGAAGTTAAGGAAGATCTTTTTGATATTTTGTTAAGATTTCGAAAATATAAGATTGCTTTAACTGCGGACATTAAAAAAATGTTTCGGCAGATTTTGATAGATCCTTCGCAAAGGGACCTTCTACGCATTCTTTGGAAGGATTACGAAAATAATTCCACAATTCCCTTTAAATTGAACACGGTCACTTATGGAACTAAATGCGCCCCTTTTTTGCCCATAAGGTGCATCAAACAATTGGCCTTAGATGAGAAGGACAGATTTCCTCTTGCAGCAAAAGCTATTCTGTCTGATAGCTATATGGACGACATCGTGACTGGATCCCCTGATTCAGAGTCGGCAATTGCCCTGAAAAATCAATTAATTGACATATTTCGTTCTTGTGTAATGGCTTTGCACTATGATTACGACTACGAAATTCAAGTGGACTGTAAATTATACAACTATCGATAAAATTTCAACTCTGTTTACTAAACGAACCATTTTTTTATTTACTTCGGAGCTCCCCATGGAACAACCGAACGAAACAAGAACAAAACGACTTCTGAGTTACATTTATCGCCAAGCGATATTAGAAGCCAAGAGTGGCGCCAACATGCCGGCCACCACTGAAATATTTATTTCAGCAACATATCTTAAACAAATGTCCTTCGTTGAAAACAATTAATTTTTTTTTTACAATAAATCTTCAATTATAATAAGAGTTTCAGTTCAATCAATAATACAAATATACAATTCAATTCAATTATAATATTAAAATACAAAGTTACTGCAAAAATTTTCAAATATAAATACAAGAAAAATAAATATTTGCATTATAATAAAGGATCATTTATGGGCAAAATACTAACATTAGAAATTGCTCGTTTGAATATACCATTTGGTGTTTTTACAAGCACAACCCTAATTTTACCATCGCTCCCATAAAGAACGTCCTGAATGCGACCTACTGACCAGGTACACATGGACAAATTACTATCCTTTAATAAGACCATAGTTCCAATTTTTATATTTTCCTTTTCAAATAACCATTTTGTTCACTGTTGTAGATTATTTAAATAATCTCTACTCCATTTTTTCCAAATTAATTGATTATTTTTTGTAATTTGCTGCCAATGACTAAGTTTATTATTGGCAAGGTCAGTCAAGTTTGGTTCACAGATGCTATTTATAGGGCGGCCTATTAAAAAATGTCCTGGGGTTAACGTTTCGAAATCGTTTGGATCCGAAGATAAAGGTATTAGAGGCCTACTGTTTAAAATACCTTCGATTTGTTTAACGACAGTTAAAAATTCCTCAAAAGTTAGTTTTAAATCTCCAATAGTTCTTTTTAAATGGTGCTTAAAGGATTTTACTCCTTCCTTCCACAAGCCACCAAAATTAGGGGATCTAGGAGGAAGGAATTTCCAAGAAAATGAATTAGCCAATAAGTAAGCAGCCAATTTCTCGGATTGATATTTTATAATTTTAGGCAATTTTTTCAATTCTGAATTCACACCAACAAAATTAGAGGCATTATCGGAAAAGATGGTGGCACAAATTCCGCGCCTAGCTACAAATCTTTTTAAGGTAGCTATTAAGGCTTCAGAAGTTAAATCTGTTATTATTTCTAAATGAATTGCCCGAGTAGCAAAACAGACGAAAATTGCGACATAAATTTTACTAAAAACTCCCTTACGTTGGTTTTTGTATTTTATATAAAATGGGCCACATAAATCAATGCCTGAATTTGTAAAAGGGGGATTTATATTTACCCTTTCTTTAGGTAACGAGGCCATGATTTGTTCTGCAATTTTAGGTTTGATTTTAAAACAAACAATGCAATTATACACAATTTTTCTGGCTATGTTTCTGCCATTTAAAGGCCAGAATTCTTGTCTCACAAAATGAAGCAAGGTTTGAGCACCAACATGCAAATTATTTAAGTGAAAATACTGAAAAAATAAAAGTGTAAGCCTGTGATCTTTGGGTAAAAGAATTGGATGTTTTTTATCATGAGATAAATTTGATTTATCTAAACGAGCACCAACCCTAATTATTTCATCCCTATCAAGAAAAGGATTTAAATTACTTACTCGACTATCCTTTAGTTTCTCACCTTTCTTGAGCGCCTTCATTTCCCTGGTGAAGTACATTGCCTGAACCAATTTGACTAATTTAATCTTTGCTTGGTAAAATTCCTCTTTTGTAATAGGCCCTACACTCCTTTCTTTGTGCTTGCAATTATAAATAAATCTATAAATATAAACTAAAATACAAATTAACTTAAAATAACTGTTACTTAAATTACAAAATTTGTTAAGAAAATGATTAAAGTCCTGATTAATAAGATGCAAATTAATAGTATTGTTCGATTTAAGTTCGTCTAAATATGCATCATCATTTGGAAAGTCAGTTTTTTCCTCTTTTTCTGTGAAGTCCAAGATATTATTAGTCAATAATGGACCTTTCCACCACAGTTCCATATCTAAAAGTTCTTGAGGAAAAGTTCCACGAGATATTATATCAGCTGGATTATCACTAGAAGAAATGTGTTTCCAATAAAATTGTTCCGTGAGAGACTGAATCATTGAGACTCTATTTGCGATGAAAGTTTTTAATAGATGAGCAGAGGTTTTTATCCATGCCAATGCTATAGTTGAGTCTGAGAATAAAATTACTCCTTGAATGTCTAGTTGTAAGGAAGTGAGAATTTTGGCAACAAGTTGAGAAAGAAGCAAACAGGAACATAGTTCTCAGTCTTGGCACAGAAATGGTCTTAAAAGTTGACACTCTTGATTTACTTGCAATGAGGTTTGATGTGGTCGAGTTAGATGAATTTAAGCAATATATATAAACTGCAGCACCAAAAGCTGTTATGGAAGCGTCAGCGAAACCAAGAACAAATATTGCTTCTGTGGAAGGAGTTAAAAAGTATCGACTAATTGTTATATTTTCTATAGTTTTTAGTTGACTTACGAAGTTACACCAATCACTAGCAAAAGGTTCCGGAATGTTTTCGTCCCATCCTATTTTACACAACCACAATTTTTGAAGATAACACTTAGCCTTGGAAATAATTGGGCCAATGAGCACAAGCTGATCCTACTTTTGACAATTTTGTCAATTGGGCCTTTATGTTGCCCCTTCTTCGATTCAACACCTTTACATCCATTGTTATTGTTCTGATTTTTTTTTCTCTTTAAACAAAACGCAATATAATCCTATGATGGCTGATTATTCTCCGGCTCGACGGACCATATGATTACGACTACGAAATTCAAGTGGACTGTAAATTATACAACTATCGATAAAATTTCAACTCTGTTTACTAAACGAACCATTTTTTTATTTACTTCGGAGCTCCCCATGGAACAACCGAACGAAACAAGAACAAAACGACTTCTGAGTTACATTTATCGCCAAGCGATATTAGAAGCCAAGAGTGGCACCAACAATCTTACTATTTTAATTATCTTTTTTTACATTATTATAAGCAGGACCACTTTGTTGTCAGTTTTCCTATTTTAAATTTAATCATTGATTTTTAAAAAGCACAAAAGTTTATAGGAATTATTGAGACAAAATAATAACAAGTATAGTTTAGAATACTAGATAATTTGGAAAGATAATAGAAACTAAATTTTTGAAACAAATGAAACATCAAAATTATATAATTCTGATAGAAAAATTAAATACAGTAAAAGATTAAATAATCAGTGGTTTGGGATACACTGATTTCTGGATACTTTGAATATCCAGATGAATATTAACTGCAAAAGCTTGAAGAGGGTGGGGGGGGGGGGGGGAGAAACAATTTTTTGTCTATTTGTCTATCAAAGTCAGTCAAATAATTCTGTTTTAATTATTTTGAATTTTTCATTACACGAACTTATTTTCACCAAATTTATTTCTTAATATTTTCTAACATTGCAACATTTATAATGAGTCAACTTGTAAGGATTTTAATTTAACATTATGAGTAAGATGATTAACAGATGCTGCTCTTGATAGAAATAGTTGGAAATTAATTGTTGTAAACATATAGATTGTAGAAAAAAGCTTGAATAAGTATTTAAGCTGGGGCTCAAATAAAAAATGCTTTACATGCTTATTATTTAAAAAAGAAAAAAAATTGTTAAGGGTATGAGACTATATCAGAAACATATTTGATAGATAAAATATTTTGATATTTGTCTTTATTGAGACCTGGTTATAAGTATAGTGCATTGCAGCCCATTTAATATAACAAACATAGGTCCGTGACCTGCAACAAATTAAGGTTGAGTATGGCTGTTATAGAAAAACTGCAACTTTAGTGGTGGCCAAAATTGTGGACTCTTTTTGGGAAAAATGCTTTTTTGAAGTTTGATGGATCATAGCACCCAATATTTCTTAGTAATACCATAAAAGCTATATGCCACTGGAAAGATAATTTAATCAAGAATATTAAGCAACACAGTTTTTTGAATTATAATTATTTTATCATACATTATAGCCCAATAATCAGAAAAGTGTATGAAAAGCTGTTTAGGTTGATGTGAAAAGTACTTTTCTTTTTCTTGAATGTAGCCAATGTAGATGAATGTTTGGAGTGACAGTAGATTCTATTTTATTTGGTAATGTGCCAATCAAATCTAGGGTAAGATTTCAAAGAAATATATATATGCCATATTTTGGTACTTATAGGAGAACATTTATTACTATATTTTTTATGATTTTTATGAAGTAAAGTATAATAAAATTAAGAAAACATTATAAAGCGTTGATTAGTTATCCAGATGTCAATGTATAACGATACTATTTTTATGAAGAAATTGGAAGTAAATTAATAAAGGGATGTCTAAGTCAGGCAAAACAAGACTGGTTAAGGCAAGAAAAGGTGCAGGAGTGCAATTGGTGGTAGTAGAGTAAGGTTCCTGTGTTTAGATGACAGAAAAATACCTGAGAGTGTACAAAATGAAATAGCGCATTGAAATGTGAAGTTGAATCAAAGTACAGTTCTGTAGAGATTGTAGCATTTTGGTCTAAAGCTAGAATTTCATGGAAAACAAAACAGATAAAGGTTTAAAACATTAAACCTAGCTAAAAAGTATGTTTATAACAGAGAAATAGTAAGGCCACGTTATTTGGAGTGTTAAAAAGTTTTTTTTTCAAGGAAATTCTAGCATTTAGATCAAAATACTGCATTCTCTATAGAACTGTACTTTGATTCAACTCCACATTTCAGTGTGCCAGTTCATTTGACACACTCTCAGGTATTTTTCTGCCATCTAAACACAGGAACCTTACTCTGCTACCACGAATTGCAATCCTGCACCTTTTTCTGCCTTAAGCAGTCTTGTTTTGCCTGACTTAGACATCCCTTTATTAATTTTCTTCAAATTATACTTTAAATTTCTCCATAACCACAGCTTTCTACACTTAACAATAATGTTATACATTAATTTCTGGGTTACTAATTAAACTCTTTATGATGTTTTCTTAATTTTAATATGCTTTACTAGCTCAAAAATTGAAAGGTGGCAAATAATTTAAGCAACTTGATAGCAATCATAAAAAATAGTGATAATAAAAGTCCTCCTATATGTACCAAAATATGGCATATATTTTTTAAAGTCTTACCAAAGTTGTGATTGACACATTACCAAGTAAAATGGAATCAAGCTGTCACTCCAAACATTCATATCCATTGACTACATTCAAGAAAAATAAAGGTACTTCACATCAACCTAAACAGCTTTTAATGCCCATTTCTGATTGATGATTTGGCTATAACTTTTGATAAAATAATTATAATTCAACAAACTGTATTGCATGCTATTTCTGATTAAATTATCTTTCCGGTGGTACATAGCTTTTATGGTACTACTAAGAAATATTTCGTGTATGAGCCATGAAACTTCAAAAAAGCATTTTTCCCAAAAGGTGTCCACAATTTTGGCCACCACTGTATGTGTTTAGATGCTTGGAATAATGTTGGTAATGAACTACATACTTTTACTTCAATCATAACACATCTTTTGTTGAAGCTTACCTTAAATCAACTTACGCTCGTATTCACGAATAACTTCGACCCCGAGTTCAGCCGAAAACCCGGGTCGAAAGCTAAAATGGTATTCATCGTCTACCTGACTGGACCGGTTTGAAGGCGAAATCTAACACTGGGTTCAGTTACTGGGAGTTACTGGACCTGGCTTTACAGAGGGTTGAAGTTCAAGTTTTTCAACCGAGCATGCGTAGTTAACAAAAACAAGACGAGAGAGCAAGTCTGGTCACATTTTACAATAATGGTGGCTTACGAGCTTACGTACTGAATCAAGTGTCTGTGTATAAGATATAATAGAAGTTTTATACTATTATAAAACAAAAGAACAATATGCAAAGGTATGTGATCTCATATATATGTATTAGCTTCAATTTTTTTTATCTGGTTTGTTTATATTTATATATAAATCCTCTATATTTTATGTTCAATTGTTTGTTTATATAAATAAGCATGGTCACGAAGAATTTTATTTGCCATAAAAAATAGTCAACATTACATTAATGGTAGATAAATTGCACTTAAAATAAAAATTGTTGCATTTAAGGTTATTTGTTTTTTCAATTTTGATCTTAAAAATAATTTACGAATGTATTTTAATAGTAGCGAAATAAATGTCGTACGTAAGTTCTAATTAAAATTTGAGACATCAGACTAATTTGTATTTTTCTTTAAGTAAAAAATACTTGGATTATGTTCAAGTATCCATCGACTCAATGTAGGTTTTTGATTTTGGTACTCGTAGAATATGGGTAAAAGTTAAATTTTGTGTCTTGTGTGAAAGATACACTATTATTATTTATGTACGATCTGTTATATAAATATAAGATTAGCTCTATAAATTAGATATTGTGGTTTTAAACTAAACAATATATCATCTGAGTTGTATTTATCTATTGAAGATTTTTAGTAGGTTTATTCTTTGTTTAAATCACAAATATGTTTATATTAATTAAACAACTCTATCATTGATTAACACTATACTATTGTTATTTCTGTTTTTGAGCTTTACGTTATATTTCCCAATTTTTGAGAAATTTAAAATATTTATTTAATTACATTTAAGTTTCAACTGTGTTTTAATTTCAAAATTATATATAATTTAAAATATTACAATAGAAGTAAAGGGTTGAAATACATTGATGAAAAATTGTTCATTTTTAAAATAACACCAGGCAAAAAATCCAGAAACACCTTTGTTTTAAAACAATGCTTCTCTTCAAATAAACGTTTTGTCACTTCCAATTTTGTGTATCATGACAGAATTGATATGACCTAAACCATTGATTGTACGGTATATAAAAAGTTATAACAGCTGTACATAATAAACTTACAGAACCAAACTTATCCCCTCCCCCTTTTCCCATCATGTTTTCACATATACACATACTAAGGATCAATCCAGACAAAACTTGGGGCCTATTTAGGAATTTAGGGCCCATTCACAAAAATCCATGTCATAAAACAGGGCCTTTCATAAAATTGCTTTTAATCAAACAGGGCCCTTCATAAAATTGCTTTTAATAAAACAGGCCCTTCACAAAACTCCTTTTAATAAAACAGAACCCTTCACAAAAACATACTCTTCATTAATTATTTTTATTGTGTTAGGTTTTAAAATGTGTAAATCTACTAACAAAACAAATTCACCAAAAAGTAAAACTTTAGCAGGACTTAAAGAAGTTATTTTTAATAAATGCTTGGTTGAATTTGAATAACTGAATTTCCTCTTTTGTTACAAAATGTTTTTTTCACAAAAATATAATACATTTCACAAAAATAACTTATTTTACTTTTCACAAAAATGCTCCCTCCCCCCTCCCCAAATCAAAAAACACCTCGAATTTTTTTTACTTTAGCTGGTAAATCAAAAATATTAATTAGTTTGATATCTGAAATTTCATTTATGTAAACAGGAGTCATTTCGCTACTGTTAAAATACATTCGTTATTCCTATTTTTTTTTAATGAAAATTAAAAAAAAAAAAAAAAACCTTAAATGCAAAATATGTTTTTTTAGTAATGTTTTATTAGCCCTTTAGGTAATGTTGACAATTTTTTAAGGCAAATAAACTCCTCTTCATGATCTTGAATATTTATGTAAGCAAATAATTAAACATATAATATATGAGTTGTATGTATAAATATAAACAAACCAGCTAAAAAGTTTGCAGATAATATTATATATATATATATATATATATATATATATATATATATATATATGAGATTACATACATTCTATTTTTAATACTTTAAACTTTCTTTTTATTTCTATATCATACACAGAATCTTGATTCACATTTTAATTTACTTTAATTAACTTATAACACTGTCAAAAAAAAAAAGATAGATAGAAAGATAGACAGTGATGCATGGGTAGGGTGGGGCAAATGGGGCACTTATTCTTCTCCACTAAGTCACATTAAAAAAAAATTATATTCCTTAAAATTCAGTGCTATAAAATTATCTGAAATTATCGTTAATAAATTCAGATTGTTTTATCAAATTACCAACTATCATTATTTTCCCTATCTAGTCTAGAAATCTATCGCCATTCATTCATAAAAATATATTTAAAAATCTTTTTTTTTCTCTCTCTCTCTCTCATAAATAAAATTGTAATTGAATCTATGAAGTGACATCTAAATGAGTGAAAAAAAATAAAATTTAAAAACTAGAAAGAATATAGAAAATGAAGTATAATTTTCTATATAAATAAATCTTTTTCAATGATGCACTGGATCTAAAAATAGATGTCTATGCATGTAAAAATATTTTGTAATTACTTAGGCTAATTTATTAAAAAAGATTCAAAGGCAGTCAAGTGAATACCTTTGAACTTGTAAATCTGATAATGGAAAAATTCTTATACAAAAGGGGTGAGGGGGGCTTCTAAAAGCTACCAAAAAAAAAAAAAAAACCTTTTTGTAATATTTCACAGTTTTATGTCCAGATAGTATACAGAATTCATTTATCATTATTTAGAAAAGACTTTACTCGATTCTGTGTTGAATGAAAATTTATATAGTAGCCTTAAAAGGTTTAAAATATTAGTGTTCATTAAAATAACATCTAATAAAATAGCAATATATCCATGGTAGACAGTTTAAACTAAAAACAAGTTTGGAGTTTATTATTTAGCGACTAGTTAAAATAAAATGTTTAACCGATCGGAAGCGATAATTGAATGCGTCATTAGAGCTCCTGAAAAACTTGGGTGTCTGGTGCCAGGGCACTGTTAAAACCACAAACACCACGTTTTAAGCATTCTTTGAAGCTCTGTTCCTTTGAAGCTCTGTTGATATTATTTCCACTCTTTTGTTGTTGTTGTTTTTGTCAATGTGCATATTAATTACTATCTAATTGTATTAGAATTAATCATTTTAATTAGATTGCTGAAAATAAAAAAAAATCAAATCAATACATCTGGATATCATTTAATATATAAATTGATTCGACAAAATAAAAATAGTACTAGAGGCTACTTTCTGGAATTTTTTCCTTTTTCTCCATTTTAATATTTTCCTAATTAGAAATTATTTAATTAATTACTAATTATAGCTATTAATAATAGAAATCAACATAATTGCTGTTGAAATAAAATTTTCGTTTTGATCAAATCAAGTTTTCGTTTAGCTACTAAGACAAATTTTATTTGAAAAATAAACTTATAAAATTTACTTTAGCAATTAACACATTTCATATCCCTTTCTTAACTCACATATATGTTAAAAAGTAATAATAATAATACATAAAATTTGAATAAATTGTTAAAAAAAATATTAAACTTTGTAAGAAATTAAAATAAATTAATCTCCATATTTAGTAATTACAAGTTTTTATTTTATGCATATATTTTGTAAAAAATAAAATAAGTACTACATTTAATTTCCTTTTTTTCCGGCACTTTTTTTCCATAATATAAACAAACAAAGCTTGTTACTGGACACTCGGTTCAACTCTCGGTCGAAGTTATTCGTGAATACGAGCGTTAAACACACATATGATACAATCGAACAGTCAGCATGAATATTTCATTGGTTCAATAATTAAGTTGGAATTGGTTTTATAAAAATATAAACAATAAACTCACATCATCACTGCAAATAGGATGTCTACTTTCTATACGACCAGTTACGTCATGGGAAGTACTTGGTCTAGTCTGAAATATAAATATAATCTCAAAATCTACGTATAAAGAATATAAAATAAAACAGAAAAAGATAAAAGTAATAAGCACCTCATATCCTGAGCCGAGATGAGATGATAGTGAAATCTGGTTCCTTAAAAAGATCTGTGAACATTCATTCAACAAATAAAAAATAGAATTAAAAATCCAATTTGTTCATTTTAATGATAAAAATGGGAGGGGTATTACTTACCTCATCATCTGAATCCCGCATTTCAATGTCAGAATCTTCAAATAAAATCTATAAGAAAAAGTTATTCTTATAGTTGAAAAAAATCAAGTGTTTAACACTTTTGAAAGTATTAAAAGAGTCAAAATAAAGAAATAATAAAAATACTTTATAATACAGCAAAAGAAAACAAAAAAACCAACTCTAATTAAAAGCAAAATAAAATAAAATTTATAATATTGCACAAAAATAACAACCAGTATAAGATATTATATATATATATACAGGTAAAGTTCTTTAATCTGCACAAGTTGGGACCAAAGGTTATGCAGATGATAGAATATTGCGGATTATGGATTATGCATCATTTTCTAATTTCTGGACAACATTTTAATTCCACATTCAGTATAATATAAAAAGATAAATATGAAATCTAATAATTAGAATAAAAAATGAAACAATTAAATATGGAATAATAAAAAAAAGGAAATTTTCAGTGAGCTATGATGAAATATGAAAAATAGCATCTTGGAATATTGAATAATATTTATAAAGTTTTTGTTTTTCAAAAATAGAGCCAAGTGTTTTCTGTTTTAAAACTTTAAATTTTCTTTAAAAAGTTAAAAGTTTCATTCTATGAACAGTCATTAACTCTTGTTGAGAAATAAAATTCTTGCTCTAAAAAGCTCAAATATTATCTACCCAAAGCAAGTCCCTAAATGTCCAGTTAGCCTAGGTGTATTCTGTAATGCAGTTTAGTTTTTACTAGTATATAAAAAAACTATATGTGGTAGAAAAAAATAATGTTTTATTACGAACTTTTTCTACATTTATTATTTTTTAAAAACATTTTTGGATCAAGAATCTGTAAATGTGTTTAACTGTTTACATTTGGTAAGCAATGCGGATTATGGGAGTGCAGATTATAGATCCTTGACTGTATATAGTAAAGGTTGTTAAACGCTTTTACAAGTTCTAAGTACAATTTTTACAAATCACTGCTTATTTTTAGTTATAAAAAAATGTGGCTACTGATGAAAATGAAAGATTTATATACCCTCAATTTATTTCAGATTACCAATATAAACTTTAAAAATGAAAAAGCATTAAAAAGCTAAACCTTTGTTTTCAATTACAGTTAACACCCTTCTGGACGAGCATCCAGCATGCAATTTTCTTTTAGCGCCAGTAATTCCAAACAGAAATTTTTGCCTAATTTAATCACAAAAGTTCAGTAAAGTATAAATTTTCTATTAAAAAATACTGGCAGGAAAAATTGAGGATTGTATGCACCATACATGTCACATGTATGCAATGTTCATTGCAAACGGGTTAAATCAAGTATAACCTTATAGATAATAAAAAGACCACTCAAACTGCATTACTGTGCGTAAGTAACTGAAATGCTACAAGTCACGTTTTCCTAGGCCTTTAACAAAAGATAAAGAAGTTGTATTTTTGAATCTGTGACAACAGACAGAATTATCACTCCCATTGATCATGCTTAAAGAAATTTTCTCATGAAAGCATTCTTTCACATTTTTTTTCAGAATTTCAGTAAACATTTGAATCAAGAACTTAAACATTTGTGAAATAAGATTTAATTAATATTGTTTTCTAAAAAATCACTTTTTGAATCTAATATCAGTGGTACTGTGGAACGATGTAACCTGTTAACTAAAATTAACTATTAGCCATCTCCATTACTTAGCTCATAGGAAGCGAGTGTTACGTTTTTTTTAATATACAGGATGAACGCACTTTGTATTGGAGTAGTGTTTTTTATTTCCTTGTCTTTTGTGATCAATCGGCCAGTGATTAAGTTTAACCTACATTTGATTTTAATTAGGATTGTTAAAGTATGTTTCTACTGGTATTTTCTTAAATAAATAGCAGGATTTAATCTTTTTTAAGGTACAATGAATGATCTAAAAATGGCAGAGTGCATTAAAGGTGTTATTCTTGTACATATTAGTAGATTATCTAAATCATGAAAGGTTGCAGGCTTTCAGTTTGGAAAGTCATAATTTAATAAAAATAAGGCAAAAAGCACCTAGTCGCACTAAATAGTATACCCATGCAATTAAATGTATAAGATTTTTAGCTAGACTGTATAGAAAGGAAGAGAAGATTAGTCGATAGAGTTGCAAAGTATGCATAGTGATGATTTGAAATGCAATATATAAAATAAATTAAATGTTTGTAAAGCCAACATATATATAAAACCTTTGAAATCAAAAGACAACAAACAAGTTATTTTACTAAATCTGACCAAATCTTTAATTTAAAGATTGCATACAATTAATATATGGAATATTTAACTTGAAATCAAAAGCTAACATATTTGAACAACAAATTACAGAAACTCCAATTTAGAGATGTCATATAATAAAGTTTTATACATTTGTCAGAGAAAAATTGCAAAACAGCATAGCAAATAAAACACATTATGAAATTTCAATATAATAGTAGGAAACAAAAACATATTTAATGACATTTGAAGCAAGTTAAATTGAAATAAATATTATCAAAGTATAAATCGGAATAACAAATGTAATGTAGATATCAAATAACAGTAGAAATTAAAAAACATGTGGAAGTCTAATCATCAGTCGGCAGAACGCCATATGTCACAAAAGGTGCATTCTTTCATATAATAGACTTGCAAATTTGCCAAAAACTATCTATCACTGCTGATATAATGCATTGAAAGAATAAAACAAAAGAAAGCACAAGAAAACCAGAGAAAATAGAAAATTGTTTTAACTTTTTACATAACGATTAGGACAAAATGTAAATCCATCCTTATACTTTGCAAGAAAGAAAGAAAAGATAAGTGTTCCAAATGAATCAATCTACTTTGATAACCAACTTATTCTTAACAAATAATAAATATCAATAAAAAAAGCAGACCACCAGATTGCCAGATTGGAATTAAGTTAAAACTTGAATAATTATATATTTATATTATATAATCAGATTTCGACATAAAGTTGAAATACATCTGAAATAAGCTAACATTATATTGCTTTGTTTAAATTATTAAGAAATGAAGCAATTAGTAATATCATTTACAAAATATTTTATGAATCTCCATTTTTATAATAATCTATTTCGATTAAATCAAAGAGAGAAAGAGATTACCTAATACTGTTTATGATTAAGAAACAACATAATTAATGTCAGTTAAAAAGAATTATTATCACTTATTTATAAAGAGCTGTTTAGATGAAATCAAAATAATAAATAAATTACATTTAGGCAGGAAATCAAAAGATAATAATGATTTGCAGCTGTGTATGAAAGTTAATGTGTAATTAAAAATATTTACCGGTAATAAATGCCGGTTGGTGATCAAATTAAATTATAAATATCCACTTACACAGATGAGAAAATTAACTTTTATAAATTTTGTTTGTGGATAAAGATGAAGTGTTGACAGACAAATATATTACATATTATTATAAACTGCAGAAGTAGTTATTTCACTGAATTAATGTGAATTGTCACTTATTTTAGTAGTACTAGTATGCATTCACTTAGTCTTTATTCCAACTGTATTAAAGTTTTAGAATTTTTGATAAAATATCCATATGTTAAAATATTAAGTTCAGTTAGGGGGGGGGGGGGGAGTTGGAGTGGTGTCATTAGTAAAAAGTTTTTAAATAAAGTTTTATTTTTTGAATGTTTATAAAGTTTGTTCCTAATAAGTTTAATTGTATGTTTTGTTTTAACTCATGAAAAAATGGGAAACATAGTTTTTTACATTTTAGGTTCCAGCACATCCTGTATTGTAAGGCATTTTTAAAAATAAAAACTTGAAAAGTTGAGCTTTTTAGGTGTTAGAATAAGATGAATCATCACGGCTTGTACAACTACAAAATATTTGTTTGAAAAATTCAGTTTCTTTAGCTATTTATAGGTTTATAAGTTATAATAAAGTTGTGTTTTGTCTTTTAACTTTGTATGCCAGTATTGTTATTCAGTTTCTTTAGCCTTTTATATGTTTAAAAGTTATAATAAAGTTGTATTTTGTCTTTTAACTTTGTATGCCATTATTGTTATTGCATCACTGCAAATCTACATATTGTTGTTCACAGCCTAGCACTTTATTAAATCTACAGCTTAACTTTCGCTGTTTTCATTTGCTAAATTTACTAAACAATATTTTCAGGTTCCAGTTGCTGTAATATGGATCTCTGCTAAATTTAATTTTACCAGGCATCAACAAATTTGCTATAAACAGCATTAGCATTAATAAAACAAAAATCTCTCATAGCACATGACTGTATACTGTAGCAACCGCCATTCTTATTTCTGCTTTTAATGACTTGCAAGAACTTTTTACATTCTGCAAATTCTGATCACATGACATTCGCAATTGCAAGGGAAAATCGTTTTGCATATTAGATCTGTGTCACGAAACTAGCTGCTATCGGCAAATTTGTGAGTGAAAGGGCATTACATCAGCTAAGTGTCTGATCAGAATATGATCTTAAAAGAAGCTGATTTTTTTTAAACTAGTGATCTGTGAAAGTGACAAATACTATCCAATGTTTAAATTATGGGAAGGGAGTAATTTATCATTTGCCACTTTTCAATAATAGTATGTTATAAAATTTGAAAGAAAATGTTTGGATAGATTTAATCATTATGCCAATTCAATTTATTTTTCTGAATTTCTCAAAACAAAGAGCCATACTGAGCTTGATATTAAGCATCAAGACATGTTTAAGTTAATGTAATGCAATAAATTATATTTGTCAATAAATATTCATTAAAATTTAGATGTGACAATCTTATTTTGAAAATTTAGGTTGTTTTTCTAAATAACTTTTTTTTTTCAAAAGAATTTCTTTTATATCCCTTTCCCAAAAGAAAACACGAGAAACGACTGTTCTTTGTAACAAATCGCTTAGAATATTTGAAATAAAAAAGAGATTTACAAACCAAAGGTACGTAATATTTTTCAGATATTTTTAATGTTTCTCTACATTGCTTCATAACTGTAGAAGTTTCTTTTATGTATTCGTAAATTACTATCTTCATGTATTTACGTACTACGCTACTAAAATTCATTTGTTAGCTATGTTACTTTTTATATTACCGAACTCTTTATAAAGCTATGTATTGATAAATTCTTTAAGTACTATTTTCCTGTATTTATATACTATGTTACCAGTTCATTTGTTAATTGTTAGTTACGTTACTTATTTCAAAACTCACCTTGTTTCATAGGCTTGAATTAAAAAACCCAAATTTGTCAGTATATGAATAAAAATTAGAATAGTGCTATCATAATTCATAATGTTCAGTAATGTCTTTTTTTGTGAGTAAATACTTTGATTTATTTCAGGTATTTATTTAATATTATTACTGGCAATTTTTAACTTTATCCTAAAACTGGTTCCAATAAATTTTTAGCCATATAATTAATTTTTAATTCACTTCTCAGTTTACTCTGTTACTGTCATATAATTGACTGATCATAGCAATCTCTGTACATGATTGGCATTGTTATTCATCAGTTTTAATTTTTTCAATGAATCCATCCTAATATATCTAAAATATTGTATTTAGGTTCTTAGCTCTCTCCCCCACAAAAAAACAAAACAAAACTCAATCGAATATGGTAACTACACAAATGTAAAATTTAACTTTTGTTAAAATGAACAAATATGTTTTTAAGTAAACAGTTTTTACATTTAATTATTATTGCTAATTATTAAACCATTCCTTATTATTTTAAAAGTTTTATTGGATGTTTGTTTATTTTTGAAATTTTCTTTAATAATTAATCTGTAGTACATTACATGAATTTTTGTAAACCCCTCCCACCTTTTCACAACAAGGAATGGTTTCAGTTAGAAAACTTCATAATTTTTTTTTCAGAAAAAGTTTGAAAACTTTCAAAATCCATGAACGGTGCAAGGGAGATTGTCTGGTGAATCTACTGGTGCCAGGAAATATATATTTTATTGCTCTCAGGAGATCACTTATGCATAGTTTTACTGTTTTAGTAAGTTGCTATCATTTGTGATCTTCTGCAAGAAATTAGAATTCGGGCCGTGGACTGTGCTATTTTTGATTCCAAATTTGTCAAGCAGGAACTGTGGTAAATATAATGTCAATCAATAAAGTAATTGACCTGTATGTAGTTTTTCAGTATATATCGAGTTTGTTACATAATAAAGAG
The DNA here is from genome assembly GCA_963931845.1 of Maratus michaelseni. Taxonomy (NCBI): domain Eukaryota; kingdom Metazoa; phylum Arthropoda; class Arachnida; order Araneae; family Salticidae; genus Maratus; species Maratus michaelseni. Next base: position 316,019,554 of record OZ007597.1, read on the forward strand.
GGATTTTGAAATACATTTTACATTGTTTATGTTGTTTGGTACTTTTATGTTAGCTGGACACCAGTGATAGATATACATCTATATATATCACTGGTGATCTTTTAACATGTACTGTATATATTTCACTAGTATCTGGCTAACATAAAATTACTTGTTGTGTTTATCAGTTTATTATGATTATTATAATCTCTTCTTTAAATTACAGATTGCTTTTAATCGAACTGTGCTAATTTTGCTTCAAAATTTGTCAAGCAGGAACTGTGGTAAATATAATGTCAATCAATAAAGTAACTGACTTGTATGTAGTTTTTCAGTGTATATCGAGTTTGTTACATAATAAAGAGGGATTTTGAAATACATTTTACATTGTTTATGTTGTTTGGTACTTTTATGTTAGCTGGACGCCAGTGATAGATATACATACATCTATATATATATATATCACTGGTGCCCTTTTAACATGTACTGTATATTATATCACTAGTATCTGGCTAACATAAAATTACTTGTTGTTTTTATCAGTTTATTATGATTATTATAATCTCTTTAAATTACAGATTGCTTTTAATCGAACATGTCTTTTTCCAATAACTATGCAAATACCTGTGAATTACTACCTGAGGATAAATTTTCAGATTTTTTATTTATTTATTGCATTGTGTGTCATATTAGCCATACTATTCCTGAAAAGATTACATGAAAGATAACAAAACATTTAAAGCACACTAGAATAATAATAATATTCTTTTTTAAATAACATATTTAACATTGGATTTCCTTTAAACATGTCATTCCCATCGATTGGCGAAAATTGCTAAATGTGAATATTCTAACAGAACTAAATTTTATCAGGCTATATATCCACATCTATTGATCATATACAGGGCTGCACAAAATAATTCGACTACTTTTTTGACACTGGAAGGTAATTTTGAAAACACTATTTTTCAATGTATTATGTTTTCTGAACTGTTTACTACTTACATAGCTTCTTTTACCTTATTTAATGGTGGAGTTTCTTTACAGTTTTCTAACTGTGTTGGAAAGTACTTCATAATCTATGCTTGACACAAGATTTTTCGTTCCTGTTTTAACATTTAGTATATGTTTTGATATTTCTTAAAACAATCCTCTTATGTCAATTTTCTTTTCATCAATAAGTTTCTTTAATTAATGAGTGGCTGTAATATATACTGCACTATAAATAAAATAGTAATATATATATATATTTTTTTGGACTGGAGTTAAAACCACTTGTATTTCTGATATCTTCAAACCCAAGGGTATTCTTAGCAGTTTGAATGAGACATTTCTTTTCATCTTGCTGATTAATTTATGTATTTATTTTAATAATAAACTGAAATTTCTATTTTTTTTTTTTAAAGCATGTTAGTGCTTGGCTTTGATGTTATTATTTATCACTTTTTATTTATAATAACTGAAAATTATTAATAACTTGTTACTCCCATTAGATTAAAATACATACCTGTTTCTGCAGACCAATAGAATGAAGTTTTCTGTAAAGTATCGTGCCAGACTGTTATTTATGTATTTTATTTCTGATATGTAGTATATCATTATATTCAATAATAAATTTGTTATGTGATAATATTTTTAATAGAGAACAATATTTTGCTGTTTTATTTCTGTAACTTGTATTTTCAAATAAAGGAAGTTTATTAAAAATTTTCTGTTATTATCATTTGACTATAATTTTATTATAAATGATCTTTTCATGTATCTACTTGTGTTGTTTAAATAACAGAATGTAAATAAGAAAATACTCAAAGCATTTTTTAATTTAAAAAAGAGTTGGAAAGAGAGTTTATTTAAATTTTATTATGTATATAATGCTTCATAACAATGCCTTTTTAATAAACAAGGAAAATATTAAAACAGTATTTAAAACATTCTCTTAAAAAAATAAACATTTGGAATTAAAATAAATGTAATTTTTAAAAGTATTTCTTTAAAAGAAAGTCTATATCATAATTTTAAAAAATCAAATTTTCACTTTTTAATGTTTCATGATATGTTACTTATTTAATATCATTATGAATCCATTCAAATCAAAATAAACTTGAATTATCAGTAGAAATTGTTTTATAAAGCCATTATTTTTAAATTAGTCTTTAAAAATAATAATAAAGGTTTTTATTCATTCTTCAAACATGAAGGGTTTTCTTCATTCCAGAGGCAGTTTATTATCCCATTTATATATATAATTATAAATTACAAATATTAAGCACAGCTTTCTTGGCACCTAGAACATGCATGGTGAAGTGATATGTTAACTATATCTAGAATAATCACTACATTAATTTAAAACTCAGCGGATTACTATTTGCTTAAATAAACACCTCCATGAGATTAATAGCCATAACAAACTGCCATAATGAAAATCACAATCAACCATAATATATTTAGCATGTATGTGTTTTAAAACACAGCATTTTCAGAGGGGGGGGGAGAGAAATAGCAATGAAATATGTACACACTGAAATCCCCCCCCCCCTCCCTTTGTTGCACTAATGCTTATATAAATCTACAATTTTTGACAGATTTTCATGAAACTTGATATACACATGATATGTTTTAGAACCAAAACAAAATTGTTAGCTTCAAAAAAATTAAATTTTCTAATGCAATATTTCCTTTCCTGATGCATAAAAAGAGTTATGTATGGACAATATTTTTATTAGCCAATAAAATATCAAACTTGCTCTGTTTTCACATACAAAATTGGCGTCATTCAGAGCAGATGATGCACATTTTCATATATAAAATTTAAAAACTTTACTATAAGTATGTTAAAATGATGTAGTATCTTCATTTAAACATATTTAGAATTAAAACATCTTTGAAAATAAACATATCAATTTAAAGGGAAAAAAATGACTGCACATAACATCTATTTCAACAAGATGCTTTTAGTGTGACGTCAAAATGACTCCAACTAAAAAATGTTGCTATATTTATTTTGTTTGTATACTACACCTATATCTTATAGCTAGGTGTTTTAATACTGCAATGGTACTATTTTATATGATTTGTATTAATAAATAGAAAGTCTGTTCTTGCTCTTTTCAAACAAAACTTTCTGACTGATGCAGGGACCGATTTACAAGTCCTGGGCACAGATGTTTATGGGGGAGGGGGGGGGCTTGCAACGGTGCTTACAGTGGTTTTGAGTAAAAAAAATATATATCACTAATAGCGGTAATTATTAAGATAACCACTACTGACTTTAATAATTTAGAGATATTTAATTTTTTTTATAAATTTTCTTCTTAATTTTTTAGCAATAAAAGTTTTTATAACAGCTTCATAATCAATCTTTCGTGTTCTATCTCGCTAGTCATTTTTCGAAATTGGTTCCGAAAGTGAAAGAATCTTAATAAAAAAAACCTGTAAACAAAACCAAAAAGTAAAAAATGGCCTTTGCATTGATTGACCTCGGAGACCACTGACCAGGCCCCTGCCTACCAGGATTCTGCCTAGTTTAACGGGTTGAGGTGCCTGGAGAGCAGGGCGAAAATCACCTGATCGCCGCATAGGGAGATCTACTCAGACAAGCATCCGGGTCGGCTAGTAGTTATTCAAAGCCGATATTTTCTGGGTAGTGCTGGACTGAATTATTAATTCTGAGACTTGACACCGCACACCACATACTCGTCATACTTGGGTGAATGGGGCTGGATGTTTTTGTGTCTAAACTTTTGTATGTCTCTTAGCATTAGATGGGGACAATTTTGAGGGAATTTTAAGAAAATAGTTAGCATTTTGAAAGAGTTAGCCAATTGCTAAGTCGTACGGGGGAAAATAATTTTGTGCCGAAATGCAAGGCAGACGAATCGCTGCAGCGGATGACGGGAGATCGTCTTTCTACCGTACCCCACCGAGGAAAAACTGGCTCCGTGGGCTGTCCCATTGGAGCGGGTCCGGTAGCTTGTGCGGACATTGTCCTATGTGCACGTAATAAAGAGGCGATCTGTCAAAAATAAAAAAGGAATGGGGGTGGAAATTTAAAGAAAAAAAAATGGGGAATGCTCCCGGTCCCCACCGATTGAGGCCCACTGTCGCGGGACCCAATCCGCAGCTCCGGGACCATTTGGGGAACCTGAAAGGGAATTTATTAGTACATGTTATTAACAGTTAAAGTTAACATTAAAATTAAAATTAAGAATTTAAATTAGATTAAATTAAGCTATAATAGGTTAAATTAGATTAAGACGAATTAAATTAAACCAAGAAAAATAAACAAATTAAATTAAAACAAACTTAAACTTAAACTTAGATTAAATTAATAAGTTTCTGACTTACTGTAGTTGTACCCTTTCATTGGCATCATCTTCTTCGATCTTCGTTCTTCTTTTTTCTTCTTTTCCTTTTTCCATCTTTTGTGTACACTCCAGCCCCCACGAGGTGCCGGGGGCTTAAGATAGCTTTTTGTTGTGTCATTATGCATACCTTGCTGATCCGTGATGACGTGAGTCGTGCAAGCAACCTAGGTTGCGGGGCACCTGTGTAGGGCTGTGGAAGCAGCTGATGGTATGCGACTACCGCACACTAGAGATCTGCACGGGCCGGGCCAAGGCCCGAAGCCCGTACTCGGCCCGGCCCGCGGGCTGGTCTTGGGCCTATTTTTCTTCACGGCACTCGGGCCGGGCCGGGCCCGGGCCATATTTTTTCTGAAGGCTCGGGCCGGGCCGAGTGATTACTCTTTACGGGCAGGGCCGGGCCTTACTTTTTTCCTGAAGAATAAGGCCGTGCCTTAAATTATTTTTTCCATACAGAGCCGGGACTGGTTTCATTTTTCCTAGTCTTCATGCCTCAAAATTTTTAGTCCTGGTTTTGACCCGTATGGAAATCATTTTCTCGGCGTGCCTGGTCCGTTCGAAGGTCAGTAAAATAAGATCTGGCATAAAAATCTTTGCAAAACATGCATACATTTTTACATCGCCATTATTTTATAATTAAACATTAAAATTTATTCTTTTTAAAGAATAGTAGATTTATACACTTATTAAAATATGGCTAAATTAAAATATAGTAAAACGTGTGAAAAAGAACCTGCTTATGACGGAATCCTGTCTTAAACTGAAAAATGTGTTGATCCATTAAAAATGAATATACTAATACGTAAGAAAAGAATATAATAATACATTTACACCTGATAAGAAGGCAAATTGTCTATAACTCATTTTTTTCTTCCCTATGCAATTCCATCTTAGAAGATTTTACTGTATAGCATTTTTCTGATTTTTAACACTTCAATAAATGGAATATGGATTAACAATATTGATGATAACTTAAACACATACATACAACAAATAGAGATTTATTAAAAAAATACACATTCCAGCTTGCGGCACCTCTATAAAAATGTAGATTATAAACATGAAAAAAAAGAAGGCTAAGATAGAAATGTTTGGTTAGATCTCCTCCTACGAGACAGATTTTTAACCAAATCGACGTAAAAATTATGTTTTGTAGAAATTTACTCGGGCCGAGATTTTAACTTTTTTCCGGGCCGGGCCGGGCTCGGGCCGAACTTTTAACTTTTAAATCGGGCCGGGCCGGGCCGAACTTTTAATTTTTCTATCGGGCCGGGCCGGGCCAAATTTTTTTTTGTATGGGTCGGGCCGGGCCCGGGCCTGGAAATTTCGGCCCGTGCAGACCTCTACCGCACACCTGATGGGCCGAGGGCTGGAGTATACAATTTTTTATATTTTTTATTTTTTAATGGACAAACACGAGGACGGACAAGCTGTGCCGGGGGCATATGAGCTTCTTACTGTGTCGTAGTACGACTACCGCACACTGCTATTGGGACAACCACAAAACAAGGACAATTTTATAATTTTTTTGGTGGCTTCAGCGAACCTTGGCCCTTTTTTTTTTTTTTTACATACATATACACATAAACATATAAACGTTATACCGTCGTGACTGACATTTGGGACCCCGTGCCAACTGCTGGAACTTTGTGTATGTGGGGACTATTGTGTTTGTATATTTTGGTTTCTTAATGTGGTTATGCTATCACAGTTTTCCTGGAGCCACCTGATTACTACCTTAGCTTTGTTTTGTGTGTGTTTGTTTTTCTCTAGTTGTGTGTGCCAGAGTTTTTCATTATTGGGTGTTATCTGTACCAGGTGGTGTGCTTGGGTGAGTGGGCATTCTAGTAGATAATGTTTTGGCGATCCCACCATTCCACATTCGCAGTCCGGTGTTTCCGCCTTGTTGAACCTGTGTAAGTATTCTGGGAATGCTCCATGTGCTGTGTACATCTGTGTGCATTGATTGACCTCAACTATCCAATGGAAAAAAAAAAAAATTTTAAATAATGAAATGGAAGCGAGATGTATATATATATAAAAATTTAGAATTAATATTAGCGAGAGAGTGTTTTTGCGCAAGTGAAGTACTGTATATACTCATGTATAAGTCAACCCCCCGCTCCCCCCCCCCCCCCCACCAATTGTTACGCAAAATTTGTAATAGGAGATTAAATTCTTTTTTTTTTAAATGCTGCATTAGTAACGATATGGACGGATCAGAAGATTTTTTTTCAGATTCCGATGAGTCGTTGATAAGCATGGAATCCGAATCTGAGGATATGTACAATGAAATATCGGATTCCCAATTACCTGAGCTGTATGAATATTCAGATTCTGAACAATAACTTACATTTTCATAAGTTTCATTGAAAAATTTTAATTTTTTAATGAAAACAATAAAGGTTTTTAGATTCATGATTCCAAGATATGTATTATTTTCTGTCTTTAAATATCCGGAATATCGGCAATTGGGTATTTATTTTTTTTTTTTTACTAACTCGTGTATAAGTCGACCCCCCATTTTCAACTCCCAAATTTTGTCTAAAATTCTTCGATTTACACATGAGTATATACGGTAGTTATTTTTAAATGAAAAAAATAAACAGGTTTTTCCATATTTTGTGTTGTAATCGTGAAAACTTCCAGATTTTGGTCAATAATTGAAAAATCTTCAGTAGCATGTGGGGGTGGGGCTGGACCTGTGCCCCGAATGCCCTGCTGTAAATCAGGCACTGGATTGATGTCACGACTAAAAGCATCTAGAAAATAGCATTTTTATGTAATCATTGAGGATTTAATTTGCATCAAAGTAATGTAATTTTTTCCTGATTTTGTCATTGTAATGATTTATAGCCCAGGAGGCATCATCACATTTTGGAAACCAATTTTAGTGTCAACGATTCTGATATATGATAGATTAGATGTAAAAGCACCGCACACTCTGCTGCAATGTGAAATGAATGGTAACCTGATTACTGATTATGTCTTCAAGACTGGGTAACATCTGTAATCAGGTTGCCATTCATTACAGGGCATCTCTCACTTCAATCCGAAGTTGTATTTTTGTCCATAACTTTACTAGTAGTGAAGATACTTTAAGAATATTCTTACAATTCATACAAAGATGAGTTTGTTGCGAATTTTGTTAAAATATCTTCACTACTGTTAAAGTTATGAACGAAAACGTGACTTTGGATTGGAGTGAGATGTCCTGTAATTTTGACTAAATAAATGTATTTCTGACCCTAGTTTCGTATAGAGTAATTGACTGTTACAGTGCCCTGTACCAACCCTTAAAGTTTGTACCATGAATTCAGGATCACCCTGTTTGCTCTTGAACCCCAGACTATCCATGTCTTGGGGCATCATCGGATGCTCTTGTTATATGTTGTAAGCTGCTATTTTTTGTAGCTCCATTCAGCAGTTGAAGAATCGCCTTTCATCTTCGAAGCAGTCGCCTTTTCAATTTTACTCCTCCATATACATTTCCTCAGGAGTCGAAAAAATATTGCTTGCGTATATTATTCAAATTGACTAATACACAGCAGACAATATTTATTCAACTGTGCCACTTTCAATCAGAAAAAGGCAAGCATCAGATGTAGGCTTCAAAGGATGGCTTCTGGGAATGCCACAGGCTTGCACTCAAAATCTGGGATGTGGAGTCTTCTCGCTTGGAGGTAAAAAATGACAAGCTAGGTCAGACTTCTGTCAGCGTGGTATCTGTGAAATAGAAACCTTTAATCACATCGACCGGTTGTCCGGGAAAGACAACAAAACTGACTCAAAAAAAAAAAAAAAAATTAATAATAAATATTTTCAATTAAAAAAAATAGTGAATTACAATTAAATAATAATTAAATGATTCACGTTCAATAAATAACAATTCACAATGTTTGATATACAGTTTGCAATAAAAATCCTTTACATCTTTTTTGCAGAATAAAAAAAAAAAACATTTTTTGCATACTAAGTATGCATTATTAAAAAAAAAATAAAAGCTGTTTTCATAGTTATTTTACCCCATCTGATTTTATATCAAAAGTAAAATCATGAAATGCTAGTAAAATTGCTATAATTTAAGTACATAAAGTAGAACCGATTATGAGCAAAATATCTCTCCAGGACTGAAGTCTTGAACCCATGAAGCGAATGTTGTCTCATCGGTTCAAATAGCCAATTTTGTCTGGATTTTCTGATGAATCCTTTGTTTTTATCAAAAAATGGAAAACACTATTTGATTTCATGGTTTTTAAAGAATAAACTCAGCAAATTTTATATGTTTTCAATTAAAAGTGAATCAGAAATGTGTCAGAAAGGGTACTTCTCTATTATCCCGTCGACACTTTTCATAACAAAAACTATTGCCAAACTGTAACGCCAAATAAACGAGAGAACATTGCCATTGGAATATCAAAATAAATAAATAAAATATAAGAATTTAAGGACACAATTGTTATTTTAATTAATGAAATAAGTAATAAATCAGTAAAACATAATGAAAAATACACGCAAATGTCGAATTAAAAACCACTTGATGACATAACAAACACGTATAATGCTTCTGACATCAAGTAAATGGGACTGCATTTTTGGCATTTAATCTTACAGTTTGGCGATAGTTTGTTATGAAAAGTGGTCGACAGGACAACAGAGAAGTACCTCAGAAAGTAATCTGACTTAATCTAAACTTAAGAATATAGCCTTAAACACTTTTTTTTTTTTTTTTTTTAAATTCAAGAATAAACAAATTATTTTCTATCTTTGAATACATTTAGCATTGATAAACTGCAAAATTACTTTAGTGAAAAATTAATATTTACATGCATAGGTCATGCACATCATTCAGATTACATTTTTTAAGCTTTGATTTGAAATTATTAAAAAAAAAAAAAAAAAAAAAAAAGACATGTTAATCAATAAACTTGTAGAATTGTTAATATTCTATTATACATTCAGAGGTATGCTTAGGAAATAATTAGGTATGTTAAAGGACCCTTCACCAAAGTTTTCACATTAAAACAACTCTCTTCGCAAAATTCATGAAACTTTTCACAAAACATTTCCATCTCCAAACTGAAACTTTCATAAATTTAATCATTTTAAAGTGAAATCTGACCTACCACAAAACACTGACATTGTTTCATTTCATAAAAGGTAGAAAATACCAAATATTACCCCTCCATTCTTCTTGGATCAAATATCAGTATATTTCCCTGAATTTAGCAGTAGAAAATTAATTTTTACTAATCACTGTATCAGAATATAAAAATAACAACCGTGTCGAATGTTAACACAAGTAACCTACAAATTATATTACTACTATCCTTTAGAGCAAATCATAAATTATAATTTATTTTTCATTATTTAAAAAATCTTTTAACTAATTTTACAATATGTTAAAAAAATAAAAATAATTTATTTTGACCACGTAATAAACCTTTCAGCAAGCAAGCTATGTTTGATACGAGTATTTCTGAAGCATAAAAGACAAGCTGTTTCAAATGTTTTGTATTTCATAATAGCAACAACATATTAGGAAGGCGATTATGCATAACAGAAATTAATATATACTATATATAGCAATAATTTCGGCATAATATCAGAAAAAAGTATAAGAAAAATTACGTTTGAGGGAAAATTTAAGAAGACATGCTTACTGAAAGGTTGCATTTGCAGCTTGAAAAGAAACAAATCACAAAATATATTTATAATTTGCAGTTATTGTAAGCAAAAGTACACTTACCTTTCCTATCACTAAGTGTATTCCACATTCTTGTTTGATATAAACGTCGAACACCCAGTCACACTGAAAGATAGTATATGCTTTTAAACTTTTGTAAGATTTGAATTCATCGAAAGTGTAAGCGCTAATCCCGTACACTAAATAAAACTTCTAATTTAGAGGAAAATTCATTAATCGATAATACATACAGATGTATACTGTTAATCAGCATACTTTTCTCTTGATACCTTGCCTTGTTCTGGCCGTTTAACGAATTAAAATATTCGGAAAACATATTTTTTTGAACACGTTCAGGAATTTCAGATTGAAAATAATGGCGATGCTGTGGACTGCTTGACCTCCAAGCGGTTACCAAGCTGTTGCCAGATACCGTTGCTATGCTGCAAAACAGCTGATTGAAACTGCCCTATAAATGCTTATGCTCATGATGCATATCATAATGATGATGTAGGCGCCGTACTAAGAAATTCTGACTATTTGGCAACACAGCTAAATTTAATTATCAGTAACCATTTTCCAAGTGTCAGCCCAAAACTCCATCATTCATTTTTTATGATACTTACTTCCAATAGATAAAACTTACATTATAAAACTATTAGTGAAAAAAGTATTTGTAAAATGCAACATGTCATAGCAATTTATATTTTAATGTTAAATATAAAATATATAATAATTATACATGTCATTTTAACTGAAGTAAATAATGAAAAAAACTTAATAAAAATGTGAATCAGCTTAAAATTATACATAAAAGTAATGTAATATACTACAGTCTTAATTATACTAAGTCATCTTTCTATATTTGTTATCAGCATCAAACCTGTCAAACCTATGTTTGCTAATTTTTAAATTGTAAGCAAATAACTTCAAATGTTAATTTCATTAGTGACATTTGTCCCTACTTCTAAAATGATTGGTAGAAATTGGTTACTGCATATTTTGCCAAAAACTGAATTTTGATCACCACTTTTTAGTATTGTTTCTATTTGGTCAAGTGGTGAATGCTTAGTGCAAACCAGTGTTGCCAATTTAATGGAATTTTTTATTAAGAAATTCTGAATTGTAATTTTAGCTTTGTTTAATTGCAGAATGTCTGTAATTAAATAAAGCAAAACATTTCACTCTCAATAATTAAAAACATAAATAATTTTAATCAAATCTTTATCACATATTATAGGAGACAATATGGTATTTCTTTGTTATAGGGGCTTGACTCAGTCTTAAAAAAGTGAAATTTTGTACCACGTAATATAAACAATAGTAAAAAGGAAGCTGTAACCAATGTAAAAAGGAGTCAGAGGTGAGCAAGGAAATGATGTAGAATACCATTAAGTGCTTACCATGCAAAAAACAAACGTGGTTACAAAAATGTATTTACTTTTGCCCCAAATTTTGCTTTTTCGATAAAGCACATTGGCTATGGACAGATTACAGAGCCTAATATTCTTATTCTTGGCTATTTTCTATCAATATATGAATAAATTTGTACTATATACAACACACTTTCACATTTACAATATTAAGAATTAGCTTATTTTTAAGAATTGACATGATCGGCTTAATTAATTGACTAATTTAAAATTATTCAAGCATCATATCTACACAATATGGCTTGAGTAAAAGTTTCATTACTTTTCTATTTTTTCTTTGCTCTTGTATTAGGTGAATTTCTCGATAAATTTGATTTTCGTTTCAATAAATTTTTTTAAAAGTGTTTAAAAACATTGCATTAAAAGCTATGCTATATTTTTCACCCTATAAGACTTTACAAAAATGTATTTAAGAAAAAGAACATTAAAAAAAGCTATTTTTTAAAATGACGACAAACTTTTTGCACTTTTAAAGCTAAAAGAAATTTGGAATTAAAATCCAGTTGTCAAACAACGATTTCCAAACGTGTTTCGATTGTACCAATATATTTCAAACCCTTGATCCATAATTTTAATACTGGCCAAGGGAAAATGATGTTACTTTGATGTAATCATATAAATTCTTTAACTTTTATGAACAAAAATGCAACTTTATTTGTAAAAAATTAGGTCACGTTTATTCATGTTTTCTGAGATGAGCAGCTTTAAGATTTAACACTCATCAAAAATTATTTTTTCTTTTTTCTGCCTATAATAGAAGAAAGTATTGTAATCTAAATTTTTTTCGACTTCCGGTTTTCGACGGATTTACATGTTTTAGGGGTCAGAGATTCCGAAAAACATGTTTTTACAAAATGTCTATCTGTCCGTCCTCATTGTATCATCGAAAAGTGTATGAAGTTATGCTTCATATTAAGCCACATTTTTTTTTGTATGATTTTGGCTATGGCAAGCAGGTTCTATCAGAATTTGGGGATATTTCGACGAAAGGGGGCGCTGTGATCGATAGTTTTGTTCCATTTTCACTATTGTATCATTGAAAAGTGTATGAAGTTATGCTTCAAATTGAACCACATTTTTTTTTCTATGTTTTTGGCAAGCAGGTTCTATCAGAATTTGGGGATATTTCGACGAAAGGGGGGCGCTGTGATCGATATTTTTGTTCCATTTTCACTATTGTATCATCGAAAAGTGTATGAAGTTATGCTTAAAATTGAATAACATTTTTTTCTATGTTTTTGGCTATGGCAAGCAGGTTCTATCATAATTTGGGGATATTTCGACGAAAGGTGGCGCTGTGATCGATATTTTTGTTCCATTTTTACCATTGTATCATCGAAAAGTGTATGAAGTTATGCTTCAAATTGAATAACATTTTTTTTCTATGTTTTCGGCTATGGCAAGCAGGTTCTATTAGAATTTGGGGATATTTCGATGAAAGAGGGCGCTGCGATGACCATTTAAAGATTTCAAATTCGAAAAGATGTACAAAAAAATTAGAAATCCTAAAAGTGTTTTTTGTTAAATGTTCGGCCTTGATATGGAGAATCTGGAACAATTTTTGTTTTGCCTCTATCTTAAAAAATGGCTGAGATAGAGCGGTTTGACATTTTCAAACAAGACAACAGCATTCATCCATAAACGGGTTTAATTTATGAGTTTTAGTTAACATGGTCTCAGCAAATTTTGTTTCATTGTTGTAACCATTGTTCTTATTATATGCTTAACACTATATATTTATATTCGCCAATGTCAAATTCTCGCCAAACATGGCAACAGTTGGCGAAATATTGCGAAATTTGGCGACCAAAATAGGTTGCCATAAATAAAGCCAACTTGGCAGTAGAGAACTAATTTGGCGATATTCTCATTCAAATTCAATGTTGACGAGAACTGGGATTGAATCTTCTTTAATTAAGTTCCACACATTTTACCTTCATGTTTTCCAGTAAAATTAGCTAAAATCGTAAAACCAAGGAATAGGGAGGCTACCTGTTCCTGTCAGTTAAGGCCAGAATGACTTTTCTTAGTTTAGTATACATCAGTTGTTCACATCCCGGTAACCTGATGATTTGCAAGCAGCTGACGTATAACAAAATGACGAAAAATATTGATTTTATTGGCGATGTGATAGCAAATTTTGAAGTATTAACATGACTGAGATAGAAGAAAGTTTTGGGATTGGAACATCTGACTAGTTATTTTCAAGCAATGGAGTTAATTTTAAAGTTTTTATGAATGAAAAGAACTATTTCCCACTAACCATGCCATCATTTTTCACATGGATTATTTTGTGGTGCATATTATTGACATTTGCTATCTATTTTCTTTTTTTTTTTTTTACTTTTTAAAAATCTAAATTAATATTCTTTATTTTAGCTTTGTGCAGATGACAAGCCGCCAAGTATTGTTCCCATCATCATCATTTGTATGGGATTCATTTCATTTACAATACAGAACTTTAATTTAAAACACATATACATTTAAAATACACTTATTTCATGTGAAATACAAGAAAGGAAGAAAATAATAAGAAATAATACCATAACCCACGACCATTTTATTTCATCATCAAATATATCCATTTTATTTTCAATATATGACATCATATTTTTCTGCTTTCCGTACGTACTCTTATTCATGCACTATGTATTATTATCAAATACTTGGAAATACCCATTTTTATCTAACATGACGTGAGATTAATCTTCTTTTTAATTCTCAATTTTTTTTTTATTCAATTTTCATTTTTCACATGGAATTTCTTCAATTAAAAATTAATTGCTGGGGGAAAATTATTATTCTGGGTTGTTATTTATTGGCAAAAAAAAAGAAAAATGATTAAATTTTATAGGTAAAATGTTTATTGATTCTCAATAAAAATAATAAAATTTTGGATTATTTAAAAAATATTCGAAAAAAAATAAATAAAACCGAGCCTATGTTCATTACTGGGTTATAATCCATCAATATGCAAAGATACAGGACCAGTAAATGATATGTTTTGACATTTACTTTAGCCAAACTTTCACATTTGTAATATTATTATTATTTATAATATTATTAGGATTACAGTAAAAGTTTTAATCACAAAAGAATATTATCTCTTCTGAACAAAGAATAACTTGAATATACAATAAATATGAAAGTAAATTTTAATCAAAAGCAATGAAATCATGTAATTTCTAAATATGCAATTAATAGAAGTTTAAATGAGTAATGAAATGCATGTCATACCAGAGAGTTCATGCTGATAGAGAAAAGATACTTTAACAGTAGTAGTTGTATTTGTAGCCTAAACAGAAAAAGAAATAAATATTTAATAAAGAAACACAAAATTTCTTTAGAAAAAATAGTAAACATATATGTGAATTAAGGTGCAATAAAAAAAATAATCAATAAGCACACAATTTTATAGAAATGTTTTCTTAAATTGATGTTATTAAAAAGGAATTTATTTTCTAGAAAAAGAAAACAATCAAAAGGAAATATAATTAATTATAATGCAATGTATATATATATATATATATAATACATTAAAATCACTTCAGTAGTTCCTAACAAAAAGAAACATCAATAGCAGCTGTTTTCCATAGGAACTCACACTGTTTTCAACAAAGCAGGGCTGAAAGTGAAAAAAAACTGGGTTTTTAAATAAATAAAAGCCCTGTTAAAGTGGTTTTAAGATTTTTTTTTTTTTTTTACATTACCAAAATAATTTTAGTAAATTTATAATGGTATAAATTAATAACACACAATATAAAACAATTATAAAGTTTTTTTTAAAAAGCAAATTGCAAGTAGAAATCTTATGATAATGCAATTTAATGTCATTTTATTACATGAAAAAGTGGGCCAAAATGAGGAATATAACACAGGACTTATGTTTGGCTCCAACATACTATCCCTGAAAATTTAAATATATATACATAATAATAAATTTAATTGGATATTTTTAATTAACCCAATGTAATGCAACATTAAAATGCTCTATTTTGATCAAGTTGTATTCTTCATTTTAATTCAATATTATTAAATAAGTAATTTCACACACAGTGTAACACTTAAATTAAAAACTGTCTTGAAAGCAAACAACTAAAAATGTTACCCCCCTCCTTCTTTCTCTCAATCATCTGTTGAAAAGATCAATTATCAGAATCGAAATGTATTTTCAAGAAAATGATTATTTATTTCCTTGAAAGAATAAAAAAAAGATTAAATATTTCATTTCAAATTAAATCATGCTGACAAAGGAGAAAAAAATGTGTCTTTGCTCTTTTCTTTTAAAATTTTTTATGTAGTTTCACTAACTCAACATGGTATATAGACCATTTTTCATAAGCCATATTTAGAAGTACAGTAGAATCCTACTAATCAGATTCCTGTTACACTGAGTTCTGCTTAATTTGAAGTAGCTTAAAAAAGGAGCACTATTTGTCACCAGAAACAGAATTAACATTTTTTCCTCTGTTGCAATTGCATATAATTTGTCACTGGCCTGTTAAGCCAGCGGTAAGTTTTTCTTAGAATTTTCACTTTTCTTCTCCATTTGCCATTCTGGTTCAGGCTAGTCCATTTTGCTTCTGAGATGTGTCAAACCCCCCAAAGCAGAGTAGAAAGATTATTGTATTCTCTTTGGGGATATGACAGTGTACCATTCCACTTCAAAAACTCATAGAAGTAAGACGATAAGTTAGTGAGGAGAATGAGCAGAAAAAGGAAACATAGAGTGGTGGCCAAAAGTTTGGACATTTTTTGAAAGTTTCATGTTTTTCAACTTTGTGTGCTGGTAGTATATATTAATTTTCACTTAAATACAAACGTTTATATATCAAATTGAAGGTAATTTAATGTAGAATTTAATAATAAAAACAGTATTACAATATCTGTGTTACAAAAAAAAGTTATGCTCATTTTAGTAGAACAAACAAACACAAATCGTTTTGAATAAGGAAGTGTTTTGTAATAAAAGCGTACTAGCCAATCACAAACACGGTTCTGAGGACCAATCAAATGTCTGTAAGTATAATTTAGGTTATTTGGATGGTAAAAAGAGTTATTGTTGTGGAAATATTTTATGGAATGATGCATACTAGTACAATTAAATAGAGTATTGCTGTTTTTGAATATTTAAAGTCCTTTTTTTTAATTAAACTAATTTTAAACAATGTCATCAACAAGAAGAACTAATTGGACATCTACAAAAAGAAGCCGAATTGTCATATTGAGAGAAAATGGCCTCTCTTATGCTGAAATCGCAAGACAAGTTGGTGGTTCAGTGACTTGTTCTGGTGTACGAAAGTTCTGTTTATGTTATGAAAAAACGAAATCAGTAGAAAATAAGGTCAAATCAGGCCGAAAAAAATGCACAAGGGCTATTGCCGATAGAAAAATTAAACAGCTATGCCTTCAAGATAGAAAAATTTCATCAGATGCCAGTAGATGTGAAATGAATGCAGCGGGTATTGCAGTAAGTTCAAGAACAATAAGAAGGAGGTTATCAGGATTTGGTCTACAAGCTAGAATTCCAAGGAAAAAACCATATTTAAATCAAAAGCAATGCAAAAAGCAAGTTAAGTGGGCAAAAAAACACATTAAATGGTCAGAAAATCAATGGAAACAAGTAATCTGGAGCGATGAGAGTAAAATATCGCTCTTTGGTAGTGATGGTAGAAAATAGATGAGACGTAGAGTAGGAGAAGCACTTCATCCTGATTACATTGAAGCAACTACAAAAAACCCAACAAATGTCATGATTTGGGCATGTATGTCTGCAGATGGTGTAGGCCGAATTCAAGTGATTGATGGCATCCTGAATGCCAAAAAATACATGGAAACTGTCCTGGAACCAAACTTGATACCTTCCATCAGGGATCTCTTCCCCAACAACACACCATTTATTTTTCAGCAGGATTCAGATCCATGCCACACAGCAAAAGTATGCAAAGCATGGTTTCAAAATAAAGGCATAGATATATTACCATGACCAGGAAACAGCCCTGATCTCAATCCAAGTGAAAATTTGTGGCGACGTTTGAAAATTCTTGTACGAAAAAAACGTCCATCCAATAAAAGACAACTTATTGAAGCTATAATTGATTCTTGGCACCATGTGATTATGAAAGATGAACTCCAAACACTCGTTCACTCGATGAAAAGATGCTGTGAAGCTGTCTTAAAAAATAAGGGTTATCCTACTAAGTATTGATTGTGTAAGTATCACTTTAAAAAAATGCAAATCTAAGATAGATCTTACTATTAGTTGTATAACTTTTTTTGTAATACATATATTGTAATACTGTTTTTATTATTAAATTCTACCTTAAATTACTTTTAAATTGATATATAAACATTTGTATTTAAGTGAAAATTAATATATTCTACAAGCACACAAATTTGAAAAACATGAAACTTTCGAAAAATGTCCACACTTTTGGCCACCACTGTATGTCTGTTTTGTTAGATGTTAAAAGGTGAAATTTAAAACAGTTAGATCAAAGAATATAGAATAGATAAGAACTACAGCTTAGAAAAAGCGTAACTGTCGCCATCTATCGCTAGCTTTATCATAACATTACGGGTTGGGATATGTGGAGAAAACAACCATACAGGATGACGCTGCCTGAACGCGGCAAGGCGGGAACTTTGCTAAACCTCTGACGACCTTGACATGCGCGCGCATTCTAGACGAAAACAATAAGAAAAGACCGCGTCTTTCTCCCGCGCTTTTTTATCTGTTTTGCGATAGCCAGCTTCAACGTATTCAAAAGCCAAGCTAAAGATATAATAATTTTATTCTTTTCTTAATCACACTTTAAATGGAAAACAATCAAGTGAATATGGATTGTCAACCATTTTGTTCAGTTTATTGCTTAACATTTACAAGAAGATAATCTTTCAAACAATCCACTCCATTTTTTACAACTTGTAGATAATAAAAAAAAAAAAAATTCTAAAATTATACTTTGCTTTCACATTCATTTATTGAAAAAAAAAAGGAATTTCTTTTTTTTTATTATGGTATATTTGTTGACTTTCAAAAATTGCAATGATAAGCAGTTTGATGAAACAATAACACTGGCTCTAGTGGTATAAATTTTCTTTAATATTTAAAACAGAAAAAAAAAATATCTAAAAATATTATTCTGAGTGAATGAGCAACTAATCCATTGAACGGCAGAATATTTTATTTAAATCTAAAAAAAAAAAAAAAAAAAAAAAAAAACGATAAAACATCAATTTTTAACTTTTTTTTTTTTTCTTTTAAAGTAATGATTCACAGAGATACAGCTGTCAATTAATTGAAAATGCAGTTTCGATTGCCCATTAAAAAGAAAACACATGAAGTTGAAATATCTTGTTTTTTGTTTCTGTTTTTAGCAGAGTAAAACAAAAAAAATTTATTTCATACCATCTGCAAAAGAGACAAAAAAAAATTCTTAAAAGAAAAAATATATATTTGTTCAATTTATTGCTTAACAATTAATTTTGTTTATTGTTTTTTCTTTTAGTATATAATGCAAGCCAAACTTTTTCATATAGATATTTATTTTTAATGGAAAAAGAAATAAAATAATATTGATATTTAAAAAGAAAAAATGGACACAAATTGCACAAATTGTGCTTATTAGTTGCTAAAATCAGTGTAAAAATTGTTTTAAACTCATAAAAGAGCTAAAATCCTACATGTTTCGGCTTTAAACTTAAAGCCATCATCGGGGAAGAGGAACAACACAAACGACTACTGATCTTTTAATTTTCGACAGAAAATTAAAAGATCAGTTTGAGTTTAAAACAATTTTTACACTGACTTTAGCAACTAATAAGCACAATTTGTGCAATTTGTGTTTTTTTAAAATACTAGTTAACAGTGTAGTGTCCAAATAGATTCAATTGTTAAGAAAAAATGGCTTTTATTATATATAAAATCGAAGTGGGGGGCGGGACAAGAGCATTATCTCCTTGAGTTGTGTGTTTACAACAGAAAACAGCTGAAGCTTATAGCGGATGTGTCACAGTATGAATGATGGAGAAAAGCGCAGACATTTTATTCTGGTTTCGAGTCAAGTGCGCGCGCATGCATCGCTGCGCTTCATCCCTGTAAAGTTTGTTTTGCAGCAACACTTTTCCCATCATCAGCGTACGGGTCTCAGTTTTACATTAGCCCTACGGAAGCTGTTATTCTTCATGTTCTATATTCTTTGGTTAGATGCAAGAGAAAGTATTAAAAAATTGCAAAGGAATTAGGTGTCGGCGAAGTGACAGTAGGTGACTGGAGAAGGAATCGTATAAAAATTGAAAAGTGGAGTGCCGGAAATCTAACTCCAATGATTCTTTA
Organism: Maratus michaelseni; assembly: GCA_963931845.1. NCBI lineage: Eukaryota > Metazoa > Arthropoda > Arachnida > Araneae > Salticidae > Maratus > Maratus michaelseni. The sequence goes on from OZ007597.1 coordinate 316,039,351, forward strand.
AAAAACAGAAGAATAATGCACAAGAGTGATTATAAGAAAAGAAGTGAAGCTCTCTTTATGTCTTTTTCTCAACAAAAGTCAAAGGGCATGCCAATACCTGGTCCGATGTTGCAGGAAAAATAATTATTTTTGTCAAAAAATGAAAGCCAACAATTTTTCTGCCATCACTGGGTAGTTAAACAGATTTAAAAAAAGGTATGGAGTTCGCCAGATGACTATCTGCGAAAAGAAACTTTCAGCAGACTTTGAGGCTGCAAATCAGTTTCATACTGAATTAAACAATTTAATTGTAAAAAAAAATCTCACTGAAGAGCAATTGTATAACTGTGATGAAACAAGGTTGAACTTTAAACGACTACCTACTAATCCTTTAGTCTCCAAAAATTAAAAATCTGCTCCTGGTTTTAAACAAATCAAAGAAAGATTAACTGATGTGTTGCTCCAATATGTCGGATGCTACACTTATTGGTGATTAGAAAATCAAAAACGCCATGTGCTTTAATAACATTGCTATTCAAGCGCTACCAGTTTCTTATACAAAACAAAAAACTCTTCGATGAATAGAGATATTTTTAAACAATGGTTCTTCGATGAATTTGTACCAAAAATAGAAAAGCAGTTAGAAAAAAAAAAGCTTCCTCATCAAACACGTCTTTTGATAGATAATACACATCAAATCTTGAAGAAGTTGATTTGAAAAGTGGAAATATTAAAGCCATGTTTTTACCAGTTTTAATCTATGTTATTGATTATTGTGGAGAACCGAACGTTCTTGGTGCCTGTCTGTCTTTCATGATAGTTGCTGAAAAAACATCTGATTACCTGTATACTTTTTGATTAAATTTTGTTCATTCATTTGAAAAAAAATTGAACATATTCCCTTTCATGTCATAAGGCTTGCTTGTGGGAATTCAGACAATTTAAAAATTTTATTATTTTCTGAAAAGAAAATGGCACATTTCAATAATTGATTTATTCATTAAATTAGGGATGCAAAATTTTTAATATGGAGGCCATAAATTAATCCAATCAGTTTGAAAATTTGCCAATACATTTACAGTCAACTCCCTCTAATCCGCACAGCTTGGGACCAAAGGTTGTGCAGATTATAGAATTTTGTGGATTATAGGTCATTACTTTGTTTATATTTTTTTCTTCTGTAATTTTAAAGTAAATTATTAATGCATTAATTAATTGATAAATAAGAACGATATTGTAAAACATTGGGTTATTTAATTATAAATCACATTATAGTTAAGGAAACATTATTTAAATTTTATTTTACAATTTCTTTTGTTTGTTTTTACAACATATTATCAACTGTCATTTGTTTGTGAACTTTTGACTTTTGGTCTAGTACATTTACAATGTCATCATCTGGGCAACTGCAATTGGAGCTTCATCTTGGGAGGATATTCATTCAATTATATTTTATCCATTCAAGAAATCAGGCACAACAGTTAATGATTTTTTTTGGATTTAGTTTTGTGTTAGTGAATTTTTCTGCAGATTTCTGTTTAGCACTACCCAAACACGAAATTGAAACCACTAAAGTCAATATTATCACTATCAATATTATTATAATATCATTACTGTCTATAAATAAAGATGCTAACATCAAATTACTCCTTGCACCTATTAAAGTGTCTTTGCCGGCAGAGACCCATGCATCAGCCAAGAGAAAAATACAGCCCTTAATTATAAATTGCCTTATATACTCTTCCATATTAGCTGATAATCAGAAGTTATAATTCTGCACATAAATTCTATTTTGTATTGGCATTTCATGTTACAAATAATTCCTTCATCCATTGGCTGAATAAGAGAATTTGTATTCGGAGATAAAAGTAGTCCAGACATGTTGTCTTTTTGTAATATTTTTGGATGTGCTGCACAATTGTCTAAGAGCAATGATAATTTACTGTTTATAGGTAAACTGACTTTTGTACTACAATGAATACAGGTTTCATTTACAAAAAGGTTTTCAAAACATTCTACTCTGAAAATTTTCTGTCTAACAACTGTGAAAATTTTCTGGGTGACACCATGATTTTTTATCGTTACAATATGTAGCAGACAGGAAGAAAGTTTCCTGGTTTTTGACTTTTTTCTTTAGTTGAAAAATAAAATTTTACTTCATTCAAATGCAAAAATTTAGATGGGGGAACTGACTACAGATTGTCAATCAAATTGCCGCCTTTTGAATTTCTCTTTTGCAAAGTTAATGGTAACCAAATTTTCACTGTTTACATCTGAAACAGTGTGCGGATTATAGGCGTTTGCGGATTATAGAGTTGCGGATTAGAGGGAGTTGACTGTATCAGAATTTTTAAATTAACCATTCAATTTATTAGAAAATTTTATGCATCTGAAAAAAAAATTTTTTTACTCTAGTTTTTTTTCACAAATTTTCCCAAAGCATTTCTTTTTTCCCTTTATGTTTCATTTAACTGTAGTTTAGCAACTGTATTTCAAAGTGTGCTAAAAAAAGATAATTCAAGAAAATTACACTATCTTGATATAATATTTTACTAGCAAAATAACTTATTTTTGGTTGATTTTAGTATGTTTTTTCTATTGAAATAGGAGGATTTATTTGGATTAGAGCTCCAAAGTTTTTCAACTGGTGAATGCATTTATATAGCTTTTTAAAATTAGTTAATTAAATGAATTGAAGAGTTAAAGAAATTCATGATATATCATTTCCATATCAGTAATTTACGTTCTTCAATCAATTTATATAAAACTTGGTCCGATGTCTGTCAGTAGATTGTTAACCCACCGACTGCCAAACAAATTTGCAAAACTGTAATGCTGTTTTCTCTGTAATTTTTTAAAAATACTAAAAAAAGATGAATTTTCCAACATGATATAAAACACTTAATTCCGTATACGTATATAAATATAATACTTAAAAGTATTAATATTAATACTTTTAATAAGTAATAATATACTCAATGTCTCAAAACTGCATTATATCTGTAGAATTATATTAATTTAAATAATGTTTCTATTGCAGTGAAAGCCACAGTTTAGTGAACAGATATATCCACTCACGGTGCTGAGAAGATTAATGAAGATTTTATTCTCTCCAAGATGTATAGCGAAAAATTCTTAAATTGTGTGACTGGTTGATGAAACTCTCTTGTAATTTTCATGACCAACGCAAAATTCTGTTTTTGAGAAACATAATACAATGTTTTCAAATTAAGTTTTTTTTCTGTGCACCTATCAATTTAAAAATAATGATTTCAAAGAATTCTGTAAAAAAAAAAAAAATAAATAAATAAAAAATTGAGAAGATTACCTATTTCCTATTAAATTTATGTTGTAAAAAAAATATTTTTGCTTTATAACAACAGTCTGGCATAAGACCAGAAGTCATTTAAAAGTATATATATTTATATTTTAAAATGTAAGAGTTTTTTTTTTTTTTTTTTTACATAGTAGCAATAATATTTACATGTCAAATATATAACAATTCAGCAATTTTAAAGTTTGCCTCATTTCATCCACATATCTATTTTTTTTTTTTTAATAAAAATGTGGACAAACAGACCACATTGTCCCTTTTGCACTTTGAATAAAAAAAGAATCAGCTATATTTACGATATAAATATTAACAAGCAAAGGGAAGAGGCAGCAAAAAGTAGTATTTGATTATCTTTTAAAAAGGAAAAATAATAAATTAAAACACTATTTTATATGTACCAAATCAGAAGAGACAAAATTAATATTATTTTCATCTAAAACAAAAGTTTTGTTAAACATTTAAATTTCTTTTACTATGCAAGAATAATTTAAATCCATTGCATAGAACAAACTTTGAATGAATTTTCTCAAAATCGTTAAAAAAATATATTGTGGCGATTTTCGGAAAATTCTTTCAAAGTCTGTAAAATAAATGTAAGTACAGTTGATTAGTTTTATTTGACTATTTATGTTATTACCATTATTCTTCCTAAGTTGTTTAAGCTATTTCACGAAACGAAGTTGGCTTTTTACTTTGTATTTGTACAAGGTAAATATGTTAGAACGCTTAACATATAGATTAAAATCATTAGGTTAGAGAGAACATTATTTCAAATAAATAGTTTAAAAAAACTATTTGTCTGAAATAGTGTTGTCTGGAACCTAATAATCTAATCTATGTGTTAAGACTAAGTACTACAGATAAAAAGTAAACAAACAAACAAACAAAAAAAAACTTTCGTGAATTAATCATAGAGAAGGAATTAACTTAAACAATTTGGGAAGAATGATAGAAATAAAATAAGTAGTCGAATTCTTCTATTCGTATGCTTATCTAACAAACAGAAAACCACTGACAATATTTAAATAAATTAACATAAGATATACTTACTTCACAGGACTTTGCTGTATTGCACTCTAGGAGTCGAAATTCGATAAGGCGAAATTCGATATGAAGCATCACGATTCCGATTAAAAATTATTCGATTGTGTTGTATTAAAGATGCTGTATTTGTCATCGTAATAGAGTTATTGTTAAGTAATTAAGTGAATAACATCTAAATTATCTGTATAAAATTGAGATAGCGTACGTATCATAAAAATAATACAGAATAATGCATATTTTGAGTGTAATAAACGTAGGCGAAATTAATTATAAAATTAGCAAAGACGTCCTATACATTCAAGCATCTTTGGCTAACAATATAAGCCGCCCTTTTATTTTATATAATTTTGAAAGGAAAATAATTTTCACATCTAAATTATGAAACTGGAACTTTTTGAAATTTTATATATAAAGTTGTTTTATAACACAATTTTTAAAATGTATGTATTAAAATTAAAATTTTATTAAAAGACACATTTATTATGGTCTTTATTTACTTTATAAACAAACAACAAAAATTTTGTTTTTACATTCCCCCCCCCCCCCCAATTTCATTAATTAAAATATTTACCAATAATAATAATATTAATACAAAAAAAAACTGTGAAAACTCCCTTATCTAAAAAAAAAAAAAAATGTAAAAATCGCTGTAGAACATCTAGCATCTCAGGACTATAGCTCTATTACTACAACAATTAAGGGTTTTCTTGAATCTAACATGCTACTTTTTGACACATTCCTCAATTCATTGTTTGTTCATAAACACATGAGATTGACAGATGATCCTATGAAATCGAAGAAAGCTATGAAATCGAACACTTTTTCCATTTTTCGATAAAGACAGAGGATCTTTCAAAGAAGGATGTCAAAATCGATGCTTAGAACAGAATTTTTGAATGTGACAACCCCATAAATGTTGTAATGAGATAATAATTGCTTGTAACTCAAGATGTCATTCATTTATCAAAAAATGAAAAATACCATTAAATTCTAAATATCTTTAAAAATCATTCAACCAAGTATTCAGCATTTGCATTTAAAAATGAGTCAGTAAATGTGTCAGAGAGTTTTGTAGTAAAAAATCCTTTTTTGAGAACACCCCTAAAGTGATCCTCAACACTAGGGTATGCTGTCTCCCCTAGAATGTTTCATGTGTTAAATCTGAAACAAAATAATTATCAAATTAATAATTTACAGTTAAATATAATTAAATACATGTTAAAGTTAAATTTTTTATGCAACCTAGGGGGAAAAAGACAAATTCAAATTGAAATTATTCATGTTAGCAAGAATACTTGTATATATTTCCAAACAAATTTATTAAGTATGAAAATATTTAACTTTCATTTTGGTTCAAGTCAGGTTTTGATAAACATTGCTTTTATATGTTAAGGTTAAATTATTTACCAATGAAAATTTTGTCTAAAATAATCCAGCTTCCAGGTTAACTTAAAATGAAAATTTCTTATTTGGGCCATGTTTAATTTAACATGCATATCATACTGACTCTACTACAGTTGCTTTGGCAATTGATTAAAATAACTGTTTCCTGTTGTGCATGAAATAAAATTGGTGTGAATATAATTAGATGTAGGAGGGGTAGATTAACCTGAACCCCTATAATTAATTTTTTTTTGCTGCTCCTGCATAATTTTGATTATGTGAAGCTTGAATGGACATTATGTACGTGACATCACACTCTTTAGCTGGCGGTATTTTGATCCATTAATCTAGTCACTGGTACCACCATAATGCCAGTATGTGCAGCCACAAATACCACCAACAGACGACATAAAGTTTAACTAAAATTTTACAAATTTAGGGATTGTTCTCAAATGAAGGACAACATTTTGAATTTATATTACAATATATTAAGTATATACTACCACAACAATGATTTGTTTTGGAGTATTTTTAACAAATAAACATTTATAACACATACTCCTTTGAGCACTATGCTAATATTCAAAAGTACATAATGCCAGAAGACGAATTTTAGTCCCAAACTCAAGGTCGCATGCATAAAGTCAATTTGTCAATAAAATTTTGAATTTTGCTATATAATGTTAACTTTCAAGTACTTTTTTATACATATATTTATCTTGATTTATGTAAAAAGATTGTTAAATGAAAATTTTCTTATTTTCTGTTACACAAAATTTTGTATAGCTCCTGTATCTATAATGCTATTTTATTCTGAATTTTAATCAGATTTTATAGATTGTTTGTTCCAGATGCTGTTAAGAAAGAAAATAATGTATGAAGGACACACATTAAAGAAGTATTAAAGACATAGTTATGCCATGCAAAAGAATGTAAATGTTAAGTAAAATAGTTCAAAAATGTAAATTGAAGTGCATTAAATACTAAATGTACATTTGTTGGTGTTGTTATTACTTAAGTTTTATTTTTCAAAATGTATGTATACATCAGAAAGTTAATTTAATTGTTTAAACTTAAAATTATTGCATTAGTAACTTGAAATTTGCTAGTAACTTGAAATTTGGCATGGTTGTTGTTTTTTAAGAAAATCGAAATTTAAAAATGTGAAATGAGTAGCAAAAATTCTAAATTACAATTTGAGTAGAATTGTTAGGAATATAAACCTGAAATTTAGCATGTCTGTTACTTTTAAGACGTAAATTCTGGATCAGGACAGTTAAAAAAAGGGAGAATTTTAGAAAATGAAAAAAATGTGAAAATTCTAAAAACATTCTAAATTGCGATTTCTATGGAATTACTAGGGATAGAAATTTAAAATTTGCCAATTCTGTAATTTTTAATATGTAAACGCTGGTACAAAATAGTTTCTTTAAAAAAGCGAAATTTCAAAGTGTACAGGACCAAACAAATGTTCTAAAGTTTCGAAATCTGTGATAGTTTTGGTGCTGGAAACTTAAAACTTGGCATGGTGGTTAATTTTAAGACATAATGACCGGCTAAGAAAGGTTTCTAAAAAATTGGAAATTTAGAATGCTGAAATGAGAGGAAAATGTTCTGAATTATAGGGTTTTTTATAAATTTTAGAATAGAAACTTGAAATTAGACATGTATAACTTTTTTAATACGTAAGTAGTCTGATCGAACCTGAACAGTTTCTTAAAAATTCGAAATTTAAATGGAACTAAAATTTTCTAAAATTGCAATTTCTGTGAGTGGTCTGACTGCTAGGTCTGAAACTTTAAATTTTGCATGGTGGTTTCTTTTAAGATGTAAACTCTTGCAAAGAATTGTTTCTATAGAATTCGAAATTAAAAAAATTGAAATTATCCGTAATTGTTGCTTATGATTCTAAATTATTATTTATTTTGAATTAATAGGTATAGAAACTTTATATTCAACACTGGGGTTACTTATAAGTCGCAAACGCTTGCACAGAATAGCTTTTTCTTAAACAAAAATCTAAATTTAAAATGGGGAGATGAATTGAAAAGTTCTAAAATCCAAATTATTTTTGACCCACTACATCGAATACAAAATTTCTTTCAAACACTGTCACTCAGGAACGTAAAACACATGATGATTTGTGATTATGATATATTTGGAGTTGATAGGGTGATTGCTAGATACATGAAATTTGACATGGCTTTTACTTTTAGGATGTAAATGCACCGGAAAATCATACTCTAACATATTTGAAATTTAAAAGAGTGAAATGAATAGAATAGGATTTAAAATCATGCTTTCTTTTGTACTACAGAAACGATTTCAAATCGTGCCTGGGATAAAAAATGATGCCGTTCTCCACTTAAAAATAGGCTATATTTTATTTCTGTTCAAATGACCTGATAGAACGAAAAATGTTCTAAAATCCCGTTTACTTTGAATCTGTTAAGACTAAGAGCAAAAACACCTTATGGTGATGGATTTTAAGACATAAATGCTCATTAAGAACGTTCATCAAAGTATTTGATATTTAAAAGAAAGAAACTATTGAAAAGCACTCTACAATTATGATTTCACTCCCAAACTGTCGAGGCTGGAAATTTTTAATTCGACATGCAAGTTTCTATGGGACATGATGCTCCTAAAGATGCCTTTGTTTTAAAGATTTTCAAATAAATGAAATGGGAAGAAAACGTTCTACAGTAATTGCCGAAACGTCAGTTGAGGCTCACTGTGGAGCCCCAAAAGTTTTTGGTTTCTGTCTGTCTGTCTGTTCTGCGATAACTGCCGCAAAAATGATCCGATTATGTTGATTTTTGGTAGGTATGTTGGTGAGGTACCCGGAATTAGCTGTATAATTTTTAGTTACATTTGGTTCATTCGTTCGGAGAATATAGAACATTTCTTTTCAGGTCATAATGCTTTTCTATGGGAATTCAGATGATTTTGAAATTTTTCATTTGTTGAAAATAAAATGGCGCATTTGATTCATGTATTTAAACGGTAAGTTATGAAGGCTAAAATTTATCAAGTTAGGTCTTAAATTATTCAAATTATTGTGAAATTTTGTTAATACATTTGTCAGATTTTTTACATTAGGTGTATAATTTTTGGTCAAATTTTATAAATCTGTTCTAATAATATAATACATTTTATTTTATCATTTTTTGCAAATTTTAAAAGGCATTTATTTTTATTTTCCTGTTTAATTTAACCATAACCTGGAAACTATATTTCAAAGAATATCAAAATAATAAAATTCAAATAACTCAGACTATTTTGCTGCAATATTTTATTCGCAAAATAAAATACTTTCGGTTGATTTTTGTATTTTATTGAAATAAGTGAGAATTTATTTTGATATAAGTTACCTTTTAACTACTGTAGAATGATTTCTAAAACATTTTTACATGAGATATTATTCATTTTCTGGAAGTGTGGATTTTTTGTGGTTGAAAATTAGTATTATTTTAAAAATAGGGTAAAATCTCTCATACAACGAGATGGCTAATCTAAAGAAATTAGCGTAGTAAAACGCATCCATACAGCCTGAAATAGCACAATTACTGAAGACTGAGATCATAAAAAGCTATCACAAAAAATAATTTATAGCGCCAAATCACGTTTGCTATTTAGTGAATTGGCAGTAGACACGATTATGAATGATTACACAATAGGTTTAAAAGTTTCCAAATATGACTAATATATATATATATATATATATATATATATATATTTATTTATTTTTGGGGGGGAGCTGGGGATTTTAGTATCCTATTGCCATTGAGTAGATCAGGATGTACTTAGATAAGATCTTACATCTAAATATTATAGAATGACCATCAAAACTGTTACAAAAATTGTAATTAAACTAGATTTCTAAAGTAGATATAAGGGAAATATAGTAGATTCATATTCATTTCCATAAGTTGCTTTTGTTCAAGAGATATTATTCAACTTATCATCAGATGCAAGTGTTTCGTATTTGAAAGGTAAGTAAATATTGTTATTTGGGAATTAGGATAACATGAAATTATTTTCCAAACTGTTGCTTATCTTAATAAAACCACAGTATAAAACGAAATCCAATATATACTATAATCATTCACACAATCAATAGGAAATCACGAATATAAATTTAACAGGATTACGGGGGGGGGGGGTTCAGAGGGGCAGAGCCCACTTGAAGAAATGTACTCTTTATCCAAAACATTTCATGAAAAAAAAAGTTCATAAGAATTTCAGAATTTCATTGCATAAACCGTGTTTAATTTAACGGTTCTAATTTTTGAAAACCTTCGAATTGTTTTATATATCTATAAATACTATGTATATAATATAAAAAAATAAATTGTGGATTATAAGATGCTAAATATGAAAAGTGATATTAAAAAACAATGATTTTCAGAGCTGATGTTGAGGCTCCTGATCTGTATATTTACTAGTATATTTTTACTGCGATTTCTCAAAAAATGTCAGTCTAGAAACTTTAAATTTGACATAGAAATAACTAAGACATAGATACACCAGAACAATATTTGTCTTTTTAATTAACCTTTTTTTTATTTAAAAGAAAAGGAAAATTAAATAGTTTTTCATTCCATGTTAGGAACAACTTTTCTGACCAGTGCAATAAACATATGTACGAGTAAACATTATAATTAATTCAAATGATAGCAATAAAGAAATATGATGTCCAATAAGGAAAGGAAGAATTTCATATTCAGCCTTTAGCCGTACACAAATGACAATTAAATATAGTAAACTAATGTTTTCCCTCTTATTATTTCTAGGTGTTTTGATTTTTATAGTGCATAAAGGTATATTAATATTGTAAAGAGAAACGTTTGATTTTATAGAAAATAAATTCTGAAACTACTGAACTGATTTTAAAAATTCTTCCACTAAACGATAGCTTATAAACAGAGTTTCCAAATAGACTGCATTATATCTATTTTCTTGGTAGGATGTGGATTCAAATTTGTTGCAATGACGATTTTTGTTTCTATTTCAAGTCTCACATTCACCTAATGCGGTATAAAAATGACGTTTATTCAAATTGTGACTTAATTTAGTAATAGTTAAATTATTTGTAAAAGTATAATTTCTCCTAATGTTAATTGGTACAGAAATGCCACTTGCGATATTTCAACCATGCATGTAAAGCCGTTGGTTTTGATAAAAGAAAAACTTGTTACCTGATTGTTTTATCCAATAGTTGGCCGCTCTATTAATAAGAGGCTAATTTCTAGGATTTAAAATACATTTCGCAGCCTCTATTAAACTTAAATAATAATAAAAAGATAATAATGAAGCTTTCTGCATGTGTCACTTTTAATTGAACTGCCACATAAAGATTTAAATTACACGGAAAATCAATTTGGTTGAAATGTAAAGAGGTATTGTGTTATTAATTTCTCGTAGTTTAATACTCATAAAGTAATCATTTATGAGATAATATCAAAAATTAAAAAAAAAATGTTTATGATTGATGATTTTGATTGACGTTACTTTGAAAAATAACATTTATGAGAAATAACTTGAGGTTCCCAGAAGAATTTCCAAAAGTATGCATTTATACATGGCACTGTTAAAAATGTTTTCCTGTTTTTAAAAAGTTCTACTGTAAGTTATTTACAACCATCTGGGAAGATCGAGCTATGCTCGTTATAATTATCTTTGTGTTCAACACGATATAACAATAAATTATCTATACAACATATAACAATCAGTTCTATGTACCCTGATTGATTAAATTCTGTTTTTTAGAACATTCTATGGACTCTGATTGTTTAATCATTTATCCTCGCTGTTAGTGGGAATTTCTAGAAAAATCCTTCAAATTCTGAAAACTAATCTGTTCGCCAAATGTCATCCTAATTTTGTGAAAATTCGGAAACTTCACACATTCTTTCAACACAAACTATTAATTACGGTATGTAATGCGAAATAATATATATATATATATATATATATATATATATGGACAAAATTAAAATAAATAACAGGTACAGTCGATTCTGCTTCATTAGGACAGACATTTAATTGTGACAAAGTATCAAAAACAAAATTGAAAACTATCGTTACTTCTCCTAAATTGGGACAAATTGTGCTAGAATGGATGTTTCAATTAAACAGAATATACAGAACCCTATTTCATAAGTAGATAGTCCAAATATATTTTAATATTAAGAAACAAAGGTATCCAAAAAATATGACAAAATTTCAATAACATAAGTTAACCAAAGAACGAATTAAAAAAATTTCAAGGCATGTGTCATTAGCAAGGAATATAAAACATAGAAACATCTCATCTGTGAGGGCCAAAAATATCTCTTTATTAAACATTGATTATAATACAATTCTTTATATGTAATTACATCAGAAATATAAAATACAGAGTCTGTTTTTTAACCAAGAATTTCTATATCTAATTCATAGTGGATACAAAGTTACAAACTTTTTAAATATATTGAGCATGTTGTTCAATATTTATCTTTCTTACTCAGTTTAACCATCCATATTTAGTGGATGAAAGGTTAAAAAAAGTACATAACTAATTTCACACATTTAATAAAATTCCCGCAGTCACATTGCATAAAAGTCAAATTGTCACATTGCATAAAAGTTTTACGATATTTAAAGATCAGAATGTTTGCTTCAATATAAATGATGCCACATCTTGAAAACAAGTAACTCAAAACATACCCACATGCATCAGTAGTGATCAGAGTATACACAATTTTTTTTAATATGATTTGTTTAATGGACCTTACCCACGAGTGGCAACAACCACGCCTCTGAGGTAATTTCCTTCGGAAAAAGACTGTTTATTGGACGAAGGGGAAGCTGTGTTAAAATGTTTTTCACGCCTATTGGTGTTTTTCTTCTCTTTACCCGCAGATGACGTGACATGGGTAAAGTCCATTAGAAAAAAATGTTTTTGGTATAATGATTTTTATTTTTTTGGATTGTTTTTGAGCTTTAATTGATAAAATAATTAGTATTTACAGATATTATGAAAACTGCAAATTAGTAATTTCATTGGTAGTCGTACAATAATGTTATGTACATGAATACTTTGTAATGATTATGTAAAACTATATTAAATACTACTGATAATTACATTTATTAAAATTCGTAATAACTGTATTTAATATTAAATTGTTAACACTGCTTAAATTTAATATTTATTAAACAATTAACTATAATAAAATAATATACACTTTTGAGCTTTAATTATTAAAATGATAATTAATAATTTAGTATTCTAGAAAGAAAAAATGGAAGCAGAAAGTTCAGCAAAAGCAGATAAAAACAGCATTATTTCATGAGGAAATATATTAGTAATGTGTTTAATAACGATATAAGAAGTATATAATTTTTTTCCATACGGCAAATAAAGTACATTAATTATTAGTGATTTTAAGAATTACAAATTGAAATATACAATTAAATTACAACATGATTTAATAATTTCCTGCTTATCTAAAAAAAAAGTTCAAATTTTATTGCAAGGTCTTGGGCATACAGGCATAGAGATACAGTGGTATGTGGAAGTTATTTAAACGAAAATCTCTGGGTACAACTAAAGGTGAATTTCAACTATTTTTAACACTTTCCAACCTAGTTGAAAAGTGTTGTCTGCCATCTGTCCGTGCTCTAACTCCCGTAAATATACTTCAATTGTCCTGAAATTTTTGTGTGTTATTGTCGTTTACTATAGCATGTTCTCTATTTCAACAGAAGTGCTTAGATAGTGAACTTACAGTTTTTTTACAGGGACAATCAAAAGTATTCCATTATATTACAGTCAATGGGAAATAATAATTTCAAGTGCATTTTGATGATGCTACGTCATTTAAAACATAATGAAATTGATATATAATTATGAAGTGCCTTAAAACATGCTTTTTTGCAAAATATGGGGTGCAAAGCATTTATTATTCATTTACAGGGTCAAACAAAAGAATTCTGTTACACATCGTTCTATGGGGAAAAATCGTTTGCAGTGTAATTTAGTGATATTTCAGTATTTGAAACACGATGAAAATTATACTCATTACTGAGGTGCACTATAAATTGCTCTCTTGTGTGCATTGCGTTTATTTACAGGGACACACAAACGATATTGGTTACTGTACAGTCCGATATTTACAGTCTATGTGTGATAAGTGTGTTTTCAACTTTGTTTTGCGTTTTTCAGTTTAACTAATTTTTTTATAGTACGTGTGTGTTTATACAGTCGGTTGATCATATACAGGGCTACACAAGGGCATTCGTAAGTATTACAGACTGTGGGAATGAATTGCTTAAGGATACTTTTTAATTGTGTTTATGCTTTTTCTTGCTGAACTATATTTAGTAGACTAATAGAAGTTTGTGGAATATAAATAAATTCATATACATGGCTAAGCAAAGATAAAGATACATTGTCGTTTACGATTGTTAAATGCTGTGAGTGAGTTTTAAGTTCCCTTTTAGCTTAATATGTTTTGTGTACAAAAGCCTTCAGATAATATACAGTCTGTACAAAAGATTTTGAATGCATTTCCATCGATTGGCGAAAATTGCTAATTGTGAATAACTATTCTAACTGAACTAAATTTTATCATACTATATATCCACATCTATTGATCATATATAGGGCTGCACAAAACAATTTGACTACTTTTTTCACACTGGTAGGTAATTTCAAAAACTGTATTTTTCCAGGTGTTATATGTTTTCTAAACAGTTTACTTACACATCTTTTTTCACCTTATTTAACGGTGAAGTTTCGTTATAGTTTTCTGGCTGTGTTGGAAAGTTTTTCATAATCGATGCTCGACACATGATTTTTCGTTCTTGTTTAAACTAAAAGCCAATGTGCATTTTGACAGTTTTAGAAAGGTTAGTGTGCTGCACCCTTAAAAATGGCCTAGAGGGAACAGTAAGTAATCACAGAATAAATAAAACTGCAAATAAGTAATTTCATTAATTGTAGCACAAATAAGAAAACAAACACATATCATTTGCAGCTCGCTTTTTATTTGTACAGTTAAAAATTAGTATTAATCACAGAAATCTGGACTTACACTGTATGCTAACCGAAAAATATAAAAATGACTTACACCAATTCATATACACATACAGAGTAAATATAAGAAAAGACAGACATATCTGAAATGCTCAGAGTATTAAATAGCAGCGTTGTTATCACACAGTTCAAAAGGAAATAAAACATTATTCAACTTTTGTTGAAGAAGCTTTCGCTGTGTGTAACATTTTAAAACCAATTAGTTCTTTTTCTGTTATACATTCTTTTAAAACAGCTGCTGAGCAGATGTTATTTTTTCATTCTTCCTTAGCTCCAATTTGGTATAAATTTATCATTGCCAAAGTACAATGATAAAATAAAATACTGGCTATTTATTATTTTGCTTTCAGAAATGTATTATGCTATGCATTTTTCATATAAAAAATTAATAATTTGATTTCTTAAAGAAAATTATGGCATTGCAAATTATATACATGGCTAAGCAAAGATAAAGATACATTGTCGTTTACCATTGTTATTTTATTTAAAATATCATTTTTAAATAAAATACTTTTTATGCCCGAGAAAACTTGCTTTTTACAAACTTACTGCATTTTTTACAAGCATGACGAATTAAGCTTTGAAACAATTATTTAAAGCTTTAATTATATATAATGCAATATACCCATAGAAACTTTCTAAATTATGAGCATCTTAGATTTTAATACTTTTTATGTCATTTTAAACATTTAGAAAATTCATGATTTTATCATTGTGTTAAATCATCCAATTAAAATCGTTAACAACCTAGTAGTGACATCATAACTAAACTAGAGGCTACCTTCTTTTATTAAAAGCCTGACTAGAAAAGCACTATGTTGCTACATTTTTGTACATTTTAAATTTTATCATACTCTTATTACCTTATGAAATAACAATCAATGCATTGAACACACAAGCAATGTTTTTAATATTTATATATAACATTTTTGAGACACAATCTACATTGAATATACAAAAAAAATAAAACATAAGATATGTCACATTCTTATATAAATGAGTTTTATAAGATTATATTTTTTTTCATTGACCACAGCATCTTTTTGGTGACCGTTTATGTTTGGCAAGATATCAAATTCACTCAAGGCAAACTTATGTCAAGGAACCTATAAAAAGAAGAAACTACTGAAGTTAGTTGATAGCAAGCCTCAATTTGATAGAGCATTGGTGAACACTTAGATATTACTCTTTTGAGAGAATCTCTTGTTGCATGTCTCACACACTACCAGTGTGAATTAACAGATGCGAGGTTAAATTATGCTTATGAAAAAATTTCTTGTTGCATATCTCACACATAAAACGTTTCTCACCAGTATGAATTAACAGATGGGAGCTTAAATGATGCTTATGAAAAAATTTCTTGTTGCATATGTCACACACAAAACGTTTCTCACCAGTATGAATCAGCAGATGCCTAGTTAAATCACTCTTTTGAGAAAATTTCTTGTTACATATCTCACACACTAAAGGTGTCTCACCAGTATGAATCAGCAGATGCCTATTTAAATGACCGTTTTGGGAGAACTTCTTGTTACATATCTCACACACAAAAGGTTTCTCACCAGTATGAATTAATAGGTGTTTGGTTAAATGAGGTTTTTGAGTGAATTTCTGGTTGCATATCTCACACTTAAAAGGTTTCTCACCTGTATGAATTAACAGATGCTTGCTTAAATTACCCTTATGAGAGAATTTCTTGTAGCATATATCACACACAAAAGGTTTCTCACCAGTATGGAGTAACAGATGGCTGTTTAAATTACACTTAAGAGAAAATTTCTTGTTGCATATATCACATACGAAAGGTTTATCACCACTATGAATTAACAGATGCCTGTCCAAATCACCCTTCTCCGAGAATTTCTTGTTGCATACATCACAAACAAATGATTTTCCTTGGTACAAGTTAGAAGATCCTTCTCCAACATGCTCTTGTAAAGAAATACTTTGTTCCATATTTCTTACTATAAATACTTTGTCTGCTTTGAATGATTTCAGAGTAACCTTTTCTGTTTACCTACCTTTATGGCTTTATGTGTCTGCAATAAATAAAACTACGTTAATCTATCATATTTTATATTAAACTATAAGATATTTAACTGCAAATGAGTTTTTCATGAGAAATTAAAATCACTGTAGAAAATCTAATTAAAATAAATTTTATAACATAGTATTAAAAACTATACTCATTTCCAAAACTCATAGAATAAGGAAAAACCCTGAATAACAACTTCTCATTAAAAAACAAATCAATAGGCGAAACAGCATAAAAATGACTGAAGAGTGAAACAGTAGAACTCTCTCTGAGAAAAATGAACAAGCAATAACCAATTCATTATAGTGACATTGCTACAAATTAACAAACTACACATCAATTGTGATGGAGGACTTTTGGAACATCATACAGAGAGGTCGTGATGAATGAACCAGATGAATCGTCATGTGGTTCAGAGACTTTGATAACAAATTTAAATCACACATTTGACATGCAGAAGGTTGAGTCAATATTATCCTGATGTCAGACTGAGTCTCAAGAGTGAATTTGAGCAATATATTCAGTTGTGCACATGAAGGAGTTTGATCCAAACTCCTAGTATAGCTAAGGGCCTTCTTCGCTTCATCCACTGGAAGAATGGTTATCAAAGTAAACTGCCTACCTGTGGGTGGTCTTCATTCAGTTGGTAGATCAGCCATTGATGTGCCACTCATTTTTAGGGCTCGTACACATTTTTTAAAATAAAAAAACTAGGACATTACAGGACAATAAAACAATAAAAAATCTAAGGACCTAAAATTGAATAAACTATTGGATTATATTATGCATTTTTAATGTAGGGTATAATTTTTGTAAATACAACTTTTAAACATTCAAAGGGTGAATAGGGGGGGGGATTTTGGTATGTGGCAGTAGAAATTTAGAACAGTATTACTATAGTTATTTCAAAATTACAAATACGACAGGAAAAAAAGTAAAATATTATAAACTTAGTATGCAGGAGGAAAAGGAAAGGAGGGGAAAAATCCTAAATTCTGGAAAGTTGAATTAAAGTGATGATTTAACTATATTGTTACTGCAAAATATTGTGGAATTGGTAGAGTTTGATTAGATGATTGTTTATCAATATATATGCTGACGAGGCAAAAGGGGAAAAAAGAATTTTTTCGAGGGGAAGTTTATTAGATGACTTATTATTTAATTACCATACTGAATATTTACAAATAAGACAAAAAACATAAAAAAAGGAGTTTTAAAGACTTTAAATTATGTGTGCTAGGTAAAAGGAGAGGAGCAAAAAGAAAATACCTCTCGCAAAGAAGAAATTTTTAGGATTGATTAATTATTGTTACAATAAAACAACAGAAAAAGTTTCGAAAAAATTAAAGAGTTTTAAAGATTTTAAACTTTGGGTACTATGGCAGTGGAATAAAAAGGAAAAGTGGAATTTTGAAAGAAGGAAATTTAGATGATATTTTTTAAATACGAAATTCCCTGAAACACAGATTTTTACTCCTAATTAAGACATAACAGAATGGTAAAATTATGGACTTTTTAAAGGTATTGCATAAAAATAAGGATGTTTAGTGACTAAAAATAATTTTTGAGACGTTTAAGGAGTTTCACGGACCGTACAAACTATATCTCTTATTACATGAGGCAGTGTCTTTTGGAAAAATACTATATTCACATGCCCCCCTAGATAGCAAAATTAGTCTGCAATACGCAATATATCATATAAATCTATTCTTGCTGCTGTTGTATTGCTAATTAATTATGGCATCATAGGTATATATATATATATGTACAAACTGTTTGCATCATTTACATAAATAAATTTAAAAAACTGGAGACACGCAAAGAGGTTTATATAAGGCGATGCAGAAAATTAGATAAAAAATGGAACTTTGGAAAATGCTTTTTTTTAAACAATACAATATTGTTTTAACATTTTCCAAAATTCTTGACACAAATATGGATTTAATGCATGATACAAATGAAGTTGATGCTGATATATTTTTGAAGTGGGTGTAAAATATTGTACCATATCTATTAATGCACTTTTTAAATTTTTCTGACAGATTTATATCCTGTGGGAAGACCATTGAGTACAATAAAAGTGTGCATATCTGTTGTGCCTATATCTCTTGTGCATTTCCATCATCTGCTCTGGTTCTTTTCTGAATTCTATTACTTATCATTGAACCCCAGCTTTCACATATTGCTTCACAAACTGGAATTGATAAGCAGAAACTGAAAAACGTTATAATATGAGGAAGTTTTGTTTATTTTCAGAAAAACATCACTTACACCCCCATCAACTTTTTTTTTTTAAGTATTATTATATTAGGGGTGATTCTGAGTAAAAAGAAAAACTGAAATTCTCAGCACATTTTCTGAAAGGTTACAGCAGAGGGGGAGGGGGGAAAATCCCCTTACAGCACTACCGTAAAATCCCGTTAATCCGCCCCCCACTAACCATGATGAAAAATCGTAAAATAAGCAGGGGGGCGCTTACACGGTATTAAAACTGTAGTATATGATATTTATGGGTGATGGTAAGGGGGGGGGAGATGCTAATGGCTGATCATCGCAAAGCATGCATTATTTTAATAAAGTAACAAAAGAAAAACATTTTGAAAACAAAATGATAGACAAAATAGAAAAACAGTATAACTTCACGATTAATGGCGATTTCAGATTATAGAAAATTCTGGATTTCAGAAGCTTTGAAACAGGAATGCATTTAGATAAATAATAACACTAATATCTGTCAGTAATATGGTAACAGAAAAATAAAAGGAACTTAATAATTTAAAATAATTAAAAAACACTGAGAAATTGCAGTTTGAAAATGTCCAGAAGTAATTTCGAGAACTAGTAACATTTTATGTGGTGTCGCCATCTGTTGTAAGTTAGGCAGATTAAATAACCGATTTTTTTTAAATTATGATTACACGCATCTATAAATGCTAAATAAATAATACAAGTCACAAAAATTGAGAACATATAGAACGAATTGGTAGTGTTGTCAGATTATTAAAACAAAAAACATTACTACCACAAAGATAGCACAAATTGCACTACAAATTCGATTGTGTATCGACAAATCGAATGATCTGATCAATCAATCGATATTTTTTGTGATTCGTTTTCATAATAATGTTAAATACGACTATAAATTCTTTAATAAAATAAATAGATTCTCTTTTAATCAAAATATTTTCCACACAGCATCAAACACACATTTTTTAAGCTTATTTCATGAGAAACTTTCACTATCGATATTTTTTTTACCTTCATATCGCCATGCAGATAAATTTACAGCAAAACAAATGTTTGGTTATATTGCTTTTTCAGATCGACAATGTGTTTGTACATGTTTGCGATATATCAAACAATCGTCACGCCTTTCTGATCCGCCGGGAAAAAAAAAAAAAAAAAAACCACTCGGGAGATAAAATTTTCGGTGTTGATCTTGACGTGCACGGCGAAATTTCCGATTTTTTGAATTTTCCAATTTGTTTACAAAGTGGGAGGGGGCGCTTAATCGGGAAGGGCGGATTAACGGTATTTTACGGTATTCATTTTTGTTGCAGGTTGGGTTAAGCTTGCTTTTCGTTCGGGTCTATTTCAGGCTGTATGCAGATTCCTGCAAGTTGCATTCGGGTTAACCTGATTTTTCGAAAGTTAGATCAGTTTATTATTTCAGATTAAAAACTATACCTATAATAATATGTTTGGGCGTATTGAAGTTTCCTTAGATGCAGGGGTGCAGAATATGTCCGATCCGGCGATCTAGAATCGGTGGAAATTTTATGGAAAAATATACAATTGATTTCGATTTTAACAATGAATTGTATAATTTTCCGAAATAGAAAATTGCGGTTTGATTTCGCGATCTTTTGTCGAAAATTTCAGTTTTATTTCGCGGTCCCTTGCCAAAAATCGTTGTTTTATTTCGCAATCGTCTGATGAAAATCATAGTTTTAGTTCGCGGTCGTCTGATGAAAATCACAGTTTTATTTCGAGGTCCCTTGCCGAAAATCGCGATTCTATTTCGTGACAGTTTGACGAAAATCGTACTTTTTTTCCACGATTACTTGACAAAAATTGCGATTGTTTTCCGCAGAAATCGCCAATTAGATTAAAAAAAATTTTAAGAAGCGGAAATCTGCCGTTCGGCGGGGAAGTGGCATCCCTGGAAACAAAATGGCGCTCAGAAATCGGATATACTGCTACATGAAAAACAGAAATCGCCTCTTTGGCGATCAGATGCATAGCATAAAGTCGCCAATTTTTTACATTTAGTCACCCTATGGCCAGTGGCGATAAGGTATTTTAACATTTCACAAGAAAACATCACAAAAAGTGAGTGTTTCAAACTCTCAAGAAAAAAATATTAAAAACCTCTGCTCAGCTTAAACATTTTAAACAAAGAACATGTGATCCAAAAATTGTAAAACATATGAGACAATACTTCAGTAGTACCCCATCTTTAGAAAAGAATCAAATCAAGAAGATTCCACACCACCATTGGTGGAAAATATTACAAACCTCTGCTCAGCTTAAACAAAGACTATGTGAACTAAAAATTGTAAAACATATGCGACAATGCTTCAGTAGTAGACTCATTTTGAGCTCTACCCCATCTTTAGGAAGAGAATTAAATCAAGAAGATCTCACACCACCATTGGTGGAAAACTCACTACAAGCTCTCACTAAATGGGTGAGCAAGAATATAAAATAATTTAAATTTAATAATGAGAAAAGTCTTCTTAATCAGTGAACAACTTTGAAGAAAAACATTCTAAAAGCTGAATTTAATTTTTAAAAAAATCTGAAAAGAAACCACCACTTCTAGATCAAGACAGCGGTATTATAAAAGAAGCTTTTCCCAGTCCTGATGTGTACGCTGATGTACCAGAAATAGTTTACCTCCTTGAAAACTGCTTGAAAATTTGCAGTGAGTGTGTTTGTGAATCTGTTGGCTCTATTATTGGAAATCACATTTATAACCGAACCCTAAAATCTGATAATCTCTTTCATGAAGTGTTCATATCATGGAATGGACCTCCAGTGCATAAAGCTACAATAATTTCACTAGATTTTCTCAAGAAACAGTCTCAATATCTACAAAACATCAAAAGTTATTGACAACATCCAAAAAGACAAAAGAAGATAGCAGTTTCTCAATAATTGACAATTTATCAGAAAAGGTAATCAAAAACATTGTATTTGTTAATTAAAATTGTGCATTTATTAATAAATACTATGCATAAGAATTAGATTAAAACTTACATGCATTAACTTACCTTTCCAATAACTAGACATATTACAAGTTCAGTCTATAGGTTTTTAAAGAGGTGACATATATTAATACAGAATTTATTTTGGGAAAATTTTCATATGGATTGGGGGAAATGTTGGGAATAACAACATTTTCTGCACCTCTGCTTAGATGTTTGGGTGTGTGCTGTTTTTTAAAGAGACAGTTGCATTTTTTTCTAGACCCATTCACGAAATTCACGCTTTTTGTGAACTTTTGAAGAAATGTGCGTTTTTTTCGTGACCCTTTGACGAAAATCGAGTTTTTTCGACGATCCTGTGACGAAAATCGCGTATTTCCAACGATTATTTTACGAAATTCGTGCTTTCCCGAGATCTATTGACGAAATTCGCGTATTTTCCGCGACAGTTTCAGGAAATACGCTTTTTTTCCACTAACTTTTTACGAAAATCACGTTTTTTAAAGGAAAATCACGTTTTTTTTCGCCATTCTTTGAGAAATTCACGTTTTCCCCTGCGATCCTTTGACGAAATTAGCGTTTCTCCTGCGATCTTTTGATATAATTCACGTTTTTTGGCGACCCTTTGTCGAAAATCGCGTTTTCCCACCATCTAATGATGATATTTGCTTTTTCCGAGACTTTTTGACGAAATTCACGTTTTTCAGCAATCTTTTGACAAAAGTCACGATTTTTCAGCGGTCTTTTGACGAATTTCGCCTTTTTACCCCGATCTTTTGACGAAATTTACGTTTTCCCCAGGCACCTTTCACAAAATTCGCATTTTACTACTATCGTTTGATGAGATTCACATTTTTCCGCAATCCTTTCACGAAATTCGCTTTTTCCTGCGATCCTTTCACGAAATTCGCTTTTTTCGCGATCCTTTGACAAATTATATATTTTTTTGCATTTCTTTGACGAAATTTGCTTTTTTGCGACCCTTTGATGAAATTCGCGTTTTTTCCACGGCCTGTTAACGAAATTCACGTTTTTCTCGCGCTCTTTTGAAGAAATTCGCATTTTACCACGATCATTTGACAAAATCTGTGTTTTTTTCCCCAAATGATTGACAAAATTAATTTTTTTTGTCGACACTTGTCAAAATTCACCTTATTTTTCAGTGATATTTTTCCACGTCTGAATTTTCGAACTGATGAGCAATTTTTTTTAATTTTCAGAAATTAATGCCTTAAATTTTTGGGAAAATTCGGAACAGAATCACTTTTCTATTACTTCTGAACTGAATCACTTCTGTTCTCAGTTTGCAGGTGCTCTAAAAAGTTTGCGACGCCCATCGCGGCATCGCACACATTCTGTCATGGGGGTTTCTTCAGTCCGAAGTTAATAATACAGTAGATGACTGCTAAACAACACAGCTTGATTCCAAGCGTTGTGCGGATTTGAGACTTTTTGCAGATGACAGGTCATGTCTATTCAATCTTTGTTTGCATTTTTTTATTTCTTATTTTCAAGAAATGTATATTGTTAATTCTTAAAAATAAATAAATTACAGTACTTTTCCATTCTACAAACACCAGCCCAAAATGTATGCGCTAATGTGCCAATTATTTCAACCCTGACCGTGAAAAGGATTTTTATAGCAAACTGTGCCAAACATTGTAATTTGCTATTTATGAACATGAATCACTTTTCTAATATTATTATTTAACCGTAACCTCGCAAAACATCTTAATTTTCTAATTTTCAAATCAAAAGTAATTTTTTTATTAAGTTATAACTTACTTTAACTACTGATGCTGAGATGGATTTTACCATTTGGCAATTACCAGATGATGAGAAAGCTGTGATACAATTGTCTCAAGAATTTGTAATTCTGTGTTAAAAAACATTAAATAAAAGCATGGATGAGTTCTATATTTCATCTGCAATAGAGGTGTAGCATATGATGATGCCGAGAAAGAATAGGAATATAGAAATTAGTTTGAAACATTGCGGTTGTCTTTTCTCAGTGCTTTGAGATTTATTTATTTATGGTGCCAAAAGATGAGATCGATTTAGTTTTGGGAACTGCAACTCGAAAAGAACCACAGAACAACAGTGAACTGGAATAACTATTTGAGAGAAATTCGTGCCAATGCTTTGTGTTCACAGCCAAATAGAAAAATAGTGGACCTAATAAAATTATAGAAGTAGATGAAAGTCTATTTACCAGAAGAAAAAGCATTGTAGTACATATTCTTCCTTCTCAATGGGTATTTGGGGGTTTATGTCGTGAAACACAGGGATGTTTACTTACTCCTATTCCTGATCGTACAGCTAAAAGTTTAATGGTGACAATAGAAAGCAACGTAGCTGATGGAAGTATTATTTACACAGATTGCTGTAGAGGATATAAAACAGATGAACTGCGAGGTGCTGGATACGATCATTTCAAAGTAAATCACAAATCTCATTTTATTGATCCTAACACTAGATGCCATGATGTTGAGAGGTTATAGGGCATCGCAAAATGGCACAATAAAAGATATCGGGGGGGGGGGGGGGAGAGACTGTTCATCTACATTTATGGTCATATTGCATAGAGTTCATGTGGTGATGTCTTCATTCAAAAAATGAAATGCTTACTGCAATGCTAAAAGACATTTGTAATTTCATGCCAACAGTTTAATACAAGTTTTATTTTATTAATTTTTTGTATAACAGTTATTTGTTCTCTTATTTTAAGTATATGTTTGTGTTTGATTTAACAAAATGGTGCGCAAAAGTGAGTAATTTTCAAACGTTGTACTTTTTAAATGCTCACTTTCGTATCAACAATGTTTTTTTTTTTTTAATGTTTCAATTCACATGAATTTCATTTTGCGCCAACTATTACACTTGGGGACAATGGTGTTTGTATAATGGAAAAGTACTTAAATTACACAATTAAGATATAAGTAAGAGAAACGAATTATATTATAAAAATCTATTTTTTTTTTATGTTTTTCAATGTTGCATCAATATTTGTCTGTTTTAAGACAAGGACAAGAAGTTTATGTTGAGGAATTCTATGTTGCAATCTATAAATAGCCACAAGCTCTTGCAGAGTCAGAACTTTGTTGTGATAAAAAACGTAATAGCTCTGGCCCAGTGAAAAACTTTAAGTAATTTTTTTTTTCTATTTTATTGTCTGAAGGTTGCTGAAAAAAGCATTGACATTGATAGGATTTTTTTTTTCTTTCCAGAATAATATAACTATTATAATGTATTATATTTTTATGATAAATGAATAAATTTAAATGATTCAAAATTATAGAGTACCATATTTTTCGGGTGTATAGACCGCACCCCTAAATCAAGCAGTACACTAAATTAGTTCTTGTATAAGCCGTGGGGCTTATAGCCCGCGGGCTATACACCATCTGCAAACGTATACTTCAATCAGGGTTTGAACAGGTTGGCCCGACTGAACCCGTATCATGTTAAAAATCCGATTATGGAATTATTGGCATATTTTAACATCTGGAAGGTAAACATGTTTACATGTACAACATGTTTAATTTTCAAATTGATTTTTACTTTCTTCTATCTTTACAAGAAGAAA
The DNA here is from genome assembly GCA_963931845.1 of Maratus michaelseni. NCBI lineage: Eukaryota > Metazoa > Arthropoda > Arachnida > Araneae > Salticidae > Maratus > Maratus michaelseni. Next base: position 316,065,004 of record OZ007597.1, read on the forward strand.
GTATTGGATTCATGAAAATTTTCGACTGCCGGTTTTCGACGGATTTATACGTTTTAGAAGGTCCTGAAAACGATTTGACTATTTTTAGAAAATGTCTGTCTGTGACTCTGTCTGTATGTCTGTATGTGACAAAAAAATTGTGGACTATCTATCTCAAGAACTAATGCTCGGAATTTAATAAAACTTTATTTTCAGTTAGTCCCTGATATAAATGGGTGCTGATTAGTTTTTGGTAAAAATCGCCCAGCAGGTGGAGCTGCTATGCAGCATTTTGATGGATTTACACGATTTGAGCGATACTCATATCTCAAGAATCGGAATTACGGAATTTAATAAAACTTGAGTTTCAGTTAGACCTTGATATAAATGGGTGATGATTTTTTTTAGTGTATGTGAAACCTGTGTGAGATAGAAGAAAGTTTTGGGATTGACACATTTGACTAGTTTTTTTTTTAATATCGCATTTAGGCGGCTATAAACTCAGTAATTTAATTTAAAAATAGGTGATTTTTTCTGGTCAATTATTATTATATTTAAATTGAAACAAACTAACAAAACGGTATGAAAAAAATAAAAAATTACCTGGCGTATGCAGTACACCACGTGTGTAGTTGCGTGATTATTTTTAGTACTTGTATTTGAGGGTTAAAAATTGTTAATTAAAACTATTAGACCAACTTGTACAGCATTTTAAAGGAATATTTTAAAATATTTATTACTTTTAAATCATAAATAGTTTTAAATCATGTATAATTAAAAATCAATCCTATTTCATAAATCTTGCAGTGTGCGCAGGACAAGACTCATGTAATTTAAGTGGACCAGAAAGGTTTAAATGGCGAAAATAGAACAAAGTTACCTTGGTCTATTTACATTATCTCTATTTGTGTAATGCTTTAGTTAGAAATATTTGTGGTGCACATTTTGCACATTTGTTAACACGTTTTTAATCTAAAGAACGTCATGATCAATTTGTGAATGGTCCTCATTTTTACTGATAAAATAGCCTTTTAAATTTTTGAGAAAGTGGTATAAGTCAATGTTTTTAACTTAGCAAAATTCGGTTAATTTTTAAGATAAAGATATGTAATTTTTAAGTTTGATCGTGGATTAAGAGCCTTGTAATTAATTTAGACTAGTATTTGTTTTGGCATTTATTTATTATTTTTTATATAAATAAGAATAAAAAAATACTTGTTAAATTGTAAAATACAATAACACAAGTTTTAATAGTATACAACAAATTAATCTTGAGAAACTAGTTTTGCCACGATTTTAAATTGTGGGTTCCATAGTTTTAAGTCGTATTTTTTTTATATCTACTTTTTATTACATTATCTCTCTAACTAGAAAAAATAAATAAAAATCTGTAAGAAATTAAAAAAATAAATAGTTATAATAAAAAGTTCAAAATTCATTAAAATTAATAACATTTTATAACTTGGAAAAAAAAGCTTATTTTATAAAAATAGTTTGTAGAAAATTTAATTCCCTTTATTACTTTTTTAAGAAAAAAAAGAAACATGCAAATGTGTTAACTTATTCAAAAGTTAACGTGGCAAAATTGCTGAAAAACAGCGTTTGGAGCTAAGTGAGTTTAAAGTTTTACCTTCACAAGTATCGCAGGTTTGCACGGCTCGTTCGATCGTAATTTTAAGAATTTTCCAATCGGACTAATAAAAAAAAATTTTTTAAATACTATTTTCTTCTTCTTTTTTTCCTTTTTTTTTTTAATACTTAAAGAAATAGTGTTTTATTAAAATGACCTGTTATTGAAAAAAAAAAGTCTCGTATAGTATCAATAATAAAATATAAATATTCTTAAAAGTCAGATATTTTAAAAACTTGAAACAAACACAATTTTATGAATATTAGCAGAAGGACTTAAATTTTGTTATTTCATTTGCATACATTTACTGAGCAAGACGCTGAAATTTCACGAAAAACTGGTTAGCCTATTTCACGAAATCATATATGCAATCTTCAAGATAGCTGGTTTGAATAAAAATAAATTTAAAAGAGAATATTCCTTATGTCGTATATATATGGTAATAGCTAACAGCGCCTAGAATATATAGTGGTGTTTCATCTTGTTTAATAGCAGGTAAACAACCTTATAAATCATGCGATTGAACACAAAGATTTCTTATTTAAATTAGTGGTGCCATACTGCTTAGAAATTCCAAAGAGTGCACCTACATTGTCTCTTATTTATTAGGAATAGTACTTTGGCCAGCTTTTATAGAAAATGTTTCACATGATTATAATTTGTCTGTATATCACTTATTATTACTATTTCTCGAACTTAGGAAAAATACTCAGATCATTACAAAATATTAGTGTATTTTGAATTACTCATATCCAAAATGTATGGAGCAATAACAACTGTTTCAATGGTATATATTTTTAAATATTATATCACTGATTCTTTTTTTTTCTTCAAAACGTTTCTAACTTCTGACAAAAAAAAAAAAAGATGACAATTGGCTTTGCATAATTTTTCTCTTGCTATATATTTAGCCTTAGAGTAGCATTAGAAGTATTATATTAGAAGTATTATTTTAAGTTAAAATGTTATCTGGGATGCGCTTAAATGCATTTTTAGAAATAAAATTTTACTGTCTAGAAGTAATAAATAAGTCGATAGAATCTAGATATATTTTTTTTATGTTGATACTTCTTGGTATCATTTATATTATATTGATTAATCTACGACTAATATTAACCGTTCAAAAATAAAAGATGCATTTAATGCAGTGTCGCCATTTGTGGGAGGCTAGGGGAGAGAGCAAATGCCTTCTTATGGAATTTGGTATTTTAAAGTGTATCAGTTGTCACAGATGAGATTTTTAAAAAAAGAGTCTGAAATTGCACAAAAGCTAAAATAATTTGTTTTATTTGATTAAAATAGAAACAGTAGGTATTAAATAAGCACTTTAAGCACATAAATTAATAAATATGAATGTTTGCAAACGCCTTGCTATTGCAATTTTCGCATAGTGAAGCACATTTATCAATAATGAGTATTTTGGCTAATTTTATAAACAAATGTCAAAATAAAACTGTATCAATTTCTTGTTTCTTAACTATGCATTTGCATAACAAAATTAAAAGATCTTTGTTTCCTCCCTCATTCAAGAAAATTTTCAAATGGTGTCCCTGTTTTAACGATGTGGATGATTTCAGACGCGCAAATCAGACAGAAATCAGGTGGAAAGTTCAATAAAGTAACATGTTAATGTTTCGATTTTATTTCTATCATACTTTTAACTTTTTCATTCAAAATTAATTGATAAATTCAATTAAAATTTAATTATATTTTCAATATCTTAAATTTCTATTTAAAGTCGTTAGATAAAAAAGTGTTACATCAGAAACTATAATACTGTAAAATAAAATACTAATAAAATTGTTAGGAAATACTGTATAGATTTTCTAAAGTACTATCAACATCAAATGTATTTTCTAATACAGTAAAGTTTGTTTATAATAGAATCATGCTATCAACGAAAAATAAACATAGTCCAGCAAAAGAAAAAAAAACATGCAATCTTCTAAGAGGGAAAACCTGTCTAAAACGATATTTTTCACTCGTCATTTGCATTTTCGTCTAAGCACATTTTATTGTATCATACTTATGGTGTGGGCCCGCACTGGAGCTATTACCGGGGCCCGCGGTCTCTTTGTACAGCCCTGATTGTACGTGTAAAAATACAAAAAAAAATAATAATCTTCTTAGTAGTAGCACGAGTTAGTCGAACAGAATCGGAAATGAGACAAACGATGAGTGTTAATTATTCAACTTTTGTCCTGCCCCACCTGATTGGTCGCTGAAACTTGTTAGGTCAAAGATTACATTATTTTGAAGCGGAGGTCAGGTAGCTATTATAGGTCTGTTAGTGCAATATTTGGCAATAGTTACAACAATTCTTCCAAACCCAGAAATAAATAATAATAGCATTTAAACAGTGAAAAAAAAATTACAAACACGGGAAAATTCTTTAAATTTCGCGGCATAGCGAAAAAAATTCACAAATTTCGCCGATTTTTGAAATTTTTTGTGGTTTAAAAATTGTAGAAAAACCACACGATTTCCGTATTTTTAAAGAAAAAATCTTTTTATAACCAGCACCGTATATAAGCCGCAGAGGCTATTCCAAATGTTTTTTTCTTGTATAACCCGCGGGCTATAAACCCGAAAATACGGTACTTCTAGCAGATGTCAGGTGTCACCATCTATTTATAAAAATGTTTTTTTTTTTTTTTTTTAACACAGTCATTCTATTAAAATAACCCTAATAATAATATTATTAAAAGTCTTCAAAATGTTTTCAAATTTCTAATCACGATTTAATAAGGAAGGGAGGGGGGGGGTGCGTTAAAATCATTAGTAAGTATTCAAACAAGATCAAAGAATCCAGTAAGTTTCTTTGAATAAAATGATACAGAAATTTTAAAAATAATGAACAAATGTTACAAAAAAGTATAATAATAATAATAATAATATCATGAACATAGCAAAATAAGAAAGCAACCTATATTTTATTAATAGAGTTACCACTTAAAGATTATTTTCATAATTATTTAACTACAAATATCAACATCATAGAATTATTTGATGCTTATATGTTGTTGTGCCATCTATTGGTGAAAATAAGTGACATGTTTTATTACTATTTCACAGTCTAATAAATTAAATAATAATTAATCAGTATTCAAATACAATAAATGTAATGTTTTCAAGTTTATGATTATGATTTAATAAAAAGATGTTAAATGATTAAATATAGTGCCCAAGTAAGCATCTTTTTTCATTTAAAATGCATACTTTTTTTATAAGAGCTCAACTTGTATTTTTCAGATACTGCATGAGTAAAAGATAAAAGTAAATAAAATAAATACATTTAAATAATCTATCATTTTAAACCTTAAAGAAGAATCTTATTATGATATATAGGTAATACATATAGGGAGAAGGAAAATATTAAAGTTGGTGAAAAAAAAATTCATAATCTTGTCTTCATTGAAACATTTTTCAAGAATTTCACTTCTTTGTTTACATTCATAGACTCATTGTGGACTTGCAGTAGTATTCAATTGTACGGATCCTTTTTTCTTTTTTTGCAAACAGTGGATTTTGATGACTTATAAAAATTATATATTTATTAAAATATATACATTATATATATTATTTTTTCCATGCCTACACAGTTTTGTAACATATTCCAGATAAGACCATATGAAAAGAAAAATCTCTTCATATGTTGCGAATGTTCAATTGAAAACAGAATTGGGAGGGTGACAATATTTGTAGAGATTTTGGTACATCTAAATTTAGAACAAAGTCTCAAGTTCAGAATCTCTGGGACTTTACCATGTCCAAATTTCAGATTTTTCTCAATTTTGGGTCATCAAAAATATTGCTTTCTCAATAAAAAGAAAAATTACTTTTGCTACTTAAAAAGGCAAAATGTGATATTCATATATTAAAAATTGCATATAACAGTTATTAATACTAAATTAAACAACCCTTTTCAGTAAATGAATCATAACAAAATAGAAAGTAAAACAAAAACATTTATTTAAGGGAACATAGAATTTAAGAACAAATTGTAACTCACTTAACTATTAAACATTTCATTTAATGTGCACTGCTGTATTGATTTAGGTTTCTCATTCAGTACATAGAACTATTATTATATTTTGCATCGTTAGGTTTATTTCTCTTGATTATTAAATCTAAAATCTGTCAACCAATTTTTAATAATAATAAGAGTGAGGGAAAAAAAAAACATGTCAGTGCCTTGGCCAATAATCAAGCTAAAATGAAATGTTGAATTTCCAATTCCTTCCCAGCTCCCAATGTTTCTATTTTTAGACTGAAGATTGACGTAAGAATTAGAATAGTAAGAACAGCCATTTACTTCCCCCCCCCCCAATCCCTGCAATAAAAATTTCACATATTTCTTAAACTTTTGATAAAATTCTGCAAAATTGTCACTATTTTATGCAATATCATTTGAAAGCATTGCTATATTTTGCTGTACTGTACAGTTCCTTGTTTGTAACAAGCCTACTGTACAAGAAGCAATATGGGAGGTAGGTACCAATAAATCATATTATGATTATTTCTTATGATAAAATTAATTCGAACGAATTCTGTTTCAATACTAAAGTAACACTGTACTCACTAGATGAAAAGTCAGTTTTAACGCATCACTTGATAATGGATATAATCTTTGTGTGCAATTTAATACTGTATTCACTTTTATCATGTATTACATAAATTCATTCTGAAACAAGGAATCACTCTCAGTAAAGTATAAATGTCTTAAAACTAGGTGAGTTTAAATCAATAATTAGATATTAAATATCAGTATATAAATTCCATTAAAAGAAAGTCTAAAAAAGTTTTTAATGTTTACAAATACAATATGTCTTAAGGAAGTTAAACAAAAATAAATCATTAAATACAAAACCAAGTGTAATTTATGCATCGAAAGTATCTCCTTTCATATATATATGGATTTTTTAAAAAGTAAAAATGCACTGTATGTGCACAGAGTTGAAAATTTGAAATTACTGAAAGGATATTGAAATAGGTGAATATTGCATGAAAACACTGCTAATAAAATACAATAAATAGATACACATACAAATCATACTTTTAAATAAGTTACTTTAAAACGAAATGTTGTTTCAATGATTATCACTAGGTCTAACTGAACTACATTACAATCCTTTCAATTATTAATATTTCTTTGCTTTGCTGGGAATCAAAAGTGAAATAAAGTAAATCTGATAAAGAAATATTATTTTAATACTTAAAATAATAACAATTCCACATGAAAGTTGCGATATAACACGCAAATAGAAAATTATGTAACCAGCTAGTCAACACAATTTTATGATTAAATTTCCGATTAACGCGATAATATCGGAAAACTTTTCGATTAAAGATCCTTGTTCGATTAATAATATGCTATGATGCCTTCTATCCTAGCAAAATATCATATACTTTTCATCCGAACAAAATTTCAGGAATTTGTTTTTTGTGTGATGCACATTAAGTTTTACCATGAACGTAGAAAGACTTTCGTTTATAACCGAAATATAAAATAGGACATCATGCTACATTAAAGAAAAAGCCAAAATGTACTTTAATTCGATTACCTATTCGATTTAGTATAAAATCATTTTCCATTTGATTATACCTAGAACTTTACTGAAGTGTTTCAACAAGTTTATGCAATTTTCTGCCTTTGAAATCATACTAAGATATTAGATTAGTTCCATAAAGGGCTCACAATAATAATTAAGAAAAACATGTTAGATGCAGAACGGTTAGATGGAGACGGCAGAAACAACGATTATCGAAGAAGGATTTTTAATCGAACTATTAATTAGATTAATTTCGCCATCTTGTTGAGCGTTGGTAAAGAAGTAGGGTGTGGTATGTTCTGTCCATCAATCTAAATATTAAGTTAGTTATACTTAGTTATTGGTTGATATGAAAAATAATAGATGATATTTTGATTATTTATCAAGTATTATTATTGTGAATATGAGTTATTTCAGCTCAGTTATAAAAATAGGTTGGTATTTACATTGCTTTCCTCTTAGATTAGCATTTAGTAATTCGAATTCATAGATTTCTGTATTTAAGTCACCTGTATTTTGGACTAAATTAACAATGAATTTCAGTTCCTATAAAACAATGAAGTGCTTTTTGTCCCATATCCCTACTGAATACTTTTTATTTGCTGTAGTTGGGAGAAAAAATAATTCAGTAAGATAATATTTTTTTCCACTAACTTTTTACGAAAATCAAGTTTTTTAAAGGAAAATCACGTTTTTTTCGCCATTCTTTGAGAAATTCACGTTTTCCCCTGCGATCCTTTGACGAAATTAGCGTTTCTCCTGCGATCTTTTGATATAATTCACGTTTTTTGGCGACCCTTTGTCGAATATCGCGTTTTCCCACCATCTAATGATGATATTTGCTTTTTCCGAGACTTTTTGACGAAATTCGCGTTTTTCAGCAATCTTTTGACAAAAGTCACGATTTTTCAGCGGTCTTTTGACGAATTTCGCCTTTTTACCCCGATCTTTTGACGAAATTTACGTTTTCCCCAGGCACCTTTCACAAAATTCGCATTTTACTACTATCGTTTGATGAGATTCACATTTTTCCGCAATCCTTTCACGAAATTCGCTTTTTCCTGCGATCCTTTCACGAAATTCGCTTTTTTCGCGATCCTTTGACAAATTATATTTTTTTTTGCATTTCTTTGACGAAATTTGCTTTTTTGCGACCCTTTGATGAAATTCGCGTTTTTTCCACGGCCTGTTAACGAAATTCACGTTTTTCTCGCGCTCCTTTGAAGAAATTCACGTTTTACCACGATCATTTGACAAAATCTGTGTTTTTTTCCCCAAATGATTGACGAAATTAATTTTTTTTGTCGACACTTGTCAAAATTCACCTTTTTTTTCAGTGATATTTTTCCACGTCTGAATTTTCGAACTGATGAGCAATTTTTTTTAATTTTCAGAAATTAATACCTTAAATTTTTGGGAAAATTCGGAACAGAATCACTTTTCTATTACTTCTGAACTGAATCACTTCTGTTCTCAGTTTGCAGGTGCTCTAAAAAGTTTGCGACGCCCATCGCGGCATCGCACACATTCTGTCATGGGGGTTTCTTCAGTCCGAAGTTAATAATACAGTAGATGACTGCTAAACAACACAGCTTGATTCCAAGCGTTGTGCGGATTTGAGACTTTTTGCAGATGACAGGTCATGTCTATTCAATCTTTGTTTGCATTTTTTTATTTCTTATTTTCAAGAAATGTATATTGTTAATTCTTAAAAATAAATAAATTACAGTACTTTTCCATTCTACAAACACCAGCCCAAAATGTATGCGCTAATGTGCCAATTATTTCAACCCTGACCGTGAAAAGGATTTTTATAGCAAACTGTGCCAAACATTGTAATTTGCTATTTATGAACATGAATCACTTTTCTAATATTATTATTTAACCGTAACCTCGCAAAACATCTTAATTTTCTAATTTTCAAATCAAAAGTAATTTTTTTATTAAGTTATAACTTACTTTAACTACTGATGCTGAGATGGATTTTACCATTTGGCAATTACCAGATGATGAGAAAGCTGTGATACAATTGTCTCAAGAATTTGTAATTCTGTGTTAAAAAACATTAAATAAAAGCATGGATGAGTTCTATATTTCATCTGCAATAGAGGTGTAGCATATGATGATGCCGAGAAAGAATAGGAATATAGAAATTAGTTTGAAACATTGCGGTTGTCTTTTCTCAGTGCTTTGAGATTTATTTATTTATGGTGCCAAAAGATGAGATCGATTTAGTTTTGGGAACTGCAACTCGAAAAGAACCACAGAACAACAGTGAACTGGAATAACTATTTGAGAGAAATTCGTGCCAATGCTTTGTGTTCACAGCCAAATAGAAAAATAGTGGACCTAATAAAATTATAGAAGTAGATGAAAGTCTATTTACCAGAAGAAAAAGCATTGTAGTACATATTCTTCCTTCTCAATGGGTATTTGGGGGTTTATGTCGTGAAACACAGGGATGTTTACTTACTCCTATTCCTGATCGTACAGCTAAAAGTTTAATGGTGACAATAGAAAGCAACGTAGCTGATGGAAGTATTATTTACACAGATTGCTGTAGAGGATATAAAACAGATGAACTGCGAGGTGCTGGATACGATCATTTCAAAGTAAATCACAAATCTCATTTTGTTGATCCCTCTCATTTTGTTGGCGTATGCAGTACACCACGTGTGTAGTTGCGTGATTATTTTTAGTACTTGTATTTGAGGGTTAAAAATTGTTAATTAAAACTATTAGACCAACTTGTACAGCATTTTAAAGGAATATTTTAAAATATTTATTACTTTTAAATCATAAATAGTTTTAAATCATGTATAATTAAAAATCAATCCTATTTCATAAATCTTGCAGTGTGCGCAGGACAAGACTCATGTAATTTAAGTGGACCAGAAAGGTTTAAATGGCGAAAATAGAACAAAGTTACCTTGGTCTATTTACATTATCTCTATTTGTGTAATGCTTTAGTTAGAAATATTTGTGGTGCACATTTTGCACATTTGTTAACACGTTTTTAATCTAAAGAAAGTCATGATCAATTTGTGAATGGTCCTCATTTTTACTGATAAAATAGCCTTTTAAATTTTTGAGAAAGTGGTATAAGTCAATGTTTTTAACTTAGCAAAATTCGGTTAATTTTTAAGATAAAGATATGTAATTTTTAAGTTTGATCGTGGATTAAGAGCCTTGTAATTAATTTAGACTAGTATTTGTTTTGGCATTTATTTATTATTTTTTATATAAATAAGAATAAAAAAATACTTGTTAAATTGTAAAATACAATAACACAAGTTTTAATAGTATACAACAAATTAATCTTGAGAAACTAGTTTTGCCACGATTTTAAATTGCGGGTTCCATAGTTTTAAGTCGTATTTTTTTTATATCTAATTTTTATTACATTATCTCTCTAACTAGAAAAAATAAATAAAAATCTGTAAGAAATTTAAAAAATAAATAGTTATAATAAAAAGTGCAAAATTCATTAAAATTAATAACATTTTATAACTTGGAAAAAAAAGCTTATTTTATAAAAATAGTTTGTAGAAAATTTAATTCCCTTTATTACTTTTTTAAGAAAAAAAAAGAAACATGCAAATGTGTTAACTTATTCAAAAGTTAACGTGGCAAAATTGCTGAAAAACAGCGTTTGGAGCTAAGTGAGTTTAAAGTTTTACCTTCGCAAGTATCGCAGGTTTGCACGGCTCGTTCGATCGTAATTTTAAGAATTTTCCAATCGGACTAATAAAAAAAAAATTTTTAAATACTATTTTCTTCTTCTTTTTTTCCTTTTTTTTTTAATACTTAAAGAAATAGTGTTTTATTAAAATGACCTGTTATTGAAAAAAAAAGTCTCGTATAGTATCAATAATAAAATATAAATATTCTTAAAAGTCAGATATTTTAAAAACTTGAAACAAACACAATTTTATGAATATTAGCAGAAGGACTTAAATTTTGTTATTTCATTTGCATACATTTACTGAGCAAGACGCTGAAATTTCACGAAAAACTGGTTAGCCTATTTCACGAAATCATATATGCAATCTTCAAAATAGCTGGTTTGAATAAAAATAAATTTAAAAGAGAATATTCCTTATGTCGTATGTATATGGTAATAGCTAACAGCGCCTAGAATATACAGTGTAGAATATATAGTGGTGTTTCATCTTGTTTAATAGCAGGTAAACAACCTTATAAATCATGCGATTGAACACAAAGATTTCTTATTTAAATTAGTGGTGCCATACTGCTTAGAAATTCCAAAGAGTGCACCTACATTGTCTCTTATTTATTAGGAATAGTACTTTGGCCAGCTTTTATAGAAAATGTTTCACATGATTATAATTTGTCTGTATATCACTTATTATTACTATTTCTCGAACTTAGGAAAAATACTCAGATCATTACAAAATATTAGTGTATTTTGAATTACTCATATCCAAAATGTATGGAGCAATAACAATTGTTTCGATGGTATATATTTTTAAATATTATATCACTGATTCTTTTTTTTTCTTCAAAACGTTTCTAACTTCTGACAAAAAAAAAAAAAGATGACAATTGGCTTTGCATAATTTTTCTCTTGCTATATATTTAGCCTTAGAGTAGCATTAGAAGTATTATATTAGAAGTATTATTTTAAGTTAAAATGTTATCTGGGATGCGCTTAAATGCATTTTTAGAAATAAAATTTTACTGTCTAGAAGTAATAAATAAGTCGATAGAATCTAGATATATTTTTTTTATGTTGATACTTCTTGGTATCATTTATATTATATTGATTAATCTACGACTAATATTAACCGTTCAAAAATAAAAGATGCATTTAATGCAGTGTCGCCATTTGTGGGAAGCTAGGGGAGAGAGCAAATGCCTTCTTATGGAATTTGGTATTTTAAAGTGTATCAGTTGTCACAGATGAGATTTTTAAAAAAAGAGTCTGAAATTGCACAAAAGCTAAAATAATTTGTTTTATTTGATTAAAATAGAAACAGTAGGTATTAAATAAGCACTTTAAGCACATAAATTAATAAATATGAATGTTTGCAAACGCCTTGCTATTGCAATTTTCGCATAGTGAAGCACATTTATCAATAATGAGTATTTTGGCTAATTTTATAAACAAATGTCAAAATAAAACTGTATCAATTTCTTGTTTCTTAACTATGCATTTGCATAACAAAATTAAAAGATCTTTGTTTCCTCCCTCATTCAAGAAAATTTTCAAATGGTGTCCCTGTTTTAACGATGTGGATGATTTCAGACGCGCAAATCAGACAGAAATCAGGTGGAAAGTTCAATAAAGTAACATGTTAACGTTTCGATTTTATTTCTATCATACTTTTAACTTTTTCATTCAAAATTAATTGATAAATTCAATTAAAATTTAATTATATTTTCAATATCTTAAATTTCTATTTAAAGTCGTTAGATAAAAAAGTGTTACATCAGAAACTATAATACTGTAAAATAAAATACTAATAAAATTGTTAGGAAATACTGTATAGATTTTCTAAAGTACTATCAACATCAAATGTATTTTCTAATACAGTAAAGTTTGTTTATAACAGAATCATGCTATCAACGAAAAATAAACATAGTCCAGCAAAAGAAAAAAAAACATGCAATCTTCTAAGAGGGAAAACCTGTCTAAAACGATATTTTTCACTCGTCATTTTTTCGTCTAAGCATGTTTTATTGTATCATACTTATGGTGTGGGCCCGCACTGGAGCTATTACCGGGGCCCGCGGTCTCTTTGTACGGCCCTGATTGTACGTGTAAAAATACAAAAAAAATAATAATCTTCTTAGTAGTAGCACGAGTTAGTCGAACAGAATCGGAAATGAGACAAACGATGAGTGTTAATTATTCAACTTTTGTCCTGCCCCACCTGATTGGTCGCTGAAACTTGTTAGGTCAAAGATTACATTAATTTGAAGCGGAAGTCAGGTAGCTATTATAGGTCTGTTAGTGCAATATTTGGCAATAGTTACAACAATTCTTCCAAACCCAGAAATAAATAGTAATAGCATTTAAACAGTGAAAAAAAAAATTACAAACACGGGAAAATTCTTTAAATTTCGCGGCATAGCGAAAAAAATTCACAAATTTCGACGATTTTTGAAATTTTTTTTGGTTTAAAAATTGTAGAAAAACCACACGATTTCCGTATTTTTAAAGAAAAAATCTTTGTATAACCAGCACCGTATATAAGCCGCAGAGGCTATTCCAAATGTTTTTTTCTTGTATAACCCGCGGGCTATAAACCCGAAAATACGGTACTTCTAGCAGATGTCAGGTGTCACTATCTATTTATAAAAATGGTTTTTTTTTTTTTTTTTTTAACACAGTCATTCTATTAAAATAACCCTAATAATAATATTATTAAAAGTCTTCAAAATGTTTTCAAATTTCTAATCACGATTTAATAAGGAAGGGAGGGGGGGGGGGTGCGTTAAAATCATTAGTAAGTATTCAAACAAGATCAAAGAATCCAGTAAGTTTCTTTGAATAAAATGATACAGAAATTTTAAAAATAATGAACAAATGTTACAAAAAAGTATAATAATAATAATAATAATAATGTCATGAACATAGCAAAATAAGAAAGCAACCTACATTTTATTAATAGAGTTACCACTTAAAGATTATTTTCATAATTATTTAACTACAAATATCAACATCATAGAATTATTTGATGCTTATATGTTGTTGTGCCATCTATTGGTGAAAATAAGTGACATGTTTTATTACTATTTCACAGTCTAATAAATTAAATAATAATTAATCAGTATTCAAATACAATAAATGTAATGTTTTCAAGTTTATGATTATGATTTAATAAAAAGATGTTAAATGATTAAATATAGTGCCCAAGTAAGCATCTTTTTTCATTTAAAATGCATACTTTTTTTATAAGAGCTCAACTTGTATTTTTCAGATACTGCATGAGTAAAAGATAAAAGTAAATAAAATAAATACATTTAAATAATCTATCATTTTAAACCTTAAAGAAGAATCTTATTATGATATATAGGTAATACATATAGGGAGAAGGAAAATATTAAAGTTGGTGAAAAAAAAATTCATAATCTTGTCTTCATTGAAACATTTTTCAAGAATTTCACTTCTTTGTTTACATTCATAGACTCATTGTGGACTTGCAGTAGTATTCAATTGTACGGATCCTTTTTTCTTTTTTTGCAAACAGTGGATTTTGATGACTTATAAAAATTATATATTTATTAAAATATATACATTATATATATTATTTTTTCCATGCCTACGCAGTTTTGTAACATATTCCAGATAAGACCATATGAAAAGAAAAATCTCTTCATATGTTGCGAATGTTCAATTGAAAACAGAATTGGGAGGGTGACAATATTTGTAGAGATTTTGGTACATCTAAATTTAGAACAAAGTCTCAAGTTCAGAATCTCTGGGACTTTACCATGTCCAAATTTCAGATTTTTCTCAATTTTGGGTCATCAAAAATATTGCTTTCTCAATAAAAAGAAAAATTACTTTTGCTACTTAAAAAGGCAAAATGTGATATTCATATATTAAAAATTGCATATAACAGTTATTAATACTAAATTAAACAACCCTTTTCAGTAAATGAATCATAACAAAATAGAAAGTAAAACAAAAACATTTATTTAAGGGAACATAGAATTTAAGAACAAATTGTAACTCACTTAACTATTAAACATTTCATTTAATGTGCACTGCTGTATTGATTTAGGTTTCTCATTCAGTACATAGAACTATTGTTATATTTTGCATCGTTAGGTTTATTTCTCTTGATTATTAAATCTAAAATCTGTCAACCAATTTTTAATAATAATAAGAGTGAGGGGAAAAAAAAACATGTCAGTGTCTTAGTCAATAATCAAGCTAAAATGAAATGTTGAATTTCCAATTCCTTCCCAGCTCCCAATGTTTCTATTTTTAGACTGAAGATTGACGTAAGAATTAGAATAGTAAGAACAGCCATTTACTGCCCCCCCCCCCCCCAATCCCTGCAATAAAAATTTCACATATTTCTTAAACTTTTGATAAAATTCTGCAAAATTGTCACTATTTTATGCAATATCATTTTAAAGCATTGCTATATTTTGCTGTACTGTACAGTTCCTTGTTTGTAACAAGCCTACTGTACAAGAAGCAATATGGGAGGTAGGTACCAATAAATCATATTATGATTATTTCTTATGATAAAATTAATTCGAACGAATTCTGTTTCAATACTAAAGTAACACTGTACTCACTAGATGAAAAGTCAGTTTTAACGCATCACTTGATAATGGATATAATCTTTGTGTGCAATTTAATACTGTGTTCACTTTTATCATGTATTACATAAATTCATTCTGAAACAAGGAATCACTCTCAGTAAAGTATAAATGTCTTAAAACTAGGTGAGTTTAAATCAATAATTAGATATTAAATATCAGTATATAAATTCCATTAAAAGAAAGTCTAAAAAAGTTTTTAATGTTTACAAATACAATATGTCTTAAGGAAGTTAAACAAAAATAAATCATTAAATACAAAACCAAGTGTAATTTATGCATCGAAAGTACCGTAATTTCGGGAGTAAGCGCCGCGGCGCATACGTGTTTAAAAGTTCAAAATATCCGCGATGCGGCGCATACGCAAGGGCGGCGGGTACAATGATTTTTTTTTTTCAACATAGCAGTATCTGGATATCGTGAAAAGCCTTCATTTCATGTTATTTTAGTTTTACTGCCTCAAATACACTTTTAAACACATGCATTCATTAACATTCATTCATATTTCACTTTTATTTACATTCATTTAATCTCAGTATAAAGTTCGTAAACAGTACATAGTATCACAATATATCTTTATTATAAAAACGTAATTACTATAATCAAAATATATTTAACTTACCCATATTTCTCTATTTTCTGTTCAATATTAATAGCTCACTCTTTAAAAGTATTTATTGTATACTTTACAATAGTTGATAAATTGTATTTATTTCATAAGCACACAGCATATGGCGATATTCGATTAAAACGATAATCGATTGGCGTAGTACGTATTTTTTTTCCTATTGTATTTTAAGATAACCTGTGTTTCAATATTAATAGCTCACTCTCTTTAAAAGTATTTATTGTATATTTTACAATAGTTGATAAATTATATTTATTTCATAAGCACACCGCAAACGGCGATATTCGATTAAAACAATAATCGAATAATCGATTTGCGTGGTATGCATCAGGGAGATATAAATAGGTATTCTATAGGTATTCTATTACCATGGTAGGCATACTGGCGTAGTACATATTTTTTTTCTATTGTATTTTAAGATAACCTGTGTTTTATTGTTAATTCATATAAAGATTTTATCGCTATTCTTGTTACTTTTAATCCAATTTTGCCGATCGTATCGTGACTATTTCATGTTTACCGATTTTTCAATGATGCGGCGCTTCTAATGTGTGCGGCGCTTACGTGTATATTTGTTTTTTTTTACCGATTTTTCAATGATGCGGCGCTTACGATGGGTGCGGCGCATATTCCCGAAATTACGGTATCTCCTTTCATATATATACGGATTTTTTAAAAAGTAAAAATGCACTGTATGTGCACAGATTTGAAATTTTGAAATTACTGCAAGTATGATATTGAAATAGGTGAATATTGCATGAAAACACTGCTAATAAAATACAATAAATAGATACACATACAAATCATACTTTTAAATAAGTTACTTTAAAACGAAATGTTGTTTCAATGATTATCACTAGGTCTAACTGAACTACATTACAATCCTTTCAATTATTAATATTTCTTTGCTTTGCTGGGAATCAAAAGTGAAATAAAGTAAATCTGATAAAGAAATATTATTTTAATACTTAAAATAATAACAATTCCACATGAAAGTTGCGATATAACACGCAAATAGAAAATTATGTAACCAGCTAGTCAACACAATTTTATGATTAAATTTCCGATTAACGCGATAATATCGGAAAACTTTTCGATTAAAGATCCTTGTTCGATTAATAATATGCTATGATGCCTTCTATCCTAGCAAAATATCATATACTTTTCATCCGAACAAAATTTCAGGAATTTGTTTTTTGTGTGATGCACATTAAGTTTTACCATGAACGTAGAAAGACTTTCGTTTATAACCGAAATATAAAATAGGACATCATGCTACATTAAAGAAAAAGCCAAAATGTACTTTAATTCGATTACCTATTCGATTTAGTATAAAATCATTTTCCATTTGATTATACCTAGAACTTTACTGAAGTGTTTCAACAAGTTTATGCAATTTTCTGCCTTTGAAATCATACTAAGATATTAGATTAGTTCCATAAAGGGCTCACAATAATAATTAAGAAAAACATGTTAGATGCAGAACGGTTAGATGGAGACGGCAGAAACAACGATTATCGAAGTAGGATTTTTAATCGAACTATTAATTAGATTAATTTCGCCATCTTGTTGAGGGTTGGTAAAGAAGTAGGGTGTGGTATGTTCTGTCCATCAATCTAAATATTAAGTTAGTTATACTTAGTTATTGGTTGATATGAAAAATAATAGATGATATTTTGATTATTTATCAAGTATTATTATTGTGAATATGAGTTATTTCAGCTCAGTTATAAAAATAGGTTGGTATTTACATTGCTTTCCTCTTAGATTAGCATTTAGTAATTCGAATTCATAGATTTCTGTATTTAAGTCACCTGTATTTTGGACTAAATTAACAATGAATTTCAGTTCCTATAAAACAATGAAGTGCTTTTTGTCCCATATCCCTACTGAATACTTTTTATTTGCTGTAGTTGGGAGAAAAAATAATTCAGTAAGATAATATTTTATTTTGTTTAAATCATTTGTATGTGACTTCTCAATTTTATAAAATGACTACTACTTTTCTGTTGCACCAACACCATTGTCACCAAGCATAATAGTTGGCACCTAAAGAATATTAAATTTTTTCATTTGATCTTGAACACAAAAATTTGTCACAAACTTATATCACATATCTGTTCCAATCTACTATTGCATTGTGGTTCATTTAGAGTTGAAGCCCACGAAACTGAATTGAAGTCTTCTCTTGACATGACAAACATATAAATCTCGCAGGAATAAAAAAGACTATGTCATTCATCAAAACCATGTTTTCTTTTGTAATCCTATGCTTTTTCAGCATGATCATAAGCAAATTGGGTACATTATCGCAACGATTAATTTCCATTTTTAAAAAAAGTCCGTCGTCAAATTGTAATGCCCAATAAACAAATGGAAGAATGTGGCCATTTTAATCGGAAAAAGATACAAGAAATTCAGAAAGGCCCCACTTGTTAAAATGTCAACTATCAGTAACTTTAAACAATGAAATGTGCAATATATTACTGATAACAAAAAATAAATAAAATACTTGGATACATTTTTATTTACATTATGTTACTAAATTACCCCTCTTGGCTGGTAGATAAATGTTTTGATGCAAGTTGAAACTATATACATGTTCTATTCTTTATATACACCTTTCTATTTCTACCATTCTATATACATCTTTCTATTACTATATACATAACTATGCATCATAACATGTTTTTTGTTTTTTTTTTCTTTCAGTATGATGTCGCCGTTTAATGATGTAATTTTTATTTTAATTAATGAAATAACTAATAAATCAGTAAAACATGATTAAAAATACAAATGAACATTGAAATAAAAAATCCCTTGATGATATAACAAAAGATGTAATGCATTGCATCTGATGTCAAGTGAATGGGATGCAACAATCATACATTTTTGGTGTGAAATCCTATAGTTTGGTGATAGTTTTTTTTTATGGAAAGTGATTGACAGATAATTTAGGTTAATATTATATACCTCAAAATCTTCATTGCAGATAAAATTCCAAACTCACCTATAATTTCATTTAAAAATTTTTTATAGCTAGACATTTTTCATGTTTAGTTCCATAGACCTGAGAGCATTTTATTGAAATTTTCTTATTGTAAGCCAAATTATGAAATCCATCTCAACAAAGCTAAAAATGTATGTTATAACTTAACAAAGAACATTTTTGATGATAAAAATGGAAAATTAGCATGTTTTGCATAGTTACAATCAAAATAAAAAAAATTATTCATATTCAGCAAGTAGTGAGCCGAATGTTTTGCAATAAAAATCCTTTGCATGCTCAGGATTGAAATAAATGGCCCATGCAACTGGCATAATGCAATTGAAAATTGTTAAATGTTTCCCACATTTTTTGCATATTAGAATACTTGTAAAATTGGCATTTTAGAAATTTTTTATTATCAACAATTTCTGCAGACAATCGCAATTTTCGTCAAGTGATCGCAGGAAAAAACTAGGATTCTTGTCAAACGATTTCGAAATAAAACATCAATTTTTAAAAAGCGACCATGAAGTAAAACAGCTATTTTCAACTATTGACCATGAAATGAAACTGAAAATTTTTGCAAACGATTGCAAAAAGACGATTTTCATCAAAAGATCGCAATAATATAACCATGATTTTCATCAGACGATTGCAAAATAAAAGCACAATTTTATTCAAACAATCGCGAAATAAAACCATGATTTTTTGAAAGGGACCACAAAATAAAACTTATTTTTGGCAAACAATCATGAAATAAAACTACGATATGTTTTTGTTATTGTTGAGGTAAGTAAACTGCCACTGTGATAATTTTATTTTTATATACCTACAAATATGTCTCCATAATATTCTTATTTTTTAAATATTACCGTAAAATCCTGTTAATCCGCACTTCTCGATTAAGCGCTCCCTTCCCACATTGTAAACAAACTGGAAAATTCAAAAAATCCAGAGTAAGCTCCCTCCCCCCAAAAAAAATTTCCCTGTACACGTCAAGACCAATACCAAAAATTTTATCTTGCGAGTGTTTTTTTTTCCCAACGGATCAGAAAGGTGTGCAGATTCTTTCATATATCGCAAATATGTACAAACACAAAAGTAACGTACACAATTTCAACTGTTGCCAATCTGAAGAAGCAATACAGCCAAACATTAGTTTTGCTGTAAATTTATCTCCATGGCGATATGAACGTAATAATAATATCGATAGTGAAAGTTTCTCATGAAATAAGTTTTAAAATGTGTATTTGATGTTGTGTGTGAAATGTTTTGATTAAAAACAATGTATTTATTTTATCAAAGAATTTATAGTTGTATTTAGCTTTATTATCAAAACCAACCACAAAAATTTATCGATTGCTGGATTACTAGATGGCGCCAAAGTCGAATTTGTAGCGTATTTTGTTCTATCTTTTTTTTCAAAATGTTTTTCTTTTCTCACTTTATTAAAATAATGAATACTTTGCAACGATCGGCTATTAGTATCCTCCCCACCACCACCACCACCGACCATCACCCATAGATATCATATACTACAATTTTAATACTGTGTAAGCCCCCTCTGATTATTTTACGATTTTCCATCGCATATGTTGGGGCGGATTAATGGGATTTTACAGTACTTGTAAAATTATTTAAATCTAGAAACCATGGTAATAAGTGGCCACTAACTTGACAGCAGTGGCTACTAAACCTACAGCCTCTACCGGCTACTGGCTACTAGTGCAAATATTGAATTTTAACGTTTATCTTGTATCAATTTCATGAATTTATCATACACTTGTTCACACCTTCCAAAGCTCGGCACAATCAGCCTGCAAGCGGGACTTCTGTGTTCTTCTTAGGGGGCCTGAGCCTCTCAAGCATGCATTGTTTTTTCGGTATAAAATAAAATTTTTGCACTAGATTTGTTTTTAAATGTTTCTTCGTAAGAAAAAAAACAAACAATGTTAGCTTTATTTCTTACAGACAAAGTTCATATAATTGTCATTGATTCGATATTGATGATTCTGAAAGTAAACGTGAAAACATAAAAAAATATTTAAAACATTGTAAAGGATAGAAGATTTTATGAAATTAAAATTAAGTAATGCTCCTTAAATGTGAAAATAGTGATATTATCCATGCAATTTATTATCTATATTATATATTATTCTATGGTATATACAATTAAAAATTTTATTTTATTAGTTCAGTATCACAGTAAATGTGGGCCCCACTAACTGCTTTGCCAGAGCCCTTGTTACGCTGTTCCGAAAATTACTCCTTCAATCTATTATGATGATAAAATAAATTTTAAATCACAAATGGTACAAAACACTGTACCAAAAAATTAAATAGGGGAGAAACAAAATACGTGGTAAGAACATGGTAGAAGAGAAATGCATTTCCAAAGAGAAGAAAACTTTTCATGCAGTAAAGAATATCCAGGTCATTCTAAAATACATTATTAACAGATGTCGGCTTTCCTGAAAACACCTTTTTCATCCCTGTCCATTTCTTCATTGCTTTTTGTTTCAGCTGCAAATCATGAATAGTTTCAGAAGTAACTGTGTGTAGCAACAGTGTTTATATGGTCCGTTTGTATGGTTTGTATGGTCCTTGAAATGCCTCAACCCTTTCAAAAGTAAAATTTAGTCCTTAAAAGTCCCTAATTTTGCCCTCCTATTATTTCTTAATTAGAATAAAAATCTGTTATGTTTTGACAAATTTTTGTTTTATGTTATTACATCATCCCTCCACAATACCCAAAGCCTGAAATGTTTAAAAACAATTTTTTACTAATTGTGCTCTATTGGTTGTGTTATTTTAATCCTAATAATATTATAAATCTGATTGTGTGCAAATGTTAGGCTGAAGCCAGCGTCAAAATGAAGCATTTAATTATCCTGTATCTTTGCATATAAGTTGATTATAACCCTCAAATGAATATATAGGCTGGTTTTTGTTTATTTTATTTCAATATTTTTCTTAATAACTCAAAATTTCAATATTTTCATAGAGAGTAAATGGACATTTTTTCGTATATTTTAAAATGGTTGGTTGGTTTGGCCCAAAGGGCCCGGTTTTGCAGCTTTTTTTAAAATGGTTAAATTTATTTTACTGTTGCTAATACTTTATCGTTGCCAATATAAAATAAAACCCCTGAGTAATAATTTTTAATCAACAATTTATTTTCAAGTGAAAAATTTCCACGTGAAAAATGAAAAGGAAATGAATTATTTAAGAAGTAAACAGAATATGAAATGATGTCATATTAGAAACAAAACGTGCGTTTTCAAATATTTGATAATAATACAAAGTGCATAAATACGAGTAAATATGGAAAGCAAGCGAATGTGATGTCATATATAGAAAAATAAAACAGATTTGTTTTGATGTTGAAATAAAATGATCTTGGGTTATCAAATTATTTGTGATTAATTTCTCTTTTTTTCTTTTTTTTTTTTGACATGAAAGTAATTATTTTAAATGTACGTAATATATGTATTTTAAATGTATGTGTTGTAAATTAAAGTTCTGTGTTTTAAATGAAATGAGTGAAAGATTTATATTTTTAATGAATTCAGTATGAATGATGGGATAGGTTGGCGATTTATCGTCTGCACACGGCTAACATAAAGATACCATATTTTTAATTTAAATTTTAAAAAGTAAAATATATATATATATATATATATATATATATATATTTTGGATGGCAAATGTCAATGATATGCATCGCAAAATTATCCGTATCGAAAATCAGAAAATCTTAATAAAAATAACTATATTTTTAAAAAGAAAGTTGCTTTTCTCATAAAAGCTAAAGATTTAATATGATTGTGTCGAAGTAACAGCATTTTTCCTCTATCATTTTCCCACAGTCGAAACACATTTGTAAATCGTCGTTTAGAACCGGAATTTAATTTTACATTTCTTTTAGTTTTAAAATAGGAAAAACTTTGTTGTCGTTTTTAAATATAGCTTTTTTTAAAGTTGTTTCATAATAGATTTTTGTAAAGTCTTGTAGGATAAGAAAAATTGCATAGATTTTAAAGCAATGTTTAAGTAAAATTACAATATTTTTTATACTTAAAAAACAACAATGTTATCGAAAAGAAAATCGATTTTACCAACAAATTCACGTAATGCAAAAGCAAAGAAGAAATCAAAAAGTAATGAATCTTTTCTTCCAGCCGAATTGCGTAAACATAAGCCGATCGTGCCAATTCATAACATTATAAACGTGAAAGTGCGTTCTATATAGTAGAATTTTTTTTACATATAGGTAGAAAATTTCCGAGAATAACAAGGTTAGGGGTCTGTAATTAAGTCCATAGTCAATTTGCTTTTTTTTTTTAATCAAGTGAAATTTGGCGCAAAATTAAATACATTGTTGTAACCAGATTTGTTTTTTGCGTGGTAAACACTTAATGGTATTTTAGATGATCATTTCCCCGCTCACCTTTGATGCCAACTATGATTGTAAAACATATTAAAAACTATTAGCCGATAATTTTCTAATATTCTTATTGCATCATGATGGTTCATACTTTAAACCTGAATCGGTCATGCCATTGTCGTTCAATTTTTATTCCTAATCCTAACCCTAATCGTATCCTATCCTAATCCTGATAATAACTTTAAAGAATATTCTTTGACACGAATATGTAAATTAAATCAATATCCATAAATGGAATGAATGGAAAATAGAATAAATAGAAATGGCAAAATAAAATAACAAGAAAGTACATTTATTCGACACCTAACCCTAGAGAAAGCGTAAAAAATTTCAAGCGCATGGAATAAATTAAAATAATCCTATATATACTAACAAAAATATGTAAATTTAGATAATCAGATTTGTGTCGTCGGTATTTATTTGCTAATAGTGTTCTTGACGCGATAAAGAAAATATCGAGGTTAAATTGGACAGAATTTAAAGTACTTTCTATCACCTTTATTTACATTTTAGAATCGCATCAGATTGTTATATCTTTGTGAAATATCTATCAATGTATAAAATTCACAAGCAGTTTGTTCACTATTTACACCACTTAGCGTGAAACACTTAATTTAATATATACATAAACAAGATAATGTAGTAAGAAATATATAACATATGTCTATGCAAATAAACAATATAATAATGCCCATTTAGCAATGCACACATATACAAATTGTACACCAAATACCACCTAAAATAGCACTGTTGTATAGAAGAATTCTGCCTGTGTTGTTTTTCATTTTACGAAAAGGAATTCTTCGATTTTCACGATTTTACTGGGTCCTCCTTTTTTCATTAGTTGCAGTTTCATTTTCGCGATTGTATATATATTATTTGGCATGAAATTTCACTTTTTTAAGACTGGGTTATGTCAAGGCCCCTATAGCAAACAAATACCGTATGGTCTCCTATAAAATGTGATAAAGCTTTGGTTAATTATATATGTTGTTAATTATCAAGTGAAATGTTTTGCTAAATTAATGCATTTATTCTTTTTTTAATGTTACGTGAACGAAGTCACGGGTAACAGCTAGTAATAAATAATTAGTCATCTAAACTCTCTTACCAAGCACACAACATTTTAAGTATCTTTAAAAAACTAATTAATATTTTTCCCTGTTCTATTTGTAACAATAAAAATGTTTCTATGCAACCCCAATCTAGCAAAGAATTCCGTTTATCACCTTTGATCACACCCCCCCCCCTCTCACAGCTCACACAGTTTAAAATCTTTAATGATGTAATTTTTTTCGAACTTTTACAGCTTTATTTGTACTTTATTGTAACAATAAATAATCAATTATCTAAATTTTTTGTTCCATCTAAAATTGCTGCTTCCCTCTTCTCCTTCCTACCTCTTTCCTGGCATAAAAATTTAAAGTCTTTAAAATTACATAATCACATAAAAGATCACTAATTACAATTAAAATATCGATAAAATGCTTAAGTGATACAAAGAGAAACACAAAAGCCTTATAAAAACCTTTTAATGATTGATATATATTTCAGCGCTCATATATGGTTATCATATAGGCTATATATTTTTTAAATGTATAACAATAAACAAAAATATTCACACAAAATTTGATCACAAATTGTTTTCAAGTTTATTTTCAAAATTTGCGAGAATATTTTTGTTTATTGTTATATATTTTGAAAATGGCACTGCATATGAGTGTTGAACCATATGTCGATCATTAAAAGGCTTTTATAAGCATTTTGTTTTTCTCTTTTTATTACTTAAGCATTTTATCTATATTTTAATTGTCTTTAAAATTCTTTCATTTAAATTTTTTACTATCATTTTTGTACATCTTTAGTAATGATAAATAAATAATTAATAATCTGATCAACTGTTTCTATCTCAAAATAAAATCTGCTTCTCTTCCTCTTTGCCCTCCCCCCCCCCTCAACTCTCAGAATTTAAAATCTTACCTCTTTAATATTTTAAGACATTTTCTGTACTATTTGTTGCTTTATTCTTACAGTAAATAATCACTCATCTAAATTTTTTCTGTCTCCCTGCCCAGGTAGAAATTTAAAAATCTTTGAAACTCTATTTCTTCTCCTGTTCCATTTCTAGAGCCTCGATCAACCTCACGGGATGCATTCTCAAAATAATCTCGAATTGCAAAATGATATCCAGTTTAAATTTTACTCCACTGTTTTATCTTAAAAAATATGCTATTTTATTTCCATAATGCTATTTTCAGTCTAAAATGAAAGCTATTTATTGAAGCTTCTTTGGCATAATATTTGAATTTCTATTAATTTCACAGTTTCTTATAAATTTATTTAATGAAATTCCACGATAGTTCAGTGATGATAGATATAAAAAAATCATTTTCCTATCAACAGTAAATGGAAATTCATTTTAACTCATTTTGAGACCTCCTGTAACTGGAAGCCTGGTTTTATGCTCCTATGACAATCAGACCCTGCCTATTTGTAGCTTTGAAATAGAGTCCTGGATTGAATTGAATTGGCAACCCAAATTTATCCAATTGTGACCTGACCTGTCGGTCGGGTTGAGTTGATGCTAATTTTTTCATTACAGTTTGAATTCGCCTGAAATGTTTCAGGTGTGAGTCAATTTCAGGTTTTGTTTTAATTCTTTTAGGTCCAGTTAATATTATCCTGATTTTTCAAAAGAAAGTCATGAATATTCCCTCCCCCATAGGGATAACTTCTTTAGTTATTCAAGGGTTTTGCAGCCCTGGATACCCAAGCGATTTTTCTAAATTTCTCATTTCTTCTCCTTTTGTTGTTTCTTTTTTGTTTCACTCTTTTTAATGTTTTCTGTTTTGTTTCTTCTCATTCTGTGTTTGTTCTTTTTTTTTTCATGTTTTTTGAGTTAGCCTGTTTATTTACTAATACATTTTGTTCAAACTGTTCTTCGTTTTACTAAAACTTCTTTTCTCTCTTTTAATGTTTTTAAGAAAAAGACAAAATGGAAAAAAAAAAGAATGAAAAATTTAAAAGGGAAACAAGTTATAAAATTAATTTAAAAGTGAGGAAAAATGCAACATAACTTTCAATGCCATTATTGATGTCTAAGACAATTTTCTGCAATCATTTCTTCATGCTATGGACTGCACTCAATAATGTATCACTGGTGAGTAGTTGCTTTTTTAAAAGCAGGCAGGCTTTTATTTTTACTTTTGATATGTACTTTGGTTGAGCATGTCTCTAAAGGGAAAATGTGCCATTAAACCTTATACAACTAACTAACCTGACTATTTTTCAATTGGAAAAAACTATATACTATTTGAGTATTAATAAATTATATATATTTATTCTTTTCAAAACAAAAAATTATATAAAATTGACATTGAAGAAACTGCTCTTCGTTTTACTAAAACTTCTTTTCTCTCTTTTAATGTTTTTACAAAAACACAAATGAGAAAATTAAAATAAATTTAAAATTTAAAATAGAAACAAGTTATAAAATTAACTTAAAAGTGAGGAAAAATTCAACATAAATTTCAATGCCCTTATTGATGTCTAATAAGGAGAGTGCCAAGCTTGGTAATCACAGATTTTGATTATTTGTATATATGTTGTAGGGTACAAGCCCCTTAGTCTCGGGTTCAATGGATTTTATACAACGCTCCTTAGTTAGTCAAGAAATGGGGGGTCTAATATTATAACACAACTTAAGTACTTACTTTTGTAACAAAATGGCTATGTTGGTCGTAGCTCAGTTAGTATGGCATCTGCTCGTTGTTCCGAGGGCCCGGGTTCGATTCTGGAATGTGCTACATTTGTTTTTCTCCCTTTTTTTAATAAATATACTTGTAATTATAATTTAATAATCTCAATAAAAAATTTTGTTAGCATAATTAAATTTTAATTTGGCATTTTTGACTTTTTAAAATATTATTAAACATTTCTCATCATTTAAATAGCTTTAAAATAATTGGATCTATTATTGACTAGTAAAAATTCAAATATCTTTACAAAATCAGCATATTTACTATCGAATTATAGAATTCTTCTCCCATCGCAATAGAAAACGAAGATATTTCAGATGCTGGATTATTTGTTAAAAATTCATTGTTTTGCAATAACATTTTACAGTACTTCAACACATTTGTGACATCACTTTGCTGATTTTCATCGAATCTCCACTCTTCAGATTGATCTTCTTGTAAACTACAGCTTGCTTCTTCCATTTTTATATGATTATAAGCTGTTATAGAATGATACACACTTGTGCGATGAAATTTGAAAACAAAAACCACTTAACTGCAACAAACTAAAAAAAAGAAATAACCAAAGTCTGTTAAAAAAATATGCATATAATGTTATGTACATTAGAAATGCATGTTATACTGGGTTTTAAAAGGAATTCTAAATGTTATTTTACACAAGTTTAAACAACAAATGAAAAAAAAGAAATGAAAATATTTTTAAAGTTACCGTATTTTCAGGAATACCCGCCGCACTGTCGTAAGCACTGCATCTATGAAAATCTATTTTTTTTAAAATATAACCACGTAAGCGTCGCACACAAGAAACTCAAATTTATTTATAAATATTTTCACTTAAAGAACACAAAAAGATGAATTAAACAAGTAATCCTAATAATATTATAAATCTGATTGTGTGCAAATGTTAGGCTGAAGCCAGCGTCAAAATGGAACATTTAATGATCCTGTATCTTTGCGTATAGTTTGATAATAACACTCAGATGAACATAGGCTGGTTTTGTTTTTTTTATTCAAATATTTTTCTTAATAATTCAAAATTTCATTATTTTCATAGAGAATAAATGAAATAAATTTTTCGTATAATATTTTAAAATGGTTAAATTTACTTTACCGTTGCTAATACTTTGTCGTTGCCAAAACTAATTCAAAACTCGAAATAATAATTTTTACTCAACAATTTAGTTTCAACTGAAAAATTTTCACGTGAAAAATGAAAATGAAATAAAAAAATTAAAGAATTAAAAAGAAGATTAAATAATTTTATTAAAAATAAAACATACTTTTTTTTAGTTTTTGATAATAATACAAGGTCTCAATATGCTTAAATATGGGAAACAGGTGAATATGATGTCATTCATTTAAAATAAAGCGGATATTGGTGAAATAAAATGATCTTGGGTTTTTTCTTCACTTTTTTTTTTTTTTTTTTTTTTTTGTAAGATAACAATACTTGATGTTTTAACGTCTGCGCACGGCTAATGTAACTAAACCGTAATTTTTATTTAAATTTTAAAAAAAGTAAAAAGTAGTTTCAAAAGAAAATGGTTAGCAATAGTCAATAATATGCTCCGCTAAATTATCCATGTTGAAAATGATGTCATGGATAGTGAGAAATAGTTATTTCCTTCTTAAAACTAAAAGGGACTTTAAACTAAAAGAAATAACTCGATAAAAAAAATGACGAATGTTAATAGTTCCATTTTTGTTGATAAAACCTAAAGATTTAATATCATTTCGTTAAAATAACATAATTTCCACTATGCCAGTATTGAAATTAATTGCCTGGAAAAGAAAATTAACAAGAATTATGTCATTAAAAAGGGATTTCTCTGAGGCAAAAGAGACTTCATATTTGAAATAAGACGGGAATTTTCCAATACGTTTTAAATTGAGTGTGAATTAATTCCTTATATTAACAATACAAAGATCAGTAAGTATAGAAAGTAGATGAGTTTCACGCCATCCATATTTATAACGAAAATTTTAAATGTTTTGTTATCTATACTGATTATGAAGCATGAGTATTCGTTATATAATGAAAGTTTTCTGCTAAAAATCACATCATAATTTTAAGAAAATGAAAATGAAAACGAACCTATTATATTAAAATCTGACCGTATGTTTGTATTTCGCAACTATTCCTAAACTATCGAACGCAACGCGATTTACTTAATACCGGTTATCATTGATCCGAGGATGTTACACAAACTCTCAGAATTAAAAAAATTAAATTAGATGCTAAGATTTTTTTTTTTTTTTTTGTAAATTTTAACGTAGTTTCTCTAAAAATGGAAAGTAAATTACTCCATATTTGTGTATAAAAAAGTAGAAATAAAACAGATCAGTATATTTTTTACACCATTTTCTCATTAAAACTGAAAAACAGAATTTATTTTCACTTTGAACAGATGGTGAAAACAAAATCTTGATTTCAGTAAACTAGCCAAAAAATAAAAACATATTTTCACATATTGTTAATTTATTAACAATTTATTAACAATTTATTCTGTAGAACAAAAATTGCCTATCAACATACTGTTATTTAGAAAACAAGATTTGTTTCAGCTATACATTAAACCAAGGAGGCAGAATTGAATTTAAAGAAAAGGCATATACTATTTCCAATTAATGTTTTTTTTTTTTGAAAGATGGCTGTTAAAACGTTTCACAAAGGCGTTAAAAGTAAAATTGTTTATCAGGTAAAATTGACATTTGTTTTTACCCAATTCGTCTATTTCCATGATTTTATTTGGCCCTCCTTTTTGCATTGGTTGCAATTTCATTTTCGTGACTATTTGGCACAAAATTTCACTTTTTTAAGACTGAGTTATGTCAAGGTCCCTATAACAAAAAATACCGTATTGTCTCCTATGAAATGTGATAAATAGTTAGTAATTATTATTGTTTTTAATTATCGGGAGTGAAATATTTTGCTTAATGTATTTATTCTTCTTTTAATATTGCGTGAACGAAGTCACAGGTAACAGCTAGTTAAATATAAAGAAATATTGTATTATTATTAATATATACATAAAAATATTTTCACTTAAAATGCTGGAAAAAAAATATATAAAAGAATATCGTATAGTGACTTTGCTGAGACCATATCAGCATAACTAGTGACGTTCCCTTTTTTTCTTTTTTTAAAGGGGTAGATTCCGTTTGACGAAAGACATATTAAATTTAATGTATGCACATGCCAAAAAAATGCAAACAAGTGAAATATTACTGAAAAATGCTGTGTAATAAACCCTATAGTTATATGAAAACATTTTAAAAATACGTAGTTTTATGTTAACTCCCCAGACTACTGCTAAAAGCAGCTTTTCGTCACCGGAGCAATAACAAAACAGAGAAAAATACAGTATTAAACTTATACATCAGAAGCTGATGATGTAATTCTGATAACGTTTGATGACTTCAGACTTCAGAGAGTTGAATAAACAAAAACAAACAACAGATAATTCTCTCCTTTTGCTTTAAAGTTGCTTTTTTGGGGCTGCTTTAATTTTCTATTATCTGATTATTTTTTAATAAAAGTTTATTAAACAGCCTAATTTACTATTATTGCAACTTGCTGAAAATTTGAACAAATTCTTTCTATTAACAAGAGAGATATCAATTCTTTTTTTAACAAAAAGGAAAGAATGGGTTTTGCTTTTCGTTCTTTTTCTTTTAATTATTTTTTCTGTTTGCTTGAAGCTCGATTTCTTTTTCCTGTGCAGGGCTCAGGATAAATTTTTATCTTTTATTCCGGGCTAATAGAGTTTTTGTATAGAGCGGGTTGTTCTCAGGCCGAACATTTAACTTTTATACTGGTCCATGCCAAGGTTCCCAGGTAGCACAAATATATTGGTCAATATCAAAATTTGTTATTATAATATCAAAAATCAATATCATATCAAATATCGAAATATATCAAAATTTGATATTGGCCAACGTTAAATAACCCCTCCCTAAAATAATATTCAGGAATATTACTTTTTGAATCATCTAGAACAAAGAAATTTTCATATGAACCATGACACGAACAGTTAGTTATCCAGACGAATCCCGGTGAAGCATACGTCATTAAAAGTACGGTGTCATGCAATCGCAGAACACCAGTGCTACCTATAAGATGTGCAAAAGCAACTTATCACACGATGAAGAAATTCTGAGACAACTAAACTTAGAAAAGTGTCTGAGAAAAGGTAAACAAGCAATGGCACTGAAACAAGGGGCCTCCGCGGCCAAGTGGTTAAGACACCATTCCGCTAATCGCTTGAGAGCGTACTGTTGTACGTAATAACACTGTCAGCCCCATTGCACACACTTTGTGGAGCTCCTGGTTGTAATTCTCTGGTGTTTTAAATTTCCTTGTGGCTATCTCGTCCTTGTATATTGACGATGACTTATAAGCAGACACTTGATGTCAAGCACACAAGTCAGATGTATGTTCTCAATAAAACTGAAACAAATTTACGTTCTCTCGAGAGGGTGTACGAACACATAGTTTAAGAAGACAATATTTGAGCAAATGGTAAACTAAACTTACCACTAAAACAAAATATTTCCAACATTAGCTAAAAAGGTCGCAACGTCCCTATTTTCATTCTGATATCCAGAGGATACAGTGCTTATTGATGAGTGCAGGTAACACATAGTCATTTTTTACTTGAGAGCTGGTGAGACCAACATTTTTCATCCCACTGATTGCTCAAAAATAAAGAAATAACCTTTCACGGACATCCGAGGTTAGGAGACGTTTTCTAATGTTTTGGTACAAATTTGAGAGCATGTGACAGTTGATCAAAGAGGTAAAAATGGCATCGTCAGATATCAGTATGGAAAAAAAACATGTATTATAAAACATCCCTATGAAAATCAAAATTACCATACCCGCCGCTCTGGCGTAAGAGCTGCACTTAGAATATTTTATACTTTTAAACTCATACAAGCAATTACCCGCTATTGCGGTACAATTTTTAAAAAGTGTAATTCGCTAAAGTATATTGATTAATCATGAAAAGGAAACATATTAAGTTAAATGTATAATAATCTAAAAGATGGTAGCATCAAATATTATTTAAATTTATAGGGCAGTTGCAATCAGCTGATCAACCGTTGTATTCGCTTGGAGGTAAGGGTAATTCCACCAATCAGAACTGCCTATTTGTACTGTTTACCTCCAAGGTGAAGTCAATTGCAATTGTCCTATTTAAAGATTAGAAAAGTAAAAGCTCTCTTAACCCTCCATACTTATGACTAATCATTGCATTAAACACAATCATTAAAAAACGATGATAAACGTTTCAAGTACAATAGATTTTTTCCAACCAAATCATAAAATACATCCTTGGTAGGCTACAGTAACTACCCATTTCGTATAGTTGTTATGCAATTTATCTTCTACTCAGATGACTCGGGTTCAACTCCCATCTATGATCAAAGCGATTCCTTTAAAAATTAAGTGCTGCATTACAGCACCAATTGAAATTCATTTGAAAAATTCTAACTCACCTACATTTCTTCTAAGTTAAACTAGTCACATATGGCAATCCCAAAACTTTCTTCTATCTCATACATGTTAATGCTTCCAAATTTGCTATCCAACCACTAAAACAATCAGTATTTTTTATCATTCTGTTGTACGTCAGCTGTTTGCGAATTTTCGGGTTACTTAGATGTGAGCAGCCGATGTATTATACTAAACTATCAAAAGTCCTTCTGGCCTGTACCGGCAGGAAAAGATAGCCTCCCTGTCACTTGGTTTTGAGATTTTAGCTAATTCTACTGAAAATACACAAAGCTAAAATGCACGGAACACAGTTACAGAAGAGTCATTCCCAGGCCCGGACTGGCTTCTTTGAGGGCCCTCGGCTAGAGACTGTTAAGGGGCCCCTTACACAAAGGAATTTAGGGGAAATAGAATATTAGAATATTTAATTTTTGAAATTTAGGTTTACTTGCCTAAAAACCACATTTAGCTATTTTGAAGCAACAAACACAAAATGCTAATTTCTGAACACGTGAGTACTCAAAAAGAAATTCTATAAAGAGCAAGTGTAGAAAATAGGTATTACCCTAACAGCATGGCCAGTCGATGTGAAGTCCCCTTGACGTCAAACATGTGGTTAGAAGTGTCACAAACGCTACGGTGAATCAAAATATGGGATATTTCACTGTCTCATTATTACTCTCAAATGATTGTTAACACTGAAAACTCACTGTCGCTTTGTGATGGCTCACCAGGTGACATTACAATGAAGTCACCTTATGATTCTCAAGTCACTGTCAGTTGAAGACTGAACTTTGAAGTCATTGTGAGCATTGCATTGTGATGAGTCGCCAAATAATGTCACAATCAAGTCGCATGGTGACTTTCCGGTGACCGACACTCATATTGTGAAGTCATCATTGCACTCCTTTGTGAAAAGTCACCAGATGATTTCATTTTCTGTCACTTGGGAACTTGCCACAGAACAGCTCTCATGATGACTTTACAATGGAGTGTCAAAATGACAGTCACATGAGAGTCACAAGATGACTTCATTGTAAAGTCACCTGGTGACTCGCCAAAAAGCAGCAGTCATGGTGACTGTTCAGTGGAGTGACCAAATGAGAGTAAAAATGAGACGAATGAAAGATATCACATTTCTGTTCATTGTAGTGATTGTGACAATTGTGACCATTTGTGATGTCAAGAAGACTTTGACACATCGACTGTCTGTGCTGTTAGGCTAGTACCTATTTTCTACACTTGCTGTTTATAGAATTTCCTTTTGAGTACTCACGTGTTCAGAAATTAGCATTTTGTGTTTGTTGCTTAAGTTTTGCACACTAGTGTATATTATTTTATGTACTGTACCTAAACTATTTCCATGCTAGAAAAAATAAGTATATTAAATTATTAGGGGCGGATTATTACTTAAAAATGAGATTGAGAAATATTGTTAGTTTTAGGCAACTAAATCACAGTGTTGAAGTCATAATAATCTAAATCCTACTGTAATACATAAGCAAATATTTAAAAGGGACACAGCGGTAATAAAAAACCAAGTATATTGAAAAAAAATTTACAATGTCCTCTTTAATTTTGATTTAATTGTTACAAATTGTAAAATAGATTTTATAACAAAAAGAAAAATAGCTCAACAATACCTTGGTATACAGATATAGCGAACTAAGAAATGTTATGTGATTGTGAATGGCTGTTTACTAACCTAACAGTTTTTTGGCCAGTTCTTCACTGGTCCTGGCTACTTCATCTATAATAACATATTTATCCAAGTTATAAAATAAGTCTTTATACGTTCATGAAAGAAGATTAGAATAAGGAGTTGGCTTAAAGTAGATCTAAGTCGATTCTATTTTAAGTTTCGAAAACACCTTTCACAGGTGATTTGTGTACAAGGTATGGTTAGTACAAACTTGTAAGCTACATACAGGTTGGTAAACATTCTAGATTGTGAGAACTAAAATAACTTCTTAAAACACCATCAAAAACTTTAAAATGTGCTAGGCCTTTCGAAAGATCTGAGTCTTTCTTCGTCAGGCGCAAAAAGACGTGCGTCTACTACGAAAGCAGCAGCAAGACTGAAAAATGACTTGATTTCAGTCTTGCTGCTGCTTTCATAGTAGACGCACGTCTTTTTGCGCCTGACGAAGAAAGACTCAGATCTTTCGAAAGGCCTAGCACATTTTAAAGTTTTTGATGGTGTTTTAAGAAGTTATTTTAGTTCTTAGTGATTCACACCAGTTTCAACTTATTTTATTAGATTGTGAAAGTTCAAAAACAACAAGTGCATGATAAACACCGAAAACATTGTTTCTTGTCAGAGCAGTAACCATAAAGGTTTTCATCTTCTTCAAATTCGGATTCTACATTGTCTTATTCTCAGATTTTTTTAGCTTGATTCAGTTTGTCTTGTTTTCTTTCAATGTTAGTTTGTTAAGCCATTATAAAACTTTCATACTGATCTGCAAACTGTTTCAGCTCTATCAATAACTGACTTCTTCCAATTTTACAAAGTTTAAAAATGCTACAAAGGACTTCCGTAGGAAAATTATCCAGCATTACGATTTCATTAAATTTCTTTGTGTCTAATCAGGAACAATCTCCGAAAATTTCTTTGTTTGGACTTAATATTTTTAGATACTTCTCCTGGCACAATCTAAAACACTGAAAAAGTCTTATTTATAGCATTTATAGTATGAGCAGTTAAGATTCCTGGAGCTCCTTCCATTGATTTTTCAGCAGGTATTATGTATTATATTTTTCTTTGAAGTTCTTTTTTTCCTTGAAATCTAATTCTACTCCTTTATCAATACTGTTATCTTCTAATTTTCTATTAACTGTACTTTCATAATATTTTGTTTTAGAAAACAGAGTCTGAAAGTGTTTATCATTTCTTTTATCCCTTGCTTGTAGAAGCAGCTACTCTACCATGTTCCAGGCTGTCGAATATAGTCAATGGTTTTACTTTGTAAATATTTTGAAATAAGAGATGTAACAAGAAACATATCTAGTTAAACAATCAACATAAATAGGTTTTCAAATATGGACCATTGACTGATCAAATTTCTAGCCATGAATTTAGATTTGCAGTCAAAACTTCTATATAATATTTCTTTTAAATCATTAATAAAATTGAATAGTTTCTCTGTGTTTACACTCTCCCCAGTTCTTAAAAATCCCTCACCGATAATCGAAGAAGGAGCTTTATGTTTGATCCACCACCTTGTATCTCTTATTTTTTTTCAATCTGTATTGTTTTTCGTGTGCAATATGTTTACTTTTATTTCCCTCTCCTCTGCCATACGACTATTCTTTTGTAAGACGAGCTTAGAGAAACAGCAGCTTCCACCCATCCAACTAAGTTTTCTGCTTGGAGCAACGTTACTGTTGAATCAGCTAATACCAAGTTCAGTACGTGTCACATGCAGTGAGTGTAAATAAGAACTTCGTTTTCCTGTTTGAACTGATCTTGTAGGCCGTTATAACAGTCTTTCATATTGTTAGTTCTGTCATATGAACAAACAATAAAATTTGATGATGAAATGCCACACTTCGCTAATTCTGATTTTATAAGCTCGTACAAAGTCAATACACATGAATCATCCACTACTGTTATTTCTAAAAGTCTTTCATATATCTTTCCTTGAACGACATATCGGATACAAATTGCCAACTGGTTCATAGGAGCTACATCTTGAGTACTATCTACCATCACGGTAAATACCGGGTGATTACAATTAAAGTTACGATTTCAAAAATCGATAATTTTAAAACTACTGGTCAGAATGACTTGATATTTTGGGAGAACAATCGTGAGGTTATGGAATATTGTTTGGCGAAGGAAAAAATAGTTCCAAAATGTGCCGATAGATGGCGCTGTCAGGGTTAAAATTGTCTGGAAATATGCAAATTACTAATACGTGGCATGCGCACCGCAGACATAGCTGCCATAAAAATGCAAAGCACCAACTCTTTGCCTGAATGCTTCATCATGACTCCGACTATGAAGGATCACGCTCTGCCATTGAAGCTTTTTAATAAGAACGATGACTGTGCATTTACAGCTATTAGAAAGTTTCGGACATTAAAATCCATAAAAAGGGGTCCAATAACCACAAATGGTCTTCAAAAACTGATTGCTAAATTCGAAGAGACCGTTTCATTTGACGTTAAACGGGGTAGAGGAAGGAAACCAGTTTCGGCTGCGGTAGTGGAAGATGTGGCTACAGAATTACAAGAAAAGACTAACATTGATGCTGGAATCACCAGTGCATGGGGTCACCAGTAAGGTGTTTATTCCATAAAGCTCTTTTTTTTCATTTTTTGTCATTACTACTGTTGTCACTGTAAACACGTATTCTTGTCTTATCGCTTGTCTATTTATTTCGCTAATGAATTTTTAGTAAATCCCTGAACTCTATTTTTTCCTTTTGGCTAACATTATTCCTGTGTTTAACGAATACATTTTTGGTCTTTCCCCCCGACATTTCCCTGACAGCGCCATCTATTGGCACAGTTTGGAGCTATTTTTTTCCTTCGCTAAACAAAATTCCATTGCCTCACGATGGTTCTGCTAAAATATCAAGTCGTTCTGACCAGTAGTTTTAAAATTATCGATTTTTGAAATCGTAACTTTAATTATAATCACCCGGTATTATGTTATCATGAAGTTCTTTAAAAATAATATTCATACCAATTACTTTAGGTAGCTTGTTAATTAAGGTTTTCGACAAAAATGTCAACAAAAGCCTCGTCTAGTCAGTCTTTTAGTTAACTTTCCTGTGGCTTTTCATTTGTTCATTATTTTCAGTCTGTGCTCTTTGCTGTATTCAATACACTTTCTGCTATGATTTTGTAAAATCCCATCATAATTTGTAGCCAACTTGGTCAGTTCGAGAAAATTACCATGATTATCTGCAGAGTCAAGCGTATAAGCCCCATCAGCTTTATCCCCTGAGTACGCAATGCCTTGTTTTGCAATAATCAAAACTATATCAATTAAACGTTGAACAACCAATCTTCTGGTGTGTACTTATCTTTCTCGCTTTTTGGTTTGGTTACTAGTCAAAAGAGTTGAAATATCATGACATTTGTGGCTTGAAACCTTTTGACCTTCGCTGCGAGTTGATGATAATGCGAGTCCATATGAATCCCAACATATTTATAAATATGCTAGTAGTCATGCCCGGTAGTAAATGTAGAATATATTTGTTCTTTAGCCCCAAAAGTCATACATCTGGAGCAGTACACTCTGTTGAGCCGAATCGAATATGATAATCATTTCTTGTGAATTTTATGACTAAACGGCAAATATCGGTAATAAAGTTTTGAAGAGTAAAATAGTAATTTAGCTCCTGTATCTTCAAAAACTTGAATGGGGTGCTTCTCCATTAAAACTTTTAGAATTCTAATTGGGTCATTTTCGTTTGGACAGATGAAACATTCAAGATGTTGCGTAGCAGCATTATGAGCAGCATCAGTCGACTCCTGGTAGTTTACTTCATCATCATTTTCTGTGTCAGCACTGGTATTAGTTCTTGATGAATCACTGCCGAGAGAAGTGGCACAACTGTGACACCTGCACAAACTTCAATCATACTACAAAACTGAGCGAGTGAGCTTTGCGATGCACTCTGAATCTGAGCCTATTAGCACTGCACAGAGCAAGATGAGTCAACAAGCAGCTCTCTTCTGTTTGGTCAGCGATACGACACGACACCACCACCATAGCGTAACTCTACGTAGGCTACTAAAAACAAACACCAACTACAAACTGCTTAAAATTGATTGTAAACTCGTAAGATTGCTGGGAAATAGTCAAAGTAGTATATGCATTTTTCAGGGGACATTTCGGGGCCCCCTTGGGCTGGGGGCTCTCGGCAATCGCCGACCTGGCCAGTCCGGGCCTGGTCATTCCCAGTTCTCATGAATATTGAATTTGAATGAGAATATCGCCCAATCAGACAGACATAGCCAAGTTGGCTTCATACATGGCAACATATTTTTGTTGCCAAATTTGGCGATATTTCATTAATTGTCACCAAGCTTGGTGACAATTTGACGTTGGCTAATATAAATGTATGGTGTTAAGTATGAAATTGTTGAAACGATGGTTACAACAGAAAATTTGACGAAACCATATTCACTAAAACTCATAAATTAAACCCGTTCATAGAGGAACCCTGTATTGTTTCAAAATGTCAGCCACCCTATAATTTAAAACTGTTATATCTCAGTCATTTTTAAGATAGAAGCAAATCAAAAAATGCTCTGGAAACCTTGGATCAAGGCCGAGCATTTAAAGCAAAAGGTTTTTAGGATTTCTAATTTTCTTGTACAAATTTTTGAAATTGATATCTTTAAATGGCTATCACAGCGCCCCCTCCAGGCACAATATCCCAAATTCAACTAGGAACTGCAGGCTACAGTCAAATACAAATACAAAAAATTTGGTTCAGATACCTGCATAACTTCATACATTTTTCAATGATAAAATAGTGAAATAGGAACAAAAACAGCGATGATTTGATAGTGAAAATGGAACAAAAATCGCAATCGCAGCACCCCCTTTCATCGAAATATCCCTAAATTCAAGTGAAACCAGCTGTTTATAGTCAAAAACATAGAAAAAAAGTTCGGTCAATTATCTGCATAACTTCATACATTTTTCGATGATACAGCAGTGAAAATGGAACAAAAATAGCGATCGCAGTACCCCTTTCATCGAAATATATCTAAATTCAACTGGAATCTGCAGGCTATAAAACATAGAAAAAAATTTGGTTCAATTATTTGCATCACTTCATACACTTTTCGATGATACGATGGTGAAAATGGAACAAAAATCACGATCGCAGAGCCCTTTTGTCAAAATGTCCCCAAATTCAACTGGTAACTGCAAGCTATAGTCAAAAACATAGAAAAAAAAATTATTTCAATTGTCTGCATAACTTCATAACTTTTCGATGATACAATAGTGAAAATGGAACAAAATTCGTGATCGCAGCGCACCCTTTTGTCCAGATGTCCCAAATCCAAGTAGGACCTGCTTGCCATAGCTAAAAACAAAAAAAAATTGGTTCAATTTGAAGCATAACTTCATACACTTTTTGATCATACAATGAGGACAGATGGTCAGACAGACGTTTTGTAAAAGCATGTCTTTGGAATCTCTGACCCCTAAATCGTGGAAATCCCTCGAAAACCGGAAGTCGAAAAAAAATTCGATCACAATACTTTCTTCTATTATAGATAGAAGAAAGTAAAACTAAAAATTTTTCTCAATTATTTATAAATAATATGTCACAAATTTACAGAGTCTACTGTAAATTTACTGAATAATATCTCTGTTATTTAACAGAATCTCTCTTTTTCTAATATCTGTAATTTTACATAAGACATAAAATAATGGATTATCAGTAGATTCTCTAATTTCAGATAAAGTGTTTTAACAGTACTTTTCCATAATAATATTAAATTTTGGATTAATTTTCTTTCACTGGCCTTCGGATTTCAATATTTCAGGTGCATGTTGAAATGCGTCATGTTTTGGAATTTTTCTTTGTTGCATTTGTGTCAGTTACAACCCGAACTGTGCAGCATTTGTGTCAAGTACAACCGACCAGTGCAGCACTCTACTCTATAGTAACAATGCAAAACTAACCCCCCCTACAGCACCCAAAAAATCCTTTGCCCCACTTTCAGCTCCCAAAGGTTTCTTCAAAATTTTTCACATTTTTTTAAGTATTTTCTTCTGTGTTTACTACTTTTTTGTAATAATAAATAATTCTCTAAATTCCTCCCTCCCATCGAGGGAGGCAAAAAACTAAATTAAATATTTTTAATATAAATGAAAATTAAAGTGACGGTATGGGGAACACAAGGATCATCTATAAATTATATTACACTTCAACAGGGTGGAAATTAACGGAGTATGACAAGGAGAAGTGGGTTGACAAGTTTTGATGTCCATGTCACCTTTAACATATGAAAAGAAACTGGAAATTTTCTGCAAGCAGCATGATACTGTTTTCTAAAAAATATCTATTTTTTGTCACATAGTATTTTTCTTTTTTTTATTGCAACAGCTTCAAGTGCAAGTGCCCAAGATATTAACAGTTTTATAGTTTTTATGTCAGAAAGTAATAGATTATGACATTTTTTTAATGTAAAATAAACTGTAAATTAACAGTTTTAAAATTGTGACATCACAGCTGGGGGAGGAGAGGATATTATTCTAGTATGACAAGTTGTGACACAGGGCAAATGAGGAACAATCCTACAAAATTTGTGTAACATAGTTAAAAATGATTACAAAAGATAAAAATATTTTTTTTTGTTTCACATACTGAAAATAAGTCTTTTTTGTGAAGGTGAGATAATTGAAAAGAAATTGACTCTGTTTTATTCCTGTTTTAAGAGATTTTTAAACAATATGAATATTTAAGGATTAAACTTACTTGAAATGTATAGATTTAATTTTAAAAAAATGAAAAAATTTCCTAAAATTGTTTTGGAAATTTTATTTTTCTTCTTATTTATATTTATGTCTGTTTCTTCGTATACATATACAACTAACAATAAAAGAAAATAAAAGTAAACAGATGAAAACTCAAGTTATTTTTTCTTATGTTACTTAAGAAATTTTTGTGCATCCAGTATTTGAAAATTATAAGGCAAAACTGTCTTTACAGCCACTGTGTTGTTCATCTTTTAAAAAAAAATATGTAAAATTACTGTTTCATGATTCTGTATCACAAGTAACATATGATTGTGTAATAGATATTTCCTCTTAATAGTTAAGAAATGTTCCCATATTTCATGTTTTTTATTTGTTTAAAATCTCTAATAAAGATTGCTCTGTTGCAAAGCATAGTGTAGTTGATGTAAAATGTATCTCCTAAATCAAAAAATATCAGTATTACAAAATTTTCCCAACTTGAAAATTCAACTAATAATAGCATAATTCAGGTAGGATATATTTACTTTAAATTGAAAACTATCATAATATGTAAATTATCAAAAGAAAGAAAACTATTTTATGATTATCATTCAATGTGTTTTTTAAGTGCTTGATTACAGTTAGATAAATTTTCTTCTGAGTATTTGATAAAATTTTATATGAATATAGGAATATATAAAATTCATATTTACGTAAATATATATTTTTAACTTTATCCTACTTTAAAAGTCTAAATTATTGTGTAGAATCATTACAGTGCCAAAAACTGATTAAAAGTTTGATCATTTAAACAAATTCAGAATAAAATTTGAGTCTTGTAAACATCAGAAACCCCAGGACCATTCTGGTATGGTTAAATTGAACCTTGATTAAAAAGGAAAATCATGTTTTTAACTCATTTTTTCATGTTAATAACAAATTTATAATTGTGATAATAACAACTTATACTCCATTTGTGGAGACCAGAAAATGAAATTAAACAAATGCACATAGAGATAGGTGATTATTAAGCACATGAGACTGTGCTAAGAGCACTAAACATACAGTCTGAGTTTTTTTTTCATTTCGGCTGATTGTTTATTGTCTTTCAGTGCTAAAATTGACGATTTTGTGGAAATGCGGTTCAAAATGACAACTATGACAGTATTTTCTAAAAGATCTTCTATCTTTACCAAAAAATGAAAAACATCTTTCGATTACAAAGTTTATAAATAAAAACATCTGCCCATTTCCTGCTTTTCTGATCAAAAATTAATTTAGAAAATGCATAATGCCAATATAGATTTGAGAGGAGCTTGAACAAATCAAAAGGAAAAATAAATTAGAAAACTGGGGATTTGAGCGAAAATTGTAGCTTCTTGACGATGTCTCTGTAACCAGTTTGTTTATTTTTGTTCTCTCTTTTCGGCGATATGAGTATGAAATATTGCATTTCTATCTTACCTTTTTAGTTGTTATTTAACCCACTGGCTCTTATAAAGACTCTTTATGACAATT
Source organism: Maratus michaelseni (assembly GCA_963931845.1). NCBI lineage: Eukaryota > Metazoa > Arthropoda > Arachnida > Araneae > Salticidae > Maratus > Maratus michaelseni. The sequence continues at coordinate 316,107,749 of OZ007597.1, forward strand.
ATGCTTCTTTATTTCACATAAATATCTTTTGAATAAAAGATAAGTTATTCACAAAAAAGTTGAAATCAAATGCATCTTTACCACTAAAACTCTTTCTTTTGACACATTTTCTACATTAGTTTATTCATTTTTACAAAATGGAATTAAGATGTGTCCAAATAACATGCAATAAAAGTTTCTTGTTTGTAGTTAAAAAAAACTTCATCATAATGCTGACATGCAAACATAGTATTTAATTTACTTTGAGAATCGCAAACTGCACTCTGATCAGATATGTTAGAGGATAAATTAAAAAGCATCTTTATTGTTTCAAAATATTTTGCGATTTTACAATAAAAGTACAAAAAGTTAAATTTGAATTGTAGCATAAATTGTAGAAAAAATGAATTTTTCTTGAAACAGTTTAGGGAATGAATATAGTTTTCAATGCCATTTGCTTTGTTGGAAAATTATTTAAATTCCATTTTCTTCATTGATTTTTGTTTCTAGTCAGAAATTCTTTGCTCTGAAATATGTTTTTATGAATTGTGAAATATGGTAGATTAACAATTCCATTTATTGCAGATGAATATATCTATAAAAGTAGTTAAAGAGAAAAGATTAGATATTCATTATATCGTTCAATAACGACGAAAGTATTTAAAGTGGGAAATATGGAACAAAACATTGCTTTACAAGAGCATTTTGGAGAAACACCTTCTGACTCACATCAAGGAAAATCATTTGTTTGTGAGATATGCAACAAGAAATTCTCTAAGACGAATGCTTTAAACAGACATCTGTTAGTTCATACTGGTGAGAAACCATTTGTGTGCGAGATATGCAACAAGACATTTTCCCGAAAGGGTAATTTAAGTCAACATCTGTTAATTCATGCTGGTGAGAAACCTTTTGTGTGTGAGATATGCAACAAGAAATTCTCTCAGAAGTTTGTTTTAAACAGACATCTAATAGTTCATACAGGTGAGAAACCATTTGCATGTGAGATATGCAACAAAAAATTCTCTCAAAAGGATGTTTTAAACAAGCATTTGTTAACTCATACTGGTGAGAAAAAAATTTCGTGTGAGATATGCCACAAGAAATTTGCTCATAAGCAAAAATTAAGCAATCATCTGTTAGTGCATACTGGTGAGAAACCATTTGTGTGTGAGATATGCAGCAAGAAATTCTCTCAGAGGAGTAATTTAAATAAACATTTGTTAGTTCATACTGGTGAGAAACCATTTGCATGTGAGATATGCCACAAGAAATTCGCTCATAAGCACCAATTAAGCAATCATATGTTAGTGCATACTGGTGAGAAACTTTTTGTGTGTGAGATATGCAGCAAGAAATTCTCTCAGAAGAGTAATTTAAATAAACATTTGTTTGTTCATACTGGTGAGAAACATTTTGTTTGGGACATGCAACAAGAAATCTTCTGATTTTGTTTGTGAAATATGCAAAAGGAATTTCTCTCAAAAGAGTATTTTGAAACATCATCTCTTAATTCATAGTGGTGAGAAATCTTTTGTTTGCGAGTCATGCAATTAGAAATTTTCACAAAAAAGTAAACTAAGTACTAATGTACACTCTCATACTTTGAGGTTTGCTATCAACTAACTTCGGTACTTCTTTTAATAAGGCCCTTGACATAAAATGTATGCAAGAGAGTGCGATTTCTTGCCAAATATTACAAACAAAAAAATGAAGTAGTTGTCAACGAAAATTTTTTTAACTGTATGCTGCTTATGTTTGTAATGATATGTCATATATTGTATTATATTATTTAAAGTTGTATTTATGTACTATATTAAATAATCTCAATATATATATGTCAAATTTGTAAATATTGAAGAATTTGCTTATGTGTTTATTATATTGATTGTTATTTCTTACAAAGTCAGATGAGGTTCTAAAATGTAAATAAAAATTGGTATAAAATGTTTGAAAAGTTTTCTTTTTTTATCCGGCTAATTTTATTATGATCGCGCTACCAATATGTGGGGTTAAATTTAAAGTTTCTTATTTTAAAGCTGTGGCAACTTTTATTTTGAAGCAATTATGATAATGTTTAAATAAAACTTATACGCAGTCTTAAAACTTATACGCATTGCAGAATTATATGGAATTAGTGAAATGAGATATATATTTTTCTTAACCTTGCATCCCTTGGCCATGGACGGTTAAGAAGGTAAGATAAATATTAAATAACATGCTCATTTTTTTAAGTTAGTAACCTTATACCAGCTCAATATAACTCATAAACAAGTAGAACTTCTTAGAAAAAGATCCTATATTTCATACTTTTGATGTAATTTTTGATGAGCTTTGTATAGCTACTATCTGTCTCAGGACTTCTTTCAGTCTTGAGAATTTCTTGAATCAGAAAAAGTAAATATAATTAAATTCAAAAGTGGGAATTATTTTACTTTTCTAAAATTTGTAATGGTAATTTAAACTACTCTGTATGAAGTCTTTTATTGTCTGTTTGTTATCTATTCTTCTGCAATGTGCTTCATTCATTGACGTTTACTGGAAGTTTAAAGTTATCTGTAACCCTGTATTTTGAATAATATTTTAAATATCAATTAACTACTATCTATTTTTTCTGCAACTGTCATTGTCCTACAACTATGTGTGGTTAATAGTAAATGAAATCTCTAACTAGTATCACTGACATAAGCAGAAACGTTATGTTTGTTTTAAAAGATCAGTTTTAATCATACCGCAAGACAAGTAGAATGATTCCCACTTTCTGGATGACGCTCTATTATTTCTTTCTCTAGATGGCCTGCTTGTACCCATTCATAAGCTGGACTTTTAAGAGATTGCAAAAAAAAAAATCACTCTTTCAGTTAGAAAATCTGCTTGCAGTAGATTCATTTATTTCCACACCCTGGATCAACGCCATACCGTTATAGGTCACGCATATTCAAATTCAGTGGATTTCAATTTTGTTCATTTAGTCTGTTATCCTGGACTTTTTACAGAAAAGTGGATTAATGGACAATACTGTCTTTAAAGGGACTGCTTCACTGAAACTCCTCGATCGCGAAATCCCATGTTAAGCTATGGAAAAACTTAGAATGGGGATGATTCCTTATCGAGTATAATGATCAAAATATGATTATCACTATCAGAAACTAGACGTCAGGTGCCGACGATGTGCGTTTTTAAAAATTGTACCTTAAATTTTAAATATTTCTAGTCAGAGGATAATATTTCCTCGAGTGGAAATTTCAAAGTTTTTAGAGAATTTTTAAATAGTTAAATTTGAAAGTGACAGTTTATTAAATATGCACATCACTGTCACCTGACGTCTACTTTCTGATGTTGAGTCTCGTATTTTAATCATTATATTAGGTAATGAGTCATTGTGCTTCTAAGTATTCCCATAGGTTAACATGGGATTTTGTAATCAGGGAGTTTCAGTGAAGCGGCTGCTTAAGCAGTTTTAAATGACGGCACACTTCATCAACAGTATAAGAATTTATGCTTATATTTCCAGGAGATGCAATAGAGAAACTTAGGTACTTACTTTCTATAGTGGAGTTGGTGCAACTCGGGTTTGAGGCAGCGTTAAAAAAATTAACTCCAGGATATAACAAGAGGACTATGTTTGTGAAGAATTTGATTATTAAAAGGGAATAACACTAGGACCAAGTGAGGAAAAAAGTCGCCAATAAGTCAAAGAAACAAGCGTGCCATCTATGACTTGTTACCTCTGCCCAGTGGAATTTGTTGTTATCATTCATTTGCATTTGAAATATAAAACAAAAAATAAGCAGTTTTTTAGCCAAATACAAATGAAATGTCTTTGGGGAGGCTGCAAAATATGGAATTAATAATAATATAATTGAGGGGCACTCTGCAATAGCAATACAAGTAGAGTTACCTTGATTCTCAATATTCAGATTTATGTAACATATTATTTATCATGTAAGGAAATATATATTATAGGAAAGAACAGATGCTAGAAAACACTTCTTAATAGGAATAAATGCAAAAAAGTTATATTCTAAATTAAAATGTTGAAAGAAAATATAAAAGGCATTTCTACATTTGGTCAAGCATACATATAATATCCTTGTATCTAAAAACTCCATTTTTCACTTGCCTTGTTATTGTAGAGGGCCCCTCAATTACTTGCTTCGTGTATGTCTAAAGATGTGATGAATTTTATGTCATATTTGAAATTTTATTATTAAGTTCTTTTAAATTTTCTTTGTGATTTGCTAAGACTTGCCTGTCAAATACATTGAGTGATTAGAGGACTACAAATCTCTGTTTTCTTGTGAAATAAGCTTGTGTAACAAAATCTCACAAATAGCCCATTTTTTCACACTGATATTAGATAACATTAACTAGATTCTTTTTTACTTGTTCAACTTAATAAATATTATTAAAGAATAACTCTGTACTCCCCTTAATTTTCCCATGAATTTACATAATAAATGTCATTTGTACTCAATAACACTCCTCAATGTAAGTTCATGTTTAATATTTTTAGTGTAAAAATTTTCAAAGATATACCTAAGTACTTTTCACTTTGTTGATTTAAAATGTTGTATCTGTTAATGTTAAACTGTTTTATAAAATCGCAAACCTCTTAAATTCGACAGAGGGTAATTCGAGAGAAAGGGAAGGTTATATATAACATTTTATGTATTAAAAGTGTACGAGTTGTGAGTAAGATTTTACCACTTTTGGTAAAATAAGGTGTATATTTTAAAAATATTTTGACAACTAAAAAACAGACTTTTTTAAGAAGGATACACATAAAGCAATCACAAATATTAATTTTCAGAAGAGATATTTTTAAAATAACAATTCATTCCACTCTTAAAGGTTTAACATTAGCGAAGGGAATTTGAGATATGACTGACCAACCCCCTTAAGGGGAGTTCTTTATCCAAACATATAAATCTCTCGCAAAAGTGTGCAAAATCTGTTCATAAACCAGACATTTCGTTAACCGATCACCCATTGTATGATGCATACACACACACACATATATATTGTTGTGAGCTCGGGGTTCGAAAGGACTGATGCCAATATATAAGAACAATCAACAGGTTTTATTTACTCCAAACAGTTCGATAAATACACCAATATCTTTTCAAAGACACAAATATTCAGTAATCTTCAAATCTAATAACAGCACAGCAAAATTTCACACAGAAACAATGCGTTCAATACGACGTATCAACGACAAAATCGATCCGAGAAACACAGTTCTCAATGCAAAGCCTCTCGTGCATATTCAATCACATTTAACAGAGAACTAACTGAACTGAACTGGTGGAGGTCCTTATATAGGTTTCAGAGATCTTTCCAGATTATTCCAGAACCTTCAGATGCTAGAAATTACCAGAAAGTGCTTTAACTTTCGATAGAGAACCTAAGCGAGAAAGGATCCCAATGTACAGGTATAAGGGGGGGTGGTTGCACAAAAAGTCGCCAACTTGGCGACATTTGGCGATATATCGCCAAATTTGGCGACAAAAATAAGTCGCCAAAACCATCGCCAACTTGGCGATAAACCCATTCCTTGGCGATTTTCCAATAGAACTCATTATAAAAACCGATGCTGTAAGGTTGTTTTCCTTGCAAACCACCTGAGGCCTTTAGCATTGAGTTACATGATGCTCAATAGGAAATACATTAATAATACTGCAATTTTCACAATAATAAAGTAAAATAAATTTAAACAAATGGAATATTTACAGATATATACAAAATTCATAACAATATATATATGTATATGTATGTAAAGTTTATTAATATTATTAAAACCCATTTAAAGGAATAACAACACATAAATAGTAGCAGTTTTTGCCAGATTGAGTAGAGTGGTATTGAGGTTAGAATTCCGACATTTATAATAAAATTTATTTTAAGGAAGTAAAAGATAGAAAGATAAACTGAAAGATTTCCCTTATCAACAACTTTTGGAAAAGCATATAAAAATTTCATTACGATTGAAATCATTCAATACCTTCAAACTCAAGCTAATTTTCTATAATCAGGTTTTAACCACTAACGTTGACGTCAAATATGAGCGAGTAAATGTTTGTCTATGGAAACATTATTATTTATATGTTTATCAGACAAACAAAAGCATGCATGGTTGCAACAATATAATTATTAGTATGTTTTCAACACTGTAATTATTAGTTTAATTTGCCAATTGAATGTGTTGCGTAACAGTACATGGCCAAATCAGCACCCCATGTTTTAAGGGTTTAAATACGGAAATTCTACGCTTTCAGATTTTTGTAGTTATTTGTTCTACAAAACCTAATTACTTGTGAAATTTCATGATTCTATGACTTTTAGAAGTACCTCAGTTATTTGGTGATCACCAGTGAGTCAGTGACAAAAAAGACCTTTTTTAGAATCGCATATTTCGAAAAATATTAAATACAGAAACATGAAATCGTGGAACCTGGTTTAGTTTGACTATACTAATGTGTGTTAAGACGAAGTTATGAGTGTGTGAACAGTATGCCGAAATGGTTCAATAAAAAGTAGCTACGGCCTGTGCGAACTTTGCAGATGAACTGCCGTGGTAACAGATATTTGCAAGTTAGTATTTTTATTTAATTTAATGTCTTGGTTATATTGTGCTTTATTCTTGCCTCCCAACGTGAGTAGCTACTCACTGCATTTAATCTTAATTTAATTTATTATTAATTACAATTCACGTCTAGCAAAGAACCAGAGTTGCACACTGTATTAATGTCTTTTGCTGTCAAGTACTACTAATTTCTGTATTTTAATTATTTTCTTAAATAAATAAAATATTATATTAAGGAAATAATTTGTATAAGTTTTACATGAAAAGACATAAATGCAGAGAAATCTGGTTAGTTTGGAAAATAATTATCCGTTTAGTTGAGGCAGGCTAAAACTATATTTGTCATCAGTTTTTTACTATTTTGCTGTGGGAGAAATGCCTTCAAGGTGGACTTTTTGAAGAGAAAGTGACATGAATTCTCATTCATGTACAAAGACTCTGAAAATCTTATAAAGCCACATGTTCAGATTACATAGATATTGAAACTTTAAATGTTGGTTTGAAGATCCTAATTTTGTGAGTAACTTGTTAAATACTGAGCAGAGTTGTCCTCTGTTTGATTAGGTCAAAGTTTCGAGAATGAAATACTAAAATAAATATAAAAGTTTTCGTCAAACAAATGAGACATCATACTGTATAATATATATATATATATATATAACCATTAAAACAACACAGAAACATCATACAACATGTCGGGGAAAATAAATACATTAAATATGAAAAATTAACATGTATCTGTTTGAACAATATCCATAAATATGTAGAGAAAATCCAATGAATAGAATTTAAAACAAACATAATAATATAGATTGGAGGGAATAATGAAAAGAAAATTAAAAACTTGAACGATGAAACACTATATATAACGCTGTTATGTGGCAGTTAAAAAGCGGTTATTTCACTTTTTCACCGATGGCAACAAGTGGATTGTTTTTAGTAATTTGTGAATATTACGAAAAGTATTTGAGCTATCGTATAAAATACCACGCATATAAAAAAATCTGCATATGAAAATCTAATTTTGTTAAAAATCGGCAGGTAATTTTCCTTAATTTTTGCAAGAAACTAGTAGTCCAGTAAAATAGTGTTTAAAAAGAGCTTGAAATAGAAAAGTCTGGTGTAATTGTTTTTATTGGCTTACTTTATGTTTTTTGGGGAGCTGAACACGAATCTGAAGTTGTCCAACAAAATGTCTCTCGGCAAATGTGAGAAATCATGAAAAAAACACTAAAAACCCAATTTATGTTTTGGCTTATAACTTACAAAATAAGTTTTCCATGCAAAAAGTGATCCTATATTAAAATAAAGATGAGAAAACTACTTACATTTCATGTTCTTATCATTCATATTGTACGACATATGGTTTCTGTAAAAGCATTGAAAAATCAGCGAAAATTATTAATTTTTGGAAAATAGCGAAAAACACATTTTTTACAGACTTTCCATCCATGATACTAAAAGTAAACATTTCACTGTAAACATTATTCTTTACTTTGAAAAAGCAGGTAAATTTCTCTACAATTTATGTTATAATTTCTTCTGATCTTGAATAGTTATAAGAAAAGCAATGACGAATGCACGAAGCAGTCAGCAACATCCATATTGAAGGCATATAAATAACTTAAATGTCTCATTATACATATGTGCAGATGTGTAAAACACTAACGTTAGGTTATATAAGTACAATAAAATTATCAAAAGCGATTTGTGGTTGATTAGAATGAAAACTGTTTAATGTTAAACAATATAATAAAATAGGTAGGTAGGTATATTATACAACACTTATTATTAGATGATTATTGACATTGAAGTGAAACTCATCAGTCTCTCTTCGTCAAGAGTTCCATAAATTCTGCAGGGATGCATTCCAGTTTTCTACACCTAAAAAATAAAATTAAATATAATAGTTATTTACGTACCCAGGCGTGAAGGACACGTTTTCACCCCGAGAGGGCAGATTCTTTCACGAGTCATAAGCGACTGCTGCAAGCACCCGAGGATCGATACTTAGGGTCCTGAGCAGCCTTGGTGCGTATAATTTTTTTTTTAAACGGTGGATTAATTATAATTAAATAACTAAGTAATGATTCACCTGTACTTAATTCTACACTAAAATGAACTATCTTGTGTCATCAATTTTTCATTTAAACTTATCGCTTTTTCAGACTCTGATAATGTGACAAATGAAGATTGCGATTTCTGGGTGTAGGGCTTGAACAATTCCTACTTTTGTTAAAACTATTTCTGAATAGTAATCTGTGCCTTATTTAATTGTAGAATTTCTGCTACGAAATAAAGAGAAAGTAATATTTAATAAAGGTTATATTTTCTATTAAGGTCCTATTTTCTAAATAAGGTAATATTTTCTGTTTAGAAATTGCGGTACTCAAAAGTAGAAACAGTGCAAGTCTTGCCTGGATGGTGATCAACAGTGATATTCCTATAGCTGCAAAGTTCACAAAAACTGAAATTTTGCAAAAGGTTTGCAAAGAATACAATAATGATCATAATCTGGAAGGCGATAATAGTGAATTTATTGGAAAAAATTTGAATTGTGGTAATAATAACGCGTTAAAAATTTTTTGACAACATTGCTTGGAGAATTTTCAACAATAATGACTATCATCATTTCATTAATGATCATTTAAACATTTAAAAACTAACTAGATGGAACCCGTCAAAACTTGACGCAAAAAAAAAAAAACTATAACAGTATCAGTAAAATAAGCTTCTTTATTATTTATGAAGGGTTGCGTATAAAACAGTCTTTCAAATATTTTTTTTTCCCCCAGTCAAATACAGTACTATTTCCGATGCAAACTCCAAACAAAAAATCCGTAAATAACTGTGTAATGCAAATCAGTTTGACATTACCACCATATTCCCCACGGCAAGAAAAAAAATTCATGGACCTATGAAGTATATACAAATAGTATATTCCTACATTCATATCATATTCAGTAAATAACAGAACATAGTAAATAAAGCACACATCTCCCCCCCCTGTGATAATGCAACCGAATGAGCTCCTATGCGCATGTGCATTGCACCTGCCCAAAAGCACCGTCAAAATTCGACGTTAAAAAAGTTTTAAAATGATTAAATTAAAAGTTATAAAATGTCCTCTTTAATCATTGTTCGTTTCAAATCCATATCTTCTAAAACACATCCATTGTTTTAAGCTAATCAATTTTTATGCAAAGATTAAGAAGTTTTTTACAGTAATAAATCTATCTGCAGATGGAGATTTTTAATGTTTTCAAGTGTAATTTATTTGTATGGTTTCTTCGGTTCCTTGACATAATCAGGATGATTATCCCTTTTCCATCACAGTCGGGGATATTTTTCCTCTTATACAGTTGGCAAATGTAAAAAAATAAAAAAATACAATTCCTAGCATATCCTGATATCTGATGGAACATATTCATCAACGAATTCAACATATCAATTTTATGTTCAACATAAACTAAAAATAGTCTTTTTTTCTTTTTTTTTCCTGACAGATTTTTGTTTAGCGCCAAAACGTTCTATCTTATGGATAATCTGATCTTATGATTTATTACTTTTTTTTAAAAATTATTATTCACTTTTTATGATGGTTAGGGAAATCTATTTTCAATTGTGGCAACTTTCTCAGGGGCTATTTTAAATTATTGAAGTAAACTGGTGGTCATTGATAAGATAGAATTGAAAAAATTTTCATGCTTGAAAAATATTTAAAAAGTCGTTAAATTAAGCGGCAGTTTTCAAATAAATTTCAATCGAAAGCTAATTTTTTTTTCTAATTGATGATGTAAGAATTAAAATTGTAAGATGTAGTAAAAAATAGAAATTTGTAGTATTTCGAATTGATGTAAGCGCGATGAAAACTAAAGCGATAGCGCCTTTGTTGTCACAACTGTTGTACATTTCTAAAAATTGCCACTGTATTTTGGCTGGCGTCCAAAAGTAGAAAAACATTTTTTAACATTGAGAGAGAAATTCACACTGAAAGAAATAGGACTTTGCGCTAATAAGGAACTGTTAAATGAACTTATAACAAACCTACCAAAATAATCATATATATATTATTTCTCCTGTCAACATCCCTTTTTCGCAGAAAATACGAAACGCAGAACGACGAATGAGATAGCATATGAAAGGATTTTGAACAGGCTTCTGACATAGCACACTTAACGTTTCGTTAAAACATGTTTTTGATTCAAATTTGCTGAAAATTAAAAATTAAATCGGCATTGTGATCTTAAAAGAAATGAAAGGTTTTCCTCAAATTATTGTTGCCAAAAAAATAAAATACCACATTATATGATGCTCAGCAATTATTATAAAAAACACCGCATGGGTTTATTTTATATTTATGATTAAAAAGCGACATTGAAATTGAAATGTCTAGATTTATATTTCTATGTCCCATGTTTTTCCCGAAGCGGATGACGTCATCCTCTAATGCAGTCAAAATATGATTGTTAATTTTTTTTTTCTCTAGCGTGCCTTTCGCAATATTGGATGAGTTTTTACTCTAACTTTGATGGAATAAATTAGATAATATTTTGGATTGACTAAAAACTAAATGTTGTTTGCAGATATTTTTATCCTTACTTTTTCTTTAGAAGTTTAAACCTGCATCTAATAAATATTACATATTGATAAAAAATGGTACTTCTCTATTATCCCGTCGACCACTTTTCATAACAAAAAACTATCGCCAAATAAACGGGAGAACGTTGCCATTGGAATATCAAAATAAATAAATAAATAAAATATAAGAATTTAAGGACACAATTATTATTTTAATTAATAAAGTAACTAATCAATCAGTAAAACATAATGAAAAATACACGCAAATGTCGAATTAAAAACCACTTGATGACATAACAAACACGTATAATGCTTCTGACATCAAGTAAATGGGACTGCATTTTTGGCGTTTAATCTTACAGTTTGGCGATAGTTTTTTGTTATGAAAAGTGGTCGACAGGATAATAGAGAAGTACCTAAAAAATATTAGATTTCAGTGCGAAATCCTCGCACGGGCCCTCTGGTTCCTATGAAATATTAGTCTTACATTGTTTATTCTAGCTAAAAATACAATCATCATTTCAAGATTTTTTTCTACCATAACACTATTTTTAATAACTTTAAATTTCCTGAAATCCTTTACTTTTGTGATTTTTTTTATTAAAAAAGGAAATCTTCTATCCTATAATTAAAAAAAAAAGCAATTGGTAACATGTAATGAAGGTATGCAATCAAGATGAAGAAATCAATGACGGCTCCAATTCTAATCTTTATAATTATGAATGCAAAAATCAGTAAAATTATGTCATGTTAACACAATCATATACATTTTTCTCTTTAGTTTTATCAATGTTAAAATGCACTTCAAGCTAAGCATAACGTCATTTTCACTGGCGCAAACTTTTCACACGTACTTCATATACCTTACATTAATGCTTAAACACCATGCACACAAATAAATATATTTTGTATTTAATTTTAATGAAAAAATGGCATCAACAAAGTTATAATGCATAATGATAAAATAAACCCAATGGACAATATTCCCGTGAAGTCACAATAAATATGAATTTTTATTCGCTTATAAAACACGCGGATAAGTATTTTTACCGAAATTTAACTTGCAAATTAACAAATTCGGCTTTAAAACCGCGTGCTTTTAATATTTATTATTTCTCTTTTATTCAACCACAGAGTTTAGAGAATAAACTCTGTGCTTCGCAACAGTAGGCGTTATCCGATTATGACGTCATTAGCAGAAGTAAAAGTTTAATTGAAAATTACGGTTAATTAATTAAATTTTCGAACAAACGAATGCATGATAACAAATCTGTGTCGAAATATCTTTCATTTAAAAAAAGAATGATGTAATTTGATGCAGTAGTTTGTTCTCACGGATTGTCGAAAGAAATCGCTTAGCGTTTTAAATATATAGATTGTAAACAAACAAAAATTATTTTTTTCAATAAATGTGTTCTAATATTTTTTAAAAGTCATAATTTCATAAAAGATAGGTTATAATTTTCTTACCAATACAAGATATTATTGATTTCCTAAATCATTTCTTGTTATTAAAATCTCGCGATTCTCATCACATTAAGCAGTATTTATTGTATTTCAAAGCTTGTGTCCCCCCAACACCGATCCTAGATTATAGGAGAACTTTTTTTGAAGAGACTAGACTACAATTCTCTTTTAGAAGGTGAGTAATATCTATATACTCAAAATTCTCAACCCTTCCACCTTTTCCTGAAATTTTCTATAATCTTCACACACTGAATATTAACAAACATACTATGTATAATGAGTAAAAATTTCCAAAATGGTTCCTTAGCAACGTACCAAAAAAATCTATGAAAACAAGATTTTCTTGGATATTGTAGTCCCAGGTACCCGAATGCTTCAAAATACAGAATAAATTATCAAACAGAAACAGAAATTTAAATAGAAAATTATTGTGTCATTATTTAATAACTTTTATGACCAGAAATAATAAAATTTAATTCTGCATATAACTTAAGTTTAAATATATTTAAATTACTAATCTGCCTTTTCTTTAAATTATCTTTTTTTACTCCTTTTTACGTTGCAAACATTTCAGATGAAAAAACGTAACAGATTCGTTTTTATGTGAGTAAAGAACCTAGTGCAACGATAAAACAACACACGTTTTTCCTTCGGTCCAAAACATAATAGTGATTCAAAAGTTTCTATGGAGTTGTAATTTTTTTTTATTCTTCCACTCTATAATATGTTAAAAGACAGCACTCTTCTACAGTCAGTCAAAATTATCATAAGTACTCATTTGAAGTTATTAAATTTTCTATAAATATGTTATAATTGTAAAATAGAAATAATTAAAAATATTTAAAAAATATTTTATATAAATATCCAGATTAAAAAAAATATTTAGTCTAAATATTGGACCAATATTTGCCACGAGTTTGTAAAAAAGGAAAAAAAGCAAGTTGAAAAATATATGGACACATTTATAGTAAAACAACAATTTAATTGAAGGAAATATTTTTTAGCCATATTTAAGATAAAATAAAAATAATACAATAGTTTCATGCAATTATCTGAAGAAAAAAATTAAGTCAAAATAATTCTTGATTTAATTTATGTAGTTCCCCAAATGACATTGGATTTTCCAAGTGTATCATATCTTCCACAAAAATTACATATGTGGCCTCAAAACAAAATAATTTTCTGCAGCAGCTCGAAGCAAAAATGAAATAGGAAATATTTTCTTTACACTTGTTTTAACTTTTTTGAATACAAAATAAGTTAGATAACAAAATTGTTAAATTAATTGTTTACATCCAAAGATGTATAGCAAATTAAAGTTTTTAAGGTTTATAGGTCTACAAATTAAAGGGGAATCGATTATATTTATTAAAGTTTATGGGTTTTCATGTGTAATTTCTCCCTGTTCCAAACAAATGAGAAATTAAGTACTCATGATTAGATTCTTGTTATTATAAATAAGAAATCTCATTTATTATCTCTAAAAGAGAATACATACTTAATTACATAATCTGAGAAATGACATTTTATTCTACATACACAACTGTATTTGACACTATGACAAAAGAGAAAAAAATCATGGCAAGCATGTACCTAAAATAATTCTAAATTCTTCTTTTTCTTTGAAAATTTGTTAATTTAAATTTAAAACAGATGTAGGAAAGAGCATAGATAAATAAAATAAATAATAAATAAAATAAAGATAAAGATAATTTTTAAATTATACTATAATTCTATGTGTTGTTTAAATATAACAAACCTGTTAAGAAAATTATTTAAAAAAAAATCTTCCTTGTGATTTTTTTCCTTTTTTGTCACATAAAAATACAAATTCAGATACAAAGTTCAAATAGCCTTTGTTGGGTTACACAAGTACACAACAGTTTAACAGAAATTATTTTATTTCACTGTTCATAAATATGATAAAAATATCATGAAACATGGAAGCAATATGAATTAAGCTTCTCCTAGATATTATTTTTGTTGCATTTAAACAGTTATCTAGAAAAACAATTAGCAACATATATTGATCAGAGGAGGGTATTATAAATAATTTCGATATAACTCACAAAATTAATCAATTTAAATTTATTGATTAAAACAAACTCTTCTCTAACCATAAAGATCCATCTACTTGAATCTGTAGCATGGTTCCTAAAAATCATGATTTTATTTAAAATCATATATACATATTTTGTATAATAATATCAACTTAAAATTTTCAAATGCTGTTATTTAAATTTATTATGATTAACATTAATAATTCAGTTTTTATTACTTTATTAACATTTCCATATGATAAACATGTAATATGCATGAAAATTTGATTATTTTATAGATTTTCAATGAAACTCAAGCAAACTGCAATGGTAGGTTTAACTTTCTCAGTTACTATCAAAACTAGAGAAAATTACTTTTTCATTTGAAATAAAATAAAAGTTTTCAACAAATTTACAATGTTTCTCTTTGTCAAAAAAGATTTCTTTATTATTTAAATATACAATTCTATTTAGAAAATTATTTTTTAAAACACGACAAACAATTTTTACAGTTGCCTGTTAAAATACTATCTTTCATCTTTGGATTAATACAGTCAGAACCTAGAAATTTAAACTGTTAAATGAAAAACATTTAAGTTTGTATTTTTCTTCAGCACATCTTTTACAGTATGCTTTACAAACAAAAAAGTTTTTTCCTATATGTATGAAATTGGAGTTAAGCTTTAAAAAGATCATATTGAGAAAGAAATTTCACAAATACATTAGTACTTTTCTTATGGATGAGTTTTTAAATGTTTCTTTAGGGCACTATTATCAGAATACTCTTTTGAGCACACTTCACAAATATATGGTTTTTCACCTGTATGTATACGGAGATGCCTTTTAATCTGAAATTATTAATTTACTCCCATCCTAATATTTTTTTAACTTTGTAGAAAAATTTAAATATTTTAAATTATTAAAAAGTACATGTAACTAACTGTTTTTAAAGTAAGTGTAGTAAACGAAAACACATTTTAGTCACCAAAATATCACAAAAATAAAATAAAATTTGAAAGAACTTTTTTTTTCAATTATGTTAACCCTTTCCAGCACAGACAAACTCTGTTCGTAAAATGAGAAATTGCTGACTGACACCGGAATTTACAAACGACTTTTTTAGAAACTACGAACTCCTTATTTTAAGCTCTCATTATAGAAATAAAATTTTATTACCACTGTGTCGGAAAGGGTTAATAAAATATGTTTATCGGGGGGAATCTCCATATTCATATTGTAACAGACATGAAATTTTTTGGTACTTGTTTTCTTTCTCTACTATCAATTACAGTCAATAGAATCTGTTGCCAAACAATGCGATTAAAAGTCAATAATGGATAAGCACACTGTTACATTCACTAATGATGTAACAGAGTAGTGTGCAATACTGTGACAATGTTGCCATAATGTAGTGTGAAATGGTGCACATTATATGCAATGTACAGTCATCCAAAATAAAAGAAAAAAGAACACCCCATAAATTTTAATCATCAAATTCTCTCAGGAAAAAAACAGACAACTGGAACAATTTTCAACTGGAAATGATTCCATCTTCCAATTTATGTTTAAAAAAGATTTAGGGGTCGTCTTCAAACTGAAATTGTATCATTTTCAAAATTTTGAATACAAACACCCAATTTTGACAACCTGTTTGGCTTTTTTCATAAGTTTTACTTTAGAATACCAAACAAGAATAAATTTAATCGATCAGTTTAGGAATTATGCGGGTTTAAAATTTGGAAGGTCTATTGTTAAATTTACACTTAATTGTTGAAAAACAGGTTGCAACACAGTTATTTTTTTAAACATATCTCAAAAACTACTTGGCTGTAGAGCTGTCATTTTAGATTTGCATATTTGAAGCTTTCAGAAATCGATTTCTTAAAAAAATTCACACGTTACAATTTAACACATTTATTCGAAAATTCATTTAAAACTAATATTTTTTTAAATTTATTTCTTGAAAAAAAAAAAAGAAATATAACCTACAAATTTTATAACAGAAACCGATTCTAAAAACTTCAAATATGCAAATTAAAGATTACAGCTCATTCTGCCAAGTAGTTTTTGAGTCATGCTTAAAAAAGTACATGCATTGCAATCTGTTTTGCAATGATTGTGAATGAATTTAACATTAGGTATTTGAAACTTTAATCTTTCATAATTCCGAAACTGTTTGATTGAAGGGTTCCCGTTTTGTATCTCAAGAAAAATTTACCAAAAAAGCTAAATAGGAGAACAAATTTATTTGTTTATATCAAAAATTTGAGTTTGGTACAATTTCAGTATGACACTTGTTCTGTTTCCGCTTTGTAAATTTATTGAATTTAGCTTTTAAAATTTTCCAGTGGGATATTCCATGATCAGATCTACTACCATTCTATTCAGTAACTGAAGGAATAGACCTCCGATTCCACCAGCAGCGGCAGTCGGCCCCAACCAAGTGCCTTCTACCATTGCCAACAGAAATAAAAACCTCAAAGTCACTTCAGTCGTCCGATGTATTAAACTCATTGATTGATTTGTTAAACTTATTGAATTTAGCTTCTAAATTTCTCTAGTGGAAACTTCTGTGATCAGGTCAACTATCATTATAGTTAATAACTGAAAGGGACCTCCGATTCTGCCATGCTGCCTGTTCTGTGAACAGCAGCAGTCGATCACCCATAAACTTTTATTTTAGCATCATTTTTTTTAATCCAGCTGAATTGCTATTTTCGCTCTTTATTTCAGTAACAATTTGAAGATCAAAATATTTAGGGTGCTTTCTTCTGTTTGGGGGCCAATTGTGCATATTCCATTTTTATTTATTTGGGGGGAAAGTCAGTTTAATTTTTTAAATGAAGGATAGAAATTTATTGCTAATTCTCTTAATTTGCAGTAAACAAAATCTGGTGCCGAACAATGGGATTTAATGCCACTATTGTACAATAATAAGAGTCACATTCATTGTTGTCAATTTTGTAGATCAGCAAGTTTAGTTTTTGCAGTACTGCTAGTTCTCTGTTTTCCTGTTTCATTTTTAGGTAGCTTTCAATACAAAAAGCTACCTATTGCAGCCATTTGGAGGAAAGCAATTCCAAAAAATTTTGGTATATTTTCACCGATCATGACCCACAGACACTCAAACCACCCTCTGTTCAAATGTTGATATATATATATATATATATATATATATATACATATATGTGACATATGTCATGCTCTAACTCACTTATTTATGAACCAATTTAGATGTAACTGAGTATGTGTATAGGACATACCAAGGTCACGATCGCGTTCATTGGCCAGCTTCAGCCAGTTAAAAAATTTTAAAAATTCAAAAACGTATAGAAAAAAATTATAAATTGAAAAATTGTCTGTGTTAAGTGTTAGAACATGATACAAGGATTCTGAAACATTTTTTGTTTTTGCTATATTTTAAAAAATAGCTGAGATATGGCTGTTTGAAATTCTTAGGTGACTGAGATTTTGAAACAATCTTATATTTGTTATGCTGTAATACTCGTATTGAAGAACCGATTTAAATGTGACTGATAATGTGTACAGAACATACCAAGGTTTTGATTGAGTTCATTGGCCAGCTTTATGCGCCATCTTGTTTCAAAATGGTGGCAAGTTAAATTTTTTTAGATTTAAAAAAAATTCAAATTCATGTATAAAAAATTATAAATTGAAAAAATTGTTTCTGTTAAATGTTAGAACATGATACAAGGATTTTGAAGCATTTTCTGTTTTTGCTATATCTTAAAAAATAGCTGAGATATGGCAGTTTGAAATTCTTAGGTGGCTGAGATTTTGAAACAATCTGATATTTGTTATGCTGTAACACTCGTATTTTATGAACTGATTTAAATGTTACTGATCATGTGTACAGAACATACCAAGGTCTCGACCGAGGTTGTTGGTCAGACTCATGCAGAATCTTGTTTCAAAATGGTAACAAGTTAATTTTTTTTTTGAAAAAATCAAAAACATGTATAAAAATTATAAATTTAAAAAGTTGTTTCTGTTAAGTGTTAGATCGTGATACAAGGATTCCGGAACATTTTTTGTTTTGGCTTTATCTTAAAAAATGGCAGAGATATGGCAGTTTGAAATTCTAGGTTGGTTCACATTTTGAAACCATCTGATTTTTGTTATGCTGTAACTCTCATGCTGAAATGCACATTCAAATTCAGTATTAACAAAAACCGGGATTGAATCTTCTATAATCTGTTTTCAAGCAATTTAGCTTAGGATGTTTGAGTAAAATGGGTTGAATTTTTTTAAAAATGGACTATGAAAGCTACTTTTTCTTCCTGGTACAGGCCAGAAAGATTTTTTAGAAATAAATCAAAGTTTAAAAATTTGAATGTGATGAAGTATTTTCAAGACAAGTGAGTTCTACCCTCATTATAAGTGTGCATACATGGCATTCATTTCTTCTATTACATGAGAAATGTAGGTTGACTGTAAAATGTAAGGTGCTAATTTCTGTGATTTGCAAGGATCAATTAGTTTGTTGCTTCTTAAATATATTTCCTTGGAGTTCGGAAAAAGTTTTCTTCAGATGCACCACAAGCTTTTTGCAGTTCCAATCTCATTTTTGTTTAGTGCTGACTTTAAGGAAATTTGGCAAAGAACAAAATTTGGTGTTCCTTACTGCCCTTGTGTTACTTTTCCTTTTTCCATCACAGGAATGAAAATCGCAAAATACGTCCATCATTTGTAGGGGAAAAACTCATGAAATTTACCGATCTCTCGCGAGAGAAAAAACTTCCTAAATTTCATAAATCGGTTGCAGGGGAAAAAAATCCCAAAATTTGCCATTCGGCTGCTCAAAAAAAAAACCTGTGAAGTTTGCAAACCAGTCATGGGGAAATATATCAAAATTCATAGAACAGTCATGGGAAAATATTGTAAAATTTGTCAAACAGTTCTGGAGAAAAATCACAAGATTTTTCTGTAAGATGGGAGGGAAAAATCGTGAATTTTGTCATCGGTAGCTCGAAAAAACACCCATTCACCAATTTGTTGCAGAAAAATGCGGCAAATTTTGTCAATTGGTCTTGAGAAAATATCCCAAAATTTGTCAGTCGGTCGTAGAGAAAAATAACAAAACTGTTCATTTGGACTGAAAGAAAAAATCGTGAATTTCATCACCTCTAGCGAGAAGAAAATGAAATGAAAAAAAATCCAGGAAATCTGTCAATCGGTTGCGGAAAACCCCCCTAAATTCATCAATCTGTCGCCAGAAAAAATCCACGCAAATTTGGCCAATTGGGCATAGGAAATTGTTGCAAAGTTTGTCAATTGATTGTGGGAAAATATAGTGAAATTCGTCAGTCTTGCTGAGAAAAATCACAAAATTATTCGGTCAGATGCAGGGAAGATTCATGAGTTTTGTCAATTTGTTAAAAGAAGACATAAAAAAATTCCTAAATTAGTCATGGAAAATATAATGAAATTCGTCAGTCAGTTGCTGAGAAAAAGTGTAAAATTATTCGGTCAGATGCAGGAAAGATTCATAATTTCATCAATTTGTCACATGAAATTCCCGAATCAGTCACAGGAAATATTGCAAAATTTGTTAATTGGTTGCAGGATAAAATGCGAGTTTCATCGATCCGTCTCGGACACCCCACTGTAAAATTTATCAATCGATCATGAGAAAATATCTCATTATTAGTCAGTCAGTCGTGGGACTTGATCATTGTTTCAAAAAGCTAAGTTCTCCAGAAAATTATGAAATTATTTGTGCAAGAGACTCCTGCTAATCATATTCTTTTGGGCAGAATTTCAAAATTTTGGGTCTGAATCCATCATCCCACCCTGAAATTCAAGCCCTGATTATTCCCAATTACATTATTATAGTAACTTTTCTGATAAAAGAGGGGCATCCTTGGCATGAAATAAGGCACCCACAGAAGCTAAAGATAATACAGTAGACTCCCTTAAATTTGCATAGCTTAAAACCAGAGGTTGTGCGAATTTTAGAATTCTGCAGATTTCTGGCAACTGTTTTGTTTACATTTTAAAATTTAATAATGCACTTGAAATTATAATAAATGTTTATACCGTATTTTCGGGAGTAAGCGCCGTGGCGCATACGTGTTTGAAAGTTCAAAATATCGGCGATGCGGCGCATACGCCAGGGCGGCGGGTACGATGATTTTTTTTCACCTTAACATAGCAAAATTTGGATATTGTGAAAAACAAGCCTTCACTTCAGGTTTTTTTTTAGTCTTACTGCCTCAAATACACTTTTAAACACATGGATTCATTAACATTCATTCATATTTCACCTTTATTTACATTCATTTAATCTCAGTATAAAGTTCATAAACAGTACATAGTATCACAATATATCTTTATTATAAAAACGTAATTACTATAGTCAAAATATTTTAACTTACCCATATTTCTCTATTTTCTGTTCACTATTAATAGCTCACTCTTTAAAAGTATTTATTGTATACTTTACAATAGTTGATAAATTATATTTATTTCATAAGCACACTGCATACGGCGATATTCGATTAAAACGATAATCGAATAATCGATTGACGTAGTATGCATATTGTCATAGTACGTATTTTTTCCCTATTGTATTTTAAGATAACATGTGTTTCAATATTAATAGCTCACTCTTTAAAAGTATTTATTGTATACTTTACAATACTTGATAAATTATATATATTTCATAAGCACACAGCATACGGCAATATTCGATTAAAACGATAATCGAATAATCGATTGGCGTAGTACGTATTTTTTTCATATTGTATTTTAAGATAACCTGTGTTTTATTGTTAATTCATATATCTTATAAGATTTTATTGCTATTCTTGTTACTTTTAATCCAATTTTGCCGATCGTTTTTTACCGTGACTATTTCATTTTTACCGATTTTTCAATGATGCGGAGCTTACGATGGGTGCGGGGCATATTCCCGAAAATACGGTAATTAAAAATAACAGAATAAAAATTAAGAATTTTTTTTTAATATTAAAAGTAAAGGTCAAGTAAATAATATTAGTGCATAACTAAATATGCAGATGAGAATTTTTTCTTGAATTATTCAGTGAAACGCTCCTTATAAAAATACACTAATATTTCACATCAAAATCTTAAAATTACAAAGTTTTATTTCATGTTCAACCACATTTAATAACCAAAAATCTTTATTAATACATAAGTGTATTTGATGAAAAGATCCTGATTGCCACTGATATAAGTGCTATCTTGAAATTTTTCAGAAATAAATTTATGCTTCCTTCATGAGAAAACATGAGTTCAAATATATTAATCAGAATTACATATTAAAATGTGTACAAAATGATATAAACATTTTAAAAAAAACTTACAATTTTTCACCTACATCTTAACTGTAAGTTTAATTGTTTACATCTGAAATGATGTGAGCATTTTAGGGTTGTGGATATTATTGTTAAAAACATTTCTCAAATTTTAGCTGTGCCATTAATGTTATTTTGAAAATTCAGGATGTTTTGCCAATAAAAATTTCAAATTGAAACAAAAATTGTTATTTTTATGAATTCACTCCTCTCATATTTTACTTTCTAAAGAACAAATTTCTATGCTTATGATGTATGCCATAAGAGTGATGTGCAGATTATCATCGATAAAACTTTTGAGAGAAAAGTCTGTTATCATGCCGACAAAAAAAACTGCTGCAAAAGTTGTAGCTGTATTCGTAGGAAGCACTGAAATGTCAGAAAGTATGGATATGGGTGTACCCAAACAGAAAAACAAAAATTAAATATAAAAAAAGGAATAAATATTTAAAAAAAATTCCTTTACAACAGAAAGAATATATGCATGATAATCGGGAAGTAAATTTAATAATTTAATAATGATTTTCCTCATAAAAAAAAATTGGAATAACTTGATTTATTTTTAAAATTAAATTCGATTTTTATGATTTTTTTTTCTTATGTAAAGTTATTGAATGGCTGTCATGTGCCAAGCATCATAAGTTTACTTCAAAATAATTAAAGATTTAATTAAATGATATTAAGAAATATAATATATCTTATTACATAGTATAACTGAAACTAATAATTACAAAAATACATTACACTGCAAATTCTTTAGTGGCATAAGTAATAAACAAAACAACAAAATATTACCAAGATATCCAGCATCAAAACATGTAAAATTGCTTTAATTGTTTAAATATATAGTTAGATAGATGTGTGTGTATATGTTACAATATATTTCAAATTCTTGTTTTCTCATTTTTGATATGTATGGTAGAAAGCTGCACGGGCCCGAGGATTGTAACTGGCCTGGCATAATGAAGGCAAATTTTCAAATAGAATGGGCTGGCTGAATAAAGACAAATTTTTTAACAGGCCAGGCAAATAAAAAATAATAAATTATAATTTTGGCGGGGCAGGTGGATAATAAAAATTAAACGGGCAAGTCAGTCCGACAAATCAAATAAGCAGGCCAACCGTCCCAACATAACAAATTAAAAATTATCAAACTAAGCTGATAAAATAGGAACAATTTTGAATGGACATGAGTGGGATGAGAATAAATATAAATGTGCTACATGAGCCGCTGCTATCTTGACAGCACCAATACAGAAATATAACATGTCCAGCATAGAAATCAGTATTAGTCAGTTACATCGTGTCTGATTTCAGGCTTAACATTTAGGCAAATCTATGGTATTGTTGAAATATCTAACAATTTATTATAGTAAAATTCTATATCCCAGTCACAAAGTTTATAATAATCCATGAAACCAGAAAATAGGGGGAAATAATAACTGTATATAGAAAGAAATGGTACTTACCAGTTCCGTGCCAGTTTTAAGCCAACTGCGCCAGGCATGGAGCTGTTGAGGCCGTGGTTAGATATTTGTTAAAAATTTATACCACCGTAATTTCAGGAATATGCGCCGCACCCATCGTAAGCGCCGCATCATTGAAAAATCGGTAAAAAAAACAAATTTACATGTAAGCGCCGCACCCATTAGAAGCGCCGCATCATTGAAAAATCGGTAAATATGAAATAGTCACGATATGATCGGCAAAATTGGATTAAAAGTAACAAGAATAGCCATAAAATCTTTATATGAATTAACAATAAAACACAGGTTATCTTAAAATACAATAGAAAAAAAATATGTACTACGCAAATCGAATATTCGATTATCGTTTTAATCGAATATCGCCGTTTGCGGTGTGCTTATGAAATAAATATAATTTATCAACTATTGTAAAATATACAATAAATACTTTTAAAGAGAGTGAGCTATTAATATTGAAACACAGGTTATCTTAAAATACAATAGGAAAAAAATATGTACTACACCAATCGATTATTCGATTATCGTTTTAATCGAATATCGCCATATGGGGGTGTGCTTATGAAATAAATACAATTTATCAACTATTGTAAAGTATACAATAAATACTTTTAAAGAGTGAGCTATTAATATTGAACAGAAAATAGAGAAATATGGGTAAGTTAAATATATTTTGATTATAGTAATTACGTTTTTATAATAAAGATATATTGTGATACTATGTACTGTTTATGAACTTTATACTGAGATTAAATGAATGTAAATAAAGGTGAAATATGAATGAATGTTAATGAATGCATGTGTTTAAAAGTGTATTTGAGGCAATAAGACTAAAAAAACATGAAATGAAGGCTTTTCACAATATCCAGATACTGCTATGTTGAAAAAAACAATCATTGTACCCGCCGCCCTTGCGTATGCGCTGCATCGCTGATATTTTGAACTTTTAAACACGTATGCGCCGCGGCGCTTACTCCCAAAATTAGGGTATTTATACAGTAGACTCCCTTAAATCCACATGGCTTAAAACCAGAGGTTGTGCAGATTTTAGAATTTTGCAGATTTCTGGTAACTGTTTTGTTTACATTTTTTTAACAATAATTTAAATTTAATAATGCACTCGAAATTACAATGAATACTTATAATAAAGTAAAATAATAAAAATTAAGAAATTAAAAAAAACATTAAAAATATTAAAAGTAAAGGTCAAGTAAATAATTAATAATGCCTAACTAAATATGCATAATGATGATGAGATAATTTTTTATTGAATTATTCAGTGAAACTCGCCTTATAAATGTGCACTCATAATTCACATAAAAATCTTAAAATAATAAAATTTTATTTCATATTTAGCCATACTTAATAACCAAAAAGTTTGATTAATACATAAATTATTTGGTAAAACAATATCATGATTGCCGCTGATATCGGCAGCACCTTGAAATTTTTCAAAAATAAATTTATACATCATTCATGAGAAAACATGAGTTGAATCATATTAACCAGATTTACATATTGAAATGTGTGCAGAATGATATAAAAATTAAAAAATAAACTTGAATTTTACACCTAAATCTTAACTGTAAGTTTCATTGTTTACATCGAAAATGATGTGCTGATTTTAGATATTTGCAGATTTCAGGTATTTGCGGATTTTAGGTTGGCGGATTTGTGGGAGTCTACTGCATTTGGTTATTAAAAATAGTTGTGAAAGAAAAGAATGAAAGTTCTATAGCTCAAGCCATAGTAGGTAATATTGCCAATATGACAGGGAAAAACGTGAATGTCTGGATTTTTCTGGCTTCAAGTGGAAAATGTATTCCAAATATGTACCAAGAAAAAAAAGGCATCCTTTGAATTTTGCAAAAAGATCTTTTATGGTAAAAGAAAATCCTTCACATCAAAGGACTGTTGCTAAAACGTTAACATGCTCAGTGGCAACTGTTAAGAAAATTATTAATGATGATTTGAATTTTAAAAATTCCAAAAAACACAATGTTCCTTGTCTTTTTCTACGACATATGGCTGAACGTAGAACACGGTGCAGAATTATTTATGAGAAGCATTTTTCTGAAGAAAAATGTTGTTACAATAGGTGAAGCTTGGGTCTATTAAAATGATTGTAATAAAATAGATTCATTTATTATCATCAAAAGGGAAAGAAAAAATCTTAAAGCATGATTCAATGTATCTAAAGTATGTGGTAACAAAAGATTCGATTATTGCTTGCTTTGTGTATAACAAATATATACATTTAAAACGCTAAGCGTCATAAATGTATAAGCGTTTGTTCGACAGTCCGTGAGAACAAACTACTGCATCGAATTACATCAGTCTTTTTTTAAATAAAAGTTATTTGGATGCAGATTTGTTATCGTCTATTCGTTTGTTCAAAAGTTTTATTAATTAACTGTAATTTTAAATTAACATTTTACATCTGCATATGATGTCATAAAGTCAATCTCCAGATAGCGCTGCAACTCTGCCCAAAATTGAAGTCTGACTGTGTGACTCTGACCGTAACTTCAAGCTATCTGGGCAAAATAGAATTGTACACAAAGATAGATAACACTCTAAAAATATCAATGTCACCAATTTATTTAGTTTTAACATTTGCTGAAAGGAAAAAAACAATACAAAAAATTAAAATATATTAAATTATTTAAAAATTTGTTTTAAAACATTAATAAATTTTATTTATTAAATGAAAAATTAGCCTTACATGAATTAATGGAACAGATGTCACAGATCTCATTTCACAAGTAATGAGTTGTCTACCACAAGTCATGTGATGCAATTGGAGAGAATTTAAATTTTTAGGTTGGTGCATGTGGGTACTTGGCACATGTCCTAAAAATTGCCCGAGTCTACATGTGTTTCACTTGTTATAGGATTCTACTGAGATTTTTGCTGATGTCTATAACAAACAAGCAAAAAATATACTGGAAATATTTATTTAAAAATATTTAAAACAATGAAATTGAAGAAATGAGTATAAATGTGCCTGTGGTCTTCAAAAAAAGGGGGGGGGGAAATTAACCTGTGAAAAAAGTGAAAAATTTTGGCAATAAACATTTATTTCTGGTAACTCTGACAATTTCTAACTGTATTAGAATCATTAAAATTACAGACTTTACATAAAAATTACATGAAACATTAAAAACATATTTAAATTGGATGTTTCGGATTTACATAATATCCCTTATCAGCAAAATTTTTAACGTAAGTCATAATAAGTTCTAGGAAATCAACACATGGAAAATATATCGCATCAAAATGTCGAGGCCAAAGTTACACTTATATTAACACTGCGTATTCATTCAGAATTGAACCTGCTTCATTAAGAGGTAAATCTGTAATTCTAGTACAGTACAGTCTCTAAAATCCGGAATCGTTCCGCACATGGCTTTTCCGGATTTTGGTAATTCCGGATTTTAGAGATCTTCAAATAACAACCTAATATTATAAGCAAAAATTATAAATACCGTAATTTCGGGAATATGCGCCGCACCCATCGTAAGCGCCGCATCATTGAAAAATCGGTAAAAAAAAAACAAATAACAACATAAGCGCCGCACACATTAGAAGCGCAGCATCATTGAAAAATCGGTAAACATGAAATAGTCACGATACGATCGGCAAAATTGGATTAAAAGTAACAAGAATAGCGATAAAATCTTTATATGAATTAACAATAAAACACAGGTTATCTTAAAATACAATAGAAAAAAAATATGTACTACGCCAGTATGCCTACCATGGTAATAGAATACCTATAGAATACCTATTTATATCTCCCTGATGCATACCACACAAATCGATTATCCGATTATTGTTTTAATCGAATATCGCCGTTTGCGGTGTGCTTATGAAATAAATATAATTTATCAACTATTGTAAAATATACAATAAATACTTTTAAAGAGAGTGAGCTATTAATATTGAAACACAGGTTATCTTAAAATACAATAGGAAAAAAAATACGTACTACGCCAATCGATTATCGTTTTAATCGAATATCGCCATATGCCGTGTGCTTATGAAATAAATACAATTTATCAACTATTGTAAAGTATACAATAAATACTTTTAAAGAGTGAGCTATTAATATTGAACAGAAAATAGAGAAATATGGGTAAGTTAAATATATTTTGATTATAGTAATTACGTTTTTATAATAAAGATATATTGTGATACTATGTACTGTTTATGAACTTTATACTGAGATTAAATGAATGTAAATAAAAGTGAAATATGAATGAATGTTAATGAATGCATGTGTTTAAAAGTGTATTTGAGGCAGTAAAACTAAAATAACATGAAATGAAGGCTTTTCACGATATCCAGATACTGCTATGTTGAAAAAAAAAAATCATTGTACCCGCCGCCCTTGCGTATGCGCCGCATCGCGGATATTTTGAACTTTTAAACACGTATGCGCCGCGGCGCTTACTCCCGAAATTACGGTAATAATCATAAAAAATCATAATACTTATAAAAAATCCTAAATACATATTAAATGATTCAAAAATAAAATCAAACTTAATTTAATCTTATAAAATTAAATATACACAGAACATTTTTACGATTACGATTTTATTTAAATATGTCTGTCAGTTTTTGTTGTCTTAATTTAGGATTATTGGCCATTACTTTCTCTCTAATCCTATATAAGGACATTAATTCATTGTCAGATATAAAATTCCTCTGTTCTAATCCTGATATTGTTGTGTCTAAAGTATTTATTAGTTCTTCTGTAGTTAGTTTTTTACTTTAATTACCGAATCATCGGAGTCATTTTCCGAATCATCGGCAGCTTTTCCTTTGTTTATCATACTGTAAAGTGTGATAAACAAATACTTTACAGTTTACACAGTTTATCCACTGGCCCCTATTTAGCAACGAAATTTTATCCACTATTGACAGAGAAATATGTTTTCTTTTTTTACTAATTGCAGACATAATTGAATGCACTAGGATGAACTAAACGGAATTTAATATATATTAATAATTCTTAAGCTTAATGTAACTGAACGATGGCTGATCATATAAAATCATGAATAAAATAAACCTCTCTCTAAAATGAATTAGAGAAAATGACTGGTACGGCCATATATCGGCAAAATGCCGAATATCAACTAGAATGGAAAAAATTTCACAAAATTGTCTTGTGCTGCCATCTATGAACAGAGTAAGAAAGCAAAACTAACAAAATTATGGAGTCCGGATTTTAGAGACTGGACTGTATACCATGCTTCTAAGAAAGTACAAGCTCTATAGTTGCTGCACCTCGATCTAGTTATAAAATATTTAGCAAAATCTGGAAAATTATCAGTTTTTAATGCATGACCCACTATCTTTGAATTTAAATTTTTATTTTGAAATGTATAATCTGTGTTCCTTGAGTCTCATCTCAAGTGTTCGACCTGTCTTCTCTATATAGACTGCATTGCATTGTTGGTATGGGATACCATACACCACAACTTTAAATTGGGATATATTTATGTTTGAAGTTGCCTAAAAAACTATTTAAACTATTAAAAACTATCAACAAACTATAGGATTTAACGCCAAAAATGCAGTCTGATTGAATTGACGTCAGAAGCATTTCATGTGTTTGTTATGTTATCAAGTGGTTTTTAATTCGACATTTACCTGTATATTTTTCATTATGCTTTACTGATTTATTAGTTATTTTGTTAATTAAAATAACAATTGTGCCCTTAAACGTCCGTGCCATAAGAAAAGAGGAAAAGCACTGAAAAAATGTTATGATGCATAGCTACGTGCAATAGATCAATTTCAACTGATGTCACAAACAGTTATTCATTAGCCGAGAAGCATAATTAAGAAAAATAATGCAAATAAATAAATATTCAAGATTTTTTTTTTTTTTCATTAATATATTGTAATTATTTTTTGTTTAAACTTACTGATAGTGGACACTTATTATTATAAAATTACAGTTTTATTAATTAACTGTAATTTTAAATTAACATTTTACATCTGCATATGATGTCATAAAGTCAATCTCCAGATAGCGCTGCAACTCTGCTCAAAATTGAAGTCTGACTCTGACCATAACTTCAAGCTATCTGGGCAAAGTAGAATTGTACACAAAGATAGATAACGCTCTAAAAATATCAATGTCACCAATTTATTTAGTTTTAACATTTGCTGAAAGAAAAAAAACAATACAAAAAATTAAAATATATTAAATTATTTAAAAATTTGTTTTTAAACATTAATAAATTTTATTTATTAAATGAAAAATTAGCCTTACATGAATTAATGTAACAGATGTCGCAGATC
Source organism: Maratus michaelseni (assembly GCA_963931845.1). Taxonomy (NCBI): domain Eukaryota; kingdom Metazoa; phylum Arthropoda; class Arachnida; order Araneae; family Salticidae; genus Maratus; species Maratus michaelseni. The sequence continues at coordinate 316,137,540 of OZ007597.1, forward strand.
TCATTTCACAAGTAATGAGATGTCTACCACAAGTCATGTGATGCAATTGGAGAGAATTTAAATTTTTAGGTTGGTGCATGTGGGTACTTGGCACATGTCCTAAAAATTGCCCAAGTCATGTGTTTCCCTTGTTATAGGATTCTACTGAGATTTTTGCTGATGTCTATAACAAACAAGCAAAAAATATACTGGAAATATTTATTTAAAAATATTTAAAACAATGAAATTGAAGAAATGAGTATAAATGTGCCTGTGGTCTTCAAAAAAAGGGGGGGGGGGGGAATTAACCTGTGAAAAAAGTGAAAAATTTTGGCTATAAACATTTATTTCTGGTAACTCTGACAATTTCTAACTCTATTAAAATCATTAAAATTACATAAAAATTAGATGAAACATTAAAAACATATTTAAATTGGATGTTTCGGATTTACATAATATCCCTTATCAGCAAAATTTTTAACGTAAGTCATAATAAGTTCTAGGAAATCAACACATGGAAAATATATCGCATCAAAATGTCGAGGCCAAAGTTACACTTATATTAACACTGAGTATTCATTCAGAATTGAACCTGCTTCATTAAGAGGTAAATCTGTAATTCTAGTACAGTACAGTCTTTAAAATCCGGAATCGTTCCGCACATGGCTTTTCCGAATTTTTGATAATTCCGGATTTTAGAGATCCTCAAATAACAACCTAATATTATAAGCAAAAATTATAAATAATAATCATAAAAAATCATAATACTTATAAAAAATCCTAAATAACATATTAAATGATTCAAAAATAAAATCAAACTTAATTTAATCTTATAAAATTAAATATACACAGAACATTTTTACGATTACGATTTTATTGTGAGTGGGGCATTTCCGAATTTCTTCTATTTTATTTATTTTACAATTCTAATGGCAACATTTTTCCATTTGTCTATTTACCATTACAGTTTGGCAATAGTATTTTGTTATTAAAAGTGGTCGATGGGATAATGGAGAAGTACCATATAATTGTATTGTAATAATATGTATTGACAAACATATGGAGTTTGCATGGTTTAAAATAATAGGAAGTTTATTATGCTCAGAAACGATATAAACATCGTCTACATAACTATGTCAGAATTTAATTGAATGACCTGTATTTTGGAAAAATTTTTCTTCGATATATTGCATAACTATTTGGGCTATGATCACAGATAATGATGACCCCATTGGAGTACCATTTATATATCTGTTTAAAATATTTTCCATTGAATATAAAACAATTAGATGACATACAGAAATGAAAGAGGGTTAAAAAAGTTTCTTTATCCACAGCTAAACTTGAGTTGTCAACAGGCCAGATTTCATTAATAACTGAACAGGCATAATCTATTGGAATGGAAGTAACGAGGATAATGACATCCAATGAAGCCATCACACAATCAAGCAGGAATTTAAAGCTTCTAATTTCCTCAAGAAAAGTAAGGGGGGGGGGGGAGTTTAAACTGTAAGAAGAGGCAGACAACAATGGTTTTAACAAGGACATAAGATACTTAGAGAGGTTATAAATAGGTGAACGGGTAAAATCAATAATAGGTCTCAAAGGTATGCCATTCTTATGTATTTTAGGAAGACAGTAAAAATTAGTAACAGTACCTGTATAGCAGCAAAGAGATTTAGCAGTAGATTCAGAAAGTTTACTTGACTTGTCCAATTTACAAACTAAACTATTAAGGTTCCTTTGTATTGAAGGTGTTACATCTTTTTCAATTGAGGTATAAGTAGAGGTATCATTCAAAAGGTCCATTGATTTATTAATATAAACATCTTTATTTAATAGCACTGTAACACGGTCCTTATTGCCTCTTGTGGTCACTATTGACTTATCAGTAGATATACTTTTTAATTCGTCTAATGTGATGAACATAATTAGAGGATTTTTTAAAATCATTCTTCAGAATTAATCTCAAAATTTTAGTTCTTGTTTGATGCTGTACAGAAAATGTATGTTTAACCAATGCTGGTTCATTGGAGGAGAGGAGACCTGGTATGTCAATTACTGAAGATCCTATGTTTTTTTATGTTAATTGTGTCTAAAAATGCATTATCGAAATTCATTGCAATTATGAAACATTGAGGAAATTGTGTTTTACAATAGGGCAATCATTTTCAAAATTTTAAAGTATTAACTCTTTTAAAGTGACGGTAAAATTATTTTTCAACTAGTCGGATGTGCCAATCCCAAAACTTTCTTCTATCTCAATCATGTTAATGCTTCTAATTTCGTCCTCACATCGCCAATAAAATCGATATTTTTCGTCATTCTGTTGTACGTCAGCTGCTTGCGAATCATCGGGTTACTGGGATGCAATCAACTGATGTATACTAAACTACGAAAAGTTCTTTTGGCCTGTACCGACCGGAACAGATAGCCTCCCTATTCTTTGGTTTTACGATTTTAGCTAATTTTACTGGAAAACACGACGCTAAAATGCGTGGAACCCAATTAAAGAAGATTCATTCCCAGTTCTCGTCAACATTGAATTTGAATGAGAATATCGCCAAATTAGTCTTCTATAGCCAAGTTGGCTTCATTTGTGGCAACCTATTTTTGTCGCCAAATTTGGTGATATTTCGTCAATTGCCGCCAAGCTTGGCGAGAATTTGATGTTGGCGAATATAAATATATAGTGTTGAGCATTTAGAATAGGAACAATGCTTACAACAATGAAAGAAAATTTGCTGAAACCCTGTTAACTAAAACTCATAAATTAAACCCGTTTATGGATGAATTCTGCTGTCTTGTTTGAAAATGTCAACCACCCTAAAATTTCAAACCGCTATATCTCCGCCATTTTTTAATATAGAGACAAAACAAAAACTGCTCCGGATCAAGGCCGAACATTTAACGGAAAAATCTTTTAGGATTTCTAATTTTTTTTATACATCTTTTTGAATTTGAAATCTTTAAATGGCTATCACAGCGCCCGCTTCCGGCGGAATATACCCACATTCTAGTAGGACCTGCTGGCTACAGCCAAAAAAATATTAAAAAATTTTGGTTTAATTATCTGCATAACATCATACACTTTTCGATGATACAATAGTGAAAATCAAACAAAAATCGCGATGGCAGCACCGCCTTTCGTCGAAATATTCCCGAATTCAACCTGGACTTGCAGGCTATTGTCAAAAACATAGAAAAAAAAATTGGTTCAATTATCTGCATAACTTCATACACTTTTCGATGATACAACAGTGAAAATGGAACAAAAATATCGATCACAGCGCCCCCTTTCGTCGAAATATCCACATATTCTGATAGAATCTGCTTTCTATAGCCAAAAACATAGAAAAAAAATTTGGTTCAATTTGAAGCATAACTTCATACACTTTTAGATGGTACAATAGTGAAAATGGAACAAAAATATCGATCACAGCGCCCCCTTTCGTCGAAATATCCCCAAATTCTAATAGAACCTGCTTGCCATAGCCAAAAACATAGAAAAAAAATTTGGTTCAATTTGAAGCATAACTTCATACTCTTTTCGATGATACAATGAAGACACACAGACGGACAGACAGACATTTTGTAAAAACGTGTTTTTCGGAATCTCTGACCCCTAAAACGTGTAAATCCGTCGAAAACCGGAAGTCGAAAAAAATTTCGATTACAATACTTTCTTCTATTATAGATAGAAGAAAGTAAAAATGTATACTTTAAAAACTAAAAAATTGTGTTTAGTGCATCAAAAAAACACTGCGTTAATTTTGGGTTCAACATAGAAATTATTAGCATAAGATTTTTACATACAACATTTAAAAAAGGCAAATTTTACAAAGTTTTGAAAATAACCAGCCGATGGGTTTTCCTTGGGGTTTCAGATTGGCAATAATTTTCAAAAATGGTATTTTGGAAAAAAATCACCAATTCATATTGCAGATCACCTTCTAATAAAAGAATTTTTCAAAGAAAACAAAGGTAATCACCAAAAAAAAAACTTCTCTCTCTCTCTCTCTCTATATATATATGAACTATATATATACTCATTTACAAAGTGCAGGGAAGGACAATTGCTCCTCTCTGAGTTTCAGACTTTTTCTTTTTACATTTTATCTGGTTCTTTACTTTTTTCTTACTTTTTGAATGTTTTCACCCACTTGTAAATGAGTTATAACACTAAATATATTCCTTCGAAAATGTATATGAAAAATAAAGGCATAAAAATAGTCAATTTTATGTCCATTTGCCCCCTTCAAGCATAATCTGAAGTGACATAGGTACTGTATCTATTTAATATTCCTCGCTACATGAAATTACATGTTAATGCGATATAGTATAAAAATTCACGATCTTCATATTTTCCGGAATAAAATCTGATTTGATATATAAAAAACTTTACAAATAATTTTAAAGAGTTCACACTTTTGCTGTCTTTCAAAAGTTAGGCCTAAATACACTCAAGAGGCTATTGCAATATTTTAGATCTTTATAGTAAATTACAAATTGAAATATTTACTTACATTACCTTTCAAGACGAAAGCTGTGGGAATCTCAAGTAAAAGATTACTTTTCTTAAGTCTTATTTGAATAGAAAAACGCAGAAACAAGTCGGACACCAACGCTAATAGCGATGACGATGATTAAAAAATTTCGATTTTTATACTGTATTTGGTTCAGTCGTCATCGATTATGTTGTGTTTGTAGAATCGATTACGCTATTATTACCTACTTCCATGATTATAACTGACTAAATGTTGTTTTCTCCTACTGGCAAATTATGTAGACATATTGAAGAAATATTCTGTTTTTGATATTATTTGTTGTTATTATCATAGATTCTCTCTCTCTCGCTGTTGTTTTTACGTTTTACATTTTTACCAGTTTTTAGAAATAGCGGTCGTGACTTACTTAAATTATTAGTGAAATAAAGGAAAGCACAATTAAAAGTAAATTTAAATGTGCATAGTATGAAAAATCCTTCTCAGGACTTTTTTATTTGGAAAGACATTTAAAAACTGCACATGCTTCAAAACATTCCTCTTTAAAAGAAGGAGATATTTTGAAAGATTTTATTGATTTCATTGGTGAGTAATTACAAAATAAATTTTTCACTATGAATATTGATTATTTTAATGAATGTCAAGAAGATTTACGTACTTTACTATATTTCTTTTTTTTCTTTTTTACTCTTCTTGACTATTTATTACAAATATATTAAATTTATTTTAATTCCTGCAGAATTTTTGATTTGGAAAGAGCAACAAGTTCTGTGTATGTTAAACATAGACGAAATGAAACAAGAAAAATGGGAATAAAATCTTTCATTATTGCTGCAGCAGAAATGGTGTTTGTAAATCAAAAGGAAAAGGGCAGAAAAGATTAAAACCTCAAAGATCTGCGAAAATTAGAGCAATTTGTCCTGCTAAAATGACAGTGAAAATTACCAATAAAAAAGTTGTGGTTCATTTTTCCCAAAACATGAAAATCCTATAATGAATGTGCACATTTAAGATTTCTTCAATCTGAGAGAGATGTTATTGCTGGTATGGTATTTAATTTTTTTGTTTTCTGATTAATAACATGATTTTAGATATCTTCAAAGGGAATGTTCATTAAAAAAAAAAATAATAATAATAAAAAGTGAAAATTTTTGAAATATTTTTTTTTCTGAAAATACTTATTTTTTATTAAAAAATTGAAAAGTTATATATAAAATTTATATATAATTTATATATTTAGAATTTAATGATATAACTTTCTTCTTTATACTTCTTTCAATTGTAAATGTTACATTTTTTCTGATGTAGATATTTTAAATTGTACCCTATTTTCGGGAATATGCACCGCACCCATCGTAAGCGCCGCATCATTGAAAAATCCGTAAAAAAAACAAATCTACATGTAAGCGCCGCACCCATTAGAAGCGCCGCATCATTGAAAAATCGGTAAAAATGAAATAGTCACGATAAAAAACGATCGGCAAAATTGGATTAACAGTAACAAGAATAGCGATAAAATCTTACAAGATATATGAATTAACAATAAAACACATGTTATCTTAAAATACAATAAGAAAAAAATACGTACTACGCCAATATGCATACTACGCTTTATGCATACTACGCCAATTGATTATCGTTTTAATCGAATATCGCCCTATGCAGTGTGCTTATGAAATAAATATAATTTATCAACTATTGTAAAGTATACAATAAATACTTTTAAAGAGTGAGCTATTAATAGTGAACAGAAAATAGAGAAATATGGGTAAGTTAAAATATTTTTACAATAGTAATTACGTTTTTATAATAAAGATATATTGTGATACTATGTACTGTTTATGAACTTTATACTGAGATTAAATGAATGTAAATAAAGGTGAAATATGAATGAATGTTAATGAATCAATGTTCTTAAAAGTGTATTTGAGGCAGTAAGACTAAAAAAAAACCTGAAATGAAGGCTTGTTTTTCACAATATCCATATTTTGCTATGTTGAGGGAAAAAAAATCATCGTACCCGCCGCCCTAGCGTATGCGCCGCATCGCCCATATTTTGAACTTTCAAACACGTATGCGCCGCGGCGCTTACTCCCGAAATTACAGTAGTTAAATTTAGAAATACAGTGAAGGAAAATTGCTCTCCCTTGCAGACCCTCATAACAAGAGCTAGTTCCCACTTCCGAATATACCTTTAAAAGTACATTACATGATGTAAAAAGAAAAAAAAAATTAGAATATCTTCTGCAAAAGAGAAAGATTTGATCATCATTTGAATATTTATTAAATACAGAAATTATATACTTGAAGATTTATTTTTAAAGCATTAATTTTATTTCGCTAACTTAATAAAAAAAATAGGAGATTTAACTCTAAAGATCCGCTAACTTGAAATTGAGTGATTGATATAATTACAATGTAAGGGGCCAACCCTTTTCGAAATTCAATCGAAATAAGTTGTCTTCTCAACAATGTAAAAATAAATAATCAAAATTTTACTTATTTGTCTACATGTATAAAACAATAAAACAGAATTAATACAATATCTAGATTCATAAATATAAAACATAAAATACCACACCCAAGTACACAAAAGAAAATGGCGAAGTGAACTTTTATTTCGATTATCGATTCGATTTAGTTAAAAATCAAAGTCATTTCATTATATGAACTTTTCTGAAATGTTTTAGCTTCTTGATTTTTGACTATTGCAAATCATGCATTATTAGATTAGTTCGAGAAGAAGCTAACAATTAACAAACCAGTAGATAAAATTCTATATAGACAAAATATGGCAGCAAGAATCATTAGTAATCGAACGTTGAATTTTAATCGAAGTATGTTCTGGCGTCATTTTGCTACTTTTCTAAGGATAAGAGCAAAGAAGTAGTGTGTGGTAAGTTATATAATCTATTCAATAAATCTATGAATTACGAATTTTATCATTGCGGTTGATTTTAATGCACATCATTTCTCCTGGAGCGGTCACCGCTCTAATTCAACTGGTTACAAAGTGCGCAGGTGGACAGATCAAAATCATGCAAATATTTTAGCACCCATGGAGTCCACCCGCCATAATACTCACTCCATCATCGATTTTGACATCTCACCCGCAATTTTCCCTTCCCGCACACCATTCAAGCTGTGAACGACCTCTCGTTAGGCCCTGCCTATCGCACGGGCCCTCAGGGCCCGTGCCCTGGGACGAAATTTCTGAGGAGCACGAATTTTTTCATAATTTCATCTAATTTCCATTTTTAAAAATCATAATTTTGCCGACTTTTTTATTTCTGAAAAATTACGAAAACAAAAAGTTCATAATTATGTTTATAATAGAAGTTGTTTTAATACTTTTAGGACTTTTGTTTGCACTCAGTATGAGTTTGGTTTTATCATTTAATGTCAATAATAAGTGGATCATTAATAAGTAGACTTCTTATCATTAATTTCTAGTAATGCATGTACTGTATTTATCAAGTCATTCAATTTTATTATATTGCCCATTTATTCGAAAAGTGACACAACTGAAAAAATGTGATATTAGAGATACTAATACGATGAAATCACAAAAATATATCTTAATCTTTGGTTAAAAGTACATTTCAAAAAATAATAGAATAAAATATTTTTTTTTAATTCCTGGAGCCGTTTTTTCAATTTCCCAGAAAACTTAATTTTTTGAGTTGACACTTTCCGAATAAGCAATGTTGAATTCAGCCACTTTTTTCCGAGAGGGATTTCTGTGGCTCCGGGGGGTGGACATTGTAGAGTTCCGGGTTGGAAATTACACTTTTTAACCATAAAATCTCAAATATTCCAGGGGGGGGGGCATGTCAATGCTCCGGGGGTGAATGTCCCGAATGGGCTACCTCCTGAATTCAATACTGCGAGTAAGTGTGTGATATGTAAAAAAAAAATAGTATCAGTAAATCAACTAATCTAAGGTGGCACGAAAAATTGAAAGTGCCCGGGGCACAGAAACTTACTAGTCGGGCCCTGCCTCTCGTCGGACCATCTTCCAGTTGTGCTTAGATTTGATGTGGGTAATTTTCATTTAGACATCGCCCAGGCCTTTTCGGTCAACTGGGAGGATTTCGGACAACTTTTAGAAAATATGGACACCCCTCCCACTGAGATTCACTCTGCCGAGGATGTAACTTCTTCCATCCAAGCATTTGGAGACTCACTCCAGAATGCATTTCAAGAAGTTGCTAAACCTAGGCAGAGGGTGGCTGAATCATTTCGGCTACCTGAGCACATCAGGGATTTGAAAAGACTGAGAAATCGTACAAGACGGGACTGGCAGATGACTAGGGATCCCCTCTTAAAAGCTGATCTTAACAGAAAAAACCACCAGGTTTCTGCTGCAATCAAGGAGTTTAGTATTTCGCATTGGAACACCTACATTGAGTCCTTATTGACTGCTAACAACACAATTTGGTCAGCAACGGCCCGCATCCGCAGGACATGTACACACATTCCGGCCCTAAATGGACCCAATGGTATGGCCTATTCTAACACTGACAAGGCTGAGCTCATTGCTGACAGTCTTAGAAGCCAGTTTACACTCAATCAAGATGTTGTCAATCCCATGAGGGTCGACATTGTCAACTCTGAAGTTGAACAGTTTTTAAACACAGATCATGATAACACTCTTAATCCTGCAACCCCCTCTGAGGTGATTTCTTACATCGGGAATCTTAAAAAGAACAAATCACCTGGCCTCGATTGCATATCCACCAATATGCTCTCGCATATCCCACTTAATTTCATTTTTTTCTAACTATTCTCATTAATTGCATGTTAAACCTATGTATGTTTCCTGATTGCTGGAAGAAGGCACTGATTGTACTGATCCCAAAACCGGGACAAGACAGGCACGCCCCTACTAGCTTCAGACCTATCTCCCTTCTATCTTGCCTCTCCAAAGTCTACGAATACGTACTTGTGAACCGTCTGAAAGTGTTCATCACGTCCAATTCAATAATTATACTAGAGCAGTTTGGGTTCAGGCCCAAACACTCGACGCAACATCAGATCTGGAGAGTGACTGAACTTGTTCATGAGGGCTTCATGAAGAAAGAAAAATCTGGTGCGGTATTCGTAGACATTGCTAAAGCCTTCGACTGGGTCTGGCATTATGGACTTATTTATAAGTTGATTTTGCTCAAGGCTCCACCCCAACTTATTTTTATTTTCTTGAACTATCTAAAAGACAGAAGCTTTTCTGTTAAAGTCAATAATTCTATCTCCTCATTTTGCAATATCGATGCCGGCGTCCCTCAGGGCAGTTTAATTAGCACATGGCTGTTCAACATCTACATTAATGATATTCCTCGTATTCCCGGCATCCTCTTAGCATTATATGCAGATGACATGGCCATAATGTACAGCAACATTTCACTCATCAACGTGATTGAACAACTACAGTCCTATCTTCAGGTCTTTTTTATGTGGCTTTGTAATTGCCGTATCAAAGTCAATGCAGCAAAATGTGCCGCCATGATTTTTTCATGATTTTTTCAAATATGTCTATTTCCCCCATTGTTAATCTTTCTCTTACTGGTGATGAAATACCCTGGGTCACCAACTATAAATATCTAGGAACTTATCTAGATTAAAAGATAACCTGGGCTAGGCAGATTAGGGACGTATTAGCCAAATCTACCAAAGCTCAAGGCTCCCTTAAATCTCTTTTAGCTTACCACAGCCGTCTATCAATTTCAACTAAATTATTACTGTATAAATCTTTCATCAGATCAACCATGACCTGGTCTGTTGTCTGGGGAACTGTCTGTGAAACTTAAATGCAAAAACTTCAAACTTTTCAGTACTCTTTATTTCGTAGGATTTGTAGGCGACAATGTTTGTCCGGAATGACGTCATTCACGCTGATCTCAAAATTAGGCCTATCTCGCAAGTTATTAAAAAACTTGCACAAAATTTCCACAGAGATCGTATCTTGATACCCAACGATGCATTGCGGTCCATCAGACCCTACAGAGTTGATGCCTTTCGTGGTAAGAAAAGACCGCTTGCCATCTTGAGCAGAGATGATGGCTTTGCACCACTTTCCAAAAGGAGGAGCAGAGAGCCACCTTAATTGTATCGTTGCGGCCTTCCAAATTCAAAAATTTAATTTGGTTGCATTTTATTTTTCATTCTGATATATCTCCATTAACTCTTTTATGACGTCTTCCCACCTTACATTTGGCACCGGGTTTCGTTCACCTTCCTAATTCATATTTTAATTTTATTTAGTTAGTTATTAATTTTTATTACTTTATTATGTATTGTTATGTATTGTGTGTTGTGATTGTTTGTTAGGAAAAATCTTTTTTGCTGGACGCTTTAGTTCTTTATTTTATTTTATTTTATTATTATTATTATTTCCCCCTTCCCTTCCCCTCCCTTGAGGCACTGCCATGTCACTGTCAAAGCACATAGAGTTTAGTACTCCATCCTGAAAACTCTCCTACCTGAGTTGCACTCCACCGCAGCCTGCTCCTGGACTGTGAGAAGAACTTTCAAGCTTTCAAGTACAATCTTGATATTTCCTGCTTATATCGTTCTAGCTTAGATACGAGATAAACGCGGACATTACGCCTCGCGTAGGCACTCCATGGACTAACTGACTTTGACTTTGACTTGGAAAGTAATTTTCTGTATGTTTATTATAGTGTTACTTTTACATGAGATTTTCACAATTTTAACTGCCAAACTCACGACTCCTCTATCCAATTCATTTAATTTAAATTTGATACCCGACAAAACAGGGAAATAATAATATTAAAATAAGTTCAGGTTAAGCCTACTTCAGGTTTATATATATTTAAAATTTATGTAAGGAATAGTTCGGTTGAACATTATTTATTCAAAGGTATGTTTCTTATTTGTAACATTTCTGTGGTTTATTATTAATATCTTTTACAGTTATGTGTTTCGTTTTAAATAATTTTGACAATTGCTTTTAATTGCATTCCACCCCTCCTTTTTTTTGGGGTAATTGTTATATTTTATGGATAATTTCTACTCATGAACTGTGTTTTTTTTTGTTTATGAAATTATTTTAAGATTTTCTTTCAAAAGCCTATAGTATTTTATTCGCAAAAATATGTTTTAGACATTCTTTATGTCAGATCCAATTAATCAGAGAGAAAGCAAATAATTTTGGGTTCTTTTTTAAATCATGTTTCTATTGGTACACCAAAAATATAATTATGTAACTGGAGGTGTTGGAAAAGATGGTAATTCAAGTATTATTATTTTTTTAACCGCACTGTCCTAAATATTATTATCTATTATCACTGCTAATAATTGATCCTGAAAAGAAAACTCTGTAGATAAAGAAATGCTCTTTACAATGTATAAATCTTCAGATCAAAAGCCTCAATGTCAGCTCTGCAAATCTCATTTTTATTTTGAAGATATTTAATTGAAATTCCTTTTTTTTCTTTATTCATATTAATATTATTAAAAAGTTTCAGTAGATTTAATTCTTGTGAATTGTAATGTGATATACAATTAATTACATGTACTGGTATTTGATGACTTTCTATTTTCTGTGAAAGCTTATAGTATTAGTTTCAACTTATCTTCTTTGTCGTTGTTTAAATCAGTCTTTCAAGTACGTGTTTCATGATACTAATTAACATTTTATGTCATGGAAATACATTGTCTTCATTACCCACTTAATAAGCTGCACATAATAAAAATTATGCTTCAAGAATTTAAGGTCACTTTTATCATTTGTAAGTGTAAAAAAAATTTCTTTTTCAACTCAAGTTATGAAAGCATTGATTTGACAGAACTGCTTACATATTAGCCTATGCTCTGCCATTTTTTTTTTTTCTTGGAGCAAAAAACCTGTTTTTGCCATGTCGTCTTTATAGCCACTTTAGTATTACTTTAAAAAAAAAATACTGAGATTAATCGTTAAAACCAAAAAAAAAAAAAAAATGCAAACAAAATCAAGAAATTTTCAACAGAAATTGGCATTGTAAACATAAAAAAAAAAGGCATAGAAGGGAAGGAAGGGGGGGGGATTCATAATGCACAAGAATAAAATACTACATAAATATACTGGGATTAAAAAATTTGAAATAACAAAATAATGCAAAAATTTCTTTAATAAGTATAATTTCGAAATTGAAGCCATTAAAAAAATTAAAGCATAAAAAATCTGTTTCAGCAGTAAAAGTCTGAACATTATTAAAAAAATAGAGGAAAGGGGGAGGGCAGGGAAATAATGGCAAATACATAAAAATACTGAGATTTAGAACTATAAATTGGCAATCTTTTCAAAAAAATGTCTTAAATAAAATGTTAATATCTTAAACGATAAATTGTTAAATTATTTTTTTTAATTTAGTTTGAAAAGCACACAATTTATAACAAATGCTGCAACATGCTGACACAAAACTTTAATATTTATAAAATGAAAAAAATGGTAAATACAGTATAGAACCATTTATCCGGAATGGTTGGGGCCAGATGTATTCCGGATAACTGGTTTTTCTGGATAACTGGTTGGACATTAAGGCAACATCCATTTGATGAGATTTGTAGAATATATGTGGCTGTAACATTGTTACTGATTTCAAATTATTAGATTACTCCGATTAAGGCTCTGATCCTATCAAGAGCAAAGATTAATCAGATTTTGAAAGAAGGCAATACCTTGGAAACAATAATTCTGCATAAAACTAAAATGCTCAATATCTAACTAAAAATGCTTTCATTTCAAATCTTAGATATTGATCAAGTTGTATAGTGCAATGTGGTAATCTATCAAGCAATGCACATGTCAAACTAGCACTGCATGGCACTTTTTTCTGGAAAGATTCTGAAATCAGTCAGTTGGAAATATCATTCCGGATAACTGGTTTTCCGGTTAACTGGATTCCGGATAAATGGTTCCATACTGTACATAAAAATTCTGATAAAAAAAATATTTAAAATATCAAAATCAAGCAAAAATTTGCATTTAAAAAAGATACATTGGTAAGTAATTAAAAAAAATAGTGTTTTTAAAAGTATACCGAGGATTTTGCACTACAATCTAATATTTTTTATCAATATGTAATATTTATTAGATGCAGGTTTAAACTTCTAAAGAAAAGTGAGGATAAAAATATCTGCAAACAACATTTAGTTATTCAAGCCAGAATATCATCTAATTTGTTCCATTAAAGTTACAGTAAAAACAGATCCAAAATTGCAAAAGGCATGTGCGAGAAAAAAAATAACAATCATATTTTAACTGAATTAGAGTATGATGTCATCCGCCTCGAGAAAAACATGGGGCATAGAAATATAAATCTAAATGTTTCAAGTTGAACTTTGCTTTTTAATCATAAATATAAAATAAACCCATGTGGTGTTTTTTATAATCATTGCTGAGCATCATATAATGTGGTATTTTATTTTTGTGGCCACAGTAATTTCAGGGAAACCTTTCATTTCTTTCATGAAATCAATGCCGATTTAATTTCTAATTATCAGCAAATTTTAATCAAAAACATGTTTTAACGAAATGTTAAATGTGCTATGTCAGAAGCCTGTTCAAAATCCTTTCATATGCTATCTCATTCGTCGTTCTACGTTTCATATTTTCTGAGAAAAAGGGATTACACAATAATTTAACATTTGCAAAGAAAAATAAAATTTATAAGAAATAACACAAAATAATTAACAAATACATAAAAATCATATTAAGTGACATTACTTTTTTCACACACCACCACAGAAAGCATGTAATAATCATTTTATTTTTACTTCATGCTCAAACCTTACTTTTGAAAAAATTGTCAATTTTTTTTAAATCTCTGTAATTTTGCAATTTATATTTCAAAAGTGAATTTTTGCTTTACTTTGCTGTTTTAATTGTTTTTAATCGTTATGTATTTATGTATTTACTGTTTGCTTATTGCGAATTCCCCCTCCTCTCTATTTTTTTACAACTAACATTTAAAATGCCGATTTTTGTTAAAAAATTCATGATTTTCATTACATTTCTTTTCTTTTCTTCAAATGTTTAATCTCCATTTTCAAAAATATTTTAAGTCTAAAGTGGCTATAAATGACGACTTGGCAAAAACAGGTTTTAAGGATAAAGTGGCTATATTTTTTTACAACATCAATAATTACAGGTACACTAACAATAGGAGCCATAGTAAATAATTTAAAAACAAAATCAAAATAATAAATTGGAAAAATACAACCTGATATTAAAATATGTGCCATCACAAAAATTCATTCACAGCAGAAATGAGCTTTTGTCAGAATGCAGCAGACTACAAAAATAAGTGATAATCTTAAAAACCTTGCGTATCTTTGGTAAAAAAAATATATTGCTGCCAGAACTTTAAAATTGTCAGGGGTTGCTATGTCACCAAATATAGGCAGCAAAAATCACAAAAAAATTCATCAAAAATAAAATGGCAGCTGATCTCGCGCTAATATGCAAGGGTAGGTCAAATAGATTTTCAGTAGTAGAGTGTCGAAATTTGGCGAAAACAGCTTTAAATGGTTTGTGTAATAACGCACTAGTATGTCAGACGAACTTGACTGATACACTGCCGTGTATCTAGATCAAAGAATCCAAGTATCGTGTCAAAATTGGATGTTCATATACTAGATGTGATACTTGATTACTGTTCTCTCAACCGTTTTTCATAAAAATGTTTTACCAAACAGTGGGATTTATGGATAAGCATGACATCAAAACATGCACATAAAATGTTTTGTTGATTTTATGTAATCCACATCAGTTTATCAGAAGCCATTTTTATAGGTTTCTGATTGATGTGCTGATATTAAACAAAATGTGATACTAAACATTTTGGTTTAACTGAGATAATGACAGAAGTTTGAAGCAAGAGATTGCTCTATGTTGAGTTATAAAGTTTAACAAGTTACAAGTAACAATGCAAGTAACAGATATAACATAGTCTTTTCTTCACTGTTGATTCTTTTTACACCTATAAATAAACTTTAGTATAGTTTCAAAGGCAATTTTTGATCCATTGAGCCTCGTTGTTTTTTTCAAAATGCAACAGAAAACATAGAAATAGCAGTTAATGTTTTTCATTGCAAAACTTAAACTAGCTTATCAACAAAATTGACAACAATGAATGTGACATCACATATATATATTATTGGCATTAACCTCTACACAGGGGCTCGGACAGCATTTGTCCAAGTTTGCATGTATTATCGGACAGATGCTGTCCGAGCCCCCGTGTAAAGGTTAAATCACATTGTTCAGTGCCAGATTTTGTTTACTGCAAATTAAGAGAAATAGCATTAAATTTATATATTTCATTACAAAACTAAACTGGCTTATACCCGAAATAAATAAAA
Source organism: Maratus michaelseni (assembly GCA_963931845.1). Lineage (NCBI taxonomy): Eukaryota > Metazoa > Arthropoda > Arachnida > Araneae > Salticidae > Maratus > Maratus michaelseni. The sequence goes on from OZ007597.1 coordinate 316,153,388, forward strand.
GAGGAATATGTACAATTGCCCCCCTTCCCCCCCAAAAAAGAGCATTCCTAACATTTTAATCTCAAAATTGTTACTGAAAAAAGAATGAAAATAGCAAATATATTATCAAAATTGGGTGTTCCTAATGAAGATTTAGAAACTGGTACAATTTCAGCATGAAGATGACACTTAAACTTATTTTTAAACATAAATTGGAAAAAGGGGTAATTTCCAGTTGAATGGCTATTTCCATTTTTTCCTGAGACAATTTAAAAGATTAAAGTATATGGATTGTTCTCTTTTCTTTGATTTTGGATGACTGTACATGGTAATCGTAGTTAACCACAAGGTGAATGTAACATTGTGCTTATCTGTTATTGAATTTAAATCACAATGTCAGGCAATATATTTTGTTGACCGTAAATGGTAGATGGAAAAGTAAACAAGAACCGTAAATTTTCATGTTTCTTACAGTTGCAACATGGAGATGCCCCCTAAGTATATTAGATTAATATATATTAAAAATATTAAGAAATATCAAATGGCCATTTTATTTTTATTTTTGCAAGCGTTTGACAGTTAAAATGCATCATTTATTTTATTACATCGACTGTGCAAACAGTTATATGTAATTTTTAATAATTTAGAATACTTTAATTTTTCTGTAAACTTAAAATATGTGGCATAATAAAGTATAAAATATATAATAAAATAAATTAATAATTACAAATATAAATAATCTTTAAAGAAGCATTCTTTTTTCAGGTGTAAAAGGCAAAACGGGACATATTCATCTTTGAAGAATAAAAAGAATTTTCTTAGGAACAAGTAATACAAATATTTCACTGTACACATGCCAGTAAAAATTTAAAGTACTGTGAAAAAGTCCTGTAAATAATATTTCCTGTGGTAAAATCTGATAATCTTAACACCAAAACAGGTGAATATATATATATATTTCTATTCCAGTAATTGCTAAGATATTCTCAAATTATAAATGTAATTCAGAAAACCAGACTGAAAAACTAATACTCCAACCTGACACAAATTAATAGAAATAATTAGAAAGATCTTTTTGTATAATGTCTAAAAAAATTACAGCAGTGGATTTCCCAACTAACGAATGCCTATCTAGTGACATTGAAGAAAAGCCTATTATTAGTGATGTTAGTTCATTGAAATGTTTTCAATATGATGATCTGCCAAATCATACAAATGAAAAAGCATTTATTTGTACGATATGCTATAAAAGATTTTCTGAAATAACAAGTCTCAAAAGACATATTAGGAGTCATAATGAGGAAAAGCCATTTACTTGTGAAGTTTGTTCTAAGAAATTTGCTGAAAAGGGGAATCTAAATGTACATTTACGCATCCACACAGGTGAAAAACCATTCATTTGCGATTTATGCTGCAAAGGATATACCAAGAGTAGTGATCTAAAGAAACATCTACGCACCCATACTGGGGAAAAACCATTTATTTGTGAAGTGTGTTCTAAAGGATTTTCTGAAAAGCCAAGTCTTACACAACATCTTAGCGTCCATACAGGAGGAAAAGCATTTATTTGTGAGATATGTTTTAAAAGATTTTCTAAAATAAAAAATCTAAAACAACATGTTAGAATTCATAATGAAGAAAAACCATTTACTTGTGAAGTGTGTTCTAGAGGATTTTTTCGAAAGGAAAATCTAAAACAACATGTTAGAATTCATAATGAAGAAGAACCATTTACTTGTGAAGTGTGTTCTAGAGGATTTTCTCGAAAGGAAAATCTAAAACGACATTGTAAAAATCATACTGGTGAAAAATCATTTATTTGTATTTTTTGCTCTAAAGGTTTTATCAATATTTCTGAACTAAAGAAGCATTTACGCATCCATACTGGGGAAAAGCCTTTTACTTGCGAAGTGTGTTCTAAAGGATTTTCTGAAAAGTCACATCTAAAACGACATCTTAACATGCATGCAGGAGAAAAACCTTTTATTTGTGAAGTGTGTTCTAAGAAATTTGCTGAAAAGGGGAATCTAAATGTACATTTACGCATCCATACAGGTGAAAAACCATTCATTTGTGATTTATGCTCCAAAGGATGTACCAGTAGTAGTGATCTAAAGAAACATCTACGCACCCATACTGGAGAAAAACCATTTATTTGTGAAGTATGCTCGAAAGGATTTTCTTATAGTAGTGCACTAACAAGACATTTCAAAACTCATACACAAGAAAAGTAAGTTATTTGTGAAATTTATTTCTCAATGTGTTGTTTTAAAAACCACTTTCAAATAGAGAGAAAATATATTTTTGTATATGGAAAATTGCTGACTTTGAAATAATATTTGACTTATTTTATTTCCCAGTCAATTTTTAAGTTCTGAGAGAAATGAGCTGTGGTGAAAAGTACTGTTAATAAAATTATCTAACTAAAATTATTTGTAATGTTTTAAAAACGAATTTTATAAATGGAATTGTGTATGTAAGTAACTGAGAAATATTTTTTCTGTTGAAACGCAACACAAATTGATTGTTGAAGCCTTTATATTTATTTATTTTTCAGATGTAATTTAGTTCCCTCTATTTTTGATATGAACTATCTGGATATTTCTTTTAAATGCTAAAAACTGTAAATTAACAACATAATACAAATTAAAATAACTTTTATTGGGTTGTTTTACATATTTCGACTCACTCCTTGGTGAGTCAAAACTTGTCGATGAAGTGTGCCTCAGAATGAGTTGAAACATGTAAAACAACCTAATAAAAGTTATTTTAATTTCTAATATGTTGTTAATTTACACCTTTTAGCAGTTAAAAGAAATATAATATTACAAGGTGTTATAATTTATTATATTGAACTATCTGGATTTCAACTGTCATTGCAGTTTAGTACAATTTCATTGAGAATGGAAAGAATAATCAAGATTATACATGAAAACACACAGACTCAAATAAATAGAGTCAACTCCACATTTTTATCTACTTCTTTCAAAATTTTCAGTTTGTGCTCAACGGTTAGTCTTGCTTTATTCCTGTAGTAGACATACTAAAAATTTAGTCAAAGAAAGGGTACGCAGATGAGTGCTTTTAAAACTTTTCTTCTTTAAAACATTTGCTATTTTAGTAGAATCACTTCTAAGACGAGTGCACATTTCCTATAAATTTTTCATACTGCACTACAATACATCAAAACTCTTAAGTTATATATTCAATTATGTGAAATATTTTCATAAATGTCAAACTATACATGCAAGTATATATATGTATTCATATGTTCTTCAAAGCACCAATTTCTGTTTTCTTTAAATCATAATTCAAATTATTTTTATACAACTACAGAAAGAAAACTCACCACACAGATGCCAAAAATGTAATCTTTCTTAGTAAAATCATTTATTTTAATGGATAAAGTAATATATTAAAATATGTTCTTAATCTTTCTATTCTTTTTTGCTATCAGTAATGTGGTGTTAACTGTGTCAAAGAAGAATATTATGATCATAGATTGGAATAATTATTCTGAAAATAGATAAAATACTTATTAAAATTATTATAAAGATGCAAAAATTTATTTAAAATAAGACATATGTAAAATATGTTATTACATTCTTTAACCCCATGCTCCAATAACATCTTTTACATATGTCTTACTTTCAATAAATATTTACACCTTTTTAGTAATTTTAATAAGTATTTTATCTATTTTACTAGAAGGTGAATGTATCATTCCACTTTAAATTCTTTTCACTTTTTTCTGTCACTCTGAAAATTATAATATGTCGTTATTTACACTTTAATATACATCGTGCCTATTTACAATATTTTACCTAGAAAGTATATTCGATCATTTTTGCTGATTTTGCGGTCTATCTTTCATCATTAATATCGAGAGCTTGACGAAGGTAAACATTTTATCATTTAATTTACTCGAAGAGTTTCTGCTTTCAAGTTCAATTAGCTCACTTCATTTCATTCTTCATTCATAGAAGTTAGAAAGTGAAAGATACAGTCGGTAGCAACAGTGAGTGAATATTATTTTTTTACTGTAGACTTTTTTACTATACATCAAATGTCATTGAAGTTCCAAGTAAATTTTAGTGTTGCTGGTTCATAGAATAAACTCTGTTACTGGAAGAGGAGGGTCCATTGTTATGCCACTGATGTTTATTGATTAAGACAACCAAATCTGAACCAAAATAACTTTACTCCCTGTATTACCTGTTTACAGGGTTTACAGGGCCAAAGATCCCAATCTATAGTTTAATATGTTGATCCTTTTACGTAATGTTTGGTAAAAAAAATATTGAAAACCTGAATTTGTACTTGTAAAAACTTTAAAAAAAATTATATTTAAATTAAAATAAACATTGTAGTCCTAATGAGATTAATATCCATCTAGTTGTATTATTTAAGCATTTGCAAAATCCAATAAGTAGACTTATTTATTAATTCCCGTATCATAAATTCGTGATTCTAATTTCGTATATAAAAAAATTAAAAATTAATTTTAAAATACGAATTTTTAAATGTAGTTTGCTCTTGTCATCCACCTCTTAACAGTTTTATAGAAATACTTTCTTATAAAACATTTAAATTCAATTATAGCAATGAAAATAAAATGTTAACTCGAATTAAATATTTATTATTTATTTAATTTTTTTTTATTTAGTGCATTTTATTTTATTTATATTGCAAGTGTAGTTTTTTGTAAAGTTTATTCTGATTATACTGTGAAATAAATCCCTATTGAAATTAATTTCTGTCTAAAGATTATAACAGCTTTTGTTCTACTCCATGTATCCTGGCATAAAAGAGGTGGCTCATTGAAAACTGTCTAAAAATTTTGTACTACTGGGCCATAGCATAGTTTTATTTATTTTTACCTACAAATTGCTAGATTGAATTTTATTATCATTACTAGACAACAATTTTTATAAAGCTATCAAGCTATTTAGATTAATTTCAACTGTAAAAACTTCAAATTTTTGATAAAATATAATAGTTTTGCCATTTTTCCTCATTCGTGACAGATCACATTTTATGGTGTCAATTAAGAATTTAAAGAATTATGTAAAAATATATCATTGTTTCAACATTGCTTTATATTGTTAATGTTCTAGATAAGAAAGTTTTACTTGTAAGATCTGCTCAATTCATTAAAATTGGCTACATTTTTATTAGAAGGAAAATTAAATTAAATATAAATATAAAGTAAATAAAAAAAACACAACTACATTAATGTTTATTTCTGGATTTGTAAAATAAAAATCTTCTAGTTTATCTCCCAACAATAATTTTTTTAAATAATAATTCTTTTCAATTTATGGTTAGAAGGAATCAAATCATTTTAAATCGTTAAAAACATCTTTTACACATATTGTGTAAAATAAAAGATTTTTTCTCAAATCTAAATTAACTTAGCAACCTTGTCTTTGATTTATAAACTTTATTAGTATGTTTTGGATTAAAGCATTTGCTCAGAAATCAAATGTGAAGACGTACCAACGTGCTAATATTAAGAAAAAAATTTCACTTGAGAAATCTACTATTGAAGCCTTTGTGAAATCTAGTTAGACATATTCATATTATCAGGATAAGTCTTTCACTTGTTGAAGTGCATAATAAAAGATTTTCTGCTATGTCTAATTTAGATAGGCACCATTATGTTCATAACAAAAAAAATTCCCATCTGAATTGTGCAGCAAAGCATTTTATGATGAGACTCATTAAAATAATCATCGTCCTGTTCTCACTAAAGGGAAACCTTATTTTATGGGGTATGTAAGAAATGGTTTTCTGAGAAATCTTGTTTAAATAGATATCTGTGAATTTATGCAAAAGAGAAACTTTTCTCTTGTCATTTGTGCAACAGAGGATTTTCTCATAAAGATTATTTAATCTCATTTACATGAACACCTTCGAGTTCATGATAATGAGAAACCTTTCTCTTGTGAGGTGTATAACAGAGCGTTTTCTCATAAAGATAAATTAAATTATTACCTGTCTAGAGAACTCATTTGTGAGGTGTGTAAGAAAGAATTTTTGCAGAAATCCAATCTAAATTCTCACCTGCGCATTTATACAAAGAGACTTTCCTCTTGTGAAATGTGTAATACAGGGTTTTATGCCAAATCAAATTTAAATTATCAGGTTGCAATTCATGCAAAAGAAAACATATCAAGTGTGCAACAAAGTATGGCTAATTTAGAAAGACAGATTAAGCTGTTTAGTTCTGAAATGTGTTTGGCACTAAGGGAGATAAAGGTATAGTTGTACTGGTCTGAAAGCTGTGAGGGGCCGATTTTGTATTAAATATATGCATATAGAGTGCATGCAGATTACCCAGTTCCACATACTTAATCCTTTATGACCAAATAGTACTTTAAAACACCATTAAAAATTACTATAAAATTTATCTAACACATCGATTATGAGTTATATAATCTATAATGAGTTTTTAATTTATCTTATACCAAAAGCATAACTGGTTGCATAAAACAAAAATATTTTTAAATGCACGATTTCCCTTTCTGTTGCATCTGTTCAGCTTTCACAGTATTGGAGTGGAAAGTGTTAGTTCTGAAATATTTCTATTGTTTTAATCTGTGCAATTCTAATTCTATAAAGTTCTAATAATAGTATTTAAAAAAATTGAGCAGAGCTGTAAATATTCCAGAAAACTTTTATAAATACTGATTCTGTTTATTAATTTTGATTATCGAAATTCTTCTAAAATTTATTAATTTCTTCTAATGTATTCTCAAAAATCTAGGAAAGAGGAAATTTCAATTCATTCATAAATTGGTGAGCACAGGCTTAAAACATTTCTCTTCTAATCTTATCTTATTGGAGTATCTTAATAAATAATATTGGATTTATACTTCTGTATAGTTATTTAGGTAACTCCTTGTTGTTTTATGCTTAGTTAAACAAAATAATTTAATTTAAAATTTTATATTAAAAATTTTTTTAATTGTTTTTTAAAAAATTTGAAAAAAAAATATGTTTTTTGTAACATTATAATCTTTAAATTCTGAAAGTTATAGAGTGGGATCTCAATGGGATAAGCAGTTATAAAGAAAAGTAATGTTTAAAATTACTAAGAGAACAGGATCTTTACCACAATTATAAAGTTGCTGATGTGCCAACTTTAAATACCAGCCCCAACTGGTGTTTAACATTAGTTTATAACTGCTGATCCCATTGAGATCCCACTCTAAAACTTTCAGAATTTAAAGTTTATAATATTTCAAAAAATATATTTTTTTCAAAATTTTTAAAAAACACTATTTTAAAATTTTTAAAATTAAATTAAATTTACTTTTTTTAAATCAAGCATAGTTAACTTGCATATCGAATAAAACATTGTGAAATTCTCTTTAAAACGAGTGATCAAACAACTCTCTACACCTGATAAAACTTGAGAAGTTCAAAATTGAAAACACATATACAAGCCAAAAAATGATGATTTTTCGAAACTTAAAAAATTAATTGCATGAAAATTTACTGATATAAAAAAAATAATAAAAGTATATTCTCATTTATATCATCAGGGAGAATGATTCCTGTAAGTTTTATCGATATCTAAAATGGGCAGGTTGAGTCATTGGTTGATTTTACATGGAATGACCCTTAATTGGAAACTGTATTAACACCATGGATTGATATTGTATTTCTACTTTTTTGCATTATTTACGGTATAAATCATCATTTAAAAGAAACTAGAATCGAGTATTTGTAATTTTTTTTGTATAAATGATTGGCCATTTTTGCTGACTTTTAAATAGTGAATATTATTTGATAATCATTTCTTTATATATGTTATTTTTTAAAAACATATTTCTAATTATTTCAAAGAATTCTGCTGAACAGAAGACAACAAAAACAGATGAGGTGGGAGGTATTCTTTTACTTAAAAAAATATCCTATAATTTTAATGGTCAGTTGAGAAAGTTAAAATTGAAACTTGATTGAAAATAAAAATGTTTGCTGGATCATAAGATACAGAAAAATTTTACAAAAAAACTTAATGATTTGCTGTGATATTTCATGTTTAGGTATACTTATATGTTAGCCAGTCACCAGTGATATATATACACATATATATGTATATACATATCTGTAATATGTGTATTTATATATGTATATGCATATTATGTGTGCATATATATATGTATATATATCACTGGCGCCTGGCTAACATAAAACAACCCATTTCTGTTTTATTAACTATTTCCTGAAAAGAAAAACATTTTAAAATGAAATGGAATAGAATGTTCTGTTTTGACACAAATTTATATATATATATATATATATATATATATATATATATATATATGTATGTATCTTTTAATTCTAATACTTAACATTTTCTAGTTTTAAATTAATATGGCATAAAAAAATTGGTATTTATTACTTTCTGTTTTTGTAATTTACACATTTTTTATCTGATGAAATATTCTAATCATTCTGTTATTTAACACCATTATTTACAAAAGGTAGCTATAAAAAATTGAATGTTTGAACTGGTTTTCATTCTAGAAAGGATGCTAGCCACAAAAAATATCACTAATTCAGTAGAAAAAGGCATTATTGAAAGAGAAAACATTAATCCTTTAGTTATGATTTAAAAAAAGGGGGGGAGTATGTAATTTTTAGGTATGATGAATAAAATAACATTAATTTCGAATCATTTTATGAATTAAAAATATACAATTAAATTAAAACATGGTTGAATAATATAAATTTTTTTTATATAGAAATAAGAGAATCCTGTCATTTTTGCAAGTTGTTGAGCACATGGATTTTTAAACCTTTTGGTGTGTGGAATATATGTACTAGAAATCTTTGAGTGTAACTAGTGATGTATTTTATGACTTTTAAAAAGAGCAGGGTTATGCACCCTTAAAAAATGGCCTAGAGGGAACATTAGTTTTAACTTTAATGTTAAGTGTTAATTCTTATATTTTAAAGGAAGTAAACTTTTTCCTCTGTACTTTATTTATAACTGAATTAAGGTGTTATAGAAAACTTCATTGTTTTGAAGTGTAAAGTCTGTAGAAAATTTTCATACTGTAATTACCATGTTATTGCATCTTTTCAAATTAACACAACATTTCAAATTATTATTCTGTTTTTCTTTAATTCATTTATTTACTTAATACAGGTAAATAAATTTTCACACTATCACATACAAACCATATCACAAAGATGAGTTCAAACTATCATATTGAAATTATCTTTGTCAATGAAAACAACTCTCATTTCATTATACTTATTTATTTTAGATCAATGGCAATCTTAAACATATTGTTATTGAGAGTGTAATGTAATACAAAAGTGTATCATAACATTTACGATACACAAAATACAATGACCTCCAAAATTAAAAATACAAACTGTTATACAGTACAGACTTTTTATGAATTTATTGTGTAGAGGATTGTAAGAAAGAAATTATATATAAGTCAGTGAAATACCTAAACTTTATCTGGTAAGTACTAAAAGATATGGGAAAGTATAAGATATTGATGACATTACACAACATCTTTTATAAATCATTTGTGAACACAGGTGATGTAATTTAATGTTGGGCAATGATATTTTTTATTAATTCTCCCGATTGTGCCAATTGCTTCTTGATGACTCCAATCTACCAATTGCTATTCGTATCTGTTTAGATCTCATCAAGAATTGTCTGTCTGTGATAGAAAAATACAGACATTTTTTAATTTAATGAGGTTTTTTCTGTGTTATGAAAAATTATTTTTTGGAAATTTTTATGCATATTTTATAAGTTTTTCATTGCTTTTTTAGTACAAAAAATTCATATAATATGCAGGCATTGAAAATTGAAGTTAGGAATAAGATTGCTTTAACTTTTATTTCTTTAATTTAAACATGTAACTTTGTATGATGTAATTCTTTAAGGATAATATAAGATCGAAGATCTATTTTTTGCTGTTTAATTTTAAGAAACTCAGATTTTTATGATGTAATGTGTAAATGTTATTTTATCGATTAATTGAAATTCTTGTATATTTTACTGTAATTCTTTGATTATTTAATAAAACTGTGTCTATTGTATAAACTGCCTTCTTTTCTTAAATCTCCTTAACATAAACGATTTCTAGGTATACTAATAATTTTGGAAACATTTTAAATTTTACTATGTACAAAAACAAAATTTGTTCTATTGTTGTAAGTTTCCTTCATAAAAATTGCAACAAACTGAATTCATTGTCAAGCTCAATACTTTTTATTTGGAGAATAATTATGCAACATAATTATCAAGGAAGTCCCTTTGAATCAGATTTTTATCAGAAAAATACAGATGGATGTGATAAATCCACTTAGGGATTATATGATAAAATTTTAATCTGAATTTGCAGAATAAAATAATTTGCAGTAGGTACCCTGTGATAAACAGACAAACTCAGAAATATGTTACTGTAACTTGTGAAATTATTGAGTGGCGTAGTATAGTAGTGAAATAATACATAGTGGAGTAGTATTGTTTGTAACACTTTTTCTTTCTTGCTAGATACTATAATACAAGCTATTTTCTTATAACACATGTTTGTTTATTTTTTTAATATCCTCTAAGAGCATAGCTGCCACATACCGTGCCTTTTTATATTTTTTTTATACTGCTATTTTGAAATAAGAATTTTCTTCATATATTTTTTTAAACCTGGCAATAACTGTTTTAAAATAGTGGTATAAAATAAGTATAAAAATATGTAGCAATTGGCCTAGCAGGTGGGGCTTCAGGTAATTAATGTCCATTGATTAATCCAGAGTAAATTGAATTTTACTAAAAGGTATTTTTCATTACCAGTATACGTATCTTTACACAAATTGATCAAGTGGTCTTATTAAAAACTTTATAAAAATATTTAAATGCATCCGCACATATATCTAATAATATTTTTCCCCATGATAATTTTTATAATAAGGGTAAGACTTTGTGCTCTCCCTGTATATTCATCGATTCTGACTACAGAATAACCTATAAGAATCTTTCACATTTAACAGGATAATATAAAACACAAAAAATTGGAGAGAGAAACTTGTTTGTTTAAATATATACAATGTGTATGACAAGAGTTTAAAATGACTAAGTTTTAGAAATGTTGTTTGGTAAGTGTTGTCCATTGCAAGCAATATACATTTCAAGACAATATCTGAAATCTATCATCACCTGACTTATCATGGCTTGTGGAAGCTGCTATCTCCACTTGAATTACTCTTGAGACATAAGACCTACACGTTTTTGACCCCAAGAGAGTACTTCAGGTGGAAGTAGCAGCTATAGTAGCAGGTGATAGATTTCCGAAATCGTCTTGAATTGTGCATTGCTCTCAATGGACAACACTTACCTGTCATCATTTCTAAAAGATAGTCATTTTAAACTCTTGTCATACCAATTGCATATTTTTGAATAAACAAGTTTCTCTCGGCAGTGCTTTTGGTTTTTTTTATCGTGCCAAATGTTAGAGGTTTTTTGGGTCATCCTGTACTTTTACGGTATATATACCTTATATTTAATTTATGTTACATACACTGATTACAAATATACTACAAATTTAATTTACGATATATATACTGTATGACATACAGTATATATGCTCTATAAATATTTTTTATGGTACATATATTGTATATTTAGCGTATGGTATATATGCTATATAAATGTTTTTTATGGTACATATACCATATATTTAATTTATGGTACATATACTGTATATTTAACATAGGGTATATATGCTGTATGAATATTTATTTACGGTAAATATACTTTCAATATTTTACGGTATATGTACCATTCAGTTAAATTATGGTACATATACTGGTCACAACGTTGCCAGTATATGTACCGTAATTTGAGACCAAAATTTTTTATAGTGTAACAACTGATTTTCAATGTACTTTGATATGGAGAGAACCAGGGACACGCTACCTTCCCTCCAATGTCTGAGAAATTGACTATTATAGCAGCAGGGGTTTGATGGTCAGGTTGAACGGTGGCACAGACTTCCATGTCTTTGAAAGAGGTACTGTGACTGCTGTGAGGTATAGAGATGAGATCTTGGAGCCCTATGTTTGTTTTTTCAGAGTTATAGTTGGCCTGGATTTCATTTTAATAGATGTCAATGCCCGGTCATATAGAGCCCATTTTGTCACATATTTTCTGGAAACTGAAGATATATTCGCCAGAGGAATTGGCCAGCCAGATTTCCAAACCTCAACCCGATAGATCATGTTTCGAACGCTCTGAGAAAGACAATTGTAACTTGCAACCCCTCTCTGAGAACCATCCATGGTCTGAAAACCGAGTTACCGAACGAGTTGGAGCAATTGTCATAGAAACTCATAAACTGCCATATTTCCAGTATGAAATCGGGGTTTGGCCTATATATCAATAAGAGGGAACCATACCCCCTATTAACCCATTTTTTTTGTTCGATTCTTTAACCACAGTTTCATACCCTCTGTTTCTGATGAGTGTTACGCAGAATCATTTATGTATATTTTGCCTGTTGAATGATTATTTTTATTTCCTTATATTTCCTATTATATCAACCAATGTTCATATCATATTTTATTAAAATCTGACCAGTATTTCTGGAGATAATTAACCAAATCTGAAAATTATCTTAATTTTGTACACCAGTGTATTAAAGTAATTTTTCAAGAAAATATATTGTACAGAAAACTGTTGTGCGATCAGATATCGTAGTAACAAATTAATAACAGTTACATTAGAGTCCAATATTGCAGTTATTGAAAGTACACCTAATGAAATACACACTGCAAATGATTAACTGCTAGCCTGTTCGAGTAATATTTTATGAAACAAATGCCTGACACAGTATTCAATAACATAAGTTAACCAAAGAACGAATTTAAGAATATAAGGAATTCAAGAATGAACACAAACGGAGAACAGTTTCATCTATATCTATGAGGACCAAACATGTTTCTTTATTAAACATTAATTATAATACAATTGTTTATATAATTACATCAAAAATATAAAATACAGAATCTTTTTTTAAAGGAATTCTATTTCTGTCTAATTCATATTGGATACAAGGTTACTAATCTATATATTTAAAACGCTAAGCGTTTTCTTTTGACAATCCGTGAGAGTAAACTACTTCATAAAATTACATCATTCTTTTTTTAAATGAAAGATATTTGGACACAGATTTGTTATCGTACATTCGTTTGTTCGAAAATTTTATTAATTAGCCGTGATTTTAAATTAAACTTTTACATCTGCTTATGACGTCATAAAGTCGGCAATCGGAATACGCCCATTGTTGCGAGGCACATAGATTATTCTCTGAACTCTATGGTTGCGAGGATAAAAAATAAAAAATAAATATTAAAGACACGTGGCTTTTAGGCCGAATTTTTTAATTTGTAAGTTAAATTTTGGTAAAAATATTTATCTGCGTGTTTTATAAGAGAATAAAAATTCATATTTATTGTGACGTCACGGCAATATTGTTCGCTTGGTTTATTTTATCATCATGCATTATAACTTTGTTGATGCTATTTTTTCATTACAATGAAATACATAACATATTTTTATTTGTATACATGGTGTTTAAGAATAAAAGTAACGTATACAAAGTACGTGTAAAAAGTTTGCGCCTGTGAAAATGACGTTATGCTTAGCTTGAATTGCATTTTAACATTGATAAAATTAAAAAGAAAAATTTCTGATTGTGTTAACATGACGTAATTTTAACTGATTTTTTTAATTTTTAATTTTAAAGATTAGAACTGGAGGTTTTATAGGGTGCTTCATCTTGATTGCATACATTGATTACATGCTACCAATTACTTTTTTTAAATTATAGGTTAGAAGATTTCATTTTTTAATAAAAAAATTCACAAAAGTGAAGGCTATCAGGAAAGTTAAAATTATTAAAAATGGTGTTATGGTTAAATAAAATCTTGAAATAATGAATGTTTTTTTAGCTGAAATAAACAATGTAAGGCTAATATTTTATAGGAATTATTTTGGAAAGTTTGTTATACGTTCGTTTAACAGTTCTTTATTAGCGGCAAAGTCCTGATTCTTTCACTGTGAATTTTTCTTTAGATGTCAAAAAATGGTAATCTACTTTTGGACGCCATTCAAAACGCAGTGGCAATTTTTAGAAATATATAACGGTTGTGATAACAAACTATCGCTTTAGCTTTCATCGTGCTTACATATCACTTCTAAATACTACAAATTAAAAAAAAAATTCTACATTTTACAATTTCAATTCTTACATGATCAATTAGAAAAAAAAGCTTTCGATTGAAATTTATTTAAAAACTGCCGCTTAATTTAACGACTTTTTAAATAATTTTTAAGCATGAAATATTTTTCAATTCTATCTCAACAATGACCATCAGTTTGCTTTAATAATGTAAAATAGCCTCTGGAAGAGTTGCCACAATTGAAAATAGATTTCCCTAATCATTACGAAAAGTGAATAATAATAATTAAAAAAAAAAACCCTGATAAATCATAAGATCAGATTATCTATAAGATAGAGCAGTTTCGTGCAAAACTAAAATCTGTCAAAAAAAATTTTTTTTTTCAGTTTATGATTAACATAAAATTGATATGTTGAATTCGTTGGTGTATATGTTGCATCAGAATATGCTAAGAACTATATTTTAATATTTTTTAAAGATCCGTTGGATATCTAACTGTATAAGAGGGAAAAGATCCCCGACTCTGATGGAAAAGGAATAATCATTCTGATTATGCAAAGGGACCGAAGAAATCATACAAATAAATTACACTAGAAAATATGAAAAATCTCCCTCATCTGCAGATTGATTTATTATTGTAAAAAAATATTCTTCCTCTTAACATAAAATTTGGTTAGCTTAAAACAATGAATGGGTTTTAGAAGATGGATTTGAAACGAACAATGATTAAAGAGGACATTTTTAAACTTTTCATTTAAACATTTTAAAACTTTTCTAACATTGAATTTCGACGGTGCCTGTGCAATGTACATGCGAATAGGAGCTCATTCAGTTGCATTATCACAGGAGGGGGGATGTGTGCTTTATTTACTATGTTCTTTTATTTACTGAATATGAGATGAAAGTAGGGATATGCTATTTGTATGATAATTCATAGGTCCATGAAATTTTCTTTCTTGCCATGGGAAATATGACGGTAATGTCAAACTGATTTGCATTAAACAGTTGTTCACGGATTGTTTGTTTGGAATTTGCATCGGAAATAGTACTGTATTTCAATGCTGGGGGAAAAACTTTTAAAATAAAATATTTGAAAGACTGTTTCATATGCACCTCTTTTTATGAAATACAGAAGCTTATTTTACTGATATTGTTATAGTAATTTTTTCTGTCAAGTTTTGATGGGCTTCATCTAGTTTTTTTTTAATATTTGCCTTTCTTACTTAATTTACTATCCATGGCTAGGGAATAAAAAATTAAAAAACTGAATTCCGCAACGTAACTTTTATTGCACTGCATAAACGTTTTGATATTTAAACATTAGAATATTTGCTTGAATATAAATGATGCCACAACTAGAAAATAAATAACTTAAAGCATAACCACACGCATCAGTAGTGACCAGAGTATTAAAAAAAACATTTGATTTTTTTTATTAGAAAAAGTTTTTTTTTGGTTTAAGTGGGATTTTTATGATTTTTCTCTACAATAAAATGCAGAATAGCTACCGAGAATTTTAGGTTTCCATAACAATTAACTCTCTAATTACTAACATTATATAAGTTTTCATGTTTTAATTAATAAAAGTATAGTTATAAGTTAGTAATTACAGAAATTATAACTGCAAATTTGTAATTTCATTAGTAGTCTTTCAATAATGTCACATACATTAACATAACATATAATGATAATGTAAAACTATATTAAATACTTTACTGATATTTATATTTATTAACACTTGTAATAACTGTGTTTAATAATAAATTGGTAACACTTCTTAAAAATAATATTTATTAAACAATTAACTATAATTAAGAAAATAATATACATTTTTATGCTTTAAATACCAAAATGATAATTAATAATTTAGTATTCATTCTAGAAAGAAAAAAGGGGTGTGCTAGTTCCCAAAAAGAACAGTAGTTCAGCAGAAAAAGGCATTACTTCATGACGAAATATAGTAGTAATGTGTTTAATAATAATATAAGTATGTAATTTTTTCAATATGACAAATAAAGGGACATTAAGTTTTAATGATTTTATGAATTACAAATTGAAAAATACAATTTAATAATCTCGCTTTTTTTTTTTAGAAAAATAAAGTTCAATTTCTTTTACAAGGTCATCAGCACACAGATTTAGAAATACTATGGTATGCAGAAGTTATTTAAGAGAAAATCTATGGGTACAACTAAAGGTGAATTTCATTGTTTAAAAAAAAACAGTGTGCATTTTAACAATATTAAAAAGGGCAGGATGCTGCACCCTTAAAAATGGCCTAGAGTAATTACAGAAGTATGTAATTACAGAATTCATAAAACTGCAAATAAGTAATTTCTTTAAATAATAGCACAAATAAGAAAACAAACACATATCATTTTCAACTCGTTTTTTATTTATAGAAAAAAATCTGTTAATCACCTAAATCTAAAATTACACTGTATGGTAACCAACAAAAATATGAAAATAAGTTTTACCCAGTCATATGCATATACAGAGTATATATATGAACAGGCAGTTATGTCTGATATGCTCAGAGAATTAAATAGCAACATTATTATCACTCAGTGGGGATTCTTAGCATTCATTTTTTTTTCAATCTTTCTTTTAAGAAAGACAGTTTTACTGGTATAGGTACATAGGTTCAAAAGTAAAAGAAAAAAAATTATCCAACTTTCACTGAAGAAACTTCTGCTGTATTTAACATTTAAAACCAATTAGTTTTTTTTTTTCTGTTATACATTCTTTCACAATAGCTGTTGAGCAGTTGTCAATTTTTTATTCCTACCTTAGCTCCAATTTGCTATAAATTTATTATTGCAAATGTAGAATGAGAAAAAAAATACTATGTATTTATTATTTTGTTAGCAAAAATTTATTATACTTACCATGCTTCTTTTATTTAAAAAAATCAACTATTTGATTACTTAAAGGAAATTATGACATTGAAAATTATATTAGATAGAAATATCATTTTTAAATAAAATGCTATTAATGCCAGTAAAACTTGCATTTTACAAACTTACTGTACTTAGTCTTTTAAAATCCGAAGGAATTAAAGTAAGAAAAAATTATTTAATTTCTTATGTTGTTGATTATTAATAAGGAAAAATTATATACATTATTTCGGTTGTCAACATACCTTTTTCTAGGCAAATAAAAATTGCAGAACGATAAATGAGATACTCTGTGAAAGGAGTTAGAACAAACTTCTGACATTGTACACTCATATTTCGTTAAAACGTTATTTTGATTTCAAATTGCAGTTCGTTAAAACTTAAATCAGCATTGTTTTTATAAATGAATTGAAAGGTATTTCTCCAATAAGTGTTGCAACAAAAATGAAATATCTCAACAATGATTATATAAAAAAAAGTTCAATAACGTTTAAAGTGGGATACAGTTGCTGCACGGGTTTACTTAATATTTATGATTAAAACTCAAAATTTAAATTCAAATGTTCAATTTATCTTTCTTTGACGCATTTTTTTTCCAAAACAGATTATGTCACTCTCTAATGCAGTTAAAATACGATTGTTATATATATATAATTTTTTTTTCATTTGCTGTCTTTGGTCAGTTTTTATTGTAACTTTGACGAAATAAATTAGTTGATATTCTGGTTTGACTCATGTTGTTTGAAGATAGTTTCAGTCCTTATTTTTTCTTTAGAAGTTAAAACCTGCATCTAAAAAATAATAGATATTGCTAAAAAAATTAGACTGCAGTGCAAAGTCTTTGCACGGGTCCACTGGTACCTATAGAAACTAACCAAATTATGTTCATCTTAGATTATATTACTTTTTATGTCATTTTAAACATTTAAAAAATTTATTATATACAGAGTTATATCTGATATATAAACTGTTTTATATATGTAATAACTGTTATGTACTATATATTATAAACTGTATATATAATAAGTTAAAAAAACAGTTGATTAAAATCAGGATTTAATCACTGAGTGAAATCACCAATTTAAAATTATTGGCACCCTAGTGGTGACATCATAACTAATTTAGAGGGTACTTTATTTTTATAAAAGCCTGTCGAGAAAAGCATTTTGTAGCTACATTTACAGGGTTCCCAGCAAAACATGACTGGCAAACTCCCTGACTTTCCCTGACCAAATCTCAAAAAATTCCCTGACTTTCCCTGACCAAATCGCAAAACATTCTCTGACCAAACGGGCATACAACGAAATTTGTTACTTATTTTTGCAATCCTTTGTCAAAAATCAGCGATTCTTTTTTTCTGTGATCGCTCTTCAAAATTCTCTATTTTTTTCAACGAGACTATATGAGGAATTTCGCATCATTTTTCATTTTTTCTCCAAAACTTTTCCATGACTTTTTAGAAAATATTTGTAAATTCCCTGACTTTTTCTATATATTTTAAAATTTCCCTGACTACTTTGAAATTCCATGACTTTCCAGATTTTCCCTGACTTTCCATGACGCTGGGAACCCTGATTTATGTACATTTCAAAACCCCATCAGTCTTTTATTACTTTATGAAATAACAACCAATGCACCAAAAATTCAAGCAATGTTTTAATAGTTAAATATTACACTTTTGCGACATAATTTATATTTAATATACACAAAAATGAAATATAAGATATGTGACATTGTTATACAAATGAGTAGAATAAAATTATAATTTTTTTAATTAACCACAGCTAGTTTTTGGTGACTGTTTATGTTTGGCAAGATATCACACTCATTCAAGGCACCTGTAAAATAGGAAAATTACCCAAGTTAGTTGACAGCAAGCTACAACTTATGAGAGCGCAGGTGAGCACTTAGATTACCCTTTTGTGAAAATTTTTTGTTGCATATCTCACAGACAAAAGGTTTTTCACCAGTATGAATCAGCAGATGCCTGTTTAAATCACCATTTTGAGATAATTTTTTGTTGCATATCTCACAAACAAAACGTTTCTCACCAGTATGCATCAACAGATGCTTGTTTAAATTACCCTTTTGAGAGAATTTCTTGTTGCATATCTCACACATAAAAGGTTTTTAACCTGTATGGATCAACAGATGTTTTTTATAATTAGTCTTATCAGAAAATGTTTTGCTGCATATCTCACAAACAAAAGGTTTCTTACCAGTATGAATCAGCAGATGCCTGTTTAAATTATTATTTTGAGAGAATTTCTTGTTGCAGATCTCACAAACAAAAGGTTTCTCACCCGTATGAACTAATAGATGGCTGTTTAAGTGACACTTAAGAGAGAATTTCTTGTTGCATATCTCACACACAAATGGTTTCTTACCAGTGTGAATTAACAGATGTTGACTTAAATTATCCTTACGAGAGAATTTTTTGTTGCATATCTCACACACAAAAGGTTTTTCACCAGTATGAATCAGCAGATGCCTGCTTAATTCACCATTTTGAGAGAATTTCTTGTTGCATATCTCACACATAAAAGGTTTTTCACCTGTATGGATCAACAGATGTTTTTTATAATTAGTCTTATCAGAAAATGTTTTGCTGCATATCTCACAAACAAAAGGTTTCTTACCAGTATGAATCAGCAGATGCCTGTTTAAATTATTATTTTGAGAGAATTTCTTGTTGCAGATCTCACAAACAAAAGGTTTCTCACCCGTATGAACTAATAGATGGCTGTTTAAGTGCCACTTAAGAGAGAATTTCTTGTTGCATATCTCACAAACAAAGAATTTTCCTTTGTGCAAGTTAGAAGATCCTTTTCCAAGATGCTCGTGTAAAGAAAAGCTTTGTTTCATATCTCACACTTAAATACTTCTGTCTGCTTCCAATGATATCAAGGATATCAAAGTAACCTTTTCTCTTTAACTACCTTTATGGCTTTATGTATCTGCAATAGATAACAGTATGTTATTATATCATATTTTATAATTAAACAATCCATATACTTAAAGCTAACCTGCTTTTTAGTTTTTCGTGCAAAAATGCCTTTTATAGGCATGCGCGAGCATTCAGCTAATCAGCTAGAGGCTTTTACTATCTTCAGACGCGATATTTCAGCCAATGAGGTGAAGGCTTTTTCCTCTCTCTAGAAGCGTATGTGGATTACTACGACTCCATTTGGTTGTTCGGTTGTTGAAACTTTATGGATTTCTTTTATTAAGGTATTTTTTCATTTTACCGTATTTATTTTCTTTTTAAGTCGTATGTATTTTATTACTTTGAATTTTTTATAACTAACCCTTTTTTTGAGAGAGAGAGAGAGAGATTTCGTGGCATGAAATTCCGCGAATCGTTTCCGATGTAAACAAGTGTAAAATTTCAGTTTTTTAAACTTTTAATATGTAATTCTGTGTGATATGATTAAATTCAGGTTTTCTCAGCGACGATCACAGTATTTTTACGAAAAATTTTTTGTATTAATCAAGCTTTTTTGGTTATTAAGCATAGCTAAACACGAAAGAAAACTTTGTTATTTTAAGATTTTGATGTGAATTATTTGCGTACATTTATAAGGCGAGTTTCACTGAATAATTCAAGAAAAAAAAATCTCATCATTATACATATTTAGTTACGCATTATTAATTATTTACTTGGCCTTTACTTTTAATATTTCAAACTTACAGCTGAATGTAACTATTAAAACATTTGAAATACTGTATTCGTAAAATGAAATTTCAGCTTAAACACTCGACAATTACTTTTACTTATGCATTATTAATTATTTACTTGGCCTTTAATTTTAATATTTCAAACTTACAGCTGAATGTAACTATTAAAACCTTTGAAATACTGCATTCGTAAAATGAAATTAGCTTAAACACTCGACAATTACTTTTAGTTATGCATTATTAATTATTTACTTGGCCTTTACTTTTAATATTTCAAACTTACAGTTGAATGTAACTATTAAAACATTTGAAATATTGTATTCGTAAAATGAAATTTCAGCTTAAACACTCGACAATTACTTTTAGTTATGCATTATTAATTATTTACTTGGCCTTTACTTTTAATATTTCAAACTTACAGCTGAATGTAATTATTAAAACATTTGAAATACTGTATTCGTAAAATGAAATTTCAGCTTAAACACTCGACAATTACTTTTAGGTTAAATTAAGGTTTTTTCAGTGACGATCACAGTATTTTTACCAAATAATTAAAAGTACTACATGCATGCATCTATCTATCTATCTATCTATATTAGAAATTGTGCAGGTTTCTGGTCACTGTTTTGTTTACATATTTTAAACAAAAATTTCAATTTAATAATGCACTGAAAATTATAATGAATGCTTACAATTAAACACAACAACACAAAACAAAAAATTTCACAAAAACACATTATTTCCCGGATATTTTCCCACAACTAATCAATAAATTTCATGATATTTTATTGCGATTTTAAACCATGAACTTTAGTACTTTTCTGTTTTACGGACACTATGCCAAAATGTATGTATGTATGTAAATGTATGTATGTATGTTTGGCGACAATGGTGTACGTATAACGGAAAAGTGCCTGAATTATTATTTTTATATATATATATATAAAATATGAACATAATTGGCGACACAGCAAGTTTTCTGGATTTCTCCCTGGCTCTCTAACCACATTGTTAACAAAACAAAAAATTCACGAAAAACACATTATTTCCCCGATATTTTCCCACAACTAATCAATAAATTTCATGATATTTTATTGTGATTTTAAACCATGAACTTTAGTACTTTTCTGTTATACGGACACTATGCCAAAATGTATGTATGTATGTATGTTTGGCGACAATGGTGTCCGTATAACGGAAAAGTGCCTGAATTATTATTTTTTTATATATATATATAAAATATAAACATAATTGGCGACACAGCAAGTTTTCTGGATGTGAAAGGCGGAGATGAATTTCATTCATTCAATGACCTTTTTAAAAGTTTCAAGTTTGGATTGAGTGCACATGAACATAGAAACCGATACCTATTTCTATGTTTATGATTGAGTTATTTGGATATCTTTTCGTATAGCACAGAAAATCATTTCTCCCGCTTTCGTAATACAGATAAATTCTGGTGTATTTTTTTTTCTTCTTTTTATATCATAAGTACTTTTCTACTTTAAATTTTTTTAACCTAATAGTAATTGTCGCGTTTCTAAGCTGAAATTTCATTTTTTGAATGCAGTATTTCAAATGTTTTAATAATTACATTCAGCTGTAAGTTTGAAATATTTAAAATATTAAAAGTAAAGGTCAAGTAAATAATTAATAATGCGTAACTAAATATGTATAATGATCAGAATGACATATTAAAATGTGTACAGAATGACATGAAAATTTTAAAAAACTGAAATTTTGCACTTGCAACTTAATTGTAAATTTCATTGTTTACATTGGAAACGATTTGTGGATTTTAAGAATTTGCGGAACTTCGTGTGACCAAATTACTAAATCTCTCTCTCTCACTCTCCAAAAAAAAAAGGGTTAGTTTAAAAAAATTCAAAGTAGCAAAATACATACAACACAAAAATAAAATAAATACGGTAAAATGAAAAAATTACTTTAATAATAGAAATTCATAAATTTTCAACAACGACATCAAACGAACGCGACAGATCGACGAACATTGCGTTTTTTAAGTGACTGATCGACGAACCTTGCGTTTTTTGGGGACATATCGACGAAGTTTGCGTTTATTCCACAATCGATCGATAAAATTTTTCTTTTTTCCCTGACTGATCGACGAACTTTGCATTTATTCCGCAATCGATCGACGAAATTTGCTTTTTTCCGCAACTGATCGACGAACTTTGCGTTTTTTCTGCGACAGATCAACGAACTTTGCGTTTTTTCTGAGACAGATAGACGAACATTGCGTTTTTTAAGCGACTGATCGACGAACCTTGCGTTTTTTGGGGACAGATCGACGAACTTTGTGTTTATTCTGCAATCGATCGACGAAATTTGCTTTTTTCCCCCGACTGATCGACAAACTTAGCGTTTTTTCTGCGACAGATCGATCAACTTTGCGTCTTTTCCACGATCGATCGGTGAATCTCAATCAAGTAAAATCTAAAGTCAGAAATTTATTTAACAACCTAATTGTTAAGGGTCCCTAACACATTTAATGGAACTTGAAAAATACACTGCATATATAAAACTTAACATTCTTCCCTTTTTTATAATAAAAATAAACATTTTACATAATCATTCTCAGTTGACTTAATTTTTTCAATGGTATTTTGTCATATCTGCATTAATCTAATTCTTTAAATAACACGTAAAATAATAGTGGGGTTTAAAATTTTTTTTTCTCCCTCCCAAACATTACAACTCCCCTCCATTTAAAAATGTTGGTAGGGAGACTCCCGTCCTTGGAAAAATTGAATTTCAAGCCCTGCCTATAATATGTTTGTGTGTATTGAGGTTTGTATAGATGTTTGTGTGTGTGCTGTTTTTAATAAAGACAGTTTCATTTTTCACAAGAACCTTTCAAAAAATTCACATTCTTTGCACAATCCTTTAACAAAATTTGCATTTTTTTTCGTGATTCTTTAATGAAATTCGCATTTTTTTCTGTATCTTTTTTTTGTCGAGATTCACAATTTTTTCAGCTATCCTATGACGTAATTCGTGTTTTTTTTCAGCGATAATTTGACGAAATTTGTGTTTTTTTCTGCGATTTTTTTTTTCACGAAATTTGCGTTATTTTCCATGATTCTTTTATGAAATTTGTGTTTTTCTGTGATCCTTAGACGAAATTTTCTTTTTTCGCAATGCTTTGATAGTAATCACATTTTCTCTGCTGCCTTTTGATAAGATTCATGAATTTTCAGCAATCCTTCGATGAAATTCGCGTTTTTTCAGCAATCTTTGAAGTAATTCGCATTTTTCTCGCGATACTTTAACGAAATGTGCGTTTTCCAGCGATTTTTTGATAAAATACATTTTATTCCGCAAATTTTTAGACGAAATTTGGCAAGAAAGCGCTATCTTTTGGTGGAATTTCCTGTTTTGCGATTCTTTGACAAAATTTGCTCATCTTTTGCGTAAATCACGTTTTTCTGTGGCCTTTTAACAAAATTCACGTTTTACATGATCCTTTGATGAAATTAGTGTTTTTCCTGTGATCATTTGACGAAATCTAGGATTTTTTTCCCCGCGAAGATTGATTATATGTTTTTAGTCTGCAGGTGCCCTA
The DNA here is from genome assembly GCA_963931845.1 of Maratus michaelseni. NCBI lineage: Eukaryota > Metazoa > Arthropoda > Arachnida > Araneae > Salticidae > Maratus > Maratus michaelseni. Next base: position 316,177,751 of record OZ007597.1, read on the forward strand.
AAAAGTTTGTGACGCCAAACAAACAAAATTCATCCTAAAGAATTATTGTTTCGTTTCTGGAAATGAACGACTGTCAACTCATTGGCTGAATTATAAAGGGTGAAATGTGTAGGCACTGAGTATCATCTATACTATTAACAGAGTTTCCCCCAGGTTTAAAAAGGGGCAAGGTGCTGCTGGTGAGAAAAAGGGCACTTTTTTTATTCTTAAGGGCACTTTTTGGATTTTTGAGGGCACTTTTCAGAATCTTAAGGGCACTTTTCAGAATCTTAAGGGCACTTTTTTAATTGTTAAAGCTTAAAGGTATTCTTTTGGTTTTTAAAGCCACTTTTGATATTTCAAAGTCAAAACACTCTTTTTAAGACAACATTGAGTCAGTTTTTATTATGAAACCAAATTTTTTAATGCAAAAAGGAGAAAGGGCACTTTTTTTACTGAGAGCAAGAAGGGTGCTAATTATTTTGCTGGAGGGGGCAAGAAGGGTGCTAATTATTTTGCTGGAGGGGGCAAGAAGGGTGCTAATTATTTTTATGAGGGGCAAGAAGGGTGCTATTTTGCAAACCAAAGGGCAGGCAGGGTGCAGCACCCTTCTGAAACTGTCTGGGTGAAACACTGCTATTAATGTCGGTAAACGTCTGTCTGTGTGTGTGTTGTTGTGTCTGGCGTCTGTAAGCACAAAACTCTGCATGCAGACGATGGACATAAGTGCTTTTGGTATAAAAAAATTCGGAAGGGGAGTTTTTAAAATTCACATTTTGCGGGAGAAGAGGGGTGCGAACGAATTTAAAAAATGAGTCCGCATCAATAATTATGGCGGCGGGGGGGAGTATGTTTTGCCCACGCGGGGCAGAGACTTTTCTTTGCTGACACCACTCATATGATATATCGTTCGAAAGGCCTGTGACTGCCTTTTCATGTTATGCATCTGTGTGGTCCATCCCCCCCCCCCCCCCCGTCAATTGGGGCACTTTTCTAAATTTTGCACATACCACTCATGTTATATATCGTTAAAAAGATCTGTGACCGCTTAATCATATTATGCATCTCCGGTGTCCATCCCCCACTTTGCCCCCCCCCCCCAAGGGGGTACTTTTGTAAATTTTGCACAAACCCTTCATGTTACGTATTGTTGGAAAGGTCTTTGACTGCTTATTCATGTTATGCATCTCCGGGGTCCATCCCGCCATTTCCCCCCTTTTAAGGGGGGCACTTTTCTAAATTTTGTTGACACCCCTCATGTCATATATTGTTGGAAAGATCTGTGACCGCTTAATCATATGCATCTCCAATGTCCATCTCCCCACTTTGCCCCCCCCCCCAAGGGGGCAATTTTCTAAATTTTGTTGACACCCCTCATGTCATATATTGTTGGAAAGGTCTGTGACCGCTTAATGATATTATGCATCTCCAATGTCCATCTCCCCAATTTGTCCCCCCCCTCCCCCAAGGGGGTACTTTTCTAAATTTTGCAGACAACCCTCATGTCATATATCGTTGGAAAGGTCTGTGACTGCTTAATCATATGCATATCTCTGATGTCCATCTCCCCACTTTGCCCCCCCCCCAAAGAGGTACTTTTCTAAATTTTGCACACAACCCTCATGTCATATATTGTTGGAAAGGTCTGTGACTGCTTAAACATATTATGCATCTCCAATGTCCATCTCCCCACTTTGCCCTCCCCCAAGGGGGTACTTTTCTAACTTTTGCAGACAACCCTCATGTCATATATCGTTGGAAAGGTCTGTGACTGCTTAATCATATGCATATCTCCAATGTCCATTTCCCCACTTTGCCCCCCCTCCCACAAGGGGGTACTTTTCTAAATTTTGCAGACAACCCTCATGTCATATATCGTTGGAAAGGTCTGTGACTGCTTAATCATATGCATATCTCTGATGTCCATCTCCCCACTTTGCCCCCCCCCCCCAAAGAGGTACTTTTCTAAATTTTGCACACAACCCTCATGTTATATATCGTTGGAAAGGTCTGTGACCACTTAATCATATTATGCATGTACCGTGTCCATCCCCTACTTTACCCCCCCCCCAAGGGGGTACTTTTTTAAATTTTGCACACACCCCTCATGTTACATATCGTTTGAAAGGTCTTTGACTGCTTATTTATGTTATGCATCTCCTTGGTCCATCCTGCCATTTCCCCCTCCCCAAGGGGGCACTTACCATTTACTTGCACAACAGCGCTAAATGTGTCAAATGAAAGAAATTCCGCGAGTGCATGTGCCAGTGAAACTTAGCCAATTGCTGTTCTTCAACCTAGCTTTAATTCAAAGTGGGTTTTTTATTTATTTGAATTATTCTGCAAAAGTTTCAAACATTTTAAAGCAGCTATGAATTTTATTTTTATGGTACTATCAAGTTTTTTGCCGTCAAATTTTGACGGGTTCCATCTAGTAACATATATAACTAAAAATCAGTTTTTCATCATAAATTAAAATCATTGTAGAAAACTGAATTCAAATAACTTTTATAATATAGTATTAAAGAAAATAATAATTTCCACAAGTCAGAATAAGAAAAATCATAAATAACAACTTCTGATTCAAAAACAAATCAATCAATCGGCAGGAACAACACAAAAATGACTGAAGAGTAAAACAGTAGAACTCTCTTAAAAAGCAAATTCATTATACTGGCTGTGAGACACTACAAAAGAATTCTGATGGAGATTCTTTGGGACATCAGACAGAGGCAAGCTCAGACTGGCCCGCTGCCCCATTGGCCCGGGGCCAGTGTGCCCTCAGTGAGAAAAAATGTCTGCCGTTAAGCTGCTCCAATATTTTCTACTGGCCATATGCATACATACTGATCAGTGTACTAAATTTCTTGAATTTGCTTAGGGACAATCATCAATTTATAAACATATAGCAAAAGAGAGAGATTTTTATTATCATAACGAAATTGAAGGTGCATCGAAAGAATTTGCAGAATTGAACACCAAAGCGGATGTGTTTGCATATGATTGAGGGACAAAACATGCATCTAGAGAAAGTTTTAATAGCCCAGACTACTAAAGCTCTACTACACCCAGGTACTACTCCTGCGTCCAGAGAGATTTCTTTTTTTGGTTCAGAGAATGATATCTTTTATGTCGTAGATAAAATATTTTGCATATTTTCCAACTCCTAGCTGTTAGTACCCAGGGCGCCCCTTTAAAGCCAGCCCTGAATATGCCTGTAATTGAAACAATAGTCTTTGAAAAACTACTTGAAAATAGACAGAGATAAATATTACAAGGCAAAAACGTTTTGTGCAGATTTTGTTGTTGACTGGAACACACACGAACTTTCTTTTCGAGGAATATTACCTTGATGACACTTCTGGATTGGAGTTCTGTAAGCCATGGGAAACCACAGCCTGCATTTTTTTTCAATCCAAAAAAATTCTTCTGCCTCATGCAAGTTTCCCATACAGCAAAAACAAATCAGCCACAATTTATGTCAAGGTCTATCTGAATCTAAACTTTTATTAAATTCTGTACATTAGTTCGGAGATATGACCATAGATAAAGTAGTATAACTCCTGAAATATGCAGAATAGCAGCCCCATCTGTAGGGATATTTACAGCATATCCTAATCAACAAACAACAACTTCTGTCAACGTCTAACTGAATCTGAAGTTTGATGAAATTCTGTGCATTAGTTCTTGAGATATAGCTATCGTGAAAATCATGAAAAAGTATCACAGCAGTGTCACCTGTTGGGCAATTTACACCAAAACGGGATCCCCATCTATTTATGTCAAGTTCTAACAGAATCAGAAGTTTGATGAATTTCTGTGCATTCTTGAGATATAGCTATCATGAAAATCGTAAAAAATGTAGCATAGCAGCGACACCTAGTGGGCGATTTACACCAATAACTAATCAGCACCAATTTATATCAGGTAATAACTGAATCTAAAGGTTGATTAAATTTCGTTCATTACTTTTTGAGATATAGCACCCACAAAGTTTTTGTCACATACAGACAGACAGAAATTTTCAACAAACAGTCAAATCATGTTCAGGACCTTCTAAAACAAATAAATCTGCCTGAAACCGGAATTCGATTTTTTTCACGAATTCAATACTTTCTTCTTGTAAAGATAAAAGAAAGTAAAAATCAAACATGAGTTTTAGTTTCAAAATTTCCATTTCCATATGAAAATTAAATTTTTTTTCAATATAAATGTATTTGAACAAAGTTTGCATACTGAATCTTTATTGGCGTGTGGCAGACCCTACAGAGAGCTCCCATTTAAAGATGCTACTTAGCTGAAATAAAAAAATTATATCAGAAAATGAATCTATAAAACATTAATAACTGACTTGATAACTAATTTATATTATGTCAAATAAATATATTTTTAAAAAGAAGATGGAGCTCTTAGCACTGATATTATTGCATTTTAATAGTCATAAAGTAAAATTTATTTGCATAAAAGTTTTAGCAACATTTATTAAAATACAAATGGTAAATGGTGAAATATTTTTTAAACTAAGGATACCAAATTATACGCAATTTTTATCAGTTATAAAATTATCAAATTAGTTGAATTTTTTAATTAAAATTGGATAAATTTTTAGTATTAAAAACAAGTGTTCATTTGTTAATGTCTGTAAATTTACTATTTATTGTCCATTTTGCCAATTTTTATTCAGACATTATTTTTTTTTAAAAAATAGAAAAAAGGATGAAAGAACATATCAGAGATAAAAAACTAAATAAACAGTACAAAGCTCTTGCAAGATTAAACACTAAAACCCCAATAAAACTTGAAACCCTACAAATACAGAAAATAGCTAACTACGAAATTTGACATGCTTTAATAAGAGAATCAATAGAAATCAATGCGAACGAAGACGCATGCAATGACATGGTTCATTCATTACTTGATTGCTGCTGGAAAAAAAATGTTAGAAGAGAGATCGACTATGGAATGCAGATAGGGGAAGCTCTTCAACCAGTAGACATATATATAACGGAAAGGCAGAGAGTTGAAGATCACAACTGATTATGCCCTAGATGGGGCGAAAGCGCTTTTGTGAAGTGGTAAAGATTTTTTATTGGAAACTGTTTATACATTTTTTAAATGGGGGACGTTTTTAGTGAGAGAATTTTTTACCATGTTTTTTTAAATAATGTCTGAGTAAAAAATTGATAAAATGGACAATAAATAGTAAATTTTTAGTATATTTTATATTTATTATTATCACAGTTTTGCCTGTAAACGTAACTGTTGGTCAAATGGCAACTCACATCTTTATGCCAATGACCAGCAAATTGTTGGTTTAGATGCAGTATTAGATGTTGGTCCAATTAAAAGACAAACGTTTGGTCAATATAGAGGAGAGAGCTAAACTCAATCATTGGCCAATGAAGCTAGAAAACAGTGGACTAATGATATTCCAACAATTCTGTGTTGCTTGAACAAAAAAGGAATTATATAAAAAAGGGTAAATTTAGTCAAGTCATATCTTACAGTACAATTACGATTAAAAAAATTCATAAACATCGCCATGATTGTAAAAAAATCTGAAATTGCTAAGAAAGTAAAGCAAGATTTTTTTACATTAATGGACACATGTTGATATATTAATTTAGACTAATATGTCAATATACAGTCCTGAACAACAGACTAATCTGTTAAATTACGGTACTAAACAACAAGCGTTATTACCTCCCTACTAATTCCTCTAAAAATAATTGTAAAAAATGTATAGGTACAAATCCATTGGAAATATTGTCTACTTATTAATATTATGCATAAATTACATTTCAAGAATCATCTACTTATTAAAAATTACAATAACTTTGAATTTTCAAACAATAACACAATTTTTTGACGCCCCATTTGAGTTCCTTGGATCGAGACAGCCCCGCAAAAAGGTATAGTTTATATACTTTATCTTAAATCTTCATAGAGTTAGAAGTGTTTAATGTTGGGAGATGCCAGGGGTCGATGCAGGGTTTTTTTCTTGGGGCCCATTTTGTGAAAAGTAAAGGTTATTTTTGTGAAATTTATTATATTTTTGTTAAAAATAACATTTTGTAACGGAAGTTGAAATCCAGTTAATCAAATTCGAACCAAGCATTTATAAACAAAAACTTTTTTAAATCCTTTTGGTGAAGTTTTCTTCTCTGGTGAACTTGTTTGTTTACAAATTACACATTTTAAAACATCACAAAACAATAAATTAATAATAAATAGCACGTTTTTATGGAATGGAATTTTGTGAAAGGGCCTATTTTAGTAAAAATAATTTTGTGAAGGGACCCATTTTGTCAAATTGATTTTTGTGAAACGGCCCATTTTATTAAATTGATTTTTGTGAAGGGGCCCTAAATAGGCCCCAAATTCTGCCTGGATCGACCCCTGGATGCTAATATTAAATCCATTACACAAATTTATAAAAATCATCCACTTGAATATTTATTAATTTTTTTTTATGAAATTTAGTTAATAGACCCAACATATTTCAGGATTTTTTTGTATTCAAAGACATTAAAATAATAATAATAATAAGATAAATGAACAATGTGAAATAGCACAAATAAAAATATGTAAAAGGCAAACAGCTGTTTTAACCATTGTTGGTCTGAAAATCACAGTTTTAATTTTCCAGAGAGTTCAATAATTCAGAAATTTTCATCTATTTACAACCTTGATTTTTGAAAAGCTTATCATGCATGGAAGAATTTAGTCAACTTATTTAATGATATGTCCAGTACAACATTTTTTTCAAATGTCTGGCTACCTTTCATATAATTCGTTCCTTCCTCCCCATTTTACTCCTTCATACTTAAACTTGTCCAGTCTGGCCAGGCGATTCTATTGGTTTCTTGCATCACATGTGTTTCCTGATTCCACTGTTGTTTTGAAAAAAATCACCGCCATTCCATCTTGGGCGCATGAGGGAGATGCAAGTATATTTACATGGCTTGAGTTTTTAATCGGTTTTTAATCTTTTAAATTTGGTATGATGGAGCTTTAGGGGCTTTGAAACAACTGTTTGCTATTTTATATATTTTAATTTGTGCTATTTTATGTAGTTCATTATTTTTTAATATAACGGTGCAAAGTTAAATCCACCGATTTAAATATTTTTTTTTAATACGAAAATTATTAATAAATTCATATTAAAAATTTATGTATTAAGACATATATTAATTTTTGCATAAAGAAAAACCACAATCACAAAAAACATTGGCATGTAGGTTTACAACTCATTGAATAATTAGTTTTCGAGATACAGTGAACCTTCCAACAGTCTAAATCTAAAAGGACCGTCTTCTGTTTTCAAAGGATCCACAGAAAATAAATTATACACATTACCAGAAACATTTTTGTAGAATATAAAGGAAGTTCGTAATAAATTTAAAATTCCTGCATAATTTTAGTGGTGCCTAAATAAGTGTTTTCAGTACTTTTTCTTGTAAGATTTAAATTTTATTTCCCAAAATTTTTAGGTAAACCCCTCGCACATTTTCTTTTATAACTCTATGAAGATTTAAGAGGAGTATATATTCCCAGGTTGCCTTGATCCAAAGCGTGTCAAAAGTAGGAGTTACCATTTGAAAAATCACCCTTTGTGCATTTTTTATATGTAGACAATCCCCAAAACAAAATTTATGAATAGAATTTAACAGTAGATATTATTCCCAATGAATTGTTATCTATGTATTTTTATACCCTATCTGCAGGATAATTAGTAGGGAGTGATCACTTTTTATACATGGCTGTTCTAAGGTAGATCCTATTGACAAAAGAACAAAATAGGAAAGTCCTAGCCTACAGTCAATCTGCTACAAGTTAATCTGTGTTCAACTTTCTGTAATTTTTTAATATTACATGACATGTTTTGGAAAATTGTGTAGTGTTGTGTAGATTTGATGTAAATTCAAACATGCATGGAGAATATAGCAAAGCCTCAAACATATATTATTAAGCCATTATCTTACTTGGTGCTACGCAAATGTATAAAACCCTGTCAAATTAGATACAGCACAAGTAAGTAAAATTGACCTTAGTTCGTTATAATTTTTGTTCTCTCTGAAAATTCAAGGTCTGCACCCTTTCCCCTTGTCCAGTCTGACCCTGGACAGATAGTTAAATATGAATTGATACATGGTTCATACTTTGATAACAATTTAAAATCATACATTTCACTTGCAGAAGGTTGATTCAATATTATCCCGATATAGCACTGAGTTTCAAGAGTGAAAGTGACCAATATAGTCAGTCGTGCACATTGATCCAAACTCCTCACATAGCTAAGGGTCTTCTTTGCTGCATTCACTGGAAAAATGGTATCAAAGTACACAGTATACAGTATGGCAGATCAGCCGTTGATGTGTCACTCATCTTCAGAGTTCGTACACATTTCTTTAAATAAAATTTAAGGAAATTTAGGACAAAATGTAAAAACTTAAGAACCTAAAATTGAATAAACAAACAGAGTTTTATTTGTGTAAATACAACTTTTAAACTTTCAAATGGGGAATAGGAGGGGGATGTGGCACTAATACTGACCAACATATGCAGTTCTGCACATGACTATTAATTCTTACAGTACCGCTCAAATTAATTGGAACACTCAACGAAAAACAGCAAATTTATTTTAATACACAATTTATTATTAAGAGTACAGTCTAGTTTATTTTAATAGTTGATATGCCCTCCCTTGTTCTCCAGCATGCAACAGGATTTTCCAGCCCCTTACCATGTATCTGACAAATGTATCTAAAAAATGTAAAAACTTATTTGTTTAAAGTGGTATAAATGTTTTTCGATAGCTCAACACTTAAACAAGATTGAAAATCTCTGATAATTTATAAGCATCAATTTGAGAAAGAACATAACAATAATACAACAAAAACGTCTATCATTTCTTCACTACATGACAATGAAGTGAAAACAACATGAGAAAAATTAATTGAATCAATGTCTAATCGTTGTCAGGAGATAGTAAAGAACAAGGGGGAACATATCAACTATTAAAATAAACGAAAACTGTACCCTTTATAATAAACTGTGTGTTAAGAGGAATTTAATGCTTTTCATTGAGTGTTCCAATTAATTTAAGTGGTATTGTAGGTATTTCAAAATAACAAATACAATTTTTTTTACAAGAACAATTTTTTTTAAATAATAAAGATGTGACTTTTAACTTTGTGAACTGGTGGAGGCATAAATGGGGAAAAGTAGAAATTTTATGAGGGTGTAGGAAGTTTATTGGCTGATTAATTATTTATCATTAATAAAAAATTAGAAATAGGACTGAAAAAAATATATAAATTAAACCATTTTAAAGATTTTAAATTTTCTGAGCCAGGAAAACGGGAGTGGAACAAGGAAGTGACAGTTTCAAATGGGGGGGGGGGATTTTAGATGATTAATTATTTAATGCTACAACAAAGTAACACAGAGCAGAAATATTAGGAAATCGTGAAGGCTTTTAAAGATTTTAAAAATTGTGAGCTGGGGGAGGGAAAGGGAAGAAGCAAATTTTTTGGGGGCAGGGTGGATTTATTAGATAACTTATTACTTATTTATCTTACTAAATATTTGCAAATTGGACAAAAAATTAAAGAGATTTGAAAACTTTAAATTTTGTATACATGGTAAGAAGTGGGGGAGAAGGTTAAACACCGGTTTCGGAGAGGAGGAAGAGAAAATTATATGATCGATTATTTATTGTTACAATAAAGTTACAAATAGAGCAGAAAAAAAGGATGACTTTTAAAAGTTTAAAGGCTGAGGGGGCAAAAGGGAAAAAGCAGAACTTGTTAAGGGGAAGTTTATTAGATGACTTATTTATTTACCTTAGTGAAGATTTACAAATAAGATAAAAAAATTTTAAATAAGCAGCTTTAATGACTTTTAAAATTTGTGTGCTTTGTAATAGGAAGGAAGCAAAAGAGAAACACCAGTTTAGGGTGTGGGGGATATGGAATTTTTTTTGATTGATTATTTATTGTTACAATGAAATAACAGATAGAGTAGAAAGTTTTGAAAGCATTAAATAGTTTTAACGAATTTAAACTGTGGGTACTAAGCAGGGGGATACAAAAAAGGGAAAGGGAAATTTTGGGGAGGAAAATTTAGATAAAAAAATTCAGAAATTCACTGAAACACAGAAGACTTTCACTCCTAATTAAGAAATAATAGATAGTAAACTTAAGGACGTTTTACAGATTTTGCATAAAAGTAAGTCCTTTTAAGGACCATATGAAACCAGTCTTCCATTACATGAGGCAGTGTCTTTGGGGATATAATATATTGAGATGCCTCCAGGACAGCAAATTTTGAATCCAAACTGGCTACTTTGTGATACTGAATATACTTTTGTTCGTTAATGCATAATGATTGTCTCTTATCAGGGGTCTGTCCAGACTTTTTTCACAGGGTCCTATTTTTGTGAAATTGTGAACAGCTTTTTATATTTGTGAAAAATATAATCATAATTTTGTGAATTTGAAATGGTTGTTATATTCAATTTTGAAAATTTTTGTGAAAAACCTATTTTTAAAACAAAGAATTTTGTGAGGGGTCCTGTTTAAGGGAAAATAATTTTGTGAAGGGTCATGCTTTAGGGAAAATAATTTTGTGAAGAGTCCTATTTTAGGGAAAATAATTTTGTGAAGGGTCCTTTTTTTAAATGAAAAATTTTGTGAAGAGTCCTTTAAAGGACCCAGTTTTTTCCTAAACAGATCCCTGCTTATTCATAAATTGTGAAATTGAATATATTTTCTATATTTTAGAAAAGACAGAGGATCTTTCAGGAAAGGCTGTAAAAGTTGGCATTTTGAACCAAATTTCCAAACATGGTAGCCAGACCCAGACAAATTATTCAGTTATCAGATAATCGGTTTTAACTCAAGACTGAAATCATTTATTGATAAAAAAAAAACTGTTTGGTTGTAATTCATTTCAATAGTTATGCATGCAAACTTTAAGCATTTACATTTAAAAATGAGTCCCTAACAAGGTTCATATGCATTTACATATGAACATCCTCTGAGTAATTTTTCAGAATTTCCTCATTTTCCACATAAACAATCAAAAAGGTAGCACAAAAATCTATTACTACTTGACTCAAGAAAAAATATTTGTTTGTTACAATTGCAATAGCATTTGTAGCAATATAAAAATGTTTCCCACATAGCACATATGTAGATATTTCGTCCATTTTGAGCTTTTTACGTCCAATATACATCCATGAACGTCAAACCGATGTCCATTCTAAACGTAAATTGGATTGTTCAATACATGGCATCCATAGAACGTTCATATACCAATATAATGTAGACGAACATAATATGGAGATAAAGATGACGTCCATTCTATAACGTAAACTGGATCGTTGAGTAATTTACATCCAGAATGCATTTATATCTCAACAATTTATAGACTAACAAAATATGGAGATAAATTCGATCTAAATGTACTACTTGCGATACACTTTTTTTTTGTGGCAACATGAACTTGGTTGTTGTTAAAAACGATAGACGCCGACGCCGTTAAGCTTCGCAGATATTCATGTGATTGTGAATATTTTATTTTATTTCATCTATAAAAGATATTTTTAACTGATTGTTAATTTTATAAAATAATATTGTTTTGAAATTACAGTTGAATCAGGATGCAGATATGTTTATTGTAAACAGATTAGGGTTATTGGTTACAAAACAACAACAATGGCTAAAGTTTACTTTTGATGCATGGTGTTATTATTTTTGAAATTTTCTTTGGGATTATTTATTCGAGCCGGATTGTATGTGAGTAAGTAGTGTGATTTCTTTCAGTTATTTATTTAATATTCTATTTCAGTGCATTTTCTAATATTTACGATTTTTAACTTTATCTTAAAAAACTTTACTGATCATAACGATCTCTGTACTTCACTGGTTACTCATTACATATTACATGGTTATGGTTACTCATCGGTTTTAAGTTTAAAAATTTTCGGAGAATCAATTTAAATTTTGTATAATAAAATATTACAAAGATTCTGGATTGTATTTAGTTTCTTTTTCTTCTCCTTCCCCCACACCCCTACATTTTATCTAATACGAATAGTAGTACAAAAAAAAAAGTCTGATTTGCAAAAACCTTTTGGAGTATTTTTTTGGTTTGGCAAAAAAAAAGTTCATAATTATCAGAGTATTTTAGAGTTAAACAGCGATAGAATGGTTATTTTCATTTATTGAGAAGTATCTATACTAAAAGTAGGCAATTTTCCATTAGAATTATAGATTTATAAAGTTTTATTCAAATTGTGATTTATATGTGTTTATTTTACAAGTATATAGATTTATCTTACAGCATAGGTCATCTGTTTAAATGTATTAACTAATAAAATAAAAATTTTGATTTTTTTTTCAAAAGCATTTATTTATTATTACTTTTTTTGAAAAACCTTCATTATAAAAAATGGTGTTTTTTGATTAGCCGGGTGCCAGTGATATATGTACTTAATAAATACATATGTGTATACAAGTATATATACAGGGGTGGATCCAGGCAAAATCTGGGGCCTATTTAAAGCCCTTTCACAAAAATCAATTTAATAAAATGGGCGCCCTTCACAAAAATCAATTTGATAAAATAGGCCCTTTCACAAAATTCCTTTTACTAAAATAGGTCCTTTCATAAAATTCTGTTCCATAAAAACTTACCATTTATTATTTATTTATTATTTTGTGATCTTTGAACTTTGAAGGGGGGGGGGGTAGGCTTTGAGACCTATAGCAGCAGAGCTGTCGTTATTTTGGGATGTTTTAAAATGTGTAATTTGTAAACAAACAAGCTCACCAGAGAAGAAAACTTCAGCAAAAGGATTAAAAAAATTTTTTGTTTATAAATGCTTGGTTCGAATTTGAGTATAACTGGATTTCAACTTTCGTTACAAAATGTTATTTTTCACAAAAATATAATAAATTTCACAAAATGGGCCCCAAGTTTGGAAAAAAACCCTGCATCGAACCCTGGTATATATATATATATATATATATATATAGTATATGAGTATGTATGTATATGCAAATATATGTGTGTATATATATACATATATATATCACTGGTGCCCGGCTAACCGAAAAGTACCAAAAAAATTATAGAATGCTCTCTGCAGAAGATTATTCCATTTAATTGTATATTTATAAAGTTTTAGGCAAATACTGATATATATTGTTGCAGTGGTGAAAAGCCGTATAAAAAAAAAGTAGTGAAACTGCAGAAGACCCCAGTTTTCCTATAGTTTGTAGTATAACATGCATTTTTTTTTTTAGAGAAAATATTTAGCGAGTAACGTAATTTAAAAAAAAACTAGTTTCTAGGGAGCATCAATTTTATTTTTGACGTTACTTCCAGCAATAAATAAAATCTCAACTTATGAAAAGTATACTAATAGAGAAAGAGATTAGTGTGTGGTGGATCTTCTGGTGCCTGTAAAGAAGTTTGATTGCTCTCAGTAGATCACAAGAGTGTAGTTTTATTGCATAATAAACAATTACCATGAGTGATCTTCTGCAAGCAAGTGGAATTTGATGCCTTTGGACTACACTCTACTTTTGGAAGGATTGGGGATTCATCTTTGCAACGAATAACTACATTTTTTAAATCCTGGAATACAATAGGAGTCCCAATGCTATAAAGAGGAGACTGAAGTAAGTTTATTGAAGTAGTGTCAAAAATAATATTGATGCTCCCTACAAACTAGTCTTTTTTTTATTACATTACTTGCTAAATGAGGTTTATCAAAAAATAGCATGTTACACTACAAACTATGCGAACACAATAAAAAAATATACAAGTACAAAAATTATTTAGCTGAAAATAATTTTAAATGACCATCATGCAATAATGGACAATATTCTTCCTTTCAGTTCGAGGCTATAAAAAGCCAACATTTTGGGGTAACATTCAAAATTGTACCATTTGAAAGTATTCTGCTGTTGAATAATTAACTTATTTTTTATTCTGTTACTGAAATGATAGCAATGTATGCGATAGATCTGAATAATATAAGGAACATTAATCTAATTACAGATTAATTTAGTATTAATTATTGAATGTATTAGAAATATAATGTTAAAATAAATTATATTAAGCCAATGTCTATAAAAATTAGTAAAATTACAAATGTTTAAATTGAAGTTTATTTATAAATTATGTAAATTAAACTTATTTACTTAAATATATTTTTATATCACGATTTCTGTTAGTTATATTTAGAAAATTTATATGAAAAATTTTGCAAATCACACTTTTATCAAATTGTTCATCATTTAATAATTAAATAATGAAAGAATATGCTTTTGTTTTTATTAATTTTATTTTTGAGCTGATATGCATGACAGTAAAATAATGTGACTAAGAGAAATAGTAAAAAATCCTTCATGAATTCACAGTGTAAACAAACAATCATACCATCATTTTACCAACTGTGACAATATGAGAATATTGTCTATAGAGTAAAATTGTAAATATAATATGAAATGAATATTTTTATATTTCAGTCTGGGATATAAATAAAATCTGCTGATAAGTTTTAAAAAAAGTGCTTTTGTTTGACTAATTTTTAATATTATAATGCATTTAAGGATTAGATGATATTTACCTTTTCTATGACCTATTTTTATTCCTTCAAGAATGTGCCTTCATTATTTATAGTAATAAAAAAATTATAATATATGCTTTATTTAATATATTTTTCTTGAATTGAATGCACTGCTAGTTTTGCTATTGCTTTACCCTCTCCCCCCCCCTTCTGATATCTCTATTAATGTATGTATCATGTATTCACTATTTTAAAGATTTTCAATCTTAAATTCTTCTGCAAAGACAGAGAAAATTTGTAAAGTGATAATCAAAAGTTCAAGAATAGCTGATTTAGATTACTTGATTGATACCAGTTTTTTAAAATAACAATATTCGCCCTATTTAGTGATAGATTAAATAAAGCAAAAGTAAGGTGAATTATACTATTTCTGAAATTTGGTAGCAACATTGCATAATATGGAAAAGGTTCATCTAGAAGGGATTAATAGACATACATATACATCCATATAAGTCTAATGGATATCTATGTAAGAGCATATTTACATTATATTCCATGTCCATGTGCATCTCTATATACATCCATATTACATAGATATGATGTATATATACATACATAATACATAGATATTATGTCTAGGACATGTATATGGACATGACGGATGTCTATGGACAAACGGATGTCTATGATGTATATGGACATAGACATCCGTTTAAGTAGATATTATGTCAGGTTTGGATGCCCAACGAACGCTATATGGATGTATACGGAGTGACATCTGATGGTAATATCACGTAGATAATATGTTATATGGAACTCCTCGGATGAATTATGGACATGGTGTATGGATGTACTTTACGTTATATGGATGTCATATCTACCAGTTTGTACTGTGTGGGTTATTTTCTTATTACTGTAGATCTTAAAAAGAAACAGAACAAAAATAATTTTTAAAAATATTCACTATAGTTTGCATTTTTTACCAAGAATAAATAAATGCAGTGAATTTTCCATAATCACCAGGAATGACAAAATCTTACCTTAAGTAGAAATATAAAATGTAAGCATTATTAGCAAGTTAAGTCTTTCTGTTCTTTTAATAACAATTTTGTAAAATCCTAATTTTTTTAATATTCAAATACACAAAAATATGAGTCGTTTAACAGCAATCAGTTGCATTAGTTATACACAACCATTTGGTACTTTCCCATTATACTAACACCATGCCAAAATGTAAGCGAATGCACCATTTATTTCAACCCTGACTGTGCAAAAGATTTTTACTGCAAATGATGCAAAACATCCCGGTTCACTCTTTATTAAACATGGATCATTTTTTAAAATTTAATCATGCCAATAAACTATGCAAAGCATCTTAATTTTCTACATTTCTAATCTAAAATATTTTTTTAAAGTTATAACTTACATTTTTAGCTGATGTTGAAATGGATTTTATAATTTGCCAGTTATCTGCTGATGAGCAGGCTACAATAAAATTGTTTCAAGACTATGAAACTATACATAAATATAGTTTTTTTGGAAAAAGAAATCAAATGAAATTATAGATGAGTTTGGAATTTAATCCGCAATGAAGATTTAGCTTACGATCATACTGAGAAAGCATAGGAATACAAAAGAAAGCATGGTTTCAAGCATCACAATTACCTTTCCTTAATGCTTTGCGATTTATATATTTGAGGTGCCAAGAATGGAATTAGATTGAGTTTTGTGGGCTTCAACTCCAAATGAACTGCAACAAGACAGCAGACTGGAACAGCTACATGACATAAATTTACGCCAATTTCCTGTGTTCACGATCAAATAAAAAAAATTTAATGGTCCTTTGGTTTAAAAAAATATGTTTGGTGACAATGGTGTTTGGTATAATGGAAAACTGGCAACTATTTTATAAAATTCAGAAAACACATACAAATAAATTAAACAAAAGTAACTAATATATTTACTCAATTATTTTATTCCTTAATTTTAGCAAATATAATTTATTCAACAAGGATATGGAACAGAAAGCGCTCCATTGCTTTTTAGAAGCTTAAACGTAAGTTCTGAGACTTAGAAATAAAATCTAAGCATATCTTCATGAAAACTGATTGATATTTGGTCATCATTTGAATATACTATTCATTAGATGTAACATATAAGAAAGATTACAATAGATTTTGCAGATTAAACTCTAAAGATATTCTTTAACTACTGTATTTTGTTAATTTAGCATGAAATACAGAAATCTACGGATTTGAGTTACTAAATGCTAATCTAATATTCAAACAATGTGAAGATGGATTCATTTTATAATTGAGCGGAAGTAACTCATATTCACAATAATAATACTTAATAAATAATCAAATCATCATCTATTTGTCTGCATACTGTCACATTGTATGGTGTTCTTTATTTTTATAAAGAAATAAATATAATCGTAAACTAACTACTTTAATTATTTTAGGTTAAGCACATAATGGGTTTGCCACACAGGCCTTTTATATATTACATTCCGAAACTAAAAAGTAAAAACATTCGAATAACAACAGTTACAATTACAGTAGAAGTTTAAGTAGTTGTTAGGACATATTATTACATGCCCTTTCTTTTCAAAACAGAAAATAAAAAAATACATTTAGAGTTCAAAGTAGAGTTTGAATGAAAAGTCTTAAAAAATCTTAAATATAGTCTTTGAAGCGAGCGGGTGGTTTTATTTTTCTTTTAGGTCTCTCTACCTTTGGTGTATTTGGAGTAGACAGTACTGGCGAAGTAGGTTTGGGATTGACAGCGACTGTTTGATCAGATGGAGAATCAGGATTGATTAATGGGCTGTCATGGGGTTGAGGACTTGAGATTTTTGGTGTTTCTATATTAGTCAGGTTGCAGGTTTGTGTTGCATCAGCATTTTCTTGTGAATTTACAGGAGCTTCTAACGCTAATTTCCTTGGTCTTAAAACAATTCTGTTGCGACGAAGAATGGATCCTTCTGAAGATTTCACAATGTAGGATCTTGGACTGTGTTTTTGGACAATAGTTCCGGGTGTCCATTCTCGATGACCAGTTTGGATATAGACAGGATCTTGAATATTCAATTCTTTTAATTTTGCAGTCGATGAGTCATAATAAGATTTCTGTTTTCTCTGATTTTCCTGTAATTGATAATGAGTATTCTTAATTGAAAATCTAGGTCTTAACAATTTCACCTTACAAGGAATGGAGGTTCTCAAAGATCTTCCCATCAACATCTCTGCTGGAGAAGGCAATTTAAATTTTGGGGTGTTATTATACTCGAGAACTGCTAGATTTGGATCTCCTCCGGCAGCTCTCACTTTTAAGAGAAAGTTTTTCAATGTCCCAATAGATCTTTCAATCATCCCATTGGATCTTGGATACTTAGGTGACGATGTAACAGGGCAAATATCATAAGACTTCAGGAATGAAAAATATGCTTGAATATCAAATGGGGGACCATTATCAGAATGAATTTTACGTGGGATACAATGAGTACGAAAAATTTGTTTCAATGCACTAATTACTGAAGAAGCTGTTTTAGCATTAACTTTTTTCAATTCAATAAACTTGGAGTGGTAATCCGTTACTTGTAAAAAGTCATCTCCTTCAAGATACATAAAGTCTACACCTACCTCTTCCCAAGGTAGACTAGGAACTTCATAAGGTATCAAAGGCTGCTTACAATTAGCACGCTGATGCTGTTGACAAATTTGACACTTTTCTACATAATTCTTGATGTCTTCCATCTTATTTTGTCAATATAAAGCTGTTTTGGCTTTTTCTTGACAAGCAGTAATGCCTTGATGTACTTGGTGCACTTTCGATAACACATAAGTTTGCATTGTTTTAGGTACTACTTATCTATTTCCAATAAAAATTAAGTCATTATAACAATGTAACTCTTCTTTCATATTCCAATAGGGTTTCAAATTTTCGGGCAATTGACAACACTGTTGTGGCCAACCATTCTTAATTAGTAACTTTAATTTCGAAAGACCTTCATCTTCTAGCGTTGCATTCTGCATTTCTTTTGTACGTTCTTCAGTGGTCGATAGAATTGTATGTACTACAGCAGCTCCATCTTCTAAAAAACTTGTATCTACACTCATGGTAGTGGGATTTCTGGAGAGGGCATCTGCTATGTAAAGCTTTTTCCCTGGGACATGCACAAGTTTAAATCTATATTTAAATAATTCAATTACCATTCTCTGTAATCTCGGAGACAAATTTTCAATTGGTTTCTGCAGTAAACCGAGGAAAGGTTTATGATCAGTTTCCACTATAAAATCAGTACCATACACATAGTAATGGAATTTTCTACATCCGTTGACAACAGCTAGTAGTTCTTTCTCGATTTGACTATATCTTTGCTGTGTATCGTTCAGAGCACATGAAGCATAGGCAATTGGATGTTCATCTTGAAGTAATACTGCACCTAATCCATACTGGCTAGCATCAACAGAAACAACTGATTTCAAATTTGGATTATAATAAGCCAGAATAGGTGAATTAGCTACCAACTTCTTCAAATTTTCAAAAGCTTCTTGCTCATTAGCCGTCCAAATAAATTCATTTTTCTTACTTAAGAGTTTTCTCAAAATTCTTGTTTTATCTGATAAATTTTTAATAAACTTCCCTAAATAGGTAATCATTCCTAAAAATATCTGTAGCTCTTGTTTATTAGTATGAGCTTTGAAATCTTCAATTGCTTTAATTTTATCACCATTTACTGAAATTCCTTTACTTGTTAAATTATAACCCAAATATTTTACACAACTTATTTTAATTTGACTTTTTTCCAAAGACAATTTCGAACCAGATTCTCGAGCTCTTTTAAGAACTGCTCCAAGTCTTCTATCATGTTCTGCTTCTGTCTTGCCGAAAACTAAAATGTCATCAATATAAACTAAAGTTCCATCTAAATCTCCAAAAATATTATCCATTGTTTTCTGGTACACTTCAGGGGAACTTGTTAATCCATAAGGCAAACGGCAGAATTTATATCTTCCAAACGGTGTAGCAATTGTACATAAATCTGAACTCTCTTGGTCAAGGGGTATTTGCAGAAAAGCTGACGAAGCATCAAGTACTGTGAAAAATTCTCCTTCAATTTGAGAAAATAAGCTCTGTTGGGTTGGAATTGGATAATGTTCTCGCTTTATATATTTATTTAACATGCGTGGATCTATACAGATTCTTACACGATTATTAGGCTTTTGTACTATAACTATAGGATGTACCCAATCAGTTGGTTTTACAACTTTTTCTAATATTCCTTGATCAACCATTTTAGCAATCTCATGTTTTACTTTCAATTTTAAGGCATGTGGAATAACTCTAGAGGCTGATATTTTAGGTTCGGCATTGGCATCTAATTTGATCTTATACGTATGTGCCAATTTTCCCATTTTGTCTGTAAATACATCTTTAAATTTCTCTACAAAATTTCTAGCATGTACAGAATCAACACTGGTGTTTCTATTTACAAATCCCAGTTTTTCACAAGCTTCAATTCCTAATAAAGCACTCGATTCTTGATCAATAATATAAAAATCAAGAAATTCAGACTTATTTTTAACTTTACATTTTAATTTACTGACACCAATTACGTTCAAATTGTGTCCTGTATAAGACATCAACTTTCTTTTAGTTTCACTAATTACTTCATTATTTCTCACATCATTAAAAATATTAAGGGGCAAAACATTGACTTCAGCTCCGGTATCTATTTTAAGAGACACTTCTGAATTATTTATAAGAACAGTTTCTCGCCATTCAAATTTTAAAGAATTAACCTGGCACTTTACTGAATCCAATTTACAAGAACCATCATCACTCGAAGGGTAGAAATTTCATGTACTTTTTTATTTATTCTTTTCCCTTTATTTTTACAGCCGACCGAGAAATGATTTAATCCGTTACAATTGTAACACTTTTTACCAAATGCAGGGCATTTTCCATAATCATGAACAGTTTTACATTTAGAACAACTTTTCTTAACTTTCTGATTAATATAATTACGTTTTTTCTTATTGTATATTTTCGTCTGCCTTTCGTTTTTGTTTGCACGAACAGCATTTACGGTGGTAGAACAATTATATTTATTCATTATTTCCATTTGTTTACCACTGGACTCCTTAGCCCTACAATATTCTATTGCCTTTGCAAGGGTTAACTCAGTTTCCATTAGCAATTTTTCTTTCATAGCGGAATCTTTAACACCAATAATTAACAAATCTCTAATTAAACTATCTTCTTGATCCTCAAAAGAACAATCTTTAGACAAATTTTTCAAATTTGTAACAAACGAATCAACAGATTCACCTTCTTTTTGTCTACAGTTAAAAAATTTATAGCGTGCAATAACTGTATTTCTTTTCGGTTGAAAATACTGATCAAAAGAATTTATAACAGTTTGAAAATTATTTGCGTTATCATCACTAAGTTTAAAACTATTAAATATATCAATGCATTCTTCACCCATTATTCCGAGTAATAGTGCTACTTTAAGTTTATCAGGCTTAGCCATTTTCTCAGAAGCTTCTATATAAAGCATAAATCTTTGCTTAAATTTATTCCAATTCTCGGCTGAATTGCTATTTAAACTCATATTTGAAGGTGCCTTTAAATCCATTATAACGGATACAAAAAAAAATTATTCTCAAAAGCACATACACTAATCTATTCTTAAATATAAGTATAAAAATTTCTGACCTTTACGATGCCAAATGCAACTGCCACCATGTCACATTGTGTGGTGTTCTTTATTTTTATAAAGAAATAAACATAATCGTAAACTAACTACTTTAATTATATTAGGTTAAGCACATAATGGGTTTGCCACACAGGCCTTTTATATATTACATTCCGAAACTAAAAAGTAAAAACATTCGAATAACAACAGTTACAATTACAGTAGAAGTTAAAGTAGTTGTTAGGACATATTATTACACATACTAACTAAATTAACACAATATTTAGACTCATGTGAACAGAACCATTGCCAACTATAATACATAAGGCCTGATCATTTCGCTTTAATGTATGAAGCTCTCCGCCAGAGGACTCTGAAACCCTCCCCAAAATTGAATTATGACTCTGACCGTAACTTCAAGCTATTTGGGCAGGGTAGAATGTAAACAAAGATGATATTTTGCTGGAAGTCTGTGGCGTGGTTTGTAAACCACGTGCTTTATAATTATCATCTTGAAATTTAATTAGTTTTGTGGAAATTTATTTTGTCTGCTGACTTTAAATTCGTTAGTGGAGTTGTTTTTTTCTTTTTTCTATACCTGAGAAGCTGTTTATATATCTGCTCTCATGGGTTAGTGCGTTCACGTATGACTACTAAATAATATTTAGCTGAAAACACTTGAAAACTAAATTAAACAGCTAATTAAAAGATTTTTATGTTAATAGCTAAAATCTATGTGAACATTATGTTTAAGCAAAATATGTGTATTATGTAACTTCAAATATAATTTACTGTAAGAACACGAAGTATTTAACTTTAGAACTTTTCAGCTTCTTCATGTTGGTCATCCACTGATTATCATTACAAGTTGTAACATTGGAATTTGTAGAAGACGCCGCGGTAGAGATACTGCTGTGGTCTGCAAAATATACGCTCGAAAACATCTCGCCAACTGTGGAGATAAACTTGCATTCGTCGTAGCGCCGAGAAAAATGACTTGAACTCATCTGAATTCAGTTTTCTAGTTAGTACATAATGGAAACCAAATTGAAAAATAAATTTAATACATTCCACAGTTAACTCTGTTGTAATTTTAGTAGCTAAATATCTTTCTTTACTTATAGAGATACGTTTTCACAAGAATTTTTTCATTCTTCTAAATACCTCAAAATGTGTGTTTAAGCCAATCTAGCCTGTCATCATTCAGCGATACGAAATGCATGACATCAGAATTGTTTGATGTTATATGATCGCATGTGTTCGTAACATTTAAAATACAGAAGCATTTCTGTATTGTTTCTAAAATACTATTGTAGCTGTTGGAGGGGTCGTACTTGTCCTGAAATTCCTGAAAAAAAAATAAAAACGTCCGGAAATGTCCTAAAATATGGTAGTCTGACCTAAAATTTATGAAATTTTGTACTATATCGGCATTTGAAATGATCAAAGA
Organism: Maratus michaelseni; assembly: GCA_963931845.1. Lineage (NCBI taxonomy): Eukaryota > Metazoa > Arthropoda > Arachnida > Araneae > Salticidae > Maratus > Maratus michaelseni. The sequence continues at coordinate 316,200,473 of OZ007597.1, forward strand.
TGAATAGATGTAAATGGTAGATGTACCTTTTTACTGACGCAAAATGATCACGAAAGTTGCAATCTTTTTCAATCTATCGTTAAAAATAGTGATTTTCGTCGATTTGCACAAGAAAAGTCACAATTTTTGGTGATCAGTTACCAAAAATCACAATTTTTATCGATTAGTCATTAAAAAAGTTTCCTATTTTTGTCTGTCAGTCACAAAATAAATCGCAATTTTCACCAATCAGTTATATATATAAAAAAAAAAAAAAAAAAAAAAAAAACTTTTGCAGTTTTTGTTGATCAGTGATGATAAAAAATAGAGATTTTCATCCTTCAGTAATGCAAAAATCTCAATTTTTTAGCAGCTTGGTCAAAGGGTTCTGGTAAAATTACTTTTCTTTTAAATGTATACTTTTAAAACAAAAATAATTGTGTATATAGTGTACTATTTATGATAATAAAATGTATTGAAGAGAGAGTTAAGGGTTTTTTTCAGTTAGTATGCGAAGCAAATGTGTCTTGAAATATCACTAAGGGCTAGTACTACCCCTGCTATTGCTTCAAGAAAAATTTGCTTTCCAAATAATTACAGAATTTTGTTTCAAGAACTGCAGTTCAAAGACCATTTCAGTACTGAAAATTTTAAGGGCCCTTGAAACATTCATTTTTTTTAAGATGAAGGATAAACATGTTTGAAAGTAAGAATTCTTACAGGTTTTATAACATTTTGCTTTTGCATGCTATATAACATCTTTATGAAATCTGAACTAATGAGTTGCCCTTTATTAAACATATTTCTTAAAAAGATTTCTAAATTTTTTTTCAATGTGGCAAGGATCAAATGATAAAAATAACTTTCTTGGTGGATCTATTGGGTGTGTAATGACTGGCTTACGGATATTATCTTCAGATAAAATACTGAACATCTTTACATAGGATTATCTGCTATGATTCTGGTAACTTTGAATCCAACATCTTTGACATTTTTAAAAACTTCTTTTGTAAATGCAGCTAACTCATCACCATTTGTTCCCTTAAAAAAACAACAAGCTACTGGTAATCTAAAATGAGTAGGAAGTCTTGTAAATATAAAACAAAGAAAATGATTAGCAACTTTTTTTCAATGCCAAATTCAGAAATATTTGATTTAGTTGTTACAAATCTGGTAAATTCTTCTGAATGTTTATTGAACAGGTTTTATATTCATCTCATCGATATTCAGTGAGCCAAAAGATTCTACATTTTTTGTTAACATCTTAGCCTCATGCACCAACCTCTTTCTAATTAAGTGACAACACAGCAACACCTGAGGTCGGGGCAATTTTTTCTTTTTAGTATAGATTTGCATGGGAGGGAAAACATATTTTTCAGTTGTATAAAGTTGTAAGCAGTTGATCTGCTATGTAATAAAATTAAATACTGTATTGTCCTTTCAGACCAGTGAGGTGCCTAAATATTGGAATTTCTCCATTAATAGTTTACCCTTACACTTTTAGTTGTTTATAATTTCTGAACATTTAATGCTTTAAGTTTCTTCTTTATTTTCTGCAATCAAACTTTCTATCATATGATCTTTTTTCTTGGTAACTATTTGGACTCTTCTGAATTTCTGTGTAAGAGATCTGTATATATATTTTTTTTTTTTGAATAGGCAATATGTTATTTGAAAGACTCATATTTGCTGTCACATTTTTGGTGGACATGGTTGTATAATATAGACGCACGTTGTGCGTGGAAAAATTTCTGCAAAATCTGGAACTTTGCAGAAAAAACTTTTAGAATTTTTTTTTTTTTTTAATTAAAAAATTAAAAATATTCCTCAATTTTATGTACGATTTATTTACTGTTTGCACACAATTCAAAATTTAAAGATGCAAAACATTGTTGTGACATCACAGACACTTGCAAAGAGGTCAAAATATTAAGGATTGGGTTTTTCTAAATGCATTGACAAAATAATTGATAAGAATTCAGCTTTCCTAGCATGGATTTTTAGCTTTATTATTATTTTTAACCAAAATAATTATTCTTTAATATTAATTAATTTTAAATGGAAATTATTTTAAACTACTGTTTTTAATTTATATTGTCAAAATAATATGACACGTAATTTTATTAAACATTAAATTAATTTGCAGAAAGTTTTTGACTCAATATTTATGTGTGCAGAAAGTTTTTGGTTTTATACAAGTCTAGACATGATATATTGCTGTTGACTAATGACTACATAACCGGTGAGTGTAAGACTAAATTTTCTAATGGACTGTACCAGGGGTCGATGAAGGTTTTTTTTCTTGGGGCCCATTTTGTGAAAAGTAAAGGTTATTTTTATGAAATTTATTATATTTTTGTGAAAAATAACATTTTTTTAACGAAAGTTGAAATCCAGTTAATTAAATTCGAACCACACAAGCATTTATAAACAAAACCTTTTTAAAATCCTTTTGCTGAAGTTTTCCCTCTCTGGTGAACTTGTTGGTTTACAAGTTACACATTTTAAAACATCACAAAATAATAAATAAATAATAAATGGTAAGTTTTTATGGAATAGAAGTTTGTGAAGGGACCCACTTTATCAAATTGATTTTTATGAAGGGGTAATTTTATCAAACTGATTTTTGTGAAGAGGCCCATTGCATGAAATAGGTTTTTGTGAAAGGGCCCTAAATAGGCCCTAAATTTTTTCTGGACCGACCCCTGTTTACCCAAGTGATGTCATTGCGAGTAACAAAAACGTCAACAAAAGAACCATGTGCATTCTTGCAGCAGTTTTTGTTGGTAATGCTAGTGATTCATTCTTTAAATGTTCATTTTATTTCTTCTTAGTTGACATGGCAAATGCATGCATAAAGATTTTGACTTTAGAAATGGTGGACTTGTAATAAACCCTTTCATTCCACATTCAGAAGCGTCACTCAATGACCGTTTGTATGGAGATGAAGTTATGTTGAGATAAAATTTATATACAACATAAAATAACTGGATTCGTCAGAGTTATGCAATAGATTAGATTTTTGTTTAAGAGACAATTGGGATGGAACATATGATCTAAAACAGACTTATAAATACTGCTACCAAGTACAAGGCCAGACGACAATATGCAACATAAACAGTTGTTTGGTGTTTTTTACAATTTAAAAAAGATACATTTCTGCTGACAATTAAGTTTGACAAAGACAAAACTAGAAAATATTAGACAAGTTAATTTTTTTATTATTTCAGTATTCATTTAAAAGATTTTAAGACATCTGCATTGATTCTGTATCTATTGTTTTACACATGTATGTTAAATTGAACTAGTCCATATTTTGCTTGCACATAAATGACTATTTACACCAGAGTTTCCCCCAGACAGTTTCAGGAGGACGCTACGCCCTGCCTGCCCTTTGGTTAAACAAATAGCGCCCTTCTTGCCCCTCATCCAAAAAATAGCGCCCTTCTGCCCCTCGTTTTTAAAAATGCCACCCTTATTGCCTTTTGTTGTGCCCGCCTGCAAGTTATTTTCTCATTTACACACATAGGATCGCACGTTCGCCTCCCATCTGTTCAAAGCTCGTGATTACGGTTAGAAATTTCCTACCAATAGCAGGAATGTATTAAAGACCTGTTGAAGGTACTATAATAATCTGTTCTGTTAACCAGAACTGGAGTATTAGCTCTTGTAATACAGAACTGCTAACTATCCAGTTAAACTATCAATCTCAATAAATGGCACCTTAGCATTGCTTGGTTCACTACATAGATGTCAACTTCTCAAAAAATACTAAATTTCTCAGTAAATGTAGAATAAAATGTGTAGTACGGTAATAAAGTAGAAAATACAAAGGTCTACCCCCACACACACACCTGCAAAAAAAAAAAAAAAATCCTGCGGCCCGCAAAGTTCCAGACTCCACAATAATCAATATGAATTTTTTTAGAATTAGCAAAATTTTTCAGATATATTTTTAACAGAATTTAAAAAAATCAGTATTTTGGAATTAATAGGTGCAAAGGAAACAATTTACTAGCCAAAAAATAGATCATGATATCTATCATTAAAAAAAGAAAGAAAAAAATGCGAATTTACTTAATTGAGCACGGTAAAAACATGGCAAATTTCGCCAATCAGGTGCGGGAAAAATCATGTATTTCGTCAATCTCTCACAAAAAAAAAAAAAAAAAAAAAAAAAAAATCACAAGTTTTGTTTATACATTTCAGGAAGGCATGAGATTCTTCCACAGATCCACGAATTTCCGACTTCTTGTCATTTCCCGTTTTTTTCTTTTTAATATTTTCTGCTTTTTTTTTATCATTTTCCAATATTTTTTTTTTTGTGTGTGCATATGATTTTTGTTTATTATTCTATTAAATCAAAATAGAATGGTAAAATTAGACATGCCAAATCTCTCAATTTTCCGATCTTTCACAAATTTCTTCCTTTTTTTCTATATCTGAATACTTTGTTTTTTTCCGTGGATTTCTGCATTTCTTTTCTTTTTTTTAATCAATCGGTGATTTCTGCAAAACCGTTCACAAACAAAGAAAAAAAAATATGCTGATGTGCGCCGCGAATGAAGTCAATTACTGTGGCACAGAAAAATTCATGTCGAGAAGAGAATTTTGGGTCCCACTCATTAACCCGTTAACCGGGGGAAAAACTTTTGTTCAACTGATATGCCTCTGAATAACAACAAGGCACACTTCCACCAGTACAAAAAAAAAAAAAAAAATTCTTTATTAATGGCAGTAATTTTGCATGAATAGGCTGTTTTAATAAGACGAAAATTTTTATTAAAATTTTACTAGTGTAAGTAATACGTTCAAAATATTGCAGTTGTAGTTTGTGTATGACGAAATATTTCGTCCTACCCAGTTAACAGGTTAAATTTGTAGGTCGTGAAATATTGAGAGATGTTTTTAGAGGGAGACGCAAGATATGGGCATGTAATTCATCCATGGCTGAATTCCGCAGGATCAATTCACAAAAAAAAATGAAATTTCGTCAAGAGATCCATTAAAAAAATCGCGAATTTCATAAATTGGTCACGGAAAAAATTAGTATATTTTATCAATCAGTTGCAAAAAAAAAATCGAAATTTTTGTCAAACAATTGCAGAAAAAAATCACATTTTTTCAATTGCTCGAGGAAAAAATCACGAGTTTCATCAAACTGTCATGGGAAAAAATTGGGAATTTCGCCGAACGATCGCGAAAAAAAATTGCTTATTTCGTCAAATGATTGCAGAAAAAACACTAATTTTGTCAAACGATTGCAAAAAAAACATTAATTTCATCAAGATATCTAGTAAAACCCCATGAATTTCATCAGTCGGTCACAAAAAAAATAAAAAATTTTGTCAGACAATTGCAGAAAAAATTGCGGATTTTTTCAATTGCTCGAGGAAAAAAATTCGGGAATTTTGCCAAACGATCGTGGAAATAAATTGCACATTTTGTCAAACGATCTTAGAGGGGGGGGGGGACACAAATTTTGTCAAGAAATCTAGTAAAAGTCTTGTATTTTGTCAACCTCTTGAGAAAAAAATCGCGAATTTTGTCAATTGTTACTGAAAAAATCTTCAATTTTGCCAATCTCTCTCTATCAAAACAGAAAAAAAAGAATTGCAAATTTTGTCAAATAATTACAAAAAAAATATATAGCGATTTTCATCGAACGAGCATGAAATAAAATTGCGAATTTCGTCAACTGGTCGCGTTAAAAAATCGAAAATCTCATCTCTCTATCACGGGGGGAAAAAATCTCATTTCGTCGAACAAATGCAGAAAAACTCATTAGATTTTTATTAGCCAGTTTCTATAAAAAAAATTATAGAAATTGGCTTCGAGGTGCATAACTTTATACATACAAGTACCTTTCTGCTAAATCTGATAGCTTTGCGTGCTGCAATCTCTTTGGAAAGCAGGTTCCACACACAAACATATATCTTTATTACTATAGAAGATGAAGCTGTGAAGCATTAAAAATATAAACTTTATTATCTTTAAATGCATTGTTCCATTTTAAATCGTCACAAGTATATATATAAGTATTTTACTGATGCTTTGCATTATATTGGTCAAACTATGAAAAAAAAAAAAAATGTAATCAGTCATTTCTTTAAAAGAATTTCAGCGTGACAGACACAACAGACAGGTCTCACAACAGACAGGTTGGGGATAAAGAAAAATTATATATAAGTAAAATTATTGTGCATGACATTGATAATTAACATTGATAAGTAATGAATAAACAATAAAGGCATAGCAGGTTAGAACTGAAAAAAAAAAAATCTCTGCAGGTTCTGTATGTATGTAACGCGATTAACTCTTGATAGAAATATATGATTTGCTTCAAATTTGATATACAAGTTTATTCTGACAAGGCGCTTCCCTGATTAGTTTTGGAGGTTTATTGGTTAAGTATAAAGGGAGGGAACGGGAGACTAATCTCCCCCCCCCTTAATTTAGATAAATGGATTTTTCATGCAGAATTATCCAATTTGCTTCAAAATTGGTATACAGGTTTATTCTGATAAGGTGCTTCACTGATTACATTTGGAGGTTCATTGGTTAAGTATAAAGGGGGAAATGGGGGGCTAATCCCCCCTTAATTTAGCTAAATAGGTATTTCATGCAGAATTATCCGATTTGCTTCAAATTTGGCACACAGATTTATTGTCAATTTCTTTATTTTTTAAGGGGCACTGTTCTATGAAATAAGAGCATAATATAAAAGAAATGCCCTTAGAAATATTTATTGCTTGAATAGTAAAAATTGACTCACTGACTTGTGTTTTGAAAGAATGTTATCCTTTAAGTATTAAAGGTGCCCTTAAAAATTAAAAACAGTGTCCTTTCCTCACAAGCAGCACCCTGCCTTTTTTTAAGCCTGGGAGAAACTCTGTTTACACTATTCTTTTCAGTTTATCTTCTGAAAATCTCGTATCATTCATAAATTTATTTTAATACATTTTACAGCCTATTTATTACCCTTGCCTTTAAATTTGCATTCTGTACATGAGTTTCATTTAATTTCTTTAGCTTCAAAATACATTTAGCTATATTTTGCCATGATTTTTTTTTCTATGTTGTTCAAAACTAGTTTATTATTGTCAAGGTACAAAGCACATAGGAAAATTTTTATTGTTTCTTCTATTACTTCAAAACAACAGTCTTCATGATCTATTTCTATTACATATGTTAAAGAAATTTACCCTGAAGATTATTGTTTGGTGATACTGGTGGGAACAATTCTTATATGCTGCAAACCTTGATTATTGTAAAATATTTTGATATTGTTTTCAAATAAATTTTATTTTATAATACATGTGTTCTCTTTTAATTTCATGTGTGTACTGTAATTTCCAGTATATAAGCTGTGGCTCAAATAAATCTGTTTCTATCCAGAAATTTTATTTTATAAAATGTAAACTATTAAATAAAATTTCTGGTTCGAAACAGACATAGCCATGGCTTCTATGCCAAAAATTGCAGTTATTTATTTCATTTCTTAAATTTAATGAATCACTTTCAAGTAAACTTTCACAAATCTTTTTAAATTGCTTATTAAGATAATTGAACTAATTCTCAGAGTATCAAAACGGTACATGTAAAACTTGCTTACTGATGCGGGGTAAATTAAGCATTATATACAAAGTCGCAGGCCACATGAAAAAATTAGTAGATATCATTGCACATAAAAAAATTTGTATGTATAAAACACACCCATGTCAAAGAAATATTCATGCAAATTTCCAAAAATATTATTATACATAGTTAATTTTATCTTATTTTTTTAAAAATGTACTCAAAATTACTTTTTATTAACCAAATCTATAAAAGTCTAGTTTTTAAAATTGTACTTAGTTTAAAAATTGATTGTAGGGGAGACCGGTACACTCTGGACCTATGGGCAGAGTAGAACATCCCCTAATATTTTATTTATATAAAAAAATTAAGCTTCTCTTCTATCCTAATACACAACAGCATTGTATTGATTATTTATAGCCTTCAAAGAACATGTTTAGGTCAAATTGAACCATTTTATCCTGATTGGTTGTTTTGAGCTTCTAAAAGTAAAATTTTTCATCATTTTTTTTTTTTTTTTTTTTTTTTTTTTTTGTAATTAAAGGTTGTAGATAAATAAGATAAAACAGCTCTTTTGCAAAGGTAAGATAATTGTTTTTATTTAACTTTAAAGTTAATATGTTTAAAATAAAGCTATAAACAATATTAATATGATTATTTATTGAACTTCAACTTGGGCAGGGCTTGAATTTCAGGTCGGGATTCGCGCCGAAAATTTTGAAATCCGTCCAAAACAATATCGTGGGCGGGAGCCTCCCGCCCAAAAAATTTCACCATTTTCCGGAGAAATTTGCATTATTTAATTTACCTGCAACCAAACGATAAATTTCGGGATTTTTTTCTTTTTTCGTGCAACCAATCGACAAGCATTGCGTTTTTTCATGACTGATCGACAAACTTTGCTTTTTTTCCGCGACAGATCAACAAACTTTACGTTAGTTCTGCGACCGATCGACAAACTTTGCATTTTTTCGTGATTAATCGACGAAATTCGCATATTTTCTTCTTTCGACAGATTGACAAAGGTGCGATTATTTTTTTCCTGCGTTCAAATGATGAATTTCATGATTTTTCCCTGCGACTGACTGATAAATTTCACAGTATTTTCCCGTGACTGATTGACGAATTTCGCAATATTTTCTGGTGAGCAATCGACGAACTTTGCGGTTTTTCCCCCCTTGACTGGCTGACGAACTTTGCGAATTTTTCTGTAACCGATGAGCGAATTATTCGGTTTCTTCTGGTGACAGATTGATGAAATTCACTAATTTTTTTCTCGCGCCTCACTGAAAAATGTCACGATTTTTTCCACAGCTGACTGACGAATTTAGTGTTATTTTCTTGCGACTGATTGGCAAACTTCGCCGTTTTTTCCCGAGACTGATTGACAAATTTAGAGATTTTTTTTTCTATAAACATAGACATAGATAAGGACTTCTAATAAAATAGCCTTTCAAAGAAGAAAATCGTTTCTCGAAAAATGTTTCAAATACAATATCTGTGTAGGACAGTTGTATTAGTTCGCCTACTTCTTCAAATCGTCTGCTTGACAGCCATCGTCTGGTAGGTATAATAGATTTATTCTATGGTATGTATCCGTATTGTTGTTTGTAGGTGGCGTTACCATAGCACAGTTTTCACTGGCAGTCATGTATTTCCAAAGTCGCAAATCGATATTAACACTATTTCGTTAGAAGTCCTTATCTATTTCTATGTTCATGCGTAAGATGAATTTCATTATTTTATTCCCTCAACCAATTGACTAAATTCACAATTTTTTCCAACGACCAATAAACGTATTTAAAGATTTTTGTTTTCCTGCGACCGAAAAGAGAGACAAGAACAAAAAAGCGCAGTGAGAGCCACCGGTCGCTGCACCCTGTCAAATTGGCCTAGAGTCAGCACTAAACAAAAATGAGATTAGAAGACTGCAAAGATCTTATTACTTTTACTCCTTGAGGGAAATAAACCTTTTTAATCCTTATGAAGGAGTAAAAGTGTACCTTGTGAAAGAGGCTTCAGCACCCTAAATTAAATAAAATCTAAATTCAGAAATTTTTTTAACAATCTAATTGTTAAGGGCTCCTAATATTTGGTGCAAGTTCAAAATACACTGCATATATAAAATTTAACTATCTTCCTTTTTTTTATAATAAAAATAAACATTTTATGTAATCATTCTGAGTTGACTTAATTTTTTCAGTGGTATTTTGTCATGTCTGCATTAATGTAACTCTTTAAATAGCACATAAAATAATAATGGGGTTTAAAGATTTTTTTTTCTCCCTACTAAACATTACAACTCCCATCCATTTAAAAATGTTGGGAAGGAGGTCCTGCGACCGAAAAGAGAGACAAGAACAAAAAAGCGCAGTAAGAGCCACCGGTCGCTGCACCCTGTCAATTTTGATAATCCTTGGAAAATTTGAATTTCAAGCCCTGAGCACAGTGGTCCACAAACCACTCTGTTCCTGTAATGCAGAATTTTCAAAATATTTAATAATTGGTCATTTTCTATAAAGAAATATTGTTTTAAAGTAGTTATTTAACTGTAAAAGAAAGTAAACAAAGAAAAATAATAATTTATTTAACATAGTAAGAAATATTTTGTTTTGTATTTACTGCATTTGAAAAATATAACTGTAGCCTAATTGTAGATGATTCTATTCAAGTTCATTCATAAGATGCAAATTGAATGGAAATTAGTTTTTTTTTTCTCCAGAAACTGTAAGTGAATCTGTTGTTGATGTCAATGATTTTGTAATGTTGCTCGCAGACCCAAAAGTATTTCCGGAAAATTCCAGGCTCAATCTTACTTAAGTATTTTGGAATTTCATTTGCAAATTTTAATGTGTGCTGATTTTTTTGTACTTAAGTAATAACTTAATCTAAATTGCATTTGTTCCTGTATTAATCTGTTATTTTCAAAATGTAATAAGTTTTTGATAATTTTTTTTTTTCAAAATGTTACTCGCAAATTTATATTATTATGTTAATTTGGAGGTAAAAGGGAAATAAAGAAGAATAAGATTAATGAAAAATAGATTTATATTGTATTTCAGATAATACCTAATAGCGGTCCACTGTGTCTCGGTGGGTGGACCAATGTGCCCCACTTCAGGGGCACACTGATCCATTTTATGGGTGTATATATATATATATTTAAAAATGTATTGAAAACAATGTTCTGAGAAAACTATGATAAATGTAAAAAGGTTTAAGGATATTCAAAAATATTTTCAAGCAGATTCGTCTGTTCGTCAAAGAGAAATAAAAACTGAAAAAGTGGCCCACTGTGTACCAGACTCCTCTACATTCTAGCTAAGACATAGCTGTCAATCTTCTGTGTTTTCTTCAAGTAAAAAAAAAATAATAATAAACTTATTTTGAATCGGAAAACTTATTTAATAAAATGTTTCTTGTATATATGCACTACTTATTTGATTTTATTTATTAAATACATTTTCTGGTTCAAATTATGTTTGACTAGCAATGGTACTTATAGTATTTTTTTTATATATATAAAACTTACACTTGAAGATGGTTGAGAAGAGAGAGAGGGTTACAGACATCGCAAACCATTAATAAAGCAAATTTACAGCATTTAGGCAATAGTTTCTAATATGTTTTCAAACTATAAAATAAAGTGTACCTTAAAAAAATTTAAAATCTGCATTTCCTTGTATAATTTTGTTAACATTTAATATATTTTTTTTTCTCTAGATAATTTTAAAATAGATTTTTTTTTTAATTTGTGACTGTATGAACTTCTCATCTACTTGATATTCTTTTTTGAAATAATTTTTATCTGTATATGCATAAAACTTATGTATACAAAAAATAAAAATAGCGCTTCAATAAACTTATCTTAAAATTTTATTCATGTAGGAATGAAAACGATTGTTATTATGACACAAATCTGCATTGCTGTAATAGCAGAAAAGACGAATTTTTAATTTCTTAAATGTAATAATTGATCATCTAAAATCTGTTTGTTTTATATAGACAACAAATATGTCGTACTCGTTGATATTCGAATACTGTAAAGCCTCTAAATAGCAGACACCTCGAGGCTGCTATATTCCTTGAAAAAAGGTTTCTGCTATTTGAGAATGTATGTTATAGAATTTTTAATTTTTTGAAAAAATATTGTCAACCCAAACCTGAAATAATAGAAGTCAATGGTTAATGTGACTCTAGATCCATCCTTGGTTCTGCTTACAGTTAGGCAGAGCATAACGGTTGATTATATTCATAATTTATTAATCAGATTAGCAATTTTAAAGAGAATTGTCAATTAATTATTTGAAAACAAAGCACAAATCTACCACTCCTCTGCTTTTCCAAATCTAATTTCATGGTACAAATACCCAGAAGTGTACTCCTGGAAAAAGGAATCAAACTTGATTTTAACTTTCATTTTAAATTGCAGATGAAAGTAATTGTAAAATTAAACACAGTTTAAATTGAAATTTGTAAAGAAAAGGAATAAAATATAGCATACACATTACTCGGAATATACATGCTCACAAAAATCAAATTTTAAAAAGGTGAATTGGGATATAAATCTTTTTTAAATCCTCTTGTCATTCCAATTTTAATGAAGCTCCCTTTCTTTTACTCCAATAAATTTGAAAATAAATATAGCACTTGTACTTGTAAATGTTCACTCAGAACATTTTTTTTAAACTGTAAAATTTAAGCAGAAATATTTTAAAATCGACTTCTGAAACTTTCAGCGCTAGAAACTGACAAGCCAAAATCATAACAAAATATTTCTGGAAATTGCATCATTTTGACTAATTGCAGTCTAGCACTAGCAGTTCAAGTTATTTCAATTGTTATATTTTACTTTCACTATTTTAAGACTTTTTAATGAAATATTTTCAAAATGACAGCAATCTGTTGATTCCATTGCTGCAGAGAAAACGGATATCATGTAAATTATTATAATTCGCAAGTCAATATCATCTGTTAGAATTGTATTTTGTACTTTTCACTAGGATAGTGAAAATTGTAATTAGATGTTGGAGTAGATATATATTTATATGAAATAAAATGTGAAAAAATAAACAAATTAGTTTAATTTGATGAAGTAATACAGTAAAAGAATTACAAGATAAGGTAACATCCGACATGTGTACCCGTTGTAGGGAGTTGAATGAACTAATTCCCATCGAAATCGGGGTCCATAGAGCTCGACAAAATGATGCACACCCTGGCAGTGGAAGGTGGAACTAAAATCTGTAACACAATTGAAAACTAAGTCGAATAATCCAAACCAGATTGTGATTGGCCCATAGAACCCAAAATAAGAATGCACAGTTAGATTAAAAAAACTTGTAGGATTGTCACCCAGGGGTGCTTAGCTTGGTCAAGTGCTGAACAACAAATCATTTACTTTGATTGTTGGTATACATCAAGTAAATACGGGTTGGGTACTTTCATTAGGAACAAAAATTCAAATTTACGAAAATAGTCATTTGAATTTTCTGTTATTCTCTATATATAACATTTATAAAACGCTACGGAAGAAGCTAAAAATGTCAAATTTCTTAAATGGAATTTGTGTAAATCAGAGCAAGATGTTAACCCTTTCCCTCTTCAAACCCGCAAATATAACAAATAATTTGTTCAAGAAAACCACCTTCCTCTACATTAACGTGATCATTAACAAAATAATTATATTTTTTTGATAATTAGAACATAACAAAGACGTTACCCTAAAACAGCTGCCAGAAGGCTACCCTTCCCATCCTCAAATTCAAATCTATATCTTTATTCATTAGTAAAAAATGGCAATTATTTCGTTTCATTTTCGCAAACTAAATGAAGGGATCAGCCAGAGAAACAGATCTTTTTGTAATTCAGTTTTTAATGATAGCAGATCCCTGTCTGAAGCTTTCTTGGATTTTTTTTTTTACTGGCACCGTCAGATTTTTGCAAAAGTTATGAAAAATTACCAGCTGCATTTTTCAAAAATTACATTGTCAGATGTAGAAATTGTTTTTATATATGCTCATAAATTTTCAAATTGATATCTTAATTAGTTTTCTTGAAATTTGCTAATTAGTAAATAAATTTCAAATTCATTCATTTCCACTTGCAAATCGAGAGTTCTTTTCTTAAGCCATTTTGATAAAAAAGATGGCATTTTCGATGCAATGTTTAATGAGATTTGAATTAATATCTTGGGTAATTATCAAAATATTAAAATTCTGAATCCCATGTGCATCCGATCCGGCCGAGATCTGCACGGGCCGGAATTTCCAGGCCCAACCCAGCCCGTTTATATATTCACAGTTCATGGCCTGGCCCGGCCCGTTTATATTTTCACAGTTCATGGCCTGGCCTGGCCCGTACAGAAATCAGTGAAAACAGGCCCGATATGCCATGACACAATTTCTACTATTTCGAAAAAATTGAGATTTTTAGCATATAATTCAGATTTCTTTAAAGAATACTGTATACATAATATTTATGGGAAAATTTTACAGTATATTTTAAAATTGCGATGAGTTCGCAAGACAGAAAATACACAATAGCAACATTAATGATTACTTAGATTCTAAGACTTTCAACATTCAAATAAGGATTTATTAAAAAATTAGTTTAAAATAAATGGAAACAAGTTGGAAATTGTACGTCAAACGTTACAAACGAGGTGCGTTCGTACGCACGTTTTAGAATTAAATTCATGATATCCCGTGCGTAGAACGGGCTAAACAGCTAGTTAAGTATATATTTTATGACACTGTTCATACAAATATCTTAACTAGTTATATAAATATTCAGATATATATGTATCAGCTAGTTATATAAATATTCAGATCTTGATGATTTTTAATTCTGTGAAATGAATTATATCGTCTGCAGATTAATTTCTGTAATAAAATAAGTATCTCGGTCGCTTGACGATTTAACATCCATCGGAAGCTCCTCTAACAAAAAAGCACCGATTTAAAAAAAAAAATCAAATTTCTTAATAAATATTTTTATTAATATCTCCTAAAGTTTTGATTCGATTTTAATAAAATTTGAAATGTCTCGACAAAATTCTGCAAAGATAATATATTTTAAATTGCAAACCATTTGGTTGGGTAGTTTTTGCGTTGTTATATGCGGACGGACAGACAGACGGACGGACAGACAGACAGACGGACGGACAGACGGACGGACCAAACGACGACTATAGGTGCTACGTATTTATATAATTACGAACGCACCTAAAAAAGAGGGTTAAAACATCATAACTTTTGAAGCTGTATAATAAAAAGTAGATTTATAAAAATATTTCTCTGTCATTTATTAAAGCTTTTCTCAAATCCAAAGGAGCTACTTTCTGATAGATTTCTAAATTCATTCCTTTTCGGAAACGCATAAGATTGGCAGGTGTTCTTATTCAGAAACTATATAATCGAATGGCGTTATCCATTTTTTGATAAAAGAAATATATCTTTGAGAAAATACTGTCAAAGTTAGCATTTTGAATCGAATTTCCGTAAGCAACAGCATGGGAAAGGGGAAAAATCTGAAGTCACATGATAAGAATATCTTATATTTCGACAAGTAATTTATTTATCAAAAATGGTAAACCGTATTTGATTCCAAATCCCTTCAGTAGTCAGGCTTGTCAATTTTATGACTTAACAGTTAAAAATTAGTCAGAAAATGAGTCAAGGTTTCGCATTGTTGAGTAGAAATTTAAGAACCACCTTTAAGGTATATTTTTAAAGATTACGTTAACAGAAGTTCATTATTGCTATTAATACTTTTACAAAACATATTGCCTGCCCTACACATCCTGAAAACAATTAAGTCCAGTTACGGCCCCGCTCGACTACGTAGCAAAAAAAATGCAAGCCTGATCTCGGGCCGGCACGAGTCTGCTAAAAAAATATTAAGGCAATGTAACTGTCCGATGTCGATCAACTTGCATTTCTGTATTATGTTGTCAAACTAGCATGGGCTCGTGACGCTCATTTATACTTATTCTCGCGAAAACCATATTCTTTGAAAATAGCTCATATATTTATTGGTTCTGCTTAAATCTTTATATCGAACTGGCAGGCCCGCTAAATTTTTTTTATCGGCCTGGCCTGGATGGCTCGTTCAATTTTTTTGCCAGCCCGGCCCGTTGAAACTTTTTTTCTAATTCTGCCGGCCCAGCCCGTTAGAAAATTCACCCTCAATCCGCCAGCCCGGAGCGAAACATTCTTTTATTAATATAGATTGGTGTGTCATTTTATTTATTTTTGAAATGATGGGGATCATTTCAGTTTAAAATAGCTTAGGCGCAAGCTTCACTGTTTTTTGATAGAAAGTTTTTATGTATTCTATGAAACGTTCCATAATCTGGACCACAGCCAATTCGCATATCTGGGTGAGCATGTTTTGATGTATAATAAATTTTCTTGTTACAACTACCATGCATTCCAAAACACATTGTTGTCAACATCGTTCCTGTTAAATGTGAACTTTGGCTCTGGATTTGATTACGAGAGATTATCCATGTTTTCATTTATTATAAAGTATCAGCAATTTTATCACAAATCATCATCATCAAATTAATATCACAAATTTTCACATATCATCAGATCACAAATTGTATCACAGTATCATACCACTAATTTTCTAGAAATAAAATCTCGCCTTTCAGTCTGCTGGTGCAGAGGATTTTATCAATCTAGAAATTCTGGAAATATCAGCTGAATGTGTGAAAATAAACATAATTAAAACTTTTATTTTAATAGTTTCAAATGCCAAAGGTAAATAAATTTGAGTGTTTGTTTTTTTTCTCTTTAAAGAGACCGGTAAAATTTGGATTTACGAAGAGCGACTTGAGCCATGTGTTATAAACAGTAGCAAAAATGGCCCTATATAATAAATATAGTTTCATTTAAACATGTATAAATTATAAATATTATTGTTTATGTAAGGACCTATTGGCTTGTTATAGTAAATGCAATTTAATGCAAAATTAATTTAATTTTTTAACCAATGCTGTAACTACTGCATACTTGGAATCACATTGCCCTAGCATCGCTCATATTTGGCACTAACCTTGACTGTGGGCCTGATAACAGACGATTAGCTAAAATGCTACATTATATAATAATCAATTTTGTATGTAAATCTTCGATTTCAAAAATGTTTTTGACGGCTAGAAATTCTGCGAAATATGTTTTTTACGTATTTGTTTTTAATAGAATTTAATTTTTTTTTTTTTTATTATTGTTATTAACACAATATTTTTTCATAGCTACATTGTTTTCTTATGCAACTGTTTAGAAACAAGTATTGGTAGAATGCACCGGGCAGCGATACTTTTAGGAGAAAGTCAGTAAATAAGTTGGGAATTACCTCGGACATTTACACCCATAGACATTCACCAGATTGTGAGGTCTGAAGTATGATAAAGGGGTCTTGACCCTAACAAACTCAAGGTCTTTTGGGGAAAGTTTTTTAAATTAAAACAGCATTTAGCCTTTTTATTCAAGTACTTTTAGAAAATAAAAATGCAAATTGAAACATTTGTTTATATACAAACAAACAATAGGTGCTTTTATGTTAGCTGGGCACAGATGATAAATTGTCTAATATTGTTCCCATCACCATCATTCATGTTGCAATTCATTTCATTTAAAATATAAACCTTTCACTAATTTCATTTAAGATGCATAACTTTTATTTAAAATACATATAATATATGCACTACATTTAAAATACATGCATCTCACTCATTTTATTTAAAATACTCTCCTTCCCTTCCCTCCCCCCCCCCACACACACACACAAAAAAAAAAATCCAAAAATATAATACCATCATTAACAAAACATTTTAAATCAACATCAAAGTATTGTTTCTAATTTAGACATGTGAAAAAGTACAAGCTTTTATTGGTGAGATTTGTGCTTGGCTAACATAAAATACTCAAACATACTAGTTCTGATTGCATTCAGAAAAGATTTTTTTTTTTATGTAGAACTCGAAACATTCTTTAAAGAAATAAATTCTACATAAAAAGTTTTTACTTTTCAGATGTAGAATTCGATTCTTGTCAAATATTATAAATAGCCAAGGAAACAAAGCTGTGAAGAAAGACAAAATTTCCATCCAATTTGAAACTATTTTAGATTTTCACAATCATAAAATTTATTTTTGAAAAATTAACATGTTTTTAAAGTTTTCTATATGTTTACTACTTTCAATTTGTAAATTCAAAATACATCAAATTTCAAAAATATAGTATAAGTTTATAAATTACAAATAATTGCCAAATTACAGAATTTCCTGTGTGGGAACAGAAAAAAAAAAAAAAAAGACTGGTTTCTACATCAGCAGGTCTTTCTTTCAGTAGACAATGAAATTCTCCATTTGGTATCATTCCATTATCGGCAGGTTCCATTTTCACAGATTTTTCTGGTGAGTTACTTTGAATGCAAAGGCAATCATTTATGAAGGCTCTAAGACAGCCATACTCAACCTGCGGCCCGCCTAACGTCACAAATACATGTTTGTGGCCCGCGAGAAAAAAAAGTTGAGTACGGCTGCTCTAAGGCAGGCCGCACACTGACGAGACAGAGTGACATGTAGCGCAAGTAATGAGACATTTTCACCCTTTTAACAAAGAAAAACCGGTTTGAATATCAGAATTTGTCTCGTGTCTTGCACTACACGTCGCTCTGTCTTGTCAGTGTGCGGCCTGCCTTAGACATCCAAAGCATTCACCAGGCCATCAGATCCCACCCTTACAAGGTTTACTCCAATTTGATAACCATTGAAATTTATAATCTTATAGTATATTTTTGAATATCATTGTATTCTGAATTTAGAATTAATGTGAATGTACTATAAATAAATATAATCTTGTTCTAATTAATGTCGAGTTAAAAATTAATAAAATAATAATAATAAAGAATATAATAAATTAATTTAGAAATTAAAACAATTTTTTAAGTGCAAATGTTGCTTTTTGACAGGTGCATAAAAAGTAGAAAGTAGAAAACAAACACATACTGGGGAAAAAGGAAAATAAGCACAAGGGTGTATCCAAATAAACAAAAGTTGTTTAATAAATTACTGTCAGTAAATAACAGGTAATCACAATACCAAATACAGCATAAATGAAATTGATAATTAGTATTCAAAATAATTTAATTTAAAGACTAAATTTAAGATTGCAGCTGTTTTTGTGAATTCGTGAATTAAACATAACAATCTTAGTATATGATTACATACTGTTATTTCCAAGAAAATATATTGTAAATTAATGCTTTACATTCTGAATGTATTAATATTGAAATAAACTTATTATAATATTCAATATTCTTACAAGAATAACATGTTGTTCAAAACAAACTAAAATAACAGAAATGGGAAATTACACCCTTACCTAAATTGGTACGATATTCATTTTCGTTTTAACAGCAAGTTTCGACAACAAAAACTTGCTCGGCACCATGTCTGGTTTTAAATTTCTCCTTTCATTACATGGAGCAAAATATTCAAAATATTCATCATTGAAATGATTCAAACATAACACTAAGTGTTTGTTTGGTTCAAAATTATCTCTTTTTAGCTTTATTAGCCATTGCCTTAGTCCATTTCAATCTATCAAAGGAAATCAGTGAAAACTAATATTTTTCTGCTGACAATCACCTTTGTCACTTTTATTTGTATACCCGTATGCAATTCAAAATCTCAGCATGTCTCAATTTTTTTATAAAAGATGTTGCCACATGAACTGTATGAGATACAATTGTAAATAATGACGGACAGTGCTACGCTGTCTTTTATTACAACATTTTGTGATATCCCATAATCTCTCAGCAAACTGGGTATGGCATCCAGTGTTAGGGTTAACACAGTTATATTTGTGTAGGATTTACTGTGGAATGTTTACAGCTAGCCTCTCAGAAAAAAAACTTTATGTATAAATCCATTGCACTGATGGAAGAATTTTCTTGCAGCTTTCTCATCATTAGGTAACTGCCAAATACTAAAATCCATCTCGAAGAAAAATGTAACTTAATAAAAAATAATTTCAATTTCAAAATTAACAAATTATGATGTTTTGTATGGTTATGATTAAAGAATAATAATAATAAAATGATTCATATTCAATAAACAGCGAGTCACAATGTTTGGCACAGTTTGCAATAAAAACCTTTTCACGGTCAGGGTTGAAAGAAATGGTGTGCTAGCATGCATTTTGGCATGATGTTTAATAATGGAAAAATACCCATATATTTCTTTCTAAACATATGAAAAAAAAATTTTTTTTTTTTACATACTTCAGCAAAATGTGTGTTCTAACAACATAACATTTTTTTACATGCACAGATCAATTAAGTCTCATGACTGTTGAAGTTGGATAAAATCTAATAATCTTAATTTTACAACGTGTATGCGAAATACTACAGAGAACACATGTAATTTTTAATTAAGTAGTGGATATTTTGAAAGAATAACAGAACTGATAATCTTCATTAATGTATCGCATGAAAAAGTAAACAAATAAGTACTTTCGCAAATCTTTATAGTTATATTAAGAAATATGTATTTTAAAGTACAGAAAAATATTCTTATAAATCGTATGAAATTCAAGGACATAAGTATTTAATTTGAAAATATGATTAAAGTTTTTGAAACTTCGACGCTAGAAAAAAGCAAATACGTGTCGCTATCTGGGCAGGGTATAAATGTAAACAAAGATCACGTTGTTATATTTTGGTTCAGGGTCTGTGTTCAGAGCCGGTGTACGGTTTTTCAAAGGATTTTGGCGAAATGACCAGGCCTTATGTATTATAGTAGGCAATGACAGAACTTACCACACACTACTTGTTTACGCTTAGCAAAATGGCGAAATGAACCTAAAAAAACATTCGATTAAAAACCCCTGTTCGATTTATTTTCATTCATGCTGCCGTCTCCTGTCCGAAGAGAGTTTTATCTGCTTGTTTTTTTTTATTTCTTGCCTCCGAACAAATATATCTTGATATGATATTCAACGTATAAAATCCATAGATGAGGTATTTATAAGATATCTATGTTTTAAACCAAATTGCTGAAACACTTCAATAAAGCTTTTTGTAAAATCAACATAAATATGATATGTAACTGAATCGAAATAAAAATTCAGTTTGCCATTTTCTTTCTGGTATTTTATTTTTCGGTCATTAACGGAGGTCTTTCTACATTCATGGTAAAACAGCAA
Source organism: Maratus michaelseni (assembly GCA_963931845.1). Taxonomy (NCBI): domain Eukaryota; kingdom Metazoa; phylum Arthropoda; class Arachnida; order Araneae; family Salticidae; genus Maratus; species Maratus michaelseni. The sequence goes on from OZ007597.1 coordinate 316,221,250, forward strand.
TTCATACAATACACAAAAAACTAATTTTTGAAATTTTATTAGGACAAATCAGCATTAATAATCGAACTAGGATCTTTAATCGAACTGTTTTCTGACATCGCGTTTATCCGGAATTTAATCGTAAATGGTGTTGTAATAATATGTCCTAACTACTACTTTAACTTCTACTGTAATTGTAACTGTTGTTATTCGAATGTTTACTTAAATTGGTTTCGGAATGTAATATATAAAAAAGGCCTGTGTGGCAAACTTATTATGTGCTTAACTTAATATAATTATAAGTAGTAAATATATGATTATGTTTAGTTCTTTATTAAATAAGGAACACCATACAATGTGACATGGTGGCAGTTATACTTGGCATCGTAAAGGTCAGAAATTTTTATACTTATATTTAAGAATTGTTTAGTGTATGTGCGTTTGAGAATAATTTTTTTTATATCCGTTATAATGGATTTAAAGGCATCTTCAAATATGAGTTTAGATGGCAATTTGGCCGAGAATTGGAATAAATTTAAGCAAAGATTTATGCTTTATTTAGAAGCTTCTGAGAAAATGGCTAAGCCTGATAAACTTAAAGTAGCACTATTACTAGGAATGATGGGTGAAGAATGCATTGATATATTTAATAGTTTTAAACTTAGTGATGATAACGCAAATGATTTTCAAACTGTTATAAATTCTTTTGATCAGTATTTTCAACCGAAAAGGAATACAGTTATTGCGTGCTTTAAATTCTTTAACTGTTGACAAAAAGAATGCGAATCTGTTGATTTGTTTGTTACAAATTTGAAAAATTTGTCTAAAGATTGTTCTTTTGAGGATCAAGAAGATAGTTTAATTAGAGATTTGTTTGGTGTTAAAGATTCCGCTATGAAAGAAAAATTGCTAATGGAAACTGATTTAACCCTTGCAAAGGCAATAGAATATTGTAGAGCTAAGGAGTCCAGTGGTAAACAAATGGAAATAATGAATAAAAATAATTATTCTACCACCGTAAATGCTGTTCGTGCAAACAAAAACGAAACGCAGACGAAAATATACAATAAGGATAAACGTAATTGGGTCATTCTAAAAATAAACGTCCCTTTTGGAAAAAAAAATTTCACATTTTTTTTCACAAAAAATGAAGTAAAAAAAATCTTTCAGAGGATTGTATACACCTCCGAAAATAGAAATTGAATATCAGCAGCACACTTTTTTAAAAATATTGTTTACTACACTTAGAAACATAGACACATTGAATGAAAAGTGTCTCCTGTGTTACCATATTTTAAATAATCTCCCCATTTCGTCTTATGAAAGTAAAAAAGTATTTTTACAATTTTAACATCAATACTATTAATGTCGGTGAACGTCTGTCTGTGCATTCCCCTCTGTACACGCAAAGGCCCCGGGACAAATCGACGCACTGACGGCGGACGCGGACCGAAAAATTCGGAAAAAAGGCACAGAGCTCAAGTTCGGCCGGGGAGTTATTAATCGACAAAACTGTTTTAATTACCGATTGAAACCGAACTTGAAAAAGAATTGAAAAAAATTTCCGTTTTGATAATCGCAGACATCCAAATTGTTGCTTTTTAACGCATCATCGAATTTTAAAAAATCTACCGGTGGTATCTATCCAAAAGTCGGGGTACACACGCGGCCGATTTTTGTCGTTCCAAAATGTCAAATTTTTTGAAATTCGGACCGTAACTTTTCTTTATTTCAGACAAAAACTGACCAGACATCCAACATTGACCCCAGACGGGAAAAAGTTTGCTGTAAAGAATGCCGGGTCGACACATCCGAGATCAAATCGCTCCATTCCTTTTTGAAACAAGTCGAAATAATAACTCTACATTCACGAAAATTTGCTAACATGTGTATAAAAAAATCGCGAATTCAACAAAAAAAAATCATAAAAATCGACCAGTAATTTATAAAGATATCAATTAAAACTCATTAATGAAACGGCAAATGAATTTATTTCTATTCCAAAAAGAGAGCTGCTTTTTTATTTCAACATTCAATGCAGACAAATCGTCTGTGAATAAGTCATTTCTGAAAGAAATTTCAAGAGGCAAGGCACAAATTCTTTTACCGGGGGTCACGTGACTTTCAACTGGGTTTTTTCAGAGGGGGGCCCCATCTCTGAATCTAAGGGGCGCAGTAATTCCAAACTTTGACAGGGCGACGCAAAATGGATTCTGCTTTCAGAATATCTAAAAATTATTCTCATATCTTCATTACGAGCCGATATATTATTTTATTGTATAATTAATCATCGTTATTTATATAATTAAAGCAAAAGAAAGATTTCTATTACAGTGCCGGCTAGATATTAGGATTTTAAGAAGTCGGCCATGTGTAAAAACTGCATTACGAGTATGCATTACTGCATTACGAGTAAATTTTTGTTTTAGAGTGGCAACCAGATATTATGATAGGGAAAAGCGGGCTTCGCCCGTTATCGAGTTTTTTTTCAGTTTTAAGTTTTTCTACAGGTCCCTGTCTTTGAACAAGAAGTCCAGTAGTCTAAATCAGTCATTTAAGAAAAAGCAGTGTCATCGCCCCCCCCCCCCCGCTTTCCGGATTTTTTCTTTTAACTGTGGTCCGTTTCTATAACTAAGAAACTATGTTAAGGATTTCCACCAAACTGATTCCAAACATCATAATTAAAGTAATAAGGACCCTCTATAACATTTTTAAAAGTTTCTGAGTTTATACCACTCTTTTCGAATAATAATATCAGATTTTATACTTTGATTTCATATTATCTCGAGTTCTACGAGTCCAATCGGAACGTGGTTTGGCTCATTCGACTCGATATCGATAGAGGATACTAGAGCTTATCGGTTTTAGTTAGTTTTTCACCACCAGGGGGCGTTTTATTATCTCTGTTTCTATGACCCGGATTACGAAGGGGTATGGCTCATTTGACTCGACATCGAAAGCCTTAACGATTTCAGTTATGATCGTATAGACAGTTTGCACCACCTGGTGGTGGAAGGTGGAACTAACATATACTGCAGCGTGTGCGCAGCACGACTGCTATATGGTGCCACAGGCAGTGGGCACCCGAGCCGGAGGTTCGTTCAGTTAGAGGTTTACCCTCTATAACATTTTGAAAAGTTTCTGAGTTTATACCACTCTTTTCGAATAATAATATCAGATTTTATATTTGTATTTCACAATATCTCGAGTTCTTTGAGTCCAATCGGAACGCGGTTTGGCTCATTCGACTCGATATCGATAGCGCTTACATATTTCAGTTCCAAGTTTCACCACCAGGGGGCGCTTCCAGAAATCGGGTTCTACGGGCCCGATTATGGCGGGGTTTGGCTCTTTCAACTGGATTTCGACAGCTTTACAGATTTCGGTCATGTTCGTATAGAACACATTGCACCCCCTGGTGGTGGAAGGTGTAATTAAAGAATTTTTCAGCGAACTCGGGTTCTATGCGTCACATCACAACGCGGTTTGGCTCAATTGACTCGACATCGATAGAGGATATTAGAGCTTATCGGTTTTAGTTCGTTTTTCACCACCAGGGGGCGTTTTATTATCTCTGTTTCTATGGTCTGGATTACGACGGGGTATGACTCATTGGACTCGACATCAAAAGCCTTAACGATTTCAGATATGATCGTATAATCAGTTTGCACCACCTGATGGGGGAAGGTGGAACTAACATATTGCAGCACGACTGCTATACGGTCCCGCAGGCAGCGGGGACCCGACCCGGAGGTTCGTTTAGTTAGAGGTTTATACTATTCAATGTGCAAATTAAGGGATTAACTGGTGCGTGCGTAGCACGACCGGTATACAGTGCCGAAGGCAGCAGGGACCCGGGTCGGAGGTTCGTTCAGTTCAAGGTTTATCTTATTCGAGGTTTTACAAGATTCGAGGCACCGATGTAAATTAGGGGCCCACTAGCGGGCGAAGCCAGCTAGTTTTGATATGAATGTTCTTTCTCACTGCCACATAATTTTTTGTTTATGTATATATTTTCTCACAAAATGGACATATTATGTCCCCAGTGTTACCTTTTTAGTATTCTCGCAATATAAAACTTTACATAATTAGATAAAAAGTATAGCAAAATAATAAAATCTCACCCAAACTGGTATTTATACATATTAGTCATTGCATATTTAATCCTCTGAATCTGAAGAAAGTTTTTTCTTTTTGTTAAAACAAAAAAAATGTCAGTAACACAGAGGACATACGGTAACACAGGGGACACCAAAGTAACAAAGTGCACACATGTTCAGCACTAAGAATGCAAAAATCATAGAAATGTGCTTTTATATTAATTAGAAATTTATTTCTCATATTTTCGAATGTGAACTGAGAGAGCAGCTACAACACAAAATTGGTTGTTTGCAGTAAAAGAAGCATGACGATATTTTTCACCTTCTTAGAAAAAACTAACTGACTACTTAAAACTACTAAAAAACTACTTAATAATACAATCTGCGTATTTTCTGAGTTAAAATAACATACAAAACTTTATATGTAAGTTTTAGCCACACAATTGCCAAAAAAAAATTAAGCCCCTGTGTTACCTCATTGTCTCTTGCGTTACCAACATCATGGTAACACAGGAGACTAGTAACACGGGGGACAAAATGAAATAAAATATTATCTTTATAATTATATTTTTATAGAAACAATGCCAATGTCATATGAATGTTTTCTTTTAACTGAGATGTACAATTTAAACCGAAATTAATAAAAAAATATATATATTATTAATGTAAATTGATGGTAACACAGGGGACACATAAAAAACACACCTACCTTCAAAAATCACTTTAGCTCAGATAACATTTTTCAGAATTTAACATATGAAATAATGACTACTTAAGATAAATGATAGCTCTAAAAGAGCATGACTGACTGTTGTTAACAACATTTAGGTTACAAATTCTTGTTATAATACTAAGAACAAAGTAGAAGTAACACAGGGGACAAATATTAGGGGACACAAGAATTTTCCTTATAAAATGAAAACGTATCTAAAAATATATATTTAAAGTATGTAGTTATAATAATAAGACTACAGAGACTTAAAAAATATAATCAGATATAGCTTTTAAAATATATATGGTGAAAAAATGATCATGGGACAAGGCTTTTTATAGGATACAATTTTAAGTAAAGCTATTTAAAAAGTAATAAATTTAATTTATCTAAAATTTCAGAATTGCATTAAAAAAACTAACTCGTACTGCTTTCAACCTATGCAGGTCATCGCAAAGGGCTTTCCTCTGATGAGCCGGTCGAAACGAGGTCGTCCCACTCAGTCACGGCGTGCAGCGCCCCATTACGCGCCAAGGTATTTCCGCAGGTTCGGTCCCGGAGATTCGAACCGTGCCATCCTTGCTACGGGCGGTTCTGCAGCCCACAAGAGCAACCAGAGACCCACAACTAGGCAGAGTTCTCTTCCACGGAATTAATTTGCCCTGGTCTACTTAGAGACACCTACAAAGGTGTCCCCACTGATGACCCAGGGGTAGAATTGCATTAAAGAAAAATATTTCTGAAATATCTTTTCAAGTAATTGAATTTAATTTTGGAACAAAATTGTGGGAAATATAACCTTACAAAGTGTCGGACCCCAAAAGGGTGCTTTATTTTTGGAATGATCCAATTATATTAATCAGAAAGTTAAGAAAAGTTGTTCTAAATGTAAAACTGTTCATGATTATGGAAAATGCCCTGCATTTGGTAAAAAGTGTTACAATTGTAACGGATTAAATCATTTCTCGGTCGGCTGTAAAAATAAAGGGAAAAGAATAAATAAAAAAGTACATGAAATTTCTACCCTTCGAGTGATGATGGTTCTTGTAAATTGGATTCAGTAAAGTGCCAGGTTAATTCTTTAAAATTTGAATGGCGAGAAACTGTTCTTATAAATAATTCAGAAGTGTCTCTTAAAATAGATACCGGAGCTGAAGTCAATGTTTTGCCCCTTAATATTTTTAATGATGTGAGAAATAATGAAGTAATTAGTGAAACTAAAAGAAAGTTGATGTCTTATACAGGACACAATTTGAACGTAATTGGTGTCAGTAAATTAAAATGTAAAGTTAAAAATAAGTCTGAATTTCTTGATTTTTATATTATTGATCAAGAATCGAGTGCTTTATTAGGAATTGAAGCTTGTGAAAAACTGGGATTTGTAAATAGAAACACCAGTGTTGATTTTGTACATGCTAGAAATTTTGTAGAGAAATTTAAAGATGTATTTACAGACAAAATGGGAAAATTGGCACATACGTATAAGATCAAATTAGATGCCAATGCCGAACCTAAAATATCAGCCTCTAGAGTTATTCCACATGCCTTAAAATTGAAAGTAAAACATGAGATTGCTAAAATGGTTGATCAAGGAATATTAGAAAAAGTTGTAAAACCAACTGATTGGGTACATCCTATAGTTATAGTACAAAAGCCTAATAATCGTGTAAGAATCTGTATAGATCCACGCATGTTAAATAAATATATAAAGCGAGAACATTATCCAATTCCAACCCAACAGAGCTTATTTTCTCAAATTGAAGGAGAATTTTTCACAGTACTTGATGCTTCGTCAGCTTTTCTGCAAATACCCCTTGACCAAGAGAGTTCAGATTTATGTACAATTGCTACACCGTTTGGAAGATATAAATTCTGCCTTTTGCCTAATGGATTAACAAGTTCCCCTGAAGTGTACCAGAAAACAATGGATAATATTTTTGGAGATTTAGATGGAACTTTAGCTTATAGTGATGACATTTTAATATTTGGCAAGACAGAAGCAGAACATGATAGAAGACTTGAAGCAGTTCTTAAAAGAGCTCGAGAATCTGCTTTGAAATTGTCTTTGGAAAAAAGTCAAATTAAAAGAAGTTGTGTAAAATATTTAGGTTATAGTTTAACAGGTAAAGGAATTTCAGTAAATGGTGATAAAAATAAAGCAATTGTACATTTCAAAGCTCCAACTAAGCAAGAGCTACAGAGATTTTTAGGCATGATTACCTATTTAGGAAAGTTTATTAAAAATTTATCAGATAAAACAGTAATTTTGAGAAAACTCTTAAGTAAGAAAAATGAATTTATTTGGACGGCTAATGAGCAAGAAGCTTTTGAAAATTTGAAGAAGTTGGTAGCTAATTCACCTGTTCTGGCTTATTATAATCCAAATTTGAAATCAGTTGTTTCTGTTGATGCTAGCCAGTATGGATTAGGTGCAGTCCCAGATAGCAAGCAAGGTTCCGAAAACGGTCATTTTTCATTTTTGTTCCATTGTTCTGCAAAGGTGAGTTATCTTCACCATATAGCATGGGTGCAGGAATGTCTGCAATACTCCGTTTTGGAGATAAGCTTCAGGCAACCAATATTCTCAAATCAAACTTCATGCATCTGATTTTCGCGCATGCGCAACCAACTGTCGTAGCCGTGGTCGTAGCATTGCCTGTTGCTTTCCAAAACAAAATGTGGCTTCGCTGATGCTGTCATTCTGATCATCTTGTCAAGTGTAAAAGATGTGTTCAATATTTACAGAAAATACGGTAAGTTTGTTACTAGTATATTGTTATTAGTTAAATCTTTTAATCTATGATAACTGAATAATGTATTTGTTTTAACAAGATTTAATCCTTATTCATAAAATAATGAAATTTATCTTATGCTTTAGTGTAAATTGCACACAGGGAAAAATATGATTAGAAGTTTTTTTTTAAATTATTATTACATAAACTTATGTAAACATGATTTACTTATGACCTTAGCGTTTCCTAATTATCACATTTTTTTAAAACGTGGTTTCAATTTCAGGAAATGCATAACAGGAGTGCTTCATATATGAACGAACTCCCATTATGAACGAACTCCCTTTACTACGTATAAATATTAAAGTACATGGGCGAACGGTAAAACACGAAATCTTGAGAGGCAAAAAAGAAATCAGTAAAAAAAATCATTTACTTCCCCCCCCCTCCTTCTCTTTCCTCAAAAACATATATGTTTTGTCACATAATAGTAAACAAGATAATGCTATGATTATAATAATGTTCCATTAGTTAAACATTATAAACATTAGTTGTAACATTAGTTAATTATATTTGATAATATCTCATCTATATCAACATTTGCCTATATTACATGAACTCCTCCCTCCCCTTTCCTATACTAATAAAAGTAAAAAAATATCTGCAAACACAAATAACTTATTTTTGTCGCCAAATTTGGCGATATATCGCCAAATGTGGCCAAGTTGGCGACAGATTTGGCGAGTTTTTGTGCAACCCCCCCTTATACCTGTACATTGGGATCCTTTCTCGCTTAGGTTCTCTATCGAAAGTTAAAGCACTTTCTGGTAATTTCTGGCATCTGAAGGCTCTGGAAAATTCTACAGTTATCTTTAAAGCCTATATAAGGGACCTCCACCAGTCCAGTTCAGTTAGTGCTCTGTCAAATGCGATTGAATACATGCACGAGAGGCTTTGCATTGAGAACTGTGTTTCTCTGAGTGATTTTGTATTTGATTCGCCGTCTTGAGCAATACGCTATATTGTTCTGTGTGAAATTTTGCTGTGCTGTTACTAGATTTGAAGATTACTGAATATTTGTGTCTTTGAGAAGAGATTGGTGTATTTATCGAACTGTGTGGAGTAAATAAAGTCTGTTGTTTGTTCTTATATATTGGCATCAATCCTTACAAACCCCGAGCTCACAACATTTGGTGTCAGAAGTGGGATTGAATGCCGATTACCAGAGCAATGGAGGCGCAATTGACTAAATTATTGGAGAAATTAGGAGAGATGGATGAGAAAATGACTGCGAATCAGGCTGAAATGAAGAAGTATATATCAGAGATAGACGAGAAAATGACTGCCAACCTTGGCGAGTTGAAAGAAGAAATGAAGAAGGAAATGACTGAGATAGACGAGAAAATGACTGCAAACCAGGCTGAAATGAAGGTGATGTCAACTAACCTTGGCGAGTTGAAATAATTAATAGATAATAAAATAACATCTTTAAATGAAAGAATTGACAGCATAGAAAAAAAATTTGAAGGAAGATTTCAAGAAATAGAAGAAAATGTTCAATTGACAGCCAAAACCGTAGAAGAAAAAGTTCAAAAGATCGCCAAGACCGTTGAAGAAAGCATAGAGAATGTAAAAAAAGATTTGGAAAAAGTCAAGAAACAGAAAATAACTGCCGGAAACTATTCCGAAGAAATCAAGTATCCAGATATGCTTCCTCGGGCCTTTATTAAGCTCTCAACCTATGACGGAAAATCCTCATGGCCAGTTTTTAAGACTTAATTTGGGATCGTAGCGGACGCCAATGGATGGGATTCCCAGACAAAGGCTTGCCAGTTAGCTGCTTCTCTACGAGCTGATGCTGCCGACGTCCTACAGACTTTGCCTGCAAATGAACCGCTGGATTTTGAAACGCTCGTCAGTGCCTTAGAATTGCGCTTTGCCGAGAAATGCATGAAGGAATATAGCAGACTCCAGCTCAAATCTCGACAGCAGAAATCCACTGAATCCCTGCAAGAGCTTGCTACCGATGTCGAGAGACTTTCCCATCTTGCTTATCCGGACTGCCCGACTGAAACTAGAGAAAGTTTAGCTCTGCAACATTTCATCGATGGTGTGCGTGACTTTGAGATCCAGAAACAACTCCGGATTGCAGATCTCAGGGACTTAAAAGGGGCTTTAGTTTATGCCCTGAAATTCGAGGCAGCCCAGCAAGCTACAAGGAAAGATAGGCACTTTGTGCGAGTAGCCAACATGCCTAAGATGTCGGATACAGCTGTGGAGCGTTTACAGCAGCAGATGAAGGATGTGATGAGACAGATAAACTCCTTGATGGACAACAAACCTGGCAGAAAGATCAAGTGCTGGAAATGCGGTGGAGAAGGCCATATTCAAAGAAACTGCCTAAAACGACCCAGCACAGAAGGTAATAGCTCCCCACGAACGGCGGAGCAGGAAAACTAATTAATGGCCATCTCGCGGGGCAGAGGTTGCCAGATTTTGAGAAGCCCCATTATCAAGTGTGTCAAATTTCTGCAAGAAGTTGCGGCGAGAACGGAGTTTTTATAGTCGGGCGTGTGAATGATTTGCCCTGTAATATGATCATCGATACAGGAGCCAATGTGACCATCATACGGAAAGATCTAGCTCAGCGGCTAAAAGAAAAACTCCTCTGGACTCCGCCCCGTGTTATCCTCCAAACCGTGACCGGGGATAAGATCGACATACATGGAAGAATGAAATTGAAAATAAAGTTTGGGAACGCCGCTTACCATCATACAGTCTATGTGGCCGATATTTCAGACCCTTTCATACTCGGACTGGACTTTTTAAAAGAGCATGGATTTACACTGGATTTTAAGAATAATGAGTTACGCTCTGCTCAAGAAGATGTCACTGTTTTCAAACTTGGAAATGAGTCCGGGTCTATTCAACGGATCACAGCCAAGGCAGATGTTATCATCCCTCCTCGGACCGAAATGATGATACCTGGATTAACTGGAAACGAAACAATTTTCCAGTATGGCTTGACTGGATATCCTGAGAAGAGCCCAAAGGGAGTGCTAATAGCATCAGCGCTGGTAGATCTGTCGAGAGATGTCATACCTGTGAGAATTGCGAACGTAAGTGAAAAATCTAGAATTATCCAGAAGGGTGAAGTGCTTGCAACCTGTGCTCCAGTCACCTGTGTTTGCAAAGACCCGAGCTTGACGTTATCGGAGCCGCCTACATGTTTAACACCTGAAATTGGACGAAATGAGAATTTATCTCCTGAGCAGAGACATGCCGCAGAAAGACTGTTCCAGGAATTTAAGGATGTGTTTTCACAAAACGAGAATGATATAGGTCGCACTTCTCTGACACGTCATAGAATTGATACTGCCGACCATCCTCCGATTAAACAGCATCCAAGACGCTTGCCGTTCGCAAAACAAGAAGAGGTTTCTAAGCTCTTACGAGAGATGCAGGATAGTGACATCATCGAACCGTCATCAAGTCCGTGGGCCTTTCCCATCGTGTTGGTCCGAATGAAAGATGGCTCCACAAGATTTTGTGTGGATTATCGTAAACTTAACGATATCACGAAGAAGGACAGCTATCCTCTACCAAGAATAGACGACACGCTAGATACTCTTTCAGGACATAAATGTTTTTCCACACTGGATTTGAAGAGTGGATATTGGCAAGTCGAGATCCATCCTGATGACAAAGAGAAGACCGCATTTACTACTGGATAAGGCAATTTAAAGTTATGCCGTTCGGGCTCTGCAATGCCCCAGCAACGTTCGAGCGCCTCATGGAGACAGTGTTAAAAGGCCTGACTTTTGAAGCTTGTCTCATCTACCTAGATGATGTCATCATTAGTGGCCGCACGTTTGAAGAACATCTAGAGAATATTCGAAAAGTGTTAACGAAGCTAAGAGCGGCGAATTTAAAGCTGAACACTTTGAAATGCAAGTTCTTCCAACGGGAAGTAAACTATTTAGGACACATCATCTCAGCTGAAGGTGTTCGAACAGATCCTGAAAAAGTGTCCGCAGTAAAGAACTGGAAGCGTCCGGAAAATGTCCATCAGTTGCGAAGCTTTCTGGGACTATGCACTTATTACAGAAAGTTTGTCCAGGGGTTCTCCAACATCGCAAGACCATTGCATAGGCTCACTGAAAGCAAGCAGAAGTTTCTATGGACACAAGAATGCAACAATTCCTTCCAGCGGCTGAAAGAAGCTCTCACATCCTCTCCAGTCCTTACCTATCCAGACCCCGACAAACAATTCATTGTGGACACGGATGCCAGTCACGAAAGTGTCGGCGCTGTACTTTCTCAAGAAATAGATGGCCAAGAACGAGTCGTAGCATACTGGAGCAAATGTTTATCGAAACCAGAGCGGAATTATTGCGTCACTCGCAAGAAGTTATTAGCTATAGTGAAAGCCATAGAACACTTCCATCACTATCTCTATGGCAGGAAATTTCTCCTTCGTACTGACCACGCATCCCTAACATGGCTGATGAATTTTAAGAACCCAGAGGGCCAAGTAGCCAGATGGATACAACGACTCCAGGAATACGACTTTGACATCAGGCATCGCAAAGGCTCATCGCATGGAAACGCCGATGCCCTATCAAGAAGACCGTGTCCCGAGAGCTGTCGCTATTGTTCCAGAGCGGAGAGCAAGTATAATCCCGAATATGTCATACGCCAGACGAAGACTTCACAATCAACGCCACCAGATCCCTGGAGTGATGAGAAGATTCGAGAAGATCAAATGGCAGACTCTGACATCAAACCAATTTTGGAGTTATTAGAATCTTCTAGCACGAAGCTCAGTTGGAAAGACATCTCGACTTACAGTCCTACGACGAAGCAATATTGGGCTCTTTGGAACTCCCTCCACGTCAGAAATGGTGTCCTGTTCCGAAAATTCGAATCGGAAGATGGGAAGACATCTCGGTGGCAGTTGGTACTTCCTCGATCCCGAATCCCAGAGGTCCTCAAGGAATTACATGGCAGTCCCACTGGTGGCCATTTTGGAGTCATGAAAACATTGCACAGAGTCCGAGAGCGCTTCTTCTGGGGAAAAGCGAGAGCTGACGTCGAACAATGGTGCAAATCTTGCGATGCATGTGCAGCTCGAAAAGGACCAAAGAAACGTAGCCGAGGAAGACTACATCTCTACAATGTAGGAGCACCTTTTGAACGCATCGCACTTGACATCCTAGGTCCTCTGCAAGAAGTGCTGATGGCAACAAATACCGCCTTGTTGTCATGGACTATTTCACAAAATGGCCTGAAGTTTATGCCATCCCTGATCAAGAAGCTTCTACGGTTGCGGATGCCTTGGTACACCAGTGGATATCAAGGTATGGAGTCCCTCTTCAAATGCATTCTGACCAGGGGAGAAATTTCATCTCTGCTGTGATTGAGGGTCTCTGCCAACTTCTCGGAATGGACAAAACTAGGACGACGCCTTTACATCCGCAGTCGGATGGCATGGTTGAGAGATTTAATCGTACCATCCTCAACAATCTCTCACTTCTAGTCTCAAGAAACCAGCAAGACTGGGACCAAAATCTTCCCTTGTTTCTTCTCGCCTATCGCAGCGCCGTCCATGAAACAACCGGCTATTCCCCGTCTCAGATGCTTTTCGGTCGTGATCTTCGTCTACCTTGTGATCTGATTTTTGGTCGCCCTCCAGATGCGCCTTCATCGCCAGAGGGATACGTGCAGAATCTCCAGGCACGATTTGAAGACGTCCACAACTTGGCTCGAGAACGGATCAATATACAGATGGAGAAGATGAAGACCAGGTACGACATGAAAGCCACGGGACATCAATTCAAAGAAGGTGACAAGGTTTGGTTTTATAATCCGACTCGACGTAAAGGACTTTCTCCCAATTTGCAATCGCACTGGGACGGTCCTTATACAGTCCTAAACAGACTGAACGATATCGTAATTCAGATCCGAAAGTCACCAAGTTCGAAGCCTAGAGTCGTTCATTACGACAGGCTGGCTCCATACTATGGCCATAGTACTTAGTTCATTGATTGTAAATAGTGTAATGTAAATAATGTAAATTAGTATGACCATGGTCTTGTATATAAGTTAATGTAATAATTTCTTTTGCTTAGCATTAAATTTTGCTTAGCATTGCTTTGCATTATCATTATTAATGTTATTATTATTTAAATACTTGTATGTAATGATGTCTATGCTTTAATTTAATTTAATTTTTTTAAATAAGTGTATATTTTGTATAATTCAGCATTATGAATGTGTTCAATTGTTATTTTCCATGTTTGCTTTAAGTGCTTTGAATAGTATAGCATTTGTTGGTAATGGGTTTGCTTTCCGATCAAAGGTTGAACTGCCCGGGACGTGCAGTCCTTGAGAGGGGGGCAATGTTATGAATTTTGTAAATATTTCATTCTTTTTAATTTATTTTATTTTATTATTGTGAAAATTGCAGTATTATTAATGTATTTCCTATTGAGCATCATGCAACTCAATGCTAAAGGCCTCAGGTGCTTTGTAAGAAAAACAAACTTACACCCTTATCTTTATAATGGAAGTCTATGGAAAAATCGCCAAGGAATGGGTTTATCGCCAAGTTGGCGATTGTTTTGGCGACTTATTTTTGTCGCCAAATGTCGCCAAGTTGGCGACGGATTTGGCGAGTTTTTGTGCAACCCTCCTTATATCTGTACATTGGGATCCTTTCTCGCTTAGGTTCTCTATCAAAAGTTAAAGCACTTTCTGGTAATTTCTGGCATCTGAAGGCTCTGGAAAGTTCTACAGTTATCTTTAAAGCCTATATAAGGGACCTCCACCAGTCCAGTTCAGTTAGTTCTCTGTCAAATGCGATTGAATACGCACAAGAGGCTTTGCATTGAGAACTGTGTTTCTCTGAGTGATTTTGTATTTGATTCGCCGTCTTGAGCAATACGCTATATTGTTCTGTGTGAAATTTTGCTGTGCTGTTACTAGATTTGAAGATTAGTACTGGTAAATGGAAAAAATGAAAGCAAAATAAAAATTATGGTACTTTTCGGTTAGCCGGGTGCCAGTTATATATATACATACATACATACATATATATATATACATATATGTATGAATATATATATACATACATATACATATATATACATTTATGTATGAATATATATATAGTATATACATACATATATATACATATATCACTGGCGCCTGGCTAACCGAAAAGTACCATAATTATTTTAAATTAAATGTTTCTGAAAATTCACACAACATAAAAATTTTTGATTTTTTAAAAATTATTATTAAGTTAGTAAATATGAAATGTTCTTGTCCTCCCCCCCCCCTCCCTCCAGAATTATCTGTATTAGCATTACAAAATAGCCTTATGTTATAATAATCTGGCCATCAACCTGAAGTTTTAACATTTACCTGTATAAATTAAATCTGCCCCTTGAATAATTTTTTATACTATGTGGGATAATGCAACTTTTTTGTGAATACATCAAAAATTATGTTTGTTTTTATTTTAAATTAAACTGGGGTTTGTGGGGCCCACAACAGCAAACAAACAAACAAAAAAGTTTTAAATTAGTCTTGGGTCCTATTGTATTGAAAGAATTTACATGATTTACTGAGTATTGTTGAATTATAGCAATACTCAACAAAATGAAACTAGGACTGATTTAAAATGTTTTGTTGTTGTTGTTGTCGAGGATCCAAATAACTAGAGTTTATCATACAACAATGTTTTTTCTTGCTTTCATCTCAAAATGTTCATTAAATTTGAGATGCGTGCAATATGATTTTTGGTTTTTTTTTTATTTTGACTGTTCTCTGAATATATATGACCACTGGTCACTGCTTAAAATCATTAGATGCCATTTTCTGTTTAAATTTACAAAACCATGAAGAACACCATAAAACATTGTGAACAATGTACAGTATTAATAATAAATGCTAAATTTTAAAACTGAATAAAATTTATTTGCAATTTTTTTCTCAAATGAGGTATTTAAAATTACGGTGCACATAATGACAAACATGACATTTGGAAAATAATATTTTTTTGCTTTTATGCTAAATGTTAAAATAGTATAACTTATTGTATCGAAATGAACATAAAATAATAAAACAAAAGAAAATGATTTTTTTTTATTAAAATATAATTATAATTAAAATAGCATGAAGTATGCATAATGCTAAGACTTTTATTGTAATGTTAAAACTATTTATGACAGGAGATATGTGTGATATAAGATGTGTACACAGTCCTTGATTTTAACTATTATTTCTATATCCGAATGGTAATTTTCACCTTATTTAATAAAACAGCATTAAATAAGGTCAATATTATTTGGAAATAATGGTGCAGGGAAGCTTGTCATGAAGGGTTTAAAGTTTATTTCTTAGTTGTCATTATTTTATTTTGCCTTTTGTAGTTACAAATTCTAATGACATCATCTGGTCAAGGTCCATGGTTGCCAGCATGTGATTTCTTGAACAGAAAAGCTGCTAAAAGAAGGAACTACAACAGAGTTCCTCGAAAAGACATCTGTTTACAAGCTCATACAGGATTGATGATTATTTTTTAAGGTAAGAAAAATGATTTTAACACATATATAATAACAAATTTAATGTTATAAAAGTTATTTCTTAATAATTTCAGTTGACTATTTATTTCATTATTTTTTATTTTAAAATTGAATTTTTATAAATTTATTCAAATTGAAAGATAACATAATACTAAAAAAGAAAGAAACTGTATTGTGCATTCTATTTCTTGCATACATATCGAATTTTTGTTTTTAAGATATATTTGCTTTTTCCTTGTGATAAATTGATATGGTTATAACCGTTTCTGAACTCATTTAATTTTTCTTTATAAATTCTATATTTACATAATAAATTAATTTTTTTTGTTTGTTTTTTTTCTCCGGGAGGGATTTTTGTGGCTGTGGGGGTAAATTGTAAAGTTCTGGGGAGGGGGACATTTCAATGCCCCTCCCCCCATGCCACCCCTTGAATTCAACACTGGTGGGGGTGAGTCTGGAGTATGCCTCTGAGTTTGATACTTTCATCAGCTTTCGGAAGAAAATGTTAAATACTCATATTGTTGCTCTCTCTGAAATATTGACTTGCTTTCATTATAGATATTTATTAGGGTATTATTATTGTTATTATTTTGAGAATGTGTGTGTGGGTAATGTTTTAGTATTATATGCAGGGTTGTTTGATTTAAATCAGCTTGATTTATATCAAATGATTTTTTTTAAATCTTTGATTTAAATCAGTATTTTTAACAATGATATTTACAAGCTGAATAAGGATTAAATTAATCATTCGTATTCAAATAAATGTCATCATTCATGTCCAGATTAAAAATTACATTTTAATGATGTTAAAACTTTTATAAGTTGAAAATAATTATTTTATGAAAGTAAATGCAACACTACATTCAAAATATTATTTGTCCATAGTGCATCACAAAATAAATACTGATATAAATGCTCTCTCATTTTTAAACTTTTGTCTTTCCTAGATCACTTCATTTTTGCAAGTTAGATGTTGAAGTTTTAAAGTTAAATATATTCAATATGATAGTATTTTCAGTGAGGAGTTACTTCCTCTAAAGTAGCTTCAAATAAAAGTAGTAGTTCACAAGTTTGTTTTTTATGTTTACCTGCAAATTTCAATATCCCATATGTTGAAGGGAGATGTATTGATCATATAATATGATCAATAGAAGGACTAAATTGTAACATAATAAATATTTAGATTATTTGTCTAACATAGAATTATACAATTCCAGTTTCATGTTTCTTCTATAACTGAAAATAATTTAATCCCTGTGACTGATCCCTTTTCCTTTTCTTGAATTCATTGCTTACTTCAATGGAAAATATAAGGTATGTTATTATACCTTATTTCTAAGCTAAACAGCCATTTCTACTGTTAAGTAAGCATGATTGATTGCTGAAATTGTCAATGGCTGAGGGCTGGATAACACTGACAATTGGTAGCTTCATACTTTTAATTATGTGATTACCTTGCGTCTTGTAACTGTTTTGTAATCATTAATATAGTAGAGTGTGAAACACAAGTTGGGACGAGAATATTATTTCTTAATACTAGGTACAATACAGAGAGCTTTTGGATACATTGATACATAAGAAAAATGGCCCGGTAGAGCAGATTGTGTGTGTTTTATATTAAATTAAACATTGTGTGTTTTATAATAAATTTATTTTTGTGTGTTTATAATAAAAATTATATGTGTTTTACAATTAAATTGTATGTTTTTTAAGTACTTCCTCCATTATCCCATCGACCACTTTTCATAAGAAAAAAGCTATCGTCAAAGTATAGGATTTAAGGCCAAAGATGCATTATTGTAGCGACACATTCACTTGACTCAGAAGTGTTGCATGTGTTTTCTATGTTATCAAGTGGCTATAATTTGACATTTACCTGTATCTTTCATTATGTTTTACTAATTTATTAGTTCTTTCATTAATCAAAAAAGCAATTGTGTCCTTAAATGGCAGTGCCATGATATAAAAAAAAGAGAAAAAGCATTGAAAAATGTTGCGATGAATAGTTACATACAATAGATTAGTTTCAACTGATGTCAAAAACTTTTATTCACGAGCTGAGAGGGATAATTAGGAAAAATAATGTAAATGAATAAATATCAAAGTTTTTTTTTGCAAACTCTTTCATTAATATATTGCAAATTTTATTGCTCAAGCTTACTAAGTTGGCACATTGAAGAGTGGGGTTTTTCAGAATTTCTTCACATTTGTTTATTTATTTTGAGATTCCAATGGCAGCATTCTTTCATTTGTTTATTTGGCGTTACAGTTTGGCAATAGTTTTCTGTTATGAACAGTGGTCGACATGATAATGGAGAAGTACCATTTTTTATAACAAATAAAAAAATTAGCAAGCTAAGCCTAACAGGTACACACATGCTTTTAAAAAAGAATCATTATAATTATCCTTTTAGACCATTTATATATAAGCGTTTTTTTGTCTAGGTGCTTATACATTGCATTAAATAATACAGGCTTAACCATTTGGCACATTTTTGTTGTTGTTATATCCAACTTAAAAAAAATCTGCAACTGCAAAATCCCCACATCAAACACAATATAAAATAATGAAATTTTCCATTAAGACTGAGTGACAAAAACAAGATTGCTATATTTGATTAGTGGATTCTAAAAATGCCTAGTTTAATAATATTTTTAAATATAAACAAAGATTCTACATCAGAAATTTAGGCTTAGATGCTTTACACTCACGCTAAAAAAAAAAAAAATTAATCGGTTAAAAAAAAGAAAAAAGTCGCCAAATTTAGGGGATTTTTTTCTTTAATGGCAACCTAGCCATTGTATTAAGTTATTCGTTTGGCGCAGTCTTGGAAATCGCGCCAACCTTTTGTTTACATTTTAGCGTGAGTGTAACACATCTGTTCCGAAATTTATAAAGCACTTTGTCTCAAGCTGTGCAGATTTTTAAGAGGCTACTTCACCCAGGCAAAAACACCCGCTCGCTAATGTTAATCCTATGGGGAGGGGGAATTTGCGATATCTCATTCACATTTCAATATTTTTAAATGATTTTTCTTTGCATTGGATAACTGAGGTCAATCTCTATGCATGCTCCTTTGTACTTTTTCGATTTTGATTACGAGTTTTTTTATTAAGATACTTTCACTTTTGGAAACGGTTTGGAATGTAAAAGTATCCGCAATAAAAAAACTGCAACAAAAATCAAAAAGTAAAAAAAGGCTAGCATAGAGATTGACCTCAGCTATCCAATGCAAAAAAAAAATCATTTAAAAATATTGAAATGCGAATGAGATATCGTAAAATATTTCCCCCGCAGGATTAACATTAGTGAGCGAGTTTATTCTCCTGAGTGAAGTAGCCTATATAAAGTGCATGTCATACCATATTTTGACCGTTGAATTCTGTACACCTATTGCACTAGCTTAGCAAAGGAGGCAAGTTTGGGGTTAAAATCCCTTCCAGAGTATTTAACCCGCGAAGACTCGCATCGGGCCTCTCAGGCCCAGTCATTACAAAACTATACTGCAGCGAAATCACCCCTTCAACGAAAATGGACCTGTTTCACGGTAGCTGCGTTGAAGGTCACCTGCATACTGAGGATAAGCATTTCAGGAATGTAGGATCCCCCTTTTCTGAGAAAATACCAGTTCGGACCCCAGAGGCCCGGAGCGAGCGCTTGCGTTTTTCATTCCAGATTGTGAATGTGAAGGAAGTGGTTGAAAAATGTATCACTATTTAAGGTATGACGATGAAATGAAGAGATTGCAGACCTTGTTAGCTGAGGTTTCAACTGATAAAGAATCTATTAATGAGAAAGATGAAGAAGCAGATGACACAGAACAATATAGTGAGCATCAGTCAAGATCAGAAGAAGATTTGGATTCCTCAAGTGAATCGGATATTATTGAATACGTTGACTGCTATATTGACAAAGATAAAATAACGAAATGGAATAAAACAGAACCAAGACGAAGTGTCAGAACTCCTGCTCACAATATTGTATCAAAATTGCCCGGAAACGTTAGTGATGCAAGGAACGTATCCTGCCCTATGGATTCTTGACAATTGCTTATTGACGAAACAATAATAACGAGTATTGTGGAATACACAAATATTTTTATAAAATCAATTGCAACCAATTTCCAAAGAGAAAGAGATGCACGTCAGACAAATATAGCAGAAATAAGAGCATTTATTGGCCTTCTTTACTTAGGGGGTATTCATAAATCCTCACATGTAAATGTTCGTGATATTTGGAACACCGATGGCACAGGGCTTGAAATTTTTCATCGAACTATGTCATATAATCGCTTTTTATTTCTTATGAGATGCATAAGATTCGATGATATAACTGATCATCCTTCTAGAAGAGAACTGGATAAATTGGCTCCCATAAGATCTGTCTTTGAAAAATTTGTTACAAATTGTCAGTATGTATATAGTCTCGGAGAATTTGTGACTATAGATGAAAAGTTAGAACCTTTTAGAGGTAAATGTTCCTTTCGTCAGTATATTCCAAGTAAACCTGCAAAATACGGGATAAAAATATTTGCTTTAGTTGATTCTAGGACATTTTATACTTGGAATCTTTAAATTTATGCAGGAGCTCAACCAGAAGATCCGTATAAAGTAGAAAATGCTCCAGATAAAATTGTCAAGAGGTTAGTGGAACCAATTTACAACTCTGGACGTAATCTGACAATTGATAATTGGTATACCAGTTATGCATTAGCTAAAGATCTCCTTCAAAAGAAAATTACACTTGTTGGAACTGTGAGGAAAAATAAAAGAGAATTACCAGAAGAATTCGTTTCTGGGAAGAAACGAGAAGTGTATTCCTCGTTATTTGGATTCCAAAAGAATATGACTTTGGTATCCTATGTACCCTCCCAAAAAATAAATGTGTTTTACTTTTATCTACCATGCACAACGATGGTGCTATTGATGTTTCAACTGCAGAAGCCAAGAAGCCAGAGATAATAACATTTTATAACCTAACGAAGGGAGCTGTAGATGTTGTAGATGAAATGTCAGCTACTTATTCTATTGCGAGAATAAGCAACAGATGGCCGAAGACAATATTTTTCAGTATTTTGAATACTGCAGCCATAAATACCAGAATTTTATTATTATCTGCGAAATCACCCCAGCTCCAATACAGAAAAAAAAGAGTTTACTTTTGAAAGATCTGGCGTTAGAGCTTCTGAAGGAGCATGTGGAAAACAGAAGTTTGCAGCCATCGCTTCCACGCGAATTACGTGAAAAATTAGATAGTGACCGCAATGAAAAGATTGCAGCACCACCGGCAAAAAAAACAAAAATGTTCAAGAAAAAGGTGTCATATCTGTCCCAGCAAAATTGACAGAAAATCACAAATTTCTTGGGCTAAATGTTCCAAAAATGTATGTAGTTTTAGCAGTGTTATTTGCAGAATATGCCAGTGAAATGTAAGTTTGGTTTTAATTATAATAAGTGTAATAAATATTATTTAATTGAAAAATACTTCAAGATTTTTTAATTGTTCATAATGAAATATTAATTGCATGTATAACTTAAAAAAACTTTATTATTATTATTGTTTTTTTTTTTACTTTAATGTGTATATATAAATATATCATTAAACTATTTAAAACTTTCTGTTTTAAAAAATAATTTCTTATTTATCCATTACTACGTTAAAAACAAAAATTTTTTATGCTTAGCAAATTCATTTTACTGTTTTCTTAAGCAAAAATCCGCTCCGGGCCTACACGGCGAGCCCGGCACGAGCTCTCGTGTAACGTAAAGTAGCATAATAATGAAATTGAACAAAGATCAAAGACGTACAGCATTAACCCTAGAATGCTACCCATTCGTCTCCTGGACGAAGGTCATAACAAATAATTCTTCAGAAATTCTTCGGTACCAGTATTTTATTACAGAAAATAATCTCTACTTTAAAAAAAAGGACGTTTTTTTTTTAAAGCAGAGATTTTCTGTAATAAAATACTGGTGCCGAAGAATTTCTGAAGAATTATTTGTTATGAGCTTCGTCCAGGAGACGAAAGGGTAGCATTCTAGGGTTAATGAAAAAAACTGAAAAAATTTCTAGTGTTGTCAAAAGAAAGTTAGAAGAGACTTTTAGTGAAGATTTGCAGGAGAGTACACCAGATGCCTCTTCATCATTTAACGATGAATATGAAAATCTTATAAGTAAACTGAAAGAAAAGTGTAAAGTAGCCAATAAGAATGAAAAGGTAAATATTATCAGCCTGTTACCAGATTCTTGGTCGCGTAGTAAAATAAGCAAGGAATTTAATGTTTCTGAATATCTTGTGCGGCAGACAAGAGAATTAGTAAAGGAACAAGGTATTTTGCCAAATTTATCCAAAAGAGTAGGTCACAAGTTATGTGAGCAAGTCATAAACTGTGTGGTGGAATTTTATCAAGATGATATAAATAGTAGGTTATGTCCTGGGAAAAAGGACTATGTTTCAATGGGAAAAATAGACAGCGAGCGAATACACAAACAAAAGAGACTTATTTTGTATTCATTAAATGAATTATATGTTCTGTTTAAAGAAAAATACCCTGATATGAAAATTGGGAGATCCATGTTTTGTTCCTTACGTCCCAAATGGTGTGTGCTTCCAGGATCTTCTGGGACACACAGTGTTTGCGTTTGTAAGTATCATCAGAACATAAAGCTAATGATTGAAGCTTCAAAAATAAAAGCTTCTTACAAGGATTTACTGAAATTACTTGTTTGTAATATAAACAATGAAAGCTGTATGTTCAGTAAGTGTTCAGAGTGTCCTGGGACAGAGGCATTGCTAAATATTTTAAAAAATGAAATTGACGAAATGCCAGAAGAGATTTGCTTCAAACAGTGGGTTAACACAGATAGAGCAGAGCTTATAACTCAGATAAAAGCAACTGATGAATTTTTAGACTCATTAGTAGAAAAATTACTGGCTTTAAAAACTCATCATTTTACTGCTAAAACACAGTCTCAGTACTTCAGGGAATTAAAGGAAAAATTAACATCAAAAGAATGTGTTGTTCTTGCCGATTTTGCTGAAAACTATACATTTACAATTCAGGATGAAATCCAGAGTTACCACTGGAATAATCAACAGGCTACAATACACCCGTTTGTATACTATCACAAAAATGACACAAAAGTTTGTTCCAGGAATATATGTATAATAAGCGATCACTTGGTACATGATACAGTTGCAGTTCACACTTTTCAGAAACACTTAATTGATGACATAAAAAATATTGAACCTTCTGTTGAAAAAGTTATTTATTTTACTGATGGTTCAAGCAGCCAGTATAAAAACAAAAAGAATTTTGTGAATGTATGCCATCATTTCAAAGACTTTGGGATAAAATCAGAATGGAATTTCTTTGCTTCTTCTCATGGTAAAAATGCGTGTAACGGGATAGGTGGAACAACAAAGAGAGAGCTAACAAGAACTTCCCTACAGCGACCATATACAGACCAAATTTTAACTCCAAAAGATATGTTTGATTACTGTTCCCAAAATATTTCTGGAGTTACCTATCAATATGTTTCAAGAGAAGAAATTGAAGAAAATGAGAAAAAATTAGAAAATAGATTCCAGTTCTGCCAACGGGTTCCTGGAACTCGAGAATATCACAGATTTATACCATTAAGCGAAAATGTCATAAGATGCTTTTTAACATCTACATGTGAACAATATAATGATCATAATATTTAAAAAATTTGTGAAAGTTCACTATCCTTCAAAAAGAACGATTATGTTGCATGCATATATGATAAGAAGTGGTGGATTGGAAAAGTTCTTGAGCTAAGTGAAGAAAATAATGACTCTATAATCAGTTTTTTTCATCCATATGGACCAACAACATCTTTTCAACTATCCACAAATGACACAGTGTGGGTACCAGTAAGTAAAGTGCTCCGGAAATTAACTCCGTTGGAGCTAACTACAATCACTGGGCGCAGCTACAATATTACCGAGAAATTTTGCAATGAAATATCTCAGATATTTATTTCTATGAGCGTAAAGTAAAATTTAATATTATATATTCAATGTAAAAGAGTTATTTATACTTTAAAAAGCGGCATTTGAAGTAATAAGAATGAATTGTTTATTTTAAGAGTTCTTGGTGTGTAAATACATGTAAATAAATGGAATTTTTAAGCCAATTTCGAGGCTTTATATTTCTAAAACTACTTACATATCACTAATAATATTTTTGCTACATATTTACACCTATAAGAAGGTTATCCTGTTAAATTTTCATAAAATTTCATTCAGTCCTTTTTTAGATATTGAACCTTAAATTTAGCATTTTGGCGCCGAGTCGCCAAGTTTGACTAATTATAGAAAAAGAAGGAGTATCTCTAAATGTTTCATACTACTTCTGAAGATAGTTCAATAAGGCATCTATTCAAGAAAATAAATGTAAAGGTGAGTCTTCCATTCTTCCATTAAAATTTTTATGTTAAATATGCAATTTTTCACTATAAAAATGATAATTTTAAGTCAATTTTATCCATTTTTTTAAACAATTATCAGAAAAGTACCTATTATGGAAATTTAGTTCATTCTTTACTCTATATAAGGGTTTTTAAAACATTTTGACATGTTTAAAAATAATAAAGTTGTTAGGGTTTCCGTAAAGTACTATTTTCCTGAAAAAACACATATGACATGACTAAAAAATGACTGCCAAAAACAATCGCAAAGGTTAAACATTTTTTAAATCCTTGTTTTAGACTCCAAAGATAATAGTAAATTAACTGACAAAAATTTTAAAAATCAAAAATATTGAGCAGCATTTTTTTCTTTTTTTGGATGATTTCACAAGGATTGACCCTTTAGCATTATTTTTTTTTTAAATCCAGCCACATTGCTATTTTCATTCTTTATTTCAGTAACAAATTCAAGATTAAAATGTTTAGGTTGCTCTCTTCTGTTTGGGGGCCAATTGTGCATATTCCATTTTTATTTATTCATCATCAGGGAAGTCAGTTCAGTTTTTGAAATGAAGGAAATAAATATATTGCTATTTCTCTAAATTTGCAGTAAACAAAATCTGGCACTGAACAATGTGATTTATTGCCACTATTGTACAATAATAGAGTCACGTTCATTGTTGTCAATTTTGTAGATCAGCAAGTTTAGTTTTTGCAGTGAAAGACATGTGTCAACTGCTAGTTCTCTGTTTTCCTGTTCCATTTTTAGGTAGCTTTCAATACAAAAAGCTACCTATGGCAGCCATTTGGAGGAAAGCAATTCCAAAAAATTTTGGTATATTTTCACCGATCATGACCCCCAGACACTCAAACCACCTTCCATTCAAATGTTGATTTATATATATATATGTCATGCTCTAACTCACTTATTTATGAACCGATTTGGATGTAACTGAGTATGTGTATGGGACATACCAAGGTCTTGACCAAGTTCGTTGGCCAGCTTCAGCCAGTTAAAAAAATTTTAAACTCAAAAATATATACAAAAAAATTATAAATTGAAAAAATTGTCTCTGTTAAGCGTTAGAACATGATACAAGAATTCTGAAACATTTTTTGTTTTTGATATATCTGAAAAAATAGCTGAGATATGGCAGTTTGAAATTCTTAGGTGGCTGAGATTTTGAAACAATCTGATATTTGTTATGCTGTAACACTCGTATTTATGAACTGATTTAAATGTGACTGATAATGTGTACAGAACATACCAAGGTTTCGACCGAGTTCATTGGCCAGCTTTATGCGCCATCTTGTTTCAAAATGGTGGCAAGTTAATTTTTTTTAGATTTTTAAAAAATTCAGAAACATGATGTATAAAAAATTATAAATTGAAAAAAAATGTTTCTGTTAAATGTTAGAACATGATACAAAGATTTTGAAACATTTTTTGTTTTTGCTATATCTTAAAAAATAGCTGAGATAAGGCAGTTTGAAATTTTTAGGTGGCTGAGATTTTGAAACAATCTTATATTTGTTATGCTGTAACACTTGTATTTTATGAACCAATTTAAATGTGACTGATCATGTGTACAGAACATACCAAGGTCTCGACCGAGTTCGTTGGCCATCTTCATGTGCCATCTTGTTTCAAAATGGTGGCAAGTTAATTTTTTTTTAATTTTTGAAAAAATCAAAAACATGTATAAAAATTATAAATTAAAAAAGGTGTTTCTGTTAAGTGTTAGATCGTGATACAAGGATTCTGAATTTTTTTTTTTTTTAGCTTTATCTTAAAAAATGACAGAGATATGGCAGTTTGAAATTCTATTTTGGTTCACATTTTGAAACAATCTGATTTTTGTTATGCTGAAATGCACATTCAAATTCAGTATTAACAAAAACCGGAATTGAATCTTCTATAATCTGGTTCCAAGCAATTAAGCTTAGGGTGTTTGAGTAAAATGGGTTGAATTTTTAAAAACATGGACTATGAAAGCTAGCTTTTCTTCCCAGTACAGGCCGGAAAGACTTTTTAGAAATGAATCAAAGTTTAAAAATTTGAATGTGATGAAGTATTTTCAAGACAAGTGAGTTCTACCCTCATAATAAGTGTGCATACATGGCATTCATTTCTTCTATTACATGAGAAATGTAGGTTGACTGTAAAATGTCAGGTCCTAATTTCTGTGAATTGCAAGGATCAATAAGTTTGTTGCTTCTTAAATATGTTTCCTTGGAGTTCAGAAAAAGTTTTCTTCAGATGCACCACAAGATTTTTGCAGTTCCAATCTCATTTTTGTTTAGTGCTGACTTTAAGGCAATTTGGCAAAGCACAACACTTGGTGGCCCTTGTGTTTCTTTTCCCTTTTCCATCACAGGAATAAAAATCACAAAATATGTCCATCATTTGTAGGGAAAAAACCGTGAAATTTACCGATCTTTCGCGAGGGAAAAAAAATCATAAATTTCATTAATCTGTTGCAAGGGAAAAAAATGCCAAAATTTGTTATTTGGCTGCTCAAAAAAAAATCCCTGTGAAGTTTGCAAACCAGTTGTGGGGAAATATATCAAAATTCATAGAACAGTCATGGGAAAATATTGAAAAATTTGTCAAAAAGTTCTGGAGAAAAATCGCAAGATTTTTCTGTAAGATGCGAGGGGAAAAATTATATATGCATGATAATCAGGAAGTAAATTTAATGATAACAAATTGTGATTTTCCTCAGAAAAAAAAATTTGAATAACTTGACTTATTTTTTAAATTAAATTTGGTTTTTATGATTTTTTTTTCTTATGTAAAGTTATTGAATCGCTGTCACGTGCCAAGCATCATAACTTTACTTCAAAATAATTAAAAATTTAATTAAATGATATGAAGAAACATAATATATATTATTACATATTATGATAATTAAAACTAATAATTACAAAAATACATTACACGGCAAATTCTTTAGTGGCACAAGTAATAAACAAAACAACAAAATATTTCCAAGATATCCAGCATCAAAACATGTAAAATTGCTTTAATTGTTTAAATATATAGTTAGATAGATGTGTGTGTATATGTTACAATATATTTCAAATTCTTGTTTTCTCATTTTTTATATGTATGATAGCCCGAGGCCTGTATGGCATAATGAAGGCAAATTTTTAAATAGAATGGGTTGGCTGAATAAAGACAAATTTTTTAACAGGCCAGGCCAATAAAAAATAATAAATTATAATTTTGGCGGGGCAGGTGGATAATAAAAATTAAACGTGCAAGTCAGTCCGACAAATCAAATAAGCAGGCCAACCGTCCCAACATAACAAATTAAAAATTATCAAACTAATCTGATAAAATATGAACAATTTTGAATGGACATGAGGGGGATGAGAATAAATATAAATGTGCTACATGAGCCACTGCTATCTTGACAGCACCAATACAGAAATGTAATATGTCCAGCATAGAAATCAGTATTAGTCAGTTACATCGTGTCTGAGTTCAGGTTTAACATTTAGGCAAATCTATGGTATTGTTGAAATATCTAACAATTTATTATAGTAAAATCCTATATCCCAGTCACAAAGTTTAGAATAATCCATGAAACCAGAAAATAGGGGGAAATAATAACTGTATATAGAAAGAAATTAACAGTGTATGCACTGCAAAAATCGAAATTGCCTTTACTTTAAAATAATAACCTTACTAGTATTTGAAAGTTTACCTATGGTGCTATGGTTCGATTATCACCATGTTAAATGTTCCTTGCAAAGCAAAAGAGGAAAGCACAGTTCACTCAAAGAGCTCAGTATTAAACTAAAAAAAAAAAAAAAAACTTACAAGGAGAGCACTATTTAATACAGTACTCTAATTATCAGAATTTTAAGAACCCATTGATTTGAAATATTGAGTGCTATTTTAATAATTTTTTAATATGAGGAAAAGAAAACCAATCCTTTTTTTTTCTGAGATTAAGTCTTTACTATACAATAAAGAATCTAAAACGTCTATGTAGAAAAAAATAAGAAAAACACAAAATCAATACTCATATTTAGATTGAAAAAGATAAAACTTACCAGGCATCTTCCTTGCAAAGCAAAAGAGGAAAGGACAGTTTTGCACAGTTTTTTTTTCACACATACAAAAGAAAATGGCGGAATGAAAGAATGGACGCTACAAAATGTTTCGATTAAAAATCGATATTCGATTAATCGTGTTTAGAAATCTTTATCAAAATCGAAAGTTTCATTCATCGTTCATCGCGTCGGACTTGGTTGTATATGTGTAATTTGTAAAGTAATTTTTTGTATGTTTATTATAGCGTTACTTTTACATGAGATTTTCACAATTTAAACTGCCAAACTCACGACTCCTCTATCCAATTCATTTAATTTAAATTTGATACCCGACAAAACCGGGAAGTAATAATATTAAAATAAGTTCAGGTTAAGCCTACTTCAGGTCTATATATATTTAAAATTTATGTAAGGAATAGTTCGGTTGAACATTATTTATTCAAAAAGGTATGTATCTTATTTATAACATTTCTGTGGTTTATTATTATTATCTTTTACAGTTATGTGTTTCGTTTTAAATAAATTTGACAATTGCTTTTAATTGCATTCCACCCCTCCTTTTTTTTTTGGTAATTGTTTTATTTTATGGATAATTTCTACTCATGAACTGTGTTTTTTTTTTTTTTGCTTATGAAATTATTTTAAGATTTTCTTTCAAATGCCTATAGTATTTTATTCGCAAAAATATGTTTTAGACATTCTTTATGTCAGATCCAATTAATCAGACAGAAAGCGAATAATTTTGGGTTCTTCTTTATCATGTTTCTATTTGTACACCAAAAACATAATTATGTAACTGGAAAATTGGAAAAGGTGGTAATTCAAGTATTATTATTTTTATTAATCGCACTGTCCTAAACATTATTATCTATTATTACTGCTAATAATTGATCCTGAAAAGAAAACTCTGTAGATAAAGAAATGCTCTTTACAATGTATAAATCTTCAGATCAAAAGCCTCAATGTCAGCTCTGAAAATCTCATTTTTATTTTGAAGATATTTACTTGAAATTCCTTTTTTTTTTCCTTTTTCATATTAATATTATTAAAAAGTTTCAGTAGATTTAATTATTGTGAATTGTAATGTGATATACAATTAATTACATGTACTGGTATTTGATGACTTTCTATTTTCTGTGAAAGCTTATAGTATTAGTTTCAACTTACCTTCTTTGTCGTTGTTTAAATCAGTCTTTCAAGTATGTGTTTCATGATACTAATTAACATTTTATGTCATGGAAATACATTGACTTCATTACCCACTTTATAAGCTGCACATAATAAAAATTATGCTTCAAGAATTTAAGGTCACTTTTATCATTTGTAAGTGTAAAAAAAATTTTCTTTTTCAACTCAAGTTATGAAAGTATTGATTTGACAGAACTGCTTACATATTAGCCTATGCTCTGCCATCTTATTTTTTTTTTCTTGGAGCAAAAAACCTGTTTTTGCCAAGTCGTCATTTATAGCCACTTTAGTATTACTTTTTTTTTTTTTTAATACAGAGATTAATTGTTAAAACAAAAAGAAAAAGAAAGCAAACAAAATCAAGAAAATTTCAACAGAAATTGGCATTGCAAACATTAAAAAAAAGGCAGAGAAGGGAAGGAAAGGGGGGGGGGGGATTCATAATGCACAAGAATAAAATACTACATAAATATACTGGGATTAAAAAAATTGAAATAACAAAATAATGCAAAAATTCCTTTTATAAATATAATTTGCGAAATTAAAGCCATAAAAAAAAAATTAAAGCAGTTTCAGCAATAAGTCTGAACATTATTAAAAAAATAGAGGAAGGGGGGGGGGGGGGGACAGTGAAATAACGGCAAATATATAAAAATACTGAGATTTAGAACTATATGAGAACAATCTTTTAAAAAATAAGTTTTAAATAAAATGTTAATATCTTAAAAGATAAATTGTTAAATTATTTTTTTAATTTAGTTTAAAAAGCACGCAATTTATAAAAAATGCTGCAACATGCTGACACAAAACTTTAATATTTGTAAAATAAAAAAAATGGTAAATACATAAAAATTCTGATTAATTTTTTTTTTTTAAATATCAAAATCAAGCAAAAATTTGCATTTTAAAGATAAATTGGTAAATAATTTTAAAAAATAGTGTGTTTAAAAGTATACCAGTGGACCCATGCGAAGATTTTGCACTACAATCTAATATTTTTTATCAATATGTAATATTTATTAGATGCAGGTTTAAACTTCTAAAGAAAAAGTGAGGATAAAAATATCTGCAAACAACATTTAGTTAGTCAAGTCAGAATATCATCTAATTTGTTCCATTAAAGTTACAGTAAAAACAGATCCAAAATTGCAAAAGGCATGCACGAGAAAAAAAAAAATAACAATCATATTTTAACTGAATTAGAGGATGACGTCATCCGCCTCGAGAAAAACATGGGGCATAGAAATATAAATCTAAATGTTTCAATTTCAACTTTGCTTTTTAATCATAAATATAAAATAAACCCATGTGGTGTTTTTTATAATCATTGCTGAGCATCATATAATGTGGTATTTTATTTTTGTGGCAACAGTAATTTCAGGGAAACCTTTCATTTCTTTCATGAAATCAATGCCGATTTAATTTCTAATTATCAGCAAATTTTAATCAAAAACATGTTTTAACGAAATGTTAAATGTGCTATGTCAGAAGCCTGTTCAAAATCCTTTCATATACTATCTCATTCGTCATTCTATGTTTCATATTTTCTGAGAAAAAGGGATGTTGACAGGAGAAATAATATATATGATAATAAACAGCATATAAAAGTGACCCCATGATACACAATAATTTAACATTTGTAAAGAAAATAAAAATTTAAAAAAAATAACACAAAATAATTGCTCAAAAAATACACAAAATAATTGACAAATACATAAAAATCATATTAAATGACATTACCTTTTTCACACACTACCACAGAAAGCATGTAGTTATCATTTTATTTTTACTTTATGTTCAAATCTTACTTTTAATAAAATTGTCAAATTTTTTTAAAACTCTGTAATTTTGCAATTTATATTTCAAAATTGAATTTTTGCTTTACTTTGCTGTTTTAATTGTTTTTAATCGTAATGTATTTATGTATTTACTGTTTGCTTATTACTAATTCCCCCTCCTCTCTATTTTTTTACAACTAACATTTAAAATGCCGATTTCTGTAAAAAATTTATGATTTTGATTACATTTCTTTTCTTTTCTTCAAATGTTTAATCTCCATTTTCAAAAATATTTTAAGTCTAAAGTGACTATAAATGACGACTTGGCAAAAACAGGTTTTAAGGCTAAAGTGGCTATATTTTTTTACAACATCAATAACCACAGGTACACTAACAATAGGAGCCATAGTAAATAATTTAAAAACAAAATCAAAATAATAAATTGGAAAAATACAACCTGATATTAAAATATGTGCTATCACGAAAATTCATTCACAGCAGAAATGAGCTTTTGTCAGAATGCAGCAGACTACAAAAATAAGTGATAATCTTAAAAACGTTGCGTATCTTTGGTAAAAAAAATATATTGCTGCCAGAACTTTAAAATTGTCAGGGGTTGCTATGTCACCAAATATAGGCAGCAAAAATCACAAAAAAAATTCATCAAAAATAAAATGGCAGCTGATCTCGGGTTAATATGCAAGGGTAGATCAAATAGATTTTCAGTTGTCGAAATTTGGCGAAAACAGCTTTAAATGGTTTGTGTAATAACACACTAGTATGTCAGACAAACTTGACTGATACACTGCTGTGTGTCTAGATCAAAGAATCCAAGTATCGTGTCAAAATTGGATGTTCATATACCAGATGTGATACTTTTTTATTGTTCCATCACCCATTTTTCATTAAAATGTTTTACCAAACAATGGGATTTATGTATAAGCGTGACATCAAAACATGCACATAAAATGTTTTGTTGATTTTATGTAATCCACATCAGTTTTTCAGAATACATTTTTTATAGGTTTCTGATTGATGTGCTGATATTAAACAAAATGTGATACTAAACATTTTGGTTTAACTGAAATAATGACAGAAGTTTGAAGCAAGAGATTGCTCTATATTGAGTTAGAAAATTGAACAACAGTAAAAAGTAATAAGTAACAATACAAGTAACAGATATAACATTTTCTTTGTTCAGTGTTGATTCTTTTTAACCTATAAAAAACTTTAGTACAGTTACAAATGCAATTTTTGATCCATTGAGCCTCGTTGCTTTATTTAATATATCTTTTTGCCACATTATTTCATACTGCATCACCATCGTTTATCCATTTTTAGACAAAGTGTCATACTGGGCTATTTCTGCATATTTATTTTGAGAGCAGAATCCTGTAGTCTTAAAAATACTTCACTACATCCTGTTGCCAAGAAATAAGTTTTTTAAATTTGATTAATTTATTTTTTCAAAATGCAACAGGAAAACATAGAAATAGCAGTTAACATCTTTCATTGCAACATTTAAACTAGGTTATCTTCAAAATTGACAAGAATAACGTGATATCACATATATACATTATTGGCATTAACCTCTACATGGGGGCTTGGACAGCATTTGTCCAAGTTTGCATGTATTCTCGAACAGTTGCTGTCCGAGCCCCTGTGTAAAGGTTAAATCACATCGTTCAGTGCCAGATTTCGTTTACTGAAAATTAAGAGAAATAGTAATAACTTTATATATTTCATTACAAAAACTAAACTGGCGTTACCCAAAATAAATAAAAGAGGAATATGTACAATTGCCCCCTTTCTCCCCCCCCCAAAAAAGAGCATTCCATACATTTTAATCTCAAAATTGTTACTGAAAAAAGAATGAAAATAGCAAATATGTTGTCAAAATTGGATGTTCCTGATAAAAATTTAGAAACTGGTACTATTTCAGCATGAAGATGACACTTAAACCTATTTTTAAACATAAATTGGAAGAAGAGGTAATGTCCAGTTGAATGGCTATTTCCATTTTTTCCTGAGACAATTTAAAAGATTAAAGTACATGGATTGTATTCTTTTCTTTGATTTTGGATGACTGTACATTGTAATCATAGTTAACCACAAGGTGAATGTAACATTGTGCTTATCCATTATTGACTTTAAATCACAATGTCAGGCAATATATTTTATTGACTGTAAATGGTAGATGGAAAAGTAAACAAGAACCGTAAATTTTCATGTTTCTTACAGTTGCAATATGGAGATCCCCCCTAAGTATATTAGATTAAGATATATTAAAAATATTAAGAAATATCAAATGCCATTTTATTTTTATTTTTGCAAGAGTTTGACAGCTAAAATGCATCATTTATTTTATTACATCGACTGTGCAAACAGTTATATGTATTTTAAAAACACAAATTGCACAAATTGTGCTTATTAGTTGCTAAAATCAGTGTAAAAATTGTTTTAAACTCATAAAAGAGCTAAAATCCTACATGTTTCGGCTTCAAACTTAAAGCCATCATCGGGGAAGAGGAACAACACAAACGACTACTGATCTTTTAATTTTCGACATGAGAAGAATGAAATCAACAGTATGGAAAAATTTAAATAAAATAAGCGGGCACTCTTTGTTGCCAAAGAGCGAAAAACAAAACAATGAATTAACAAGGGGTTAAAAATGTATCCCATAAACCAGGTATGCTGAAAGAAAAGTTATCATTACAAATACAATCTTTTCTAATTTTAATTTCCAATGATTCCCTAATGGCGGCTTTAAATGGGTTATTGAACCTATGGATAATTCTTGCTTTATCGAAATTAATTACAATATCATTATTTTTAGCGTAAAACCGGGAGAGTGCAGTGGATAATAGTGCACTCTCCCGGTTTTACGCTAAAAATAATGATATTGTAATTAATTTCGATAAAGCAAGAATTATCCATAGGTTCAATAACCCATTTAAAGCCACCATTAGGGAATCATTGGAAATTAAAATTAGAAAAGATTGTATTTGTAATGATAACTTTTCTTTCAGCATACCTGGTTTATGGGATACATTTTTAACCCCTTGTTAATTCATTGTTTTGTTTTTCGCTCTTTGGCAACAAAGAGTGCCCGCTTATTTTATTTAAATTTTTCCATACTGTTGATTTCATTCTTCTCGTGTCGAAAATTAAAAGATCAGTAGTCGTTTGTGTTGTTCCTCTTCCCCGATGATGGCTTTAAGTTTGAAGCCGAAACATGTAGGATTTTAGCTCTTTTATGAGTTTAAAACAATTTTTACACTGATTTTAGCAACTAATAAGCACAATTTGTGCAATTTGTGTTTTTAAAATACTAGTTAACAGTGTAGTGTCCAAATGGATTCAATTGCAGTTATATGTATTTTTTAATAATTTAAAATACTTTAATTTTTCTGTAAAGTTAAAATATGTGGCATAATAAAGTATAAAATATGTAATAAAATAAATTAATAATTATAAATATAAATAATCTTTAAAGAAACATTTTTTTCAGGTGTAAAAGGCAAAACGGGACATATTCATCTTTGAAGAATAAAAAGAATTTTCTTAGGAACAAGTTATACAAATATTTCACTGTACACATGCCAGTAAAAATTTAAAGTACTGTGAAAAAGTCCTGTAAATAATTTTTCCTGTGGTAAAATCTGATAATCTTAACACCAAAACAGGTGAATATATATATATATATATATATATATATATATATATATTATATGATTGTTGAAGCCTTTTTATTTATTTATTTTTCAAATGTAATTAATTTTTTTTATTTTTGATATGAACAATCTGGATTTCAACTGTCATTGCAGTTTAGTACAATTTCATTGAGAATGGAAAGAATGATCAAGATTATACATGAAAATACACAAGGACTCAAATAAATAGGGTCAACTCCACATTTTCATCTACTTTTTTCTAAATATTCAGTTTGTGCTCAACAGTTAAAGTCACTTGCTTTATTCCTCTAGTAGACATACTGAAAATTTAGTCAAGGAAAGTATACGCAGATGAGTGCTTTTAAAACATTTGCTATTCTAGTTAAACCACTTCTAAGATGAGTGCACATTTCCTTTAAATTTTTCACAGTACACTACAATATATCAAAACTCTTTAAGTTATATATACAATTATGAGAAATATTTTCATAAATGTCAAACTATTCATGCAAGTATATATGTATTCAAATATTCTTCAAAGCACCAATTTCTGTTTTTTTAAATCATAATTCAAATTATTTTTATACTACAGAAAAACAACTCACCACACGGATGCCAAAAAATGTAATCTCTCTCAGTAAAATCATTTATTTTAATGGATAATATAACAGTGATATATTAAGTGACAAGATGACAGTGATATATATATATATATATATATATATATATATATATATATATATATATATATATATATTCCAGTAATTGCTAAGATATTCTCAAATTATAAATGTAATTCAGAAAACCAGATTGAAAAACTAATACTCCAACCTGACACAAATTAATAGAAATAATTAGAAAGATCTTTTTGTATAATGTCTGAAAAAATTACAACAGTGGAGTCTCCAACAAACGAATGCCTATCTACTGACATTGAAGAAAAGCCTATTATTAGTGATGTTAGTTCATTAAAATGTTTTCAATATGATGATCTGCTAAATCATACAAATGAAAAAGCATTTATTTGTGAAATATGCTCTAAAGCATTTTCTAATAGTTGTAATCTAAAGAAACATCTTAGAACCCATACTGGAGAAAAACTATTTATTTGTGAAGTGTGTTTTAAAGAGTTTCTGCGAAAGGAACATCTAAAACGACATATTCGTTCCCATACAGGTGAAAAAGCATTTATTTGTACGATATGCTATAAAAGATTTTCTGAAATAACAAATCTCAAAAGACATATTAGGAGTCATAATGAGGAAAAGCCATTTACTTGTGAAGTTTGTTCTAAGAAATTTTCTGAAAAGTGGAATCTAAATGTACATTTACGCATCCATACAGGAGAAAAACCATTCATTTGCGATTTATGCTCCAAAGGATATACCAATAGTAGTGATCTAAAGAAACATCTACGCACCCATACTGGGGAAAAACCATTTATTTGTGAAGTGTGTTCTAAAGGATTTTCTGAAAAGCCAAGTCTTACACAACATCTTAGCGTCCATACAGGAGAAAAAGCATTTATTTGTGAGATATGTTTTAAAAGATTTTCTAAAATAAAATATCTAAAACGACATGTTAGAATTCATAATGAAGAAAAACCATTTACTTGTGAAGTGTGTTCTAAAGGATTTTCTGAAAAGTCACATCTAAAACGGCATCTTAACATGCATGCAGGAGAAAAACCTTTTATTTGTAAAGTGTGTTCTAAGAAATTTGCTGAAAAGGGGAATCTAAATGTACATTTACGCATCCATACAGGTGAAAAACCATTCATTTGTGATTTATGCTCCAAAGGATGTACCAGTAGTAGTGATCTAAAGGAACATCTACGCACCCATACTGGAGAAAAACCATTTATTTGTGAAGTATGCTCGAAAGGATTTTCTTATAGTAATTCTCTAACAAAACATTTCAAAACTCATGCACAAGAAAAGTAATTTATTTGTGAAATTTATTTCTCGATGTGTTGTTTTAAAAAATACCTTGACATAGACAGAAAAGATATTGTTGTACAGTAGACTCTCTCAAATCTGCAATTTTCTAAAATCCACACATTGTTTCAGATGTAAACAGTGAAACTTACAGTTAAGATATAGGAAGGAAATTCAAGCTTTTTTATTTTTATATCATTCTGTACTCATTTTATTATGTAATTCTGGTTAATATCATTTAAATCTTGCTTTTTCATAAAGGAAGTATAAATTTATCTCTGAAATTTTTCAAGATAACACTGATATCAGTGGTGATTGATCTTTTTATCAAATACATTTATGTATTAATCAAGATTTTTTGTTTATTAAATCTGGTCAAATTATCAAATAAAATTTTGTAATTTTATGGATTTGATGCAAATTAATAGTGTACCTTTATGCGGCGAGTTTCATTGAATAATTCAAGAAAAATTTATCTCATCATTATTATGCATATTTAGTCATGTATTATTAATTATTTATCTAACCTTTACATTATTTCCCATAGTTATTTTAATATTTTACTTTATTGTAAGCATTCATGATAATTTTGGGTGCATTATTACATTCAAATTACTGTTTAAAAAATGTAAACAAAACAGTGACCAGAAATCCACAAAATTCTAAAATCCGCATAACCTCTGGTCCCAAGCTGTGCGGATTTGAGAGAGTCTACTGTATATGGAAAATTGCTGGCTTTGAAATAAGATGAATTGGATAAGATTGATGAATAAGTTTTGACTTATTTTATTTCCTAGTCAATTTTTAAGTTCTGGCAGAAATGAGCTGTGGTGAAAAGTACTGTTAATAAAATTATCTAACTAAAATTATTTGTAATGTTTTAAAAACGAATATTATAAATGGAATTGTGTGTGTAAGTAACTGAAAAATACTTTTTCTGTTGAAGGGCAACATACATTGATTGTTGAAGCCTTTTTATTTATTTATTTTTCAAATGTAATTAATTTTTTTTATTTTTGATATGAACAATCTGGATTTCAACTGTCATTGCAGTTTAGTACAATTTCATTGAGAATGGAAAGAATGATCAAGATTATACATGAAAATACACAAGGACTCAAATAAATAGGGTCAACTCCACATTTTCATCTACTTTTTTCTAAATATTCAGTTTGTGCTCAACAGTTAAAGTCACTTGCTTTATTCCTCTAGTAGACATACTGAAAATTTAGTCAAGGAAAGTATACGCAGATGAGTGCTTTTAAAACATTTGCTATTCTAGTTAAACCACTTCTAAGATGAGTGCACATTTCCTTTAAATTTTTCACAGTACACTACAATATATCAAAACTCTTAAGTTATATATACAATTATGAGAAATATTTTCATAAATGTCAAACTATTCATGCAAGTATATATGTATTCAAATATTCTTCAAAGCACCAATTTCTGTTTTTTTAAATCATAATTCAAATTATTTTTATACTACAGAAAAACAACTCACCACACGGATGCCAAAAAATGTAATCTCTCTCAGTAAAATCATTTATTTTAATGGATAATATAACAGTGATATATTAAGTGACAAGATGACAGTGATATATTAAGTAATATATTAAAAATATGTTCTTAATCTTTCTGTTCTTTTAAAAACACAAATTGCACAAATTGTGCTTATTAGTTGCTAAAATCAGTGTAAAAATTGTTTTAAACTCATAAAAGAGCTAAAATCCTACATGTTTCGGCTTCAAACTTAAAGCCATCATCGGGGAAGAGGAACAACACAAACGACTACTGATCTTTTAATTTTCGACACGAGAAGAATGAAATCAACAGTATGGAAAAATTTAAATAAAATAAGCGGGCACTCTTTGTTGCCAAAGAGCGAAAAACAAAACAATGAATTAACAAGGGGTTAAAAATGTATCCCATAAACCAGGTATGCTGAAAGAAAAGTTATCATTACAAATACAATCTTTTCTAATTTTAATTTCCAATGATTCCCTAATGGCGGCTTTAAATGGGTTACTGAACCTATGGATAATTCTTGCTTTATCGAAATTAATTACAATATCATTATTTTTAGCGTAAAACCGGGAGAGTGCAGTGGATAATTTTCCAAATTTTATGTCGTTTTTATGCTCTTTTAATCTTTCCAAAAACTTTCTTTTAGTCATACCAATGTAAAATATTATACTATTATTATTTAAGCTAATGGGGATTTCATAAACACCTGCGAATTGATCAGGGGGGATAGGATCTAATTTATATGAAACTAAGTCAACCAATTTTCTGGGAGGGACAGCAATAAGATGGATATTGTATTTACGGAGGGCCCTTTTAATCCTTTCAAATATAATAGGTATATATTGGAATTTCCGATAGTTTGGTTTATTATTGCTAGGGACAGGATGCTGAATTAAAAGGCCATTTAATTCAGCATCCTGTCCCTAGCAATAATAAACCAAACTATCGGAAATTCCAATATATACCTATTATATTTGAAAGGATTAAAAGGGCCCTCCGTAAATACAATATCCATCTTATTGCTGTCCCTCCCAGAAAATTGGTTGACTTAGTTTCATATAAATTAGATCCTATCCCCCCTGATCAATTCGCAGGTGTTTATGAAATCCCCATTAGCTTAAATAATAATAGTATAATATTTTACATTGGTATAACTAAAAGAAAGTTTTTGGAAAGATTAAAAGAGCATAAAAACGACATAAAATTTGGAAAATTATCCACTGCACTCTCCCGGTTTTACGCTAAAAATAATGATATTGTAATTAATTTCGATAAAGCAAGAATTATCCATAGGTTCAATAACCCATTTAAAGCCGCCATTAGGGAATCATTGGAAATTAAAATTAGAAAAGATTGTATTTGTAATGATAACTTTTCTTTCAGCATACCTGGTTTATGGGATACATTTTTAACCCCTTGTTAATTCATTGTTTTGTTTTTCGCTCTTTGGCAACAAAGAGTGCCCGCTTATTTTATTTAAATTTTTCCATACTGTTGATTTCATTCTTCTCGTGTCGAAAATTAAAAGATCAGTAGTCGTTTGTGTTGTTCCTCTTCCCCGATGATGGCTTTAAGTTTGAAGCCGAAACATGTAGGATTTTAGCTCTTTTATGAGTTTAAAACAATTTTTACACTGATTTTAGCAACTAATAAGCACAATTTGTGCAATTTGTGTTTTTAAAATACTAGTTAACAGTGTAGTGTCCAAATGGATTCAATTGTCTTTCTGTTCTTTTTTGCTATCAGTAATGTGGTGTTAAAGAAGAATATTGTGATCATAGAGTGGAATAATTATTCTGAAAAAGTAGATAAAATACTTATTAAAATTATTATAAAGATGCAAAAATGTATTTAAAATAAGACATATGTAAAATATGTCATTACATTATTTAACCCCATGCTCTAATAACATCTTTTACATATGTCTTATCTATCTACTATATATATAAAACACAAACGGAAATTTCGTTCCGTTCCTTTATAACTCGAGTTCTGCCGAATGGAATTTGATGGAACTTACACTGTTCGAGAGATAATTTTTTAGGGAAGGTTTTAGTATATAACACAATGTTCTACGTATATTAGTTATAGAATTATGATAGAAAGTTCTGCTATTTTGGCCGAAAAGGTTACCATTGCTAATTTTTTGGCGATCATTACAGTTGCAGAAAGAAATTAAAAGGCTATACATCTCGAAAAATAAAAGAAAAACTTGTTAATTTTATTTAAAAAAAAAAAGGAGGAAAAAAGAAAGAGAAAGAAAAAAAAGAGTTTTGATGAGAGAATATTATAAAACGAAAATATTTAATTTAAACATGATTGGGAATGTTTGTAATGCTTAAAAAATTACTCAAGGGGCAAGATTGCTATTGAAACAATATTTGGTGGTGTATCTTTTGCTTTTGGCGACTTTGATTTTACTTTTGACCCCAAACAATTTGATTTTAAGCCAAAATGTGTCTTTTTTTGTTGCAGAAAGAATTGAAATGGCTATACATCTGGAAAAATAAAAGAAAAAACTGTTACTAATTTTATTTTTAAAAAAGAAAGAAAAGAAAAACAGTTTTGATGAGAGATTTTAAGCCAAAAAGTTTTTTTTTTCAAGTGTACGACTGCATTTTTGCAGTATTTATTTATTTATTTTTTGGTACTTTTCGGTTAGCCGGGTGCCAGTGATATATATATATACATGTATAATACACACACATATATCTACACAAAAACATGTATATACATATATATATACACTTATATGTATGAATATATACATATATATATATATATATATATATGTACATATATCACTGGCACCCGGCTAACCGAAAAGTACCATTTTTTATTCAAATGCAAACTATATTAATGGCAATATACTTCTATTTACTTCTACATATATGAAATTTCGTTCCAGCTGCTGATAGCTCGAGTTCTGCGGAATGGATTTCCGTAGAACTTAAACTGTAAGATAATTTTTCATGGAAGGTTTTATTGTATAACATATCGTTTTACGTAGCTTAGTTATAGAATTATTATGGGAAGTTCTACAATCAGATCAATCCGATTATGAAAGATTAGCCTTTTTAAAAGATTTTGCCAAATGGATTTCGATGGAACCTACACTGTTAGATAATTTTCTACGAAAAGTTTTATTATATAACATATCATTCTACGTTGCTCAGTTCTAGAATTATAGGGGGAAATTTGAAAATCGGGTGGCCATTTTTTTTATCAAATATTAGCCTTTTCAATATTTGATTCCAATTATGAAAGATTAGCCTTCTGAAAAAGTTCTACTGGACGGATTTTGGTAAGAATTATATTGTTAGTTAGATGCTATTTCAGGAATGGTTATAGTGTACTACATATTGTTCTATGTTGCTTAGTCAAACAGTTATGTGTGAAGGTTATATAGTCAGGTGAACCCGATTCCAAAAGATTAGCCTTTTTGAAAGTTTTTACTGGACGTATTTTTTGCGACTTGCATTGTTAAGTAGATAATTTGTAAGGATGATTTTAGTATATTTCATATCGTTCTGTTAGTTTTAGATTTATGTGGAAAAGTTCTATGATCAGATGAACCAAGGATTAGCGTTTATAAAAACCTCTACTGAATGGGTTTTGTTAGCTAATTTGTTTGCATCGTTAGTTCGATAATTTTTAGTGAGGGTTTTAGTATATTGCATATAGTTTTATCATTCTTTAGCAAACCCTAACTGTAAATGACCAAATAAAAGAGTTGGTTCTTACCAGCTAAAATTTGACTGCACATTAGAAAATATAATAGCCGAGGCTAATGAAAAAGAAAGGCTACCGCGGTGCTTTACGCATACCTTTTTTTACAGACCGGCGGAGTCACGCGATGTTCGAATGCACCAATGCAGGTGTACGAAAAAAGCATCACGTCACTCTAGCGGTCTGTAAAAAAAGATAAGTGGAATGCACTGCGGTAGCCTGTCTTTTTCGTTAGCCTCGATAATAGCGGAATAACGTCATTTTACAGTAATGTGGAAGGATATTCCAGGTAAATATACAAATTGCTTTCAAATACAAGGTCAAATTAAACGATATATTTCGTTTGATTCAAGGTTCATTTGTAGAAACCGACCAGCGCAGCGGGCATAGCTTGCTAGTTTTCAATAAATATTTGCACCTTTTTAGTAATTTTAATAAGTATTTTATCTATGTTACTACAAGGTGAATGTGTCATTCCACTTTAAATTCTTTTCGCATTTTTCTGTCATTCTCAAAATTCTTATATATCGTTATTTACACTTTAATATACATCGTGCCTATTTACAATATTTTACCTAGAAAATATATTCTGTCATTTTTGCTGATTTTAAAGCATCATTAATCATCATCATTAATATCAAGATCTTAAAAAACATAACCATTCTATCATTTCATTTACTCAAAAAGTTTCTGCTTTTAAGTTCAATTAGCTCACTTCATTTCATTCTTCAATCATGGAGGTTAGAACGTGAAAGACGTAGTCGGTAGCAACAGTGAGTGAATGTTATTTTTTTACTATACATCAAATGTCATTGAAGTTGCAAATAAATTTTAGCGTTGCTGGTTCATACAATAAACTCTGTTACTGGGGAAGGAGGGTCCATAGTTATACCACTGATGAACATTGATTAAGACAACCAAATCTGAACCAAAATAACTTTACTCCCAATAGCCAAAGATCCCAATCTATAGTTTAATATGTTGATCCTTTTGCGTAATGTTCGGTAAAAAAAAATATTGAAAACCTGAATTTGTACTTGTAAAAACATTTTAAAAAATTATATTTAAATTAAAATAAACATTGAAGTCCTAGTGAGATTAATATCCATCTAGTTGTATTATTTAAGCATTTGCAAAATCCAATAAGTAGACTTATTTATTAATTCTCTTATAATAAATTCGTGATTCTAATTTCGTATATAAAAAAACTTAAAAAGTCATTTTAAAATACGAAGATTTAAATGTAGTTTGCTCTTGTCCTCCACCTCCTAACAGTTTTATAGAAATACTTTCATATAAAACATTTAAATTCAATTATAGCAATGAAAATAAAATGTTAACTTGAATTAAATGTTTATTATTTATTTAATTTAGTGCATTTTATTTTATTTATATTGCAAGTGTAGTTTTTTGTAAAGTTTATTCTGATTATACTGTGAAATAAATCCCTATTGAAAACAATTTCTGTCTAAAGATTATAACAGCTTTTGTTCTACTCCATGTATCCTGGCATAAAAGAGGTGGCTCATTGAAAACTGTCTAAAGATTTTGTACTAGTGGACCATACCATAGTTTTGTTTATTTTTACCAACAAATTGCTAGATTGAATTATATTATCATTACTAGACAACAATTTTTATAAAGCTATCAAGCTATTTAGATTAATTTCAACTGTAAAAACTTCAAAATTTTGGTAAA
Organism: Maratus michaelseni; assembly: GCA_963931845.1. NCBI lineage: Eukaryota > Metazoa > Arthropoda > Arachnida > Araneae > Salticidae > Maratus > Maratus michaelseni. Next base: position 316,265,397 of record OZ007597.1, read on the forward strand.
ATATAATAGTTTTGCCATTTTTCCTCATTCGTGACAGATCACATTTTATGGTGTCAATTAAGAATTTAAGGAATTATGTAAAAATATATCATTGTTTCAACATTGCTTCATATTGTTAATGTTCTAGATAAGAAAGTTTTACTTGTAAGATCTGCTCAATTCATTAAAATTGGCTACATTTTTATTAGAAGGAAAAGTAAATTAAATATAAAGTAAATTAAAAAAAAACACAACTACCTAACTCATTAATGTTTATTTCTGGATTTGTAAAATAAAAATCTTCTAGTTTATCTCCCAATAATAATTTTTTTAAATAATAATTCTTTTCACTTTATGGTTAGAAGGAATCAATTCATTTTAATTCGTTAAAAACATCTTTTACACATATTGTGTAAAATAAAATATTTTTTCTTAAATCTAAATTAACTTAGCAACCTTGTCTTTGATTTATAAACTTTATTAGTATGTTTTGGATTAAAACATTTGCTTAGAAATCAAATGTGAAGACGTACCAACGTGCTAATATTAAGAAAAAAATTTCACTTGAGAAATCTACAATTGAAGCCTTTGTCAAATCTAGTTAGACATATTCATATTATCAGGATAAGTCTTTCACTTCTTGAAGTGCATAATAAAAGATTTTATGCTATGTCTAATTTAGATAGGTACCATTATGTTCATAACAAAAATATTCCCATCTGAATTGTGCATCAAAACTTTTGCTGATGTCTCATTAAAATGAGCATTGTCATGTTCTTACTATAGATGAACCCTTTTTGTGAGGTGCGCAAGAAATGTTTTTTCGAGAAATCTTGTTTAAATAGATACCTGCAAATTCATACTAGAGGGAAACTTTTCTCTTCTCATTTGTGCAACAGGGGTTTTTCTCTTAAAGATAATTTAATCTCATTTACATGAACACCTACGAGTTCATGATAATGACAAACCTTTCTCTTATGAGGTGTATAACAGAGAGTTTTCTCATAAATATAAATTAAATGATTACCTGTCAGTTCATACTAAAGTGAACTCATTTGTGAAGTATGTAAGAAAGGATTTTTGCAGAAATCTAATCTAAATTCTCACCTGCACATTCATACAAAGAGACTTTCCTCTTATGAAATGTGTAATAAAGTGTTTTATGCCAAATCAAATTTTAAATTATAAGGTTACAATTCATGTTAAAGAAAACATATCAAGTGTGCAACAAAGGATTGCCTATGGAGTCTAATGTAGATACAATCCAAGGTGTAAGGCTTCTTTAAAAACAATGAGACTTTTTATTTGATAAATCATGTTTATGTCCAAAGAAAGCCTTTTTCCTTTATTGTGTTTGCAAAGACAATTTTTGTAAATAAAATTTAATCTGTATAGTCTTGTAAAAAGAAATTTTTCATTTGTGAAATCTGTAATGAAGGATTTTCTTTAAGAATATAATTTGGTATTTTCTAGTTCAATTAAAAGTGTAAATATTCATTCATTTTGTAGGAATTTCGATAAATGAAGCATTTATGCTATATTTACTTTAAATTAAATGAAGCCACATTTTTAATATAAAATATTGCTATTTGTAGATTGTTAACTCTGCTTATATTTTAATTTTTTATATGAGCATGTCAACATATTATATATTTGTAATAAAATGTTTTGTGTATATAGTATGTATATTTTAATTTGGAAAGACAGATTATGCTCTTTAGTTGTGAAATGTGTTTGGGACTGAGGGAGATAAAGGTATAGTTGTACTAGTCCCTAAGCTGAAAGGGTCCTGTGAGGGACCGATTTTGTATTAAATATATGCATATAGAGTGCATGCAGATGACCCAGTTCCACATACTTAATCCTTTATGACCAAATAGTACTTTAAAAATTACTATAAAATTCATCTAACACATCGATTATGAGTAATACAATTTATGAGGAGTTTTTAATTTATCGTATACCAAAAGCATAACTGGTTGCATAAAACAAAAATATTTTTAAATGCACAATTTATCTTTCTGTTGCATCTGTTCAGCTTTCTCACTGTTGGAGCACTAGGAAGGGAAAGTTTCAGTTCTGAAATATTTTTATTGTTTATATCTGTGCATTTCCTAATTCTATAAAATTCTAAAAATAGTATTTTTAAAATAAGTTGAGCGGAGTTGTAAATATTCCAGAAAACTTTTATAAATACCGATTCTGTTTATTAATTTTAATTATCGAAATTCTTCTAAAATTTATTAATTACTTCTAATGTATTCTCAAAAATCTGGGAAAGATGAAATTTCAATTCATTCATAATTTGGTGGGCACAGGCTTAAAACATTTCCCTTTTAATCTCATGTTACTTGAGTATCTTAATAAATAATATTAGATTTATATTTCTGTACAGTTGTTTAGGTAACCTCTTGTTGTTTTATTTATTTAAATTAGTTATGTACTTTGAATGATTATTTATCTCAGTCCCTTCTGCATTAATCGCGAGTCATGCTTATGATTGATTCACAAGACAAATTTTACTCAGGACTTGCAGAATTTTTAATTTTTCTACATTTCCTCTCACTATTTTAAATCAGAAATCATCATAGCATATCCCTTTAACATCTGCAATAGAAATCTACAATAAAGATATGGTTTTAAAAGAGGGGTAGTAAAATGAAATTTTTTTAGGAGTGTTGCAAACCCTCTATTTATTTTACACAAGCCACAAGTTGTTAAACTTTTCATAAAAAGTCCTAAATAATGGAAAATTCAATCCACTGTATGACTTCAGGAAGATGTGGCTTGTGAAAAAATTCAATTTATCACCGTTTTCCGAAATTGTCTCTTTTTTTATAGAATGGATCAACTCTCTTTGCTAGTCACATTTAGCATAAGTTGAATAACAAACCTTAGTCATCAGTGCTGTTACAAACACTTCGCATTAGCTCTGATACCGGTCAAAGTATCACAGCTCTCTTTATCAAATAATGCTCTTTATATAAGCATGCCTTGGAAGTTAACTCTTTACATAATTTATCTTCATATCATTTTCCTACTGCGTTACAATCTTTGAAAGTTAGAATAATAGTGAGAGTCATTCTCTCTGATATTTATTTTAGCACATGAGCTTTCTTTCTTTTTCATAAATGTAAAATGATAAAATGTTTTGTCTGATGTTTTATCTTAAATGTTTTGTCTGATTCATTTTAGTATAACACAAGATGTTAAATAACATCTTGTGTTATGCTAAAATAAATCAGAGATAAATATCTGCATTTCAGAAGACTTCATTAAAAAAAATCATTCAACTTTCCCTCCCATGAGTTAACTGATTCTTTCATTTGTCTTCCTTCCACACACAATAAAAAAAATTATTACTCCATATATTTTGTATTGTTTGCTTTATTTGTTATTTTCTAGTAATAATGAATTTAATAGAATCTTAACATCCTGTAAAATCAAAGGTAGAATGATGTACAGGAAAACAGCTATATTTTCAGAATTATAAAACAAAAGATTATCTATGATATTCCAATTGGGATTGTAAGCATTGGAGCAAGCTGATTTTTTTAGTTAAAAGTGTATGGTCTTACACATGAGCTCTAAAAAATATTTCTGGTGATATATAGTGTGCCAGAAAAAATCAGTTGTTACCCCAATAATTTCTGAACTTCAAGAGCTATAGTCATAAAGGTGGGGTATATGTATAGTAAAATTCCCATGCGCTACATAAGAAAACCGCTTACAGAGCCACCTGGCGGCTAAATTTGGAGTTAGCGTTCTTTCAAAAACGGTATGAGATAGGGTAAAAAGTCAATTACAAAGTTGTTCAACATCATCGATTTAGTAAGAGAAGACACCTTCCGTAAAGTAATGTTAAAAATAGAAGGCGTAAAATGCATATTCATTTGGTTCGTAACTCCCAAAATTGTAACGCTATATAACACAGAAGAAAAGAGAAAAGGTCACACTCCAGAGCATCCCTTATCGTGGCACAGTGGTAGCGTGCGTGATTACAATACGACAGGACACCGGTTCAAGTCCCGGCTGTTGCATGCTGTCCTTACAACTTTCGTAACAAAATTAGTAGACGATGCGGTTTGTGCAATATCGATTAGCAAGCGCATCAACTGAACTCAACGCTCATTTGGTATGCGAATCGCATAAATTTAGGTATTATGCAAATAAATATGACACGTCATACCTCTGCGCCAGACAAAAGTATAAAAGAAAGATTTCCGTGGGGGTTGTATGTTGAAACTCGTAATCATGTCGACATTTTCTGCCATTCCGTATTGCAAGATGGTCTTGATTTATGGTGAATGTGGGAGCCAGGCAGAGTGGCTACATAATGAATGTTTTCCCGGAGGGTACAATAAGCAGAGCATCCATTTGTGGTTGCTGGATAATCCGAAATGTGCTGTCGAAGTTCGACATCAAGTTCGCTGGTAGATAAATGTCTGGTACAGAATATTCAAAAACAGACTGATTGGTCCGGTATTTTACGAGGGCACGTTAACGGAATCTGAATATTTGGAACTTTTGAAGGATTTAATAACCGATTTTCTAAAGGATTTGTCGTTGAGTGACCTCCAGAAAGTATGGTTCTAACACGATGGCGCCCTGCCGCACAAGGCATCAAATGTCCAACAGTACATGCGGGGCACATTCCAGCAAAAAGTCATCGGGTATGGAGATTGCCTCCATGTTCACCTGATCTGACCCCTTTGGGCTTTTTTCAGTTTGGATATATGAAACACCGAGTGTATGCAACCACTCCAGCAACACAGCAGAAACTGTATTACGGATGCTTGTGCCAGGATGTCACCTGCCATGTTATGCAATGTGCAGATGTTGCAGAAAGACATCATTTTGAGCATTACAGATACATGAGCCTCATTTCTGATCAGTGGAGTTTTCTTCAAACACATCTGCGCTTTGTGCTGTTCATTTGTATTAGTTTTGTGAGCAAGATTGTTTTTGTAATAAATCGATGATGCTCAACAACTTTATAATTGACTTTTTTCTGTATCTCGTACCTTTCTTGAAATAAGAACGCTAACTCTAAATTTAGCCGTCAGGTGCTGCTGTAAGCGGTTTTCATGCATGAAAATACCTAGACCCCACTTTTATGACTATAGCTTTTGCCATTCCGAAATAATTGGGGTAACAATGGACTTTAGTCCATTTATTTTCATATAAAATAAAACTTAATTAATTTATCAATAGGACAGATGAATTTCATCTAATAAAAAAATTTTATATATATATACCTCGATATATCTTTTGTAATAAACTTCGTAAATCTTTATATGTTTTAACAACAACTTTCTCATAAAGCATTCGAAACAATCTGGTGTTTCAAAGTAAAAATTTTCGATTACTCTTAAGTTTGCAGCTTTTAAAGATCACGTGATAAGCGTCTATTAAGTTTAGTCATACATGCATTGCTTGCTTTATAAATTACACTCGCATCATGGATCAGTCATGACCGATAATGATAAACAGTGGAGTTCACAGCAATAAACAGAATCTCATTTGAGCCGATACAACTCGTATCAATGAGTAAAGTTGAAAATTTCTGAAAAGAGGAACGAGATTTTGAAATACAGATAGTTTCAGTCAAGTTTCGTTCAGGCCAAAATTTTGGCAGCAGTTTCGCCAAAAACGAATATTCGGCGAAAATCCGATAGTTCGCCGATACCGAAACCGAAATTTCGGTCGATCTCTAGTTTTAATTGCTAGTTTCATAACATTTCATGAAAGGAAAAGAAATATTTTTCCAGTATAGTGTCTTTGGAGACAGAGAGAAAATAGCTTTGGTGAGAGAAGCAAATTCAGCAGCATATTTTCTGGCAACTTATTCGCTGTTACTTTTACACAAGCATTTTTTAAAATCTTTATACAGTTTATTTAAATGAAACAAGCCATTATCATTTTTATATAGAAACAAAAATAATTTTTATATAATAATTTTTTTTTTCACAACATAAAATATTTTGATGATTACTCTTATTATCTAGATTTCTGTGTATAAGATTGTTTCCAGAACTCAATTCAGATAGTTGGGAATTAGAATGTATTAACTTAATATTTGTCATCGGGTTAACTCCTCCTCAATGTCACTAGAACTGAGTTTGGACAATATTTCTAATTACTGAAATAGAATTTGATTTATGCAATACTTGGCTCTTTTATATAAAGTCTGAAATGAATTTTCTTTCCACATAAACATGCTGTATATTCTGGTGTATGATGCACACTTTTGAAACAAATAAAAATTTATACAAAAATGATCTAAAATTACACATGTGCATTATACATCGGTTGCAACAATGAAATATTAAAAATTAAGAAAAAAATAAAGTATCATAAATGCAAGATTTAGAATTTAATAGATGCTATTTCTTTACAAACATTTTTTTTCGTTATCAGATTACATGAAAAGTAATTTATTCTGTTTTTCCACAGTCTTTCATTTATTTTGACTGTGTATCTGATGAAGATTTTTTTTCAAAGAAAGGCGATTATATAACACAGCAAATATAGCTTAAAAAAACGAAGTTTGAAATTTTAGGTATGTGTTACATGCCGGAATATATGGTAAATATGCAACAAACTATTTTCATATTATTCTCATTATAATAAAAAATTAATAAGTATAACAGTAAAAACAAATTAATTAGCATTCTTTATTAGCATTCAAAGTTTATCTTCAAAATCATTCCGTGTTTCATAACTGCAATTGTTTTTTTTGAGAAAACCTTCTGTTACAATACATTATTTTGGCATGTGCATCAAACTCGATTATATATTTTTTTGTTTTAAAACCTGGTAGAAATGCATAGAAGTGAATTTGTTAAAAAAATATTTAATTTTTGATATATTTCTTTTTTAAGAAAAGACAACAGGAAAGAAAAATGAAACGTAAAATAAACTATACTTTTAGGATTTCTGAACTGATATTTCAATGTATTAACATGAATACATAGGAAACTATTAATTGATAAAAGCGTATTTGTTTTTATTATTACATTATATATTTTGATTTATAATTTTATTTCCTACTTTTTAGTCTTTAAAAGATTTCATTGTTGCAGTTACACAACCGTTTGTCCTATTTTGGTGAGCATGAGTGGGTGTATCATTAAAGATGTTGTTTCAAATCATATACAACTTCAACTATTATCATCAGAAAAACACCCGTGAATGCGATTTTTATAACTCTAGCCTATTACACAATGAATGAAAAATTGACTACAAAATCCCACCTTTACATACAAAAATCAGGTTGTTCTAACTGTATGAGTTATAGGGAATATTGAGCGATGAATCACGTGTAGTGATCTTTTGAAAACATTAAAATGTTATATTATCATCAGAAACACACCTAAGAATGTAATTTTTATAATTCTAGACTATTAGACAATAAATGCAAAATTGACTTCAAAATTTCATCTTTACGTACAAAAATCAGGTTGAATTAAATAATAGAGTGTAAAAATTAAGAAAAAATTTAAATTATCATAAATGTTAAGATATTTAATTTAATGAAAATGCTATTTCTTTAGAAAAAATCAATTATTATTATCAGATTAAATAAAAAGTAATATTTACTTTACTTTACTACAATTTTTTTTGCTATATATCTGATGAAGGTTGAAAAGGAGGAGTTATACTTTGAATATACTTCAAAATTGAAAAACGAAGCCTGAAATTTTTAGTGCATAATGTAGTTCTGACTATACTCTAAATATGCAATTAACTCTTTTAAAAATATTCTTATTCTACTTGAGTAAGGGGGAAAAATTGATGGCTGCAAGTTCTGTAACAAGTATACAATGCTATTTATTTAATACACTTTGATTTTTGCAAAATAATGCATTTTAATGTGGTCTCTAAAATTATCCTTTAATTCACCTTCTTTTGCATTTTTGTATACAAAATTCATTAAAAAACTGTATGTAAAAAAATCTACAAAATATTACACAGAAGTACACAAAAAATAAGCAATATATATGTATTTTTAAATTGCCACGGCATATAAAATTTCTTTTGTGGAATCTTCAGGTTTAAAAAAATGTCTTTACACATTGCGCTGCAAGTTGTTGCCTTTTACTAGCCTGTAATACTTATTGTTTAGGAAGGACTGTATATGTGTGGGAATAATGAGAAGCAACAGCATCAATGATATGAACTGAATGAATTAATAATAACCACAATTTACAATAAAGGTGAGCACAAAGATGAGTTCACACAATTCCAGAAGAAAAGCACACAAGCACAAGCAAATGTTCTATAGATATTAGCCATGGTTGTTGGTTGAATTTTGATGCAATGTTCAGGGAAGCTTGCTAATTATGTTTATATTGAAATGAGAAAGTTTGTATCGTTCATAAATATTAATTCAGTTATATATTTGTATTTGAATCCAAACATCTTTTGTATATATTGTTATTTTATTAAACCTTTTGTTTATTTGAAGAATCTTCTGTTGTGTTGAATCTATTATTCATCATAATCCCACATGTGTATAAATAAATACAGTAGTACCTTTTATATTATATAAAAACAATAAAAATAGTAATAAACAATACAATTTTTCAGCATTTCAAACCTTTTTGGTATCCTTAACTTACATCTGAAAAATATTAATTTCTTCAGCAGACATTTTATATTCCTCGTTGAAGAAAAAAATTTTCTTTATTATTGACATACACAATTCTATTTATCAAATTAGTTTTTAAAACATTACAAATAGCTTTTCATAGTTTTATCATTATCAGTTGTTGGAAGACTATCTTCCAATTTTGGATTTGTTCTATCTCTGATAGACCGAGAAAAGAATAAAACATTTAAGATTTGTTAAGCAAACAATTTACAGCATGCTTCGCAAACAAAAAGGTGAATTTCTCTCTAGATGACAGTAGAATCTCAAAATGACTTAATGAGAAATAAATTATTTTTGTTGTGTTTTCAAATGTCTCCATAGTGCACTTTTATCACAAAATCCCTTTGAACATACTTTGCAATGGAATAGTTTTTTACTAGTATGTGTACGTAGGTGTTAGTTTAAACGTGATTCCGAAATAAATTTCTTTTCTCATGCATGAGTTTTGAAATGTCTCTTTAGTGCACTACTCTGACAAAAACCTTTCAAGCATACTTCACAAATGAATGGTTTTTTACCTGTATGTGTACGGAGGTGTATATTTAGATCTGGTTTACGAGAAAATCCTTTAGAACACACTTCACAAACAAATGGCTTCTCCCCAGTATGTGTACGGAGATGTACACTTAGATGGGATTTTTGAGAAAATCTTCTAGAACACACATCACAACTAAATGGCTTTTCTTTAGTATGAATGCGATAATGATCAATTAGATGTGAGTTAAGAGAGAATCCTCTAGAACACACTTCACAAATAAATGATTTTTCACCAGTATGGATGCGTAGGTGTCTGTTTAGATCACGACTATCGGTAAATCCCTTGGAGCATAAATTACAAATTAATGGTTTTTCTCCTGTATGGGTAATAAGATGTCGATTTAGATGTCCCTTTCGAAGAAACCCTTTAAAACACACTTCACAAATAAATGTTTTTTCTCCTCTATGGACTCTAAGGTGTTTCTTCAGTTGATCACTCTTAGGAAACTCTTTGGAGCATACTTCACAAGTGAATGTCTTTCCTTTTGTTTGATTTGGCAGATCATCATGTTGAAAATATTTTAAAGAGCGAACTTCACTAATAATAGGCTTTACTTCAATGTCAGCAGAGATGCTTTCTTTTGTGAGGCACTCCACTTTTGAACTTTTTTCAGACATGCTACAGAATTATTTCTAATATATATATATGTATTTGTATAAGAATGAAGTATTGTTTTTTAATGTTGCATTTATAGTTTGAGAAATTCTTAGAACATACTTGAACAGAAAAAAAAACATTCACCTGTTTCAGTGTGAAGATAAGTCAAAGAAATTCACCTCCGATAAAATGATTCAGTTCAAATTTACTTTTTCAGAGGTACATTTACTTTTTTACTAGCATGTGTACAATGGAATATTTCTATACCTTGTTTCTAAGAAAATCTTTTGTAACCTTCAAAGATGACGGAGTCCTCCTTTTCCTTTTATATCTGAAATTAAAAAAAAATGAATGTCTTTTTAACTGCAATTATTAGTTTACTAGTTAGTAGTGTAATTCCACATTTATTAATTTTGTAGAAAAAGTTAAATATTTTAAATAAAAAAAATAATCTAACTGTTTCTACAGTCAATGTAATAACAGTAATAAAAAAACATACATTATATTGGCCAAACTATTGCACAGATGCGAATGTTTTCTTACAATAAATTTTAATAAAATAGGCTTAGGGGATGGGATCTCCATATTGAAATTGTAACAAACGTGAAAAATTTTAGTAATTGTTTATTTTCCATCTACCATTTACAGTCATTAAATCTGCTGCCAGACAATGTAATTAATATCGACAATCAATAAGAACAATGGTATTCATTGGTGTTTAACTGTAATGCTTCATGTAATATGCAATATACAGTCGGCAAAAAAGAAAAGAAAAGAGAACATCCCCTATACATTAAAAAAATTGTATCAGGAAAAAAACAAAAATAACCATCTGACTAGAAATTATGTCATTTTCCATATCATTTTGAAAAGGCTTAAGGGTTCGTCTTCAGAATGAAATTGCACCAAATTCTGAAATTTTTAATTTGAACACTTAATTTTTACAGCATAACTGTCTTTATCTTGGTAAACTTTACCTTAGAATACCAAACAAGAAGTGATTCATTCAAACAGTTTAGGAATTATGTAGGTATAAAGTTTGAAACTCTTAATGTTAAACTCACTTTTTATCATTGAAAAATAGATTGCAGTGGTGTTATTGTTTTAAACATAACTCAAAACTACTTGTGGAAAGCGCTAAAATATTGGATTTGCATATTTGAATCTTTTAGAAATTGATTTCTGTTTTTAAAAAATAATTTCAAAATTATATTTTGAAGTTAATTTTCGGAAACAGTAAGAATTGTAACCTATAAATTATTTAACAGAAATCGGGTCTTAAAAGTGTCAAATATGCAAAAAACAAGAATTACTGGTCATTCTGCCAAGTAGTGTTTGATTTACACGTAAAATACTAATCATTTTAAAATTTGTTTTGCAGTGATTACATATGAATTTAGCATTAGGCGTTTCAAACTTTAAACCCCTATAATTCCTAAAATTCTTAACAAAATGACTCTCGTTTTGTATCGTAAGATACAATTTACCGCAAAACCCATATATGAAGACAAAACTAGGTGTACTTACTGAAAACTTCAGAGTTTGAAACAATTTCAGCATGAAGAAGTCCCCTACATTTTTTAAAAACATAAATTGAATGAAAACATAATTTCTAGTTGAATGGCTATTTTCATTTTTTCTGTGACTTTTGTTTTGGTCGATTGTACATATCTATTTTTATTTATTTTCAGGATAAGCCAGATTAGTTTTTGTAATGAAGGATATCAATTAATTGCTATCTCTCTTAATTAAGACAACTAAAGCGACTAATACACAAAATTTATCACTAAACGATGTGATTTAGCACCAATATTTTATAATCAAGATGTTTATTGTATAATCATGATGTTACATTCACCGCTAGCAATTTTATATATCAGCTAGTTTAGTTCTTGCAATGAAAGACAAATGATAACTGCTATTTATCAGTTTTCCTGTTGCATTTAAAAAAATAAGAATCAAGGTTTAGAAATTACCATCGACGGAACAGGATGTTGTGAAGCATTTTGAAGATTACAGGATCCTACCTTCAAAACAAATGTCATTGTGTCAGTATTGCTCCAGTGCGAATCAGTGTGCCACACATCCCAGTCCACAAGAAATGTAAACTTTGGATGACAATTTGTTGTTTTTCCAGTGTACAACAATTGTGGTAGAAGTAGGCTTCCAGAAAGGGAACATGCTAACAAAAGAGTCATCTCTCTTTTATCTTCCATGCTGATTATGGACGCTTGTTTTGAACTACCTTCTTCTAATGTGCATTCAGATGTACACACAAACTTTGTGTTTGTCTCATCAAAGTTAATGAACATCTCAGGAGTAACAACCTTTTTATCGATCACTATGAACACAGTTAATGAATTCGTCGCGAACAGCTGGGACGTCTGGGTGCAGTTTTCGTGCAGCTTTGGTTCCCTTTCTATGGACAAAGTTCATTCTTACCAGCCGGATTCTGGCCCAACTCGGGCTCAAATCAGAAGAGTTTAGTAGAGATGAATCGTTTGATTTCACAATTCCTTCTGCAGCTTCAATAACAAAAGTACAGTTCACTATTCCACCTTCAAGCTGCAATTTATGTATATATTTTTGAACACTTGCGTAGAAATCACCAAGTTTAAGGGGCGACTGCAATTACCATTGATAAAGTTGTTACATCGGCTTTAGCTTCTTTCGATGCTTGAATATACTGTTTCTTTATGCTGTGAATGGTTAATTCACTCACTGGCCTTCCCAGTTCAGAGGTGAAATGTTTCACTGTGCAGAATTTCCATTCATAGTAGCATATCGGCTAGTTTTTGACCTCAGCACTTTGTCGTATACTGCATACTGCCCACATTTTTCTTTCAAAGCAGTAGAAACTTCGGTATTAGAGGATATTATTTCTTTTGATTCAACAAAGGCGAAAGAATTTTTTTTTTTTTTTTGGGGGGGGGGGGCAAAAAGGCAAGATTGGCCGATTCAAAAATGTTTCAAATCCGACTAATGTAAAATAGTCAATCTGTTGCACTATTTTTTAATTAATAGTTTTTACAATTAATTTTAACTGATTAATTATAATTGATAGTTAAAAATAAAATAAATGATTTTGTATTACTAAAATGTTTCTTTGATATAACTCAGTAATTATTTAAAAGATTTACCAAGAACTTTACTGAAAAAAAAAAGAATATGTATTGATAACAAAAAAATCCTACAGTTATAATTGTGAAAAACACATTTGTTTAGAATGATAGAATGAAGTGATAGTTTAGTAAATAGAACATAGAAATTTTCAAAATAAAAGCTAAATAAAAATGTGATCTCTTAATTCTAAAAATTATGATAGTGTAATGAATGGGAAGTACTTTCAATATTTTATTAGCATGCGATAGAAAATAATTTGAACTTTATATTTCAATTAGAGATAATATCGTATGGAATTAACAACATACAATTTCAGTAATTCTAATTGTAAAACTAAAAAATACGCACTATAGAGGTACTGAAAATATTTGGAGGGGCCTCAAAATTTAATTGCGCCTGGGGCTCTTGAGTGCTTAATCCACCACTGATTGTGTTTTATAGGAATGTCAAGGGACTGACAGGAACATTTGAATTATCCACGATTTCAAATTATACACGTTCGAATTATTCAAGTTTGACTGTACTATTTTTACATGAATTACACATCACACTGAATAAAGCAAACCAGTCATACCTTTCTTATCAACATTCCCTGTCGAGTGGTTTCCACTGTCCAGCCATGTTGATAACTTCTTCGAACTTTTTGCAGCCTCCAAGTTTCTTCTTTTTAGAGTCTGTCTTTTTTATTTCCACTTGGCTGGTGCCAAATTCGTTTCATAATATAAACTATTATGAGCAACACGTATACGTGACGCATAAGATGCTCAGAATTCTCGATTATTCCCACCAGTTATTTTTTATTGTAAGCTTCACCTTTTTTAATGACAGCATTTCTGCGATTCAATTAGGCAAAAATTTCTGTTTTGAAAAACCGGTGGTAAAAGATTAAAAATTCTGTAAAAGACGCTCGTCACGAAGGGGTTAAGTAATAAACTATCGTACTATCACTACTATGCGACTCTCAACTGCTCTGACAGTTCGATATTGATGAGCAGTTAGTAAACGAATGACTCATCATGAATAGCACTAGCTCACTGCACGTCCTAGCCTGCACTTGACTCATCACTCGGCAGGCACATGGCGCGACATGACACATTCGACTCGACATTCTGCTGTCTGCTCTAGAGATTCTTTTGCATGCGAAGCGTATGGAGTATTTAAACGGACACGTAAAAACATTTACTCTAGCACTTTGATGGATTTTTTTTATTATTAACATTTAGCTAGGTGCTGGGTATTTTATAGGAAGTTAGATTAGATATTAAAATACAATAATTTTTTAACCATCAGTTTGGGGCCCCGGGGCAGTGCCCCGGCGGTAGTTACGGGCTGGAAACGCTGAACCATTTATATTATTTTAAGTGCAAACGTGTTAATGTTCCGCAATTGCTTCAAGTTTTTTTTTTACCATAAAACTACTTTTAATAATTTAATTTTTCCTGAAATCCTCTACTTTCTGAATTCTTTATTTAAAAAAAAATTCCTCTTACATATGATTTAGTTTTTTAAAAAGTAATCGCTAACATGTACCGTAATTTCCGGCGTATAATCCGCAGATCAAACAATTATGTTTAGACACAGAAATTTTATTTAATAATTGAAGTAAAATATTTACAGCGATCTAGTGTGTTCCATAATATAAAATAAAATTTCTGGGTCGAAACATAATTGTTTGATCTGTGGATTATACACTGGAAATTACGGTAATCAGGGTATACATTAAATATTAAGTAATTAATAAAGGCTCCAATTCTAATTTTTATAATAACAAGTGAAAAATCAGTAAAAATTATGTAATTGTGTTATGTTGGCACAAGCATATAAATTTAGTTTTAGTTTTATCAAAAAAAAAAAAAAAAGTTTTTTAGGTATTAAATGTTAAATACATGGATATTTTTTTTATTTATTCATTTTCTTTTTTTAAATAAAAAAAATTCGAAAAATTTGAAAATTCTTCGTTTTTACTTTCCAAACGTTCATGAAACAGTTCCAAAGGGCATAAACATCATATCGTTGATAGAACCTGCTATGTATCAAGTATAAAATTTCTTGAATTTTCTTAAGCGACTTTCGCATTCTGTCGACCTAGTTTATATATTGATAGTTTTTATCTATGTAAGTTGCGAGTGTTACTGTAGGACAAATTTATGATATTTTCAAATCAATAGATCAGATTCATTTTTTTCCCTATTGGCCTATGTATCGACGGCCGACTTAGCTTTTCCATGTGTGGGTAAGGTATAGTATATGTCCAACATTTCCGGCTCTGCAGACAAGATACATACAGACCGACTTGCTTTTTCCATATGATTGTAAGGGTGTAGTGAAATGCATTCTGAAGACAAAGTCCTGCCAACCAGACATTTTTTCGATTTTTTTTTTTTAATCGGCCTATTGACATACTACAGAGACACTAATTAAATCTGCTGATAAGCTGACTGAATCCTTTTACCAAACATTGGGGGGGCAGCTGCCCCCCCTACCCCCCCGCTCGCTACGCCCCTGAACAAAGGACTTAGCGTTTCTTGCATCCAGAAGTTCTAGCGGTGGTGCCGGTGCTATAGGAATTTTCTCTCCATTGTCCGCCAACTTGAACAGGTATTCCCACATTTTTTATGGCACTGATGACACGTTCTTTCTCCTCAATTTTCTATCTCGCACTCACAGGCATGGACGGTCCGAATCCAATAAAACCGAAAAGGGTGGGGTGATTACACTTTGGGAGGAAAAGGGGGGTTCAGAAATCCCTAGTTTGATAAAGAGCATGTGGAAAAAAGAGATTAAGAAAAGAAACTTGTTTGGGGTGGAATGTGCGTGTCGAGCCATGGTCAATAGGGTGGGCCGAAAAAATATTTTTTTTTTGATTCGCTATACCGCGGAAAACTTTGCTTTAGGGTTGCTTAGTAAAATAAAATGAAAAAAAAATTATTAAATTTTAATTTTAGCGGCAGAGCTGCTCAAACAAATTTTTTGGAAAGCAATAGTTTTCTTTATTTTTTAAAAGCTATAAAAGAAAAAATCCGCTATAGTGAAAAATCTTTAAAAGAAAGATATAAAAACAAATTTTAATAAAAAAAGAAGCAAAATTACTTCATTTGAGGTAGCGCAAAGCATTTAAAAAATCCTTAGGTTAACGCAATCAAGTTGTATTCACTGAGTGAATGTTGGCCGTGTCTTTTTTTCTGTTTTGATTCGCTATACCGAAAAAAACTTGTGTCTAGGGTAGCTAAGTAAAATGCAAAAACAAAATAAATAAAATTTTACTTCTGGTGGTAGCGCAAAAGGCCTAAAATTTGAGAAAAAAACGCGTTTTAGGCCAAATTTTAGGCCTTTTGCGGTACCACCAGAAGTAAAATTTTATTTATTTTGTTTTTGCATTTTACTTAGCTACCCTAGACACAAGTTTTTTTCGGTATAGCGAATCAAAACAGAAAAAAAGACACGGCCAACATTCACTCAGTGAATACAACTTGATTGCGTTAACCTAAGGATTTTTTAAATGCTTTGCGCTACCTCAAATGAAGTAATTTTGCTTCTTTTTTTATTAAAATTTGTTTTTATATCTTTCTTTTAAAGATTTTTCACTATAGCGGTTTTTTTTCTTTTATAGCTTTTAAAAAATAAAGAAAACTATTGCTTTCCAAAAAATTTGTTTGAGCAGCTCTGCCGCTAAAATTAAAATTTAATAATTTTTTTTTTCATTTTATTTTACTAAGCAACCCTAAAGCAAAGTTTTCCGCGGTATAGCGAATCAAAAAAAAAAAAAGTTTTTTTCGGCACACCCTAATGGTCAAAGTTGATAAGTACCAGGTGTTGTTTTTAGTGTGATTGGGAGAGAGAAGGACGAACTTTTTGGACAAAAGGAAGTTTCTTAAAATGCCTTATGTAAAAGAGGTTCTATATAGGTAACTTCGGGATTTTTCAACTTTTGGTTCGCCAAATCAGCGATATCTTCATTTTCGTGAAAATTATGGCTCGCGAAAATAAGTGCTTTTACAGTAGTACATTCCAGTCGAAGATGATTTCCCAAAAGATAAAAAATGAGAAAATAATATTTAAATTAAATAAAACCAATGGAAAAAAGTTTCTTTACCAAATCATTTGTAAAATAATATCATAAAGAAGAATACAAAAACAAAACTAATATATTATGTTAAATCCCTATTATAAACCCCCATTTTTTAAAAGCAAAACAATTAAATTTAGAAAGTAGGCTTATGGTCAAGATTTTTAAAAAGTCATACAAAAAAAAGGCTATCCAGATTATAGGAAAATGACTAGACTCACAATACTTTTGAAGCTATATATTTTTATCAAGCTTCTTCTAATAAAAATAACATAAGCAAAAGAGGAAGGTTACATAATCAGTATAATTACTAAACATCATTTAGAAGTTCTACAGGGAATATAAATGGGCAAAACTTACCTTTAGGCAAGTGGACAAAGAAACTGTCACTGTTTTAAAAATCTTGCTATAACTTTTGAATAAAATTTTAAAAAAATAAACGACCTGTAATAACAAAGAATCATGTTATGAGTATATCAGAAAATTACACAAGATTTTTGAGAAAGAAAAATTCAAATTCGAATATTCAACAACGTTGCTTAAAAGAAACATGTGAAAACCTGAAATATTTCAAAATGAATAGCATAAAGACAAGGGATCTACCACTTCACCAAATTTCAAAGGAAATGCTAGATTCGTGTTCATGCCTGTTGAAGATTATTTTCAAACAGACAAAAAATGAAAAAAAACGAAATTAAATGGAAGAAATATAAAATTACAGAAAGACATTACCAAATCACTTGTAAAACAATATCATAAAGGAGAATAAAAAGACAAAACAAACATATTACATAAAATCACGATTATAAACCCCCACCCCTTCTCTTTTTCAGAAACAAAATCAGTTAACTATAGGATGGACACTTGTAATTTACATTAAAAAACATATATACAAAAAACTGGTTTTATTAAATTAAAAAAAAGTATAAATACAGAAGTGAGAATCTTCAACATTTCAGCAGATTTCCACATAAAAAACCCCATTTAAATCATCCCTAAAATGTTGCTTCTATCCCACAAAAGAAATTTTGAACTCTCTATTTTTCTAAATTAACTCTATTTGTTAATTTACTGAAATAATAAATAATCAGTCATCTAAATACCCCCTCAATTATGCTTTTCTCTCTGCTCTCCCCCCTATGGTAATAAAAATAACCTTTGGAACTATTTATTTTTTAATCTGTTTAATATTCCATAGTAACAATAAATAAATAATTTATGATCTAAATTATCCCTTCCTCCAAAAATTTCTGCCTACCTGCATCTCGCCCCCCCCCCCCCTACTAACACACATCAAATCTCATCTTTAAAATTCTTTGCAATTTTTTTTCTGCTCTGTTTGTGATTTTGTCGTAAAAATAAATACCGTAATTTTCTGCCTATAATCCGCAGTGGCACATAGTACACGGGTGTCAATTTCATGATATTTATAAAATACATTGTATAATCCACAGTAGTGTATAATCTGCAAGTGAAATATTCACTTTAAAAAAATTCACAAGATGTACAGGACTAACATTTAGCCATAAGGAAAAAAATATTGAATCTAGTGTAAAACATTTTAATTTATATTTTTTATATTTAGTACTAGCTGTTAGTACCCGTGACTTCGTTCACGCAACATTAAAAGAAGAATAAATACATTAATTAAGCAAAATATATCACTCTTGATAATTAAAAACGTAAATAATTAACTAACTCTTTATCACATTTCATAGGAAACAATACGGTATTTCTTTGTTATAGGGATCTTGACATAACTCAGTCTTAAAAAAGTGAAAATTTGTACCAAATAATCGCGAAAATGAAAATGCAACCAATTCAAAAGGGAGGGCCAAATAAAATCGTGGAAATTGATGAATTGGATAAAAAAAAATGTCAATTTTACCTGATAAACCATTTTATTTTTAACGCTTTTCTGAAACGTTTTAACAACCGTCCTTCAAAAATAATTAATTGGAAATATTATATGCTTTTTCTTTAAATTAAATTCTGCCTCCTTGATTTAATGTATAGCTGAAACAAATCTTGTTTTCTAAAAGACAATATGTTGACAGACGATTTTTGTTCTGCAGAAAAAAATTGATTCATGAAGTTTGAATGTGTGAAAATATGTTTTTACCAGTGGACCCGTGCGAGGATTTTGCACTGCAGTTTAATATTTTTATTTTTAGATCCAGATTTAGACTTCTACTGAAAAATTAAGGATAAAAATATCTGATCTGTAAACAACGTTAGTCAAGCCAGAATATCATTTCATTTATTCCTAACAGTAAAATCTATATAGAAAAAGTCACACACGAGAGAAAAAGAAAAAATTGTATTTTAACTGCATGAGAGGATGGCGTCATTTTCTTCGGGAAAAACACAGGAGAAACAAAAATAAATTGAAATACACTTAAATTGTAATTTAATCTATTATAACAAATCATACCTTTTATGCTACATGTATACCACTGCTTCGATCGATCAATAATATATTTTTCTTGTAAACATTTGAATTTCAATTTTGGTTGTTAATCATAAATATAAAATAAACCCGTGAGAAAACATCACATTTTATTTCTTTTGTACTATTTATTGTTTTTTTATAACCATTTTTGAGGATCCTATAATGTGGTATTTTATTTTTCTGGCAACACTAATTTGAGGTAAATCTTTCATTTCAATTATGAAAACAATGCCGATTTAATTTTTAATTAACAGCAATTTTTAATCGAAAAACATGTTTCAGGAAAATGTAAGTGTGCTATCTCAGAAGCCTGTCCAAAATCCTTTTATATGGTATCTCATTCGTCGTTCTGCATTTCGTATTTTCTTAAAAAGAAGGATGTTAACAGGAGAAATAATATATACGATCTTTCGGGTAATTTACTGAAATCAAGATTTTGTTTTCACCATCTATTCAAATTGAAAATAAATTCTGTTTTCAATTTTAATGAGAAAATGGCGTAAAAAATATATTGATCCATTTTATTTCTCATTTTCTATCCACAAATATGGAGTAATTTACTTGCCGTTTTTAGAGAAACTTTGTTAAAAATTTACAATAGTAATAATAATAATAACATATTGGAATCTAATTAAATTTTTTTAATTCTGAGAGTTTGTGTGACATCCTCGGATCAATGATAACCGATGTTAAGTAAATCGCGTTGCGTCCAATAGTCTAAGAGGAGTAGTTTCGAAATACAAACAGACGGTCAGATTTTAATATAATAGATTTGTGTTCATTTTACTTTTCTTAAAATTATGATGTGATTTTAGCAGAAAAATCTCATCTGTATATAACTGATAATCATGCTTAATAATTAGTATAGATAACAAAACATTTAAAATTTTTGTTATAAATATGGATGGCATGAAACTCATCTACTTTCTATACTTACTGATCCTTGTGTTATTAATGTAAGGAATTAATTCACACTCATTTTAAAACATATTGGAAAATTCCCATTGGAAAATGAAGTCTCTTTTTCCCCAGAGAAATCCCTTTTTAATGACATAATTCTTGTTAATTTTCTTTTCCAGGCAATTAATTTCAATACTGGCATAAATTTCAATAATCGTGTTACGTTCGATAGTTTAGGAGTAGTTGCGAAATACAAACACATGGTCAGATTTTAATATAATAGATTCATGTTCATTTTCCTTTTCTTAAAATTATGATGTGATTTTTAGCAGAAAACTCTCATCTGTATATAACGGATACTCATGCTTAATAATCAGTATAGTTAAAAAAAATTTCTATTTTTTGTTTTAAATATGGCGTGAAACTCATCTACTTTCTATACTTAATGATCTTTATATTATTAATGTATGGAATTGATTCACGCTCATTTTAAAACATATTTGAAAATTCACGTTTCATTTACAATATGATGACGCCACTTTTTCCCCAGAGAAATATCTTTTTAATGATATAATTCTTAAATTCGTGGTTGTACGCTGTGCAGTAAAGTGATAATTCATATCCTTTGTATTTATATAATTCTTTTTAATTTTCTTTTCCTGGCCAAGACTCCCTTATCATAGATCAGACTTGTCAATCTGGAGAAAGTCTATAGGAGAAAATGTCTGCGGTAATTGCCAACTTATTCATTGACTTTCTCTGGAAAGTATCGCCGCCTGGTGGATACTACCGATACTAGTTCATAAGCAAATGCATAGAACAAATGGAGCTGTGAAAAAATTTCGTGTTATTTCGTGTTGTAAATACTCTTATTACCATGGAGATCATGCCTATTACTGATGATTGATGGCGCTAGTAGCAGGACAACCATACAGTCAAAGGAAACTTGCTGATTGTGAGGCCTGATACTATGATAAGAAGGCCTTGTTCCTGGCAATCATGACAAATTTTAGCAGAAAACTCACATCTGTATGTACTGATATTCAAGCTCAATCCATCTCCGTATCGATAAAAAATGTTTCAGTGTTTCATCTTAAATATTACGTCCATTATCTATCTACTTTCATAGTACTATATACTGATAGTTATGCTTCTCTTGTATTATTAGGAATATTTGAAAATACACGGTTTTATTTATGACATCACATTTGTCCAAGCCAAGGAGGATCCTTTTCATATTTCCATGGTCCAAGTGAAATCTTTTCTTAATAATATAATTATTATTCATTTTTCTATCTAATTATATCACAGTCTTTGACAGAAAATGTCTTCTCATTGTAACTGATATTCGTACTTCATGTATAACAACAAATACTCCATATTTGCTTTCAAATATCATGGCAATTCATCATCTTTTCAATTCCTTTGAATTTTCATTTTTTACGTGAAAATCGTTTAATTGAAAAGTAATTGTTGAGGGAAAATTACTATTCCAGGTTTTGTATTTATTGGCAACGGTAATGCTTAGCAATGTAAAATGATTAATTAAATTTTAAAGGAAAAAATGTCCATTTATTCTTTATGAAAATAACAAAATTTTGAATTATTGAGAAAAATATTTGAATAAAATAAACAAAAACCAGCCTATGTTCATTTACGGTTTATAACCAACCTATATGCAAAGATACAGGATAATTAAATTCTCCATTTTGATGCTGGCTTCAGCCTAACATTTGCACACAATTGGATTTATAATATTATTAGGATAACACTTTATGAATAAATAAATATTAAATAAAAAATTGAAAATTCAGTATAAAGATATTTGCAATTCTATTACACATAAGTAAGAATAAATTTGGAATATTTAATTTACTTAATATAGAAATTATAATAAAATAAGCTAATTACTTAAATATATATTTAAATAAAATATAAAATCTTTGTACTATTTTTTTTGTTACTTATTTTTATTTTAATATGCTTTTGTAGATAGTAGTGGTCAAGGAAGATACAGATATTTCCTCCATGCTTTTAACATTTGCAGTGATGGCGCCATCTACCTAACTACAAGAGAAATATCGAAAATCAAGCAAGCATCATTCCAGAATACACTAATATTATATTTCCTGATAAAAAAAATTTCAAAATGAAAAGATGGTTTAATTTAATCAAAGGAATTCATTTAAAAGTTGCACTGTTTTTAATTTAAATTAAAAATAAAATAAAATTCAGTACAAAGATATTTGCAATTCTATGTACACATAAATTTGAAAGATTTACATGACTTTGTATAGAATTTATAATTAAATAAGTTAATTACTTTAACATACGTTTAAATATAGATTTAATGAGTTGCACTGTTTTCAATTTAATATTTATTCAAAAATTATAATAATTAAAATAGAAACTTACCCATTATGTTACATCACAAACTTGTACAGCAAAAATATAAACAATACTTAATAATTTATTATATAAACGTAAAATATCAGATACTCTTAATAATAAAATAATTTATTCAAATCTGTCATAATCAGTATCCAATTTGAACAATTTTAATAATTCTTCTGGTAAATTTGTTTCATTCTCATTTACACAGTCATTATCACTAGAGAAGTCATAGACAATTTCATCGACTATTTTAGCCTTTTTAAAAAAGCATTTTTAATTGTTTTCAAAGAAAGTTCATGTCAAGCTTCCTTTAGCCACTCGCATATTTTTGTGTATGAGTGGAAAAATGCATTGTTTCGTGGAGCTGTGAAGTCCTTCGGCCATCCATTTTTCCCATAAGTTTCACACTTTACTTTTAAATTATCTATTTACTACAACATTGAGCGGTTGCAAAATCTTTGTTAGACCAAAATGGTATAATGGCAAGTTCTGCTTTAGCAGATTTGCACACACTTTTCACCTTGTCATTAATGTGCGCTCTCACAGAATCTATGATTAATAATGCACATGGATTGAAAAATGCATCTTTTCTTTTTCTATAAACAGTATTTATCCAGGGTTTCATCATGTCTTTGTTCATCCATCCTTTTTTCGACAGCTCGGATTTCCACTCCTTTTGGAAAACTTTCTTTGGGTATTGTTTTTCTTTTGAATATTATCATTGGTGTTGATTTTGTCCTATCTGCCGCATAAGATTACATTACAGTGAAAGCTGCTTTTTCGTGTCCCGTTGTAGTTATAGAAATGCTTTCCTTTCCCCGAGAATCAACAGTATATAATTGTGAAGTTATACTGTTTTTCTATTTTAAATATCTTTTTATTTTGTCACTTTATTAAAATAATTCATACTTCGCTACGATCGGCCATTAGCATCCCCCCCCCCATAAATATCATATACAATTTTAATACCGTGTAAGCGCCCCCCACTGATTATTTAAGATTCTCTGTCATGTTTAGTGGGGCGGATTAACGGGATTTTACGGTAGTTTGCAGGACAATTGAAACATAACGGTACTTCATCCATATTAATTATTTCCTTTGGGCTGATATTTTTTCTTCAAGAAGTTTTTTCACATAATTTAGGAAATCCTCAGCCTTTTGTTCCCAATTTTCTGGCAATTCTTGCCCTACAGTTGTACGAGCCCATACTGAAAGACGATGTGGCTCCACCTTAAAAACTTTCTATATTGAGTTTTCTGGCCATAATCCGAGCTATGCCCCTTATCTTCACAGTTGACACTGATAGACCCTTTTCTCGTTGACTCAAAATCCATGCATGCAAGTCATTTTCAAGAACTGGCTACACTACATGACCTCTTCTATCCGCTCAGTGATTTCTGTCCATATTTTGAAGCTTCTCTTCACTTTTCTGCCGAAGTCTTATATTGGATTTGTCGATGTTAAACATCCTTCCTGCTTCCCTATTTCTGAATTCCTCTGCTTTCTCAATTATTTTAAGCTTTAATTCAGATGTGTAACTAACATGTATATGCTTTGCAGCACAAGGCATTTTGCTCTAAGCATGTATCAAATCAGCCTCAGTCAGGAAAGGAAATAACAGAGAACAACGTGTTTCTTGTAGTGAAGAATCTGTAAGAGCACATGAAAATGATTCTCTACTTTTCCCTCTACAGGGATTTCTTCCCCATTGTTTTGTTATCCAGGATAAAGATTTTGTACTCAAATAACCCCGGCATCCTTGACTGAAAGGGACTATTCTCATCACATAAAACAATTAATCTGGCGAATATGTATTAGGTAGTGCCATCTGTTGGTTTTTAAGGAAGAAATTTGTAAATTTGCTCAAAAAATTATGCTTATTGACATTTACAAAGATATAAAGTGGGAAAAAAATTGCAGATAATCTGCTGTGACATATAATCTGCATTACAAGAAAAATAAAGTTTTTTAATGTACAACCTGCAGATTATAGACAGGAAATTAAGGTAAATAATTATCAAATTTATTCTCCCTTCTTAAAAAATACTTTTTTTCTTCTTTTGGCCCCACCCAGCACACACAGTTTAAAACCTTAAAAAATATATGTATTTCTTTTTGGTCTATTTATAAATTTCATGTAAGAATAATTGCCCATTTTTTAAAATTCATATCTGAGCTAGTGTAGTTACTAGATCATTATAGAAAGATATTAAAAAAAAATCCCCACTTGAATATGTATAGTAAAGGCATGGTGATGGTTTAAAATCAAAATATGCCTAAACATGCTTGCATTTAACTTAATGACACTTAAAAATATGAAGATTAACATGAACAACAATTTATCAAAGCAAATTAAGTGACAATCAGAGTTCCAAAACTAGCCGAAGAAAAAACAAATAAAAATAATATTAATCAACAATAACAACTGGCATACATGAATTTCTAGAAATATAAACATTTTGTTTATTTCAATAAAATAAAGTGAATAAAGGCAGCAGTCATTTCAGCTTGAGGCAAAATTTTTTTCTTCGACAAATTTATAAATCCAAATTTTGTGTTCTCTTGAAATGGGCTATTTCTCTTGAATTTATGTATCATACATAACATCAAAGCAATTATACACTCCTACAATTTATTTACATGTAATTACTAAATTGATAAAGACAAATAGGAACTCTCAAATAATAAATAAGAAAATAAAGAAACAGATAATGATAAAAATAAAATCAAAGTCACGGGAAGGGACGACCACCTTTTCCTAACAAAATCACTGAATAAAGCATAATGTCAAGTAATGGATATGGATGAAATTGACAATCAAAATAAACAACTCCTATGACATTATAAGTTATTGTAATCAAGAAATTGAGAGATTTTTGTTGATATCAATAACAAACAAACAAACAAAAATTGAGCTATAAAAATTACTCTTGTAGGTAATATTTAATCAAGAATTAATAATAAAATTGAATAGCTGGGAATACATGTGTCTGTGGTCTCCAAATAAAAAATTAACAAAAAAAGGCAAAATTTGGCAATCAATTAACTTAGATCTATTTCAATTTCAAATGTACATTAATATGCTTAAAAATGTATCATTAAAACTGATTCAATTATTAAATGATGTAACAATTATGTTTTCTAATAGAGCAATTACTTTTAAAACTTTAAAGCATCAACTTTTTAAAAGTGCCAGTAAAATCGCTTATATACTGGGTGCGTCATAAGTTCGTGCAAACTTTAAAAATGACTTTTTAAAGTTTGCATAGTAAAATATAATGATTTTTCATAATAAAAGAAGTAATGCTCGGAAAATTTTTCAGTTTACGTGACTATGATCAGAAGTATTTTGGATTTTTTTCCATGTATAATAAAAAATTATTCCAAAAGTAACCGATAGAGGGCACTCACATGTCATACTGAGGCGTTTTATGCAAATCAGGCTCGCAATAAACCACCTGGTTGAAATGGATTCATCATTCAATCTCGGCAGTATGCTATCGTTACCAAATCGAGCGCTGATGGTTAAACTTTTCTACAAGAATGGTGAATCTACAACTATTGCATTGCGAAAGTTTCGCATGGAGAAAGGTCTTGAGGCGCAAAAAAACACTATTTCATTGAATGGGATACTCAGTTTAGTACGATGTTTTGAGGAAACAGGGAGTTTGCCTGATTTGCATAAAACGCCTCAGTATGACGTGTGAGCGCCCTCTATCGGTTACTTTTGGAATCATTTTTTATTATGCGTGGAGAAAAATACAAAATCCTTCCGATTATACTTGCGCAAACCAAAAATTTTTCCGAGCATTACTTCTTTTATTATGAATTTTTAAAGTTTGCACAAACTTATGATGCACCCGGTATATAGAACATTATTTATGATAAAAAATCTGTAAATTTAAATAATTGTGTATATGTAGTATTTTCATAATTAAAAAAACTGCCTTCATGGGAACAGAGGCCCCTTAACACAGAAATCATTAATTTGAAATTTTATCTTCAACATTGAAAAAAATGTAAATTTTAGAGTGTTTTGAAAGTAACCAGAAGAAGGGATTTTTAGGGGATTCAGATTCAGCGCTTCCCAACCTTTTTTCATTCACATATTCACTTAGGCTTTTTGTTTCGGAGTACCCCCTATTTATCATAACCACCCACCCACTCCTCTCCTCCCCCTCATATTATTAAAATTTTCATCTCCCTTGAATGAAAATCCATATTTCAAAAAATATTCATTATTATATTTTCTATTCATTAAGGAAGCACTGATGTTTTCAGTATTATTTAAAGTATTATAAAGCATAATTATTCAGTATTTATCAGTTATCAGAGCAGGCCTATTAGCAGCTGCACTCTGGTTCTCTTGCAATTCTAAATAATCAGATTGTTTCCAAGAACTTGCAGCTACCGAATCATCAGGTTGAATTTGAATCGCAGTTACAGTACTCTTAAGAGTTCCAGATATCAACAAGTTATCCATTTTAAATATTAAACTAAAACATTCAAATAATAAGTAAACACTTCAAATTAAATACTCATTAAAAGGAAGGAAGCTTTTCAATTAATATACGTTAGTAATACAACTCTGCCTACTTGAAAATAAAAATAAGAGCTTCCTTTTTAACATGTTTTAAAATAAAACATTAAAACCAGAAACTTCGGCCTGATTTAGATTTTTTGTAATTATAATTAAAAACGGAAATAAATAAGGCGTTTGAAAAGAACATTCTACAATAATCAATGGTAGTTTTCGCGAAGATTGGGGAAATATGTAAGTACACACGATATATAATTAGCGGTGGGCGGAGCTAGTGACATGGAATTATCAATGAATTATTAGGTCTAGTGGTTTTTTACCCTCATTTTGAGCGAAAATATTGGAGTTACGCATGAGACTAACTTTGTAATCCAAAACTATAACCTTTCTTTATATGTTTTCAGTTAAAACATTTTTGTGATTTCCGCCATTATCGATATTATTTTCACGTACCCCCAGGGGTACGCGTACCCCAGGTTGGGAACTGCTGAGATAGATGATAATTTTTTTAAATCACCAGGGTCATACTGCAGATCAAAGAGACATGTTTTCCGAGAGCTGTATACTTCCAATAAAAGAATTTTCTGGAAAAGACAAAGGTTATAGAAGCAGTGTAATAGTCAAAAAATTAAATCATGCCCTTTTTGGTAATAAAAAAAGTCTACTCAGCATATTTAATGTCGATCTATCTTATTTACAAAGAGAAGGGTGAGCAATTGCCCCTGTCTGAGATTCAGACTTTCATGTACTTAGACTTATTTGAATGTTTTCAATTGTTTTTAACAATAAATTAATAATTTAAAAAAATTGGAAATAAATGATAGCAGTAAAAAATATAGCCCCTAAAATTACCTGTGAAAAATTAATGTGACATGTTTATGTGATATAATATAGAACTTTCACGATCTTAACTTTTTCCTATTAAAGTCATCAGGTTTGATTAAAACATGTTTTTACAAATAATGTAAAGGAGTTCAGAGTTTTGTTATATTTTCAAAAGTTAGGCCTCAAAAGTTACGCACGAAAGGCCATTCGCATAATTTAGATCTTTATAGTCAGTTAGATATAGAAATATTTACATACAATATCTTTAAAGACAAAAGCTGTGTGAATCTCAAGTACAACTTACTGTATATGTCTACTTAAATAGAAAAATTCAAACTCAAATGTACAAACTACATAATGGAAAAGGAGACGTCCAACACTAACGATGACGATGAATACAGAAGTTCGATTTTTATCATGTATTCAAATTTAGTTTAATTAACTCTGAAAAAATACTCTTTCACAAATTTTCTAGGAATCACATTGGTAACTGAAAACTGACCAATCTCATATTTGACTATGGTAAGTTGCACAGAACAGACCCTTTGAATAATCTTATTGAATCCAAATATGAAAACATGTTAGAAATCGAACAGTTCTAATCATCGTCATCGCTAATCGCGTCGGGATTTGGCATCTTCTTTGCGTTGTATGTAGAAGTAGTACATTTGTTTTTTATATTCAAATATTTAGAAAAATAAGCTTTTACTTTGGATTCACACAGCTTTTTTCTTTAAAGGTATTGTATGTAGTAAATATATCTGTGTTTAATTTGCTATAAAATATAAAATATTGTGATAGCTTCTTTGGTGTATGCAGGCCTAATTTTTAACTGTATAATTATTTATAATTTTTTTTTTCATCGAACCCGATTTTATTAGAAAAAAATGAAGATCCTCAAGCTTCATACTATATAGCATTAACATGTGATTAAATGAGATGCGGAATATTAAGTAAATACGGTAGTGTCATTTCATATTTCACTTTTTTTTAATACACATTTTGAAAAGAATATTTTTAGTGTTATACCTCATTTATTAGTAATTATTATCATATTAGTAAAAACAAATGAAAACATTCAAATAGTAAGAAGAAAGTAAAAAACCAGGATAATGATAAAAGAAAATCTGAAACTCGGAGGATGGCTGTCGCTCTCCCCTGCATTTCATAAATGAGTAGATAGATCGACATCTGTGAAGTAGTTTTTCTTATTACCAAAAAGGGCCTGATTTCTTTCTTTACTGAATGATTTTGTTACATTGCTTCTGTAATATTTGTTTTTAATAAAAAATTATTTTATCTGAAGGATAAAGTTCTCTGAACAGATATAATCTCTGTGATCTGCAGTATAACCATAACTTTCTTTGAAAAATGCCATTTTTGAAAATGATTGCCAATCTGAATCTCCCCTTCTCTCCCTCCCCGAAAAAAAAACATTTTTCAGTTACTTTTAAAACTGTATGTTGAATGTAATTATAATTGAAATGAAAATTCAGTTGAATGTAATTATGTAATTTGAATTTCTTTTGGTACTTCTCTACTATCCCGTCGAGCACTTTTCATAACAAAAAACTATCGCCAAACTGTAATGTCCAATAAATGGAAGAACGTTGCCATTGGAATATCAAAATAAATAAATAAATAAAATATGAGAATTTAAGGACACAATTGTTATTTTAATGAATGAAATAACTAATAAATCAGTAAAACCTAATGAAAAATACACGCAAATGTCGAATTAAAAACACTTGATGACATAATAAAAAACATACAATGCTTCTGGCATGAAGTCAATGGGACAGCATTTTTAGCGTTTAATCTTACATTACAGATAGTTTTTTTGTTATGAAAAGTGGTCGACGGGATAATAGAGAAGTACCTTTTTTTTAAATGTTGAAGATAAATATTTTAAACTAATAATTTCTATGCCAGTAAGCTCTGTCTCCTGAATCCCCCCCCCCTCCCCTGCCCCTGTAACACAGCATTTTATCATAAATAATATACGATATACACAGATTTTTAGAGTTATGTACTTAAAAAGGAACCATTATAAGATCTGTCTGTCCGCCTGTCTGTCACAGCCCTTTTTCTCGTAAACTACGGGATGAGGAAAGTTCAAACTTGGAAAAGTTATAAAGTCTTTTTACCCATATATTTTTCGATTATTAGCCATTCACAAATATGTTTAGGAAAAATTTAGGGGGCTAATTAAGTTACTTGGAAAAAAAAAATCCTTTTGTATATTGTGTGGGGTATCGTGTGAAAGATCTCGTAATGTCAAACTCATATTTGTTTTACTTATAGGTATATTTTCATGATATCTTCAAAAATGCACTCCAAAAATATGTTCCTCCCCCCTCTATTTCCGAATCTTCTGAAACTAAATCTAATGAAAAAATTAGAGGTAGTAGGTGTTTTTCTTTAAACCTTGTGGGAAAACTATAGATTCCTAGGTAACATAGTTTTTGAGAAAAATGCATTTTTCTCTTACTGGCCGGCTGACTTTTCGGGCTGTCAGAAGGAGAGTTGATGGGCACTTGAGGTATGTATCGACGCAGAATCATCCAAGAATATTTGATAATAATTTTGGAAAAAAATATTGGTAATTAGCCAAGATATTAATTAACTAACTTGAAAAAAAAATTCTTTTTATATATTGTGTAGGATATTGTTCGAAAGATCTTGTAACATCGAATTCAAAAATATAATTGTTTTAATTTTAGGTATTATATTTTTAGAGATATCATGGAAAGTGTAGTGGAAAAATATGCACCCCCCCCCCTTATTTCTCAATTGTTGTCCCAATTTTCAGTCTTATTGCTTTACTGGAGTACCTTTTTAAATAAATGATTTTACTACTACATCATATTATATTTTTAGCCAGACATTCCATCATCTTTATTTATTTCATGCCCTCATTAATACTTACTCCTTGTTTAATTAGTTTGTTCAATTTAAATCGCAAGTATCTTTCCCTCAATACATCATTCATTTGCAGCCATTTGAGCTGGCCACAATGCTGTAACTTGCCAAGAGATGGTGTCAGGCATCCAGAGGAGTTTCCGGATAATACATGTCATCACTCTCAGCGAGGGGGATATATTCTTTTACACTGCATGCTTCGCTGGCTTCATGGCAGTATAATGGGAACAACCAGCAATAATGCATGGTTAAGCATCTTGTTTTTTTTTTTATGTTTTATGGCAGAGGTTGCCTCAACCTAAGTATGGATCAAGTCCCGCAGTGGCGCGGGCGGTAAAGCTCGGCTCTCGTAAGATCGCCGAAAGCCAAGCAGCATCGACCACGGTCAGTGCTTGGGAGGGTGCATCGTCTATCCTATCTCGTCTGCCTCTGCTGTGGGACCGTGTACATTAATGGGAGCTGGTGCACGTTAAATCTGTTCGTGGCTCCAAAGTTCTCCAAGTTCTGTATAAGCGCTACCTCTGGGGGTGCCAATCCAGATGCAGGTCTCTCATTTGGAATTGGTTCAAAATTAGGAGACCTAGGGGGATAGTACAATAGACCTCTGGTCGCAGTGCTTTGGCTTTCGAGCCTCCCCCCCCCCCCAGTAATACAGTAATACAGTAAAGTATGGATCAACTCTGTAAAATATTTTCCTGTATTTTTATAATGGAGTGCAGATAATATGAAGATCTACATACTTTGTTGAAATAGCATAAGTATTTCCAGGCAAGGCATCAAAGTATCCGCAGTTAATGGCGGTGATGTTTTGTTTTCATTTCTAGAATGGTAAAATGCACTGTGATGGATAGACCATATTCAAATGATTGCTGGCTGTCTTTATAGTAAGATTTTATTAACACTTGTTTTAGGATGGTTAAAGTTTCATATAGTTTTTTAAAGGACCGGTTATTTTATAGGATAGACATTGTTTTGTCAAGTATGTTTTATCATGGCACAGAAATATCAAATATTCTTTTAGGCCTTTTGATGCAACATCATCTCTCTTTTAAGCAGTTTCGCATCTCATTCATTAATTAAAGTAACAGTTGCATTTGTTTTATTAAAGGTTTAATATTAATTGAGTTCATAATGTTTAATATAATATAAAGTCTAATTCATGTTTTAGTTATAGTTAATAACAAATATTAATAGTGTTAAAAGTAAATGCTTATCTTTAATCTTAAAGTAAATTAAATATAAACTGGATGTTAATTTCAAAGGTTTTTTTTCAACATTCAAAGATGCAATTTTCTTGTTTCATGCACTTTGAATGTTTACAATGGTTTTGAAGCCATATGTTTAGATATCCTTTTGGCTCCAGTGTTCATCACCATATTAGTTTTGGGTCAAAGGTTGTAGTGAAAAATGAATCACAGTTATAAACATAATTCAGATTCTATATTTGGCCTATTTATTTACTGTTGTGGTTGCAGAATTGAGTAAAAGTTAATCTGTGATATACTTTATATTATTAATAAAAGTTTGCTTGTGTTTTAATCTGATGTTTTAATCTTTTTATCCCTACACAAACTTCATAAATTGCTTTTTACCTTTCTCCTTTTTAGCCATTGCATATAAAGCATTAACTTGCTTTTACCAAAATGGGTTTTCTTATTGGCATTTCCAATGTGCGTTTATCTTATCTGCTAATTTTAGATTTTATAGATTTGGCATTACTACGTAATTTGCCAACTCAGGATTATGGGCAGAAGCTGGCCCATTTGGTTAAGAGGTGTGAGGATTGCGCATGCCTCTTCTTGCTCTAGTAGCGCCCCCTTCTGGAGAAACGAAAGCACGCGGCAGTAGAACTCAGAACGTCAGCGGCGAAGAACGTCGTTTTGTAATATGAGAAACCAGAATTGGTTATGAAAATGGCCGTAAATGTTACCGGTCATGAATCTTGAAAAATATGAATAATCTTTTATGTTCATTTAATGTCGTGTGATGTACCTGTCTTCGTCATTCTTATGTCAACTTTATGTCAAGAATTAAACTTGTGTTCGTTGTAATTAGAACGGCCTGTTTCCTTTAGAACGCCCACACACATACGGAAGAGACATGACACTGGTGTCAGAAGTGGGATGAAAAACAGGCTGTATTACTGGATTACGGAGTGAAACATTATAGTGAAATATTATAGTGAAACATTATAGTGAAATATTATAGTGAAATATTATAGTGAAAGATTATAGTGAAGAAAAATTTTGGATAACCTATACAGAGGTAAGGTAAATTTTATTATTTAAGTATGGCCGATCAACTGACTAAACTTAAAAAAACTAGAGGGGTAATAAAAGCATCTATTACATCTATTATTAAAAAGATCGAAGATGCATGGGTTTTAGAATCGCCGAATTTGGTGGAATTAGAAGAAAATCTAGCTCAGCTAGAACAGAAAGGTATCGATCTTAAACGAGAAGATGAACAAATTTTAGCGTTAATTAATGATGAAAATGAAATCGAAAGAGACGCGAGGACCTCTATTGAATATCATGAAAAAATAACTTTATGGCGATTTAGAATTAATAAGAAATTGAAAAATAATAGCAAAAGCCAAATTTCCCCCGTATCTCACGCCGATAATAAGCACGCAGAATTAGTTGCGCAATCTGTTAAACTCCCTACATTAAAAATTGAGAAATTTTACGGCGATATAAGTAAGTTTCAAAACTTTTGGAACACATTCAAAATAGCAGTTCATGATAATGATTCACTGTCAAATATTCAAAAAATGAGCTATTTACAAAGTTATTTAGGTGGTAGTGCATATAATTCTATTTCCGGGTTTGCGTTATCAGATAAAAATTATTTGGAAGCTGTCCAAATTCTGAAACAACAATTTGGCCGAAAGGATCTCATTGTGACGACACACATAAATACATTATTATCTTTGAAACCCGTATTGAAAACAAATGATGTAATAGCTCTGCGAAAATTATTTGATACCATTCAATGCCAAATAAGAAGTCTCAGGTCTTTAGACATTGAATCAAATGGATTTGATAACCTGTTGACACCTATAATTCTTAAATCCTTGCCATATAATCTTTCGTTAGAATATAATAAACAATGTATAAAAAATTCTAGTGAATTGCAACCAAACATTGATGATTTGTTATTATTTATTCGTACCGAAATAGAGTCGAGAGAAAAACAAAATTATTTAACTGGCAATTTAGATAACCCAAGGTTAAAGCAGTCGTATAATAATGATTCCACTGCATTTCGTAAACAAATGTTCGCTAGTGATAGAATTAATTCTGAAGTATCTCATATTACCGCGGAAACCTTTTGTATATTTTGTTCTTGTAATAGTCATTCGACTGAGGAGTGCAATAAATTACCCGTTGATCAGAAAATAGCTAAATTAAAAGCACAAGGACGCTGTTTTTTATGCTTAAAGAAAGGTAAACACGTCGCTAAAGATTGTACCATAAAAGATAAAAAATGCACTAATTGCGGCAGATATCATAATGTTACGATATGTAGTTATTTACTTGGCAATGCCAATAAAGTTGATGGGGAAAATAATTCAAATTCAAATGAAAAAGCACTCACTGCTAGAGTCAAATTGGATGAGTTATTTAATTTGAAAACACCGCGAAAAGAAACGAAATTAATTAAAACATTACCGACGGTAGATATCGAATGTGGTAATAAAATATTACATGGCGTAGTAGATTCTGGAACTCAAATTTCTATAATAAAGACTAATTGTGTACCCGAGTACTTTAAAAATCCTTGTGGTACTATAATATTGCAATCTGCATTCGGTCACCAATTGAAAGCTCCTTTAATAAATATTCCATTGAGTATTGCAGTTGATAAATTAAACCCCAAGATATACCCTAATATTATGATAACATGTGCTGTGGTTGATAATTTAATTAATGATTTATTACTTTCTCTTGATTCATATAATGAATTAAATAATTTGGATAAATATAATGGAAATGATAAGACATTAAATTGTAATGTTGACGCGATAAGTGACAATACAAAAGAAACCAACACTGTAGATCTGTCTGCTTCAATTTTAGACCATGTGTCAGTTGAAAATGCGAATGCAAACGAGAAAATTGACCACACACCTGGTGACGACTCTAATATTTTTGTAACTGATTCAGAGAAATTTAAATGTCAACAGAAAAACGACCCTTCGTTAAATCAGTGTTCGACAGCTAACAAAAATGAATTTAATAGCTTTTCCGTTCATGAGAATTTCTTATATCACTTGGATAAATTATTTGATGATACAAAAAATAACCCTCACCCGCGTACTAGTATTGCACAATCGATCACGAAAGAAACTAATAATAATGAAAATGACATATGTACTGTTGCCGATTTAATCGTAATAGAGAGTGGAGATCAAACTGAAACGGAAATTCATTATAAGGAAGAAGATTCCCAAATTAGGCAAGCAGAAGAAATTTTACATAACTCAAAAGATTTAAAAGTTCAAAATTATTTACAGAGTGAACACAATATTATGAAAGATACTCCCATAGTTAACAATGTAACTTCAATTTTCGAGTCCTCAAATTATGCAGTCACGCCTGATGAAGAAACCGAATACGAAACCGCAAATTATGCTAAAAAGAATGCAAGTGTCTCGGATAAATATTTGATTGCATCAGCAGACATGAAGGAAGAAAATATAAGACTAAGCATAATTTCTGAAAATGAAGATTCAAAAGTTGATGTCACGACAACAGAAGAATCTTGCTCTATTTTCAATAATACAATGCCAGAAACACTTGATGGAAGTTCCGAATCCAACACGATTGAGTTCAGCGAGAAACAACCTCTTGTTTACGATGAAAATTCCGACTACATTATAGGCAATGGTTGTGTGAAATCACATGAAATAACAAACAAAGAACCCGATGTATTCCTTAAGTTAAATCATCCTGACAACATGATGTTAGAAAAACGCCAGAAGAGATATGAGAAGATTGATGAGTTTACAGCGACTAAGGAAGTGACGATCGACGAAAATAAAAATGAAACTGAACTTTCTAAAAATTATGTTAAAGTGAAAGTAAAGGAAAGGAAGAAACAGTATACACGTGATGGCTTTCGCCGAATGAACAATACATTTAGTACGAGAAGACGGCGAAAATGAAAAAAAGTAAAATTTCTAGGTCATGTGGTAGGATCCGGTATACATGCACCCGATCCCGACAAAGTATCAGCGATACAAAACTTGGAAGTTCCCAAGTCAAAGAAAGATGTCAGAAGCATATTAGGTCTTTTATCTTACTACCGATCCTATGTTCCTTCATTCTCCGACATAGCTCGTCCATTGATTGAACTTACGAAGAAACGTGCCCCTAATGAAGTTACCTGGTCTGAGGATTGTGACAAAGCCTTTTTTGAGTTGAAACAGGCGATCAGTAAATCACCCATCTGTTATTCCCCGAACTTTCAGAAACCATTTATTATACATGCAGATGCTTCTTCATATGCGATAGGCGCTTGTCTATCTCAAAAAGATGAAAATGAACAAGAGCACCCCATTGCTTTTACAAGTAAAAAGCTCTCCAAATGCCAAGAAGGTTATGCTACCATCGAAAAGGAAGCTTATGCTGTTATCTTCGCCCTGAAAAAGTTCGAACACTATATTTATGGTTCGCACGTAACTGTGGTGAGCGACCATAATCCTTTGAAATTTCTCACGGACTGTGCACCTCAAAGTGCGCGCCTTCAAAGATGGGCCCTTGCACTTCAGCGCTTTCAAGCCCAAATAACGTACCGACGTGGGAAACTCCACGCGAATGCTGACTCTCTAAGTAGGCTACATGCCTCACATTGGACTTAAAGACTTAAAAACTTTGAACATTTCTTCTGTGTTACAAGTCTGAACTTTAACTTTAAAAACTTTAACTTTATCCTCGAACTTTAAAATATTAGTATTAGTGTTATAGTGTATTCTATTTGTTTATTTTCTTTGCTGTTCTTTAAATGTTTGAATTTTAGTATTAATATGTTTTACTTGTTTATTTAGATATTTGCTAGATATTGATTTGTCTCAAAAGACTAAATCAAATTCTCGAAAGGGGGAGGTGTGAGGATTGTGCATGCCTCTTCTTGCTCTAGTAGCGCCCCCTTCTGGAGAAACGAAAGCGCGCGGCAGTAGAACTCAGAACGTCAGCGGCGAAGAACGTCGTTTTGTGATATGAGAAACCAGAATTGGTTATGAAAATGGCCGTAAATGTTACCGGTCATGAATCTTGAAAAATATGAATAATCTTTTATGTTCATTTAATGTCGTGTGATGTACCTGTCTTCGTCATTCTTATGTCAACTTTATGTCAAGAATTAAACTTGTGTTCCTTGTAATTAGAACGGCCTGTTTCCTTTAGAACGCCCACACACATACGGAAGAGACATGTCTAATTTTCATTAACATAACATGGTATTAAATGCAATTGGTTGCTAACAGTGGTTTAGAGGTATAGCAGAGGAAGGTGTAATTTTATTAAGTGCTGTAATAGTTAATATGAAGTTTGCATGTTTGTTTAACCTTGACAGGTTTGGTTTTCTATGTGCAGTGTGTTTACAATTGTCGACCCTTATAAAATTTTGTGATAATTCACGTAGGGGGGGGGGGGGCAACATTGTATTTAAAGGCTAATATTCATAATTGTTTGAATTGCTTTGTTTTATACTAGGTAAAATAAGTCTTTTGCTTGAATGTATAGGAAAGTAATATCCTTGTCAGAAAATTTTGCTTACTAGTTCAGAGCTTTTGAAAGGTGTGTAAGAAAGTTGTTTTTTTGTTAATTCTCTGGTTTAAAATAGTTTCTTTTAAAAAGGTTGAGTTTTAAAGTAATGTTAAAACTTGCATTTTTAAGTGTCTATTAGTTAATCGTTTAGTTTTTTTCTGGTGGTTTGTCCATCACAGATGCGTGTAAAGACCAAGATATTTTTACTTGTGTGGTGTTTTCTTGGATCAAGTGAAAGAAAGTGATATCTTGGAGTGATCTACAACAGTTAAAAATAACTGAGTGGTGGAAAGCTTTCTTCAACAGTTTTAGGTGAACAATACCTTGCATAAATAAAGTTTAATGTTGAAACACATTAGCAATATCATCACCTGGATTGATTTTGGAGCAGAGTTTTAAAGCAGGAGCAATGCTGGGCTCCACCTGCTAAAAGTGTTTTCAGACTTCATAAAAAGATAAGGAAATCAAGATTATGTTCTGAAAAATTAGCTATTGAATTGTTTTAACTTTCGTACTGTCTCCAAGTTTTAAGTGTCTTTTTTTATTAGAATGCTATATGTGAAAGTTTTTTTTATATTAAAATTAAAAGAAATGCAGCTTATAATTAACTTATTATAATAAGGATCATGTCATTTTTTTAATTCAGTTTTAGTAATTTGTGTATTAAAAAATGTTTTCCATGTAGAGTTAGGTATGAATCTAGAGGATCAAGTATTGTTTGGCTGAGGCAGTAGAGTATTGTATTGGGTTAATGCTTGCCTTGTTAATAATTTTTTTCACATAAAGTGTATAGAAATGATTATAGTAGAAAAAATAAGTTTGAAAAGTTAATCTTTAATGTTGTTTAAACCTATGACAGTAGCTTAACTTAAAAATTAACTCTAATGAAGCTTTGTATAAAAGTAAAAATTAAAAATCCTTGTTCTAGAAGTTTCAAAGGTAAAGAGTTAAAGGTTTGAATTTTCAAAACTTGCAGGCTTATAAATAAAAGTTTTAAATGTAAAATTTAAATCATATAGACTTGAATGTAAAGTTTAAATGTGTTAAGCTTAATGGTAAAAGTGTTAAACCTAAAAGTTTAAAGTGAAAAGATTGAAAATTCACATATAAAGAGTTAAAAAGCTTAAAATTGAAAAGTTTGAAATATATAAATTTTAAGTGTAAAGGTTGAAGAACTTAAGAAGTAAAGATATAAAATGGATAGATTTAAATGTGAAAATTTAAATTAATGACCTTACATATATGAACGTAATGAGTAATCATTAATTA
The DNA here is from genome assembly GCA_963931845.1 of Maratus michaelseni. NCBI lineage: Eukaryota > Metazoa > Arthropoda > Arachnida > Araneae > Salticidae > Maratus > Maratus michaelseni. The sequence continues at coordinate 316,304,431 of OZ007597.1, forward strand.
GAAGTAATAAGAGTAAAGAAATGAATGACTTGGTTTATTTTTTGTCTTGTGTAAGCTGCATGTTCATGTTTGAATTGGCAGTTTGTATCTAAAACCCCCATGAAATTGATTAACTAAATTAAAAAAATATTAATTTGAGGGGGTCAGGGCAAGAGAGTGCCAAGCCACATTATGAACTTCTGAGATATTTTAATTTGAAAATTTGATCAAATACTCAAATCAAGATATATAACCTAAAGTTTTTTTGCCAATGTCTTAGTAACATTTGAGATCTTCTGAGTAACAATATGTCATTACTTTAATGATATTACTATTACGTTTTTTGTAAATTAGCTATCTTCATTGGGAGCAAAAACAAAACCTGTCTCATATGCTGCCACCAAGTGACATTAGAAACAAATTATAGGTTGGATATTATAATTTACAATATTAAGCAACAGATGACAGTGTTAGATTTATTTCACCAAAAATGTGGCTTGGCACTTTCTTGCCCCGACCCCCTCATTTGAATTAGAAATATAAGATGTCTTCTGTTTCAGCTTTATGAAATTGTATTGAGTTTACTAATAATCTAAATTGGTTAAGTGGGGATATTATAGTTTATCACCATGAAGGTATTCTGATCTTGATTGAAATAATAAGTTAACAATTTTTATAAAGTTTAAGTGTTCGTGCTCATTTGGGAAACTTCAGATGTACAGTCGAACCTCCATATATCGAACTTCCACATATCGAAATTTTCTATATATCGAACTTTTAGCATATCTCCATGTTCATTACATAGAAAAACTGTTTCTGTATATCGAAAAAAACCTCTATACATCGAAACTTTTTTCAAGACATATTGAGAGATTTTATTCCACTTTAGACCTGTTGTCGCAGGAAAAATGAAGGTCGGGAGATAAAGGAAGTTTATTGAAGGTCACTACGAACCCCAAATTCCAGCTGGGGATTAGGGGTGGACAAACAAGTTGTTCCTCCAACTCGTTTTCGAATTTTGGTTGCGACCTGTCCTGTAGTGAAACGCGAACCCAATTTTTCTTTCAGCCAGAACTTGAATCCAACATGTTTTCGCTCTTTCTTCGCCAAAATGATGTCTTTTTTGGCGGTGATCGCTTTATTCACAACTGGGTCATTCTGGGTCAACTCATGATCCAGCGAGAGATTCCGAGGAGCTTTTGCCAGGAGAAAAGGCTGTTTGGCGGGCATCTCTGCCCTCCGTCATGCATCAAGAAAAGGTTACCAAATCTGGGTCTCTGTGGTGAAACCAGTTTCTAGTATTCCCCTTTGTCTGATGGTTGGCCCTCACTCCTAAATCTGCTTAGTTTCAGTGAAAATTTAAGTAGTGTTTTAAAAATTCGTTTTGAACTTTTATGTTTTCTCTCGATCACAATGTCAAAAAGAAAATCCCTTAGTGTTGTGGATAAAGTTGAATTGCTGAAGGATGTAGATAGCGGAATGCGCAAAAAAGACATTTCTTGTAAATTTGGTATTCCCGTAAGCAGATTGTCGACTATTATAAAAAATCGGAATGCCGTAATGAAATCCTATGAATGTATTGATTCACTAACAGAAAATGTTCGAAAACATGCACTTACGGTACAGTGGACAAGGTCGTTTTAAAATGGATAACGAGTGTTCAAGACCAAAATTGCCGATCTGTGGTCCTCTCATCAAAGAGAAGGTATTGGAGTATGCTAAATATTTTGGATGTGATGCATTTCAAGCAAGTTCCGGGTGGCTTGACAAATTTAAGAAAAGGGAGGCGATAAAGATCAAGGCTTCAATCAAGGAAAAGGTTATTTTCGGAGAAAGTAAAAGTGTATCTGAAGCAGTCTGTGATGACTGGAAAAGCAATAATTTGAAAGAAAATTCTAAAAGATTATCAAACCGATGATATTTTTAATGCTGATGAAATGGGACTCTTTTATAAGTGTTTACCCAACAAAACTCTGACTTTCAAAGACGATGATTGTCATGGAGGCAAGGACAGAATAACAGTACTGATAGGCGCTAACATGAGTGGCAAAGAAAAATTTCGATTATTGGTAGTAGGTAAAAGTAAGAACCCTAGAGTATTCAAAAATGTAACATCTTTAGAGGTTGACTATCGTTCCAATAGAAACTCATGGATGACAGGTGAAATTTTTGAAATTTGATAGAAAATTGAGTGATCAAAATAGAAAAATTGTTTTACTTGTAGACAATTGCCCGTCTCATCCTAATGTGTCTTCAAAATTATCAAATGTCGATTTGCTTTTTCTTCCCCCGAACACCACTTCAAAATTGCAACCAATGGACCAGGGTGTAATCAAAAACCTGAAACTTCATTACAGAAAACTCATTCTCCGACGACTTATCTGGACATTTGAAAATTAAAAACCTTTACATAAGGGGATTGATCTGAGGATATGTGTGACAGAATTAGCCAAAGTTTGGAAAATGACGTTTCTAAATCTACAATAAAAAACTGTTTCGCCAAAGCTGGGTTCAGTGTATTACCGGAAATCGGAGAACAGGACGTGTTCCCGTAAATTCAACAGTCTTTGGAAAATTTGCGTTCCCAAGGTCACATTACAGACGGTATTCTTCTTAAAGAATTTCTGACAGTCGATGATAAGTTAATTATTGCTGATTATCCTACAGACGAAGACATACAGAATTCGTTTCATGAATCTGAAACAGAAATCGAAGAACCAGAGGAAGTAAATGAATCTGAAAACATTTCCAAGCCATCGAAAAAATAAATGCGAGAGGCGTTTGAAACAATACGTCGAGGACTTCAATTCGCGGAAAATGTTCCTCATGAAGTTTTTAGTGGACTGAATAAATGCGAACATTTCTTCGATGAACTTTCCGCAAAAGTGGCTGTTCAGCAAGATATTTGTAGTTTTTTTAACAGAATGTAACTGTGAGCATTGTAACCACTGTCTGGATTATTGTTTTTAAAAAAGGTATGTAGTACTCAAGAAACCTTTCATACTAATTCATTATTTTCATTATTAACTTTCATTTAATGCAATTCGCATTAGAAATGCAGTTCCGTATACAAAAATTAGCTTTAATTTTAATGTTTTAGGAGTTATTATGATAAAACTCAGATCGCTTCTATGTATCGAATTTTTTTTCGGAAATTTGCTACTTCGATATATGGAGGTTCGACTGTATATGGTTTGCTGATAATCTGTAATAATTTGTATCAAGGTCTAACTGACTATAAAGTTTTATTTAATTTCATGAATTAGTTCTTGAAATATAGCTCTTACAAAAATTGTGAGAAGTATAGCATTGCAGCACTGCCTGTTGGGAGATTTACGCCAAAAGCCTAATAAGCAACAACTTATGTCAACATCTAACTGAATCTGAAGTTTGATGAAAATCCGTGCATTAATTCTTGAGATATAGTTTTCTCAAAGAAGGGGAATAATGCCGTATAGCAGCGCCACTTTTTACGTGATTTACACAAAAAACTAATCAGCACCAATTTATATCAAGGTCTAAGTGAATCTAAAGTATTATTACATTCCGTGCATTAGTTCTTGGTGATCGCGGTCCGGATACAGGGACCGGTCTAATAAAAGAATTAAATTGAAAAAACAGAGTACGTGGAGGATTAATGGCTGAAATTGGCTAGGTAGTGACTAAAAGTGTTGAATGTAGATAATACACATTGATAACACAATTTTTAGGTTTAAATTAAACTAACGTTTATTGAGACACATCACAAAAATAAAATAAAGATGAAAAACATGACAGACAATTTAATTAAATAAAAATATAATGGCATATGGCAACAAAAACAAGGTGGCATGAATATGAGAACATGAAATAATTTAAACCTTCCAAAACAAAGACCAAGTCCTACTCACATGCTGGTAAGTTACGTATTTCCACATGAGTATAAATCACTGTTCATTTACTATCAAAGTCCAGCATAAGCAAAGATATTCATTTTCATTTCACACAATAATATAAGCACTGCTGAAACGATGTAGAAATATATTGACATAGGGCTTCCTCTCTATTTATATTTGACGAAACCAAAAACCAAGTTGACATAACACTTAGGCTTGTAAAGAAAACACAAAATGAAGACGGGTCCACATGTCACTTAAAAAAAACACTTCCATATTAGCGAAACGAAATATTAAAAGAACTTCGAAAGAACTATCACTTCAGCATTAAAAAAATTTATTATCGTATAACGCAGCTGCTATCATTCGCTCGCTCGCCTCTCAACGGCCTTCTCATTCCCTTTTCAACATCAACCTACCGCTTTCTGAAAACGCCCCTTTTCCAATGTGCTAAGTTGAGTAGTTCTTAAACTGCCTATCGGCAAAGTAATTTAGAGTACCTTTGAAGACTGCGGCACGGCCTCTGAGCGCATGCTCCTCTATAGCGTTACGAATGAAATGATGTCGTAGCTAGCGGTTGCAACTGATCCAGAAAAAGAGGCTGAGAAAACGATATCGAAACGAACAGTTTGGAAAGTATCTATAGATCGGCGAGTTGAAAAACGAAAAGAAAAATTTGAACGATACTAGAAATGGAAAACGATAGCGACTGAAGAAAATGAATACAAGATTGAATGGGAAAATTAGACAAGTACGAAAAGGTGACATTGAGTATAAGTTTCAAGGCCCAAAAAAATATATATATATAGGGCTAACACTTGGTATAGAGCGCCCACAAAATGTTTGTCACATACAAACAGACTCACAGACAGACATTTCCTAAAAACAGTCAAATCGTGTTCAGGACCTTCTAAAAAGTAGAAATCCATTGAAAACTGGAAGTCAGAATTTTTCATGAATCCAATACTTTCTTCTTGTAAAGATAAAAGAAAGTAAAAAAAAATATATTGTTGAATAAAAAATTTAAAAAAAAAATTTAATTTACAATTACTAAAAAAATAATAAATTTGTTAAAATTATTTGCCTTGTTTTCTGCCCAATCTTTGCAGTCAGGCCGGTACTTTATAGTTACAGTAAGTAATCAATCATCTAACCCCTCTTGAAATTTATACTTCCCCAACGTATAAAGTCCACCATATAAAGTCTGAAATTTCTTCTGTATTTTTTTAATTTTTTGTCCTATTTCTTATTTTATTTTAATAATATATAAGTAATCTTCTCTACACTGCCCCCTCACAAAATTCCACTGTCATCTCTTCCAGAAAATAATGATTGGAGCTTAAAGAGTTAAATTATATTTTAAATTAAAAAGTTATTAAATTTAAAATCGTTAAAAATGTTAAAATTTTTAAGTTATTCAAAATTATGAAATAAAAAGTATTGTTACATGCAAAATTTTATTAAATTATATTATATTATATTATATATATATATATATATATATATATATATATATATATATATATATATATATATATATATATATATATATATTGCAATTATTGATTCTACATCTATTGCAATTATTTAAAAAATTTCTGTGTTGTCTGTTACTTTGTAGTTACAGTAATTAATCAATCATTCAAATCCTTCCACAGCAGAAATTTACACTGCCCCATTCTTTGCTCCCCTCCGTCAAAACTCTAAATATTTTCGTTCAATCTTTTGTCCTATTTGTTATTTTATAGTAATAATAAATAAATAGTCTTCTACAAAACCCCTTCCCATGATTTAGACATTAAAAAAAAGATTAAAAGAAACAGCTGCGGTCTATCAAAACGCCTAAAGTTCCCCACCCCTGAATTAGATAATCCAGATTATCCTTTTTTCTGTTTGGGGAGGGAGATTAAAAGATCAAACAACATAGGTTAATATTTAGAATTCATTGATTTCATAAAAAATCCAAATTCAAAACTTATTTAATATATTATATTTCTATTAATTTTTATGATAATCCAGTTTCTCTAATTCTCTTGGTACACATTCATACAAATCACTTTTTTGAACAAAACTTTCTCCTCTAATGGTTTTTGCCAAGCACGATTCCTGCCAAGAAATATCACTTTGAAGACGACAGCACAGACCAATCATATTACGAGATATGGCATAAATGGCAAAACTCGGTTGGGAAAAAAATATCAAGCCCTGCTATTATTTAAAATATAAATTAAAACAATTCCAATATTAAATTAAAGTATTTAACTTTTTTAAATGTTAAAATTTAATGAAATAATTAAAAATACTTGTAGCTTTATTACATTTATCTGATGTACTAGAAAATAAAATAAATCTAATAATTAATAATATATAAATAACTCATTAAAAAATCGAACCCAATCAAATTGAATTTCCCTTTTCGGCAATAAACAACTAAGTATTGTACTCCAGAATCGCTCGTGAGATGCTGCCAGCTCTGTGACTTCTTAGGTACTTCCCCCACAAGTGAAATCCCCGAAGGTTGCTCCGTAGAACGTTACTGGGAGCTCACTCTTGGGGAGATACTAAAAATCTCTTTCTCGGGAAGCCCTGACCTTGTCATTTTAGTATCGAGAAAAATTTGGGATAACTTGAAGCTCGTGAAGAACTATTCAGGAGCTCTTGTGCTATATAGGATGCGATCATCGACGAATTAGCTGAATTTCTCGAATTATCATTCTTTTGCGTTTTGTCAATTTCCGCAAAATAAATTCGTCAATAGAACACGAAAAGACATCAGGAAAATCCAAAGTTGGTCATGAATTCCATGAAAAGGGTTACCAAATATCTGCAAATTTTGTATATTGCTCGCGAAATATAACCAAGAAATTTGTCAAACGCTCACGAAATGAAATTTTGAATTTTGTTAGTCACTCACAAAATAAAACTGCAAATATCATCTATCGCTAGCTGAAAAGAAACTTGAATTTCATCAATCGATCGCAGTAAAAATCGCAAATTCCATCAGTCAATGACGTAAAAGACTCGTGAATTTCGTTAGTCAGTCGCCGAAAAAAAGCAAACTTCTTCCGTCGGTCTTGGAAAAGTTGAAAATTTTTTAAGCAGAAAAAAATTGTGAATTTTGTCAATCTGTCGCGGAAAAAATCGTGAATTTCATCAACTAGTAGTGGTAAAAATCGTGAATTTAGTGAATCACTCACAGAATAATACCTCGAATCTCATCTATCAGTCGTGAAAAAAGCCTACAAATTTCCTCAATAGATTGCAGATAGAATAGAGAATTTCGTCAATCGGTCACGGAAAGAATTACGACTTTTGTCAGGCACTGGCTGAGAGAATCGCGTATTTAGTCAGTTGTTCCCAGAAAACAATCGCAAATTTCGTCAATTGATAGTGGTAAAAAATAGAGAATTTAGTGACTCACACACATAATAAAACCCTGCATCTCATATATCGGTTTCGAAAAGAACACACAAATTTCATCAATTGGTCGCAGAAAAAAACGCAAATTTCGTCAATTGGTCACGGGAAAAAATCGCGATTTTCGCCAATCCCGAAAAAAATTGCGAATTTCGCAAATCAATTGCGGAAAAATCGCTTTGTTCGTAAACCTGTCGCGGAAAAAATAGCTAATTTCGTCAATTTGTTTCAGAAAAATGCGGGAATTTCGTCAATTGGTCACAGTAAAAATTTACTAATTTAGTGAGTCACTCGTGGAATAAAACCCCAAATCTCATCTATTAGTCGTGAAAGAAAGCCGAAAATTTCATCAATCAATCACGGAAAAAAATGCGAATTTGTGAATAGGTCGCGATAAAATTGTGAATTTCGTCCATCGGTTCCAGAAGAATGCCGAATTTTGTTTAATTTGGAGGAGAAAAAATAGTTAATTTCACCAATTTGTCTCTGAAAATGTAAAGTTTGCCAATGGAGAAAAAAGTCGCGAATTTCGTCAAACGATCACGAAAAATAAATAGCAATTTTTTAAGAGTCGTGGAGAAAATAGGCAATTGGTCAAAAAATTTTCAATTTATTTTTTGCATAGAGATTTAAAAAATCCTTATTGATTTAATGTCAACAAAATTCGCAACAATGCTCTCTATCATTAATATAAATGGGACAATTTGTTAAAATTTATTTTAATGAAGTTAAAAGGGAATAAATCCTTCTCCATATTTCTGCCATATATATTTTCGATTTTTATAGACATCTATTTTGTCATGCTAATAAGTAGTAAAATTCATCACTGAGCTCATTACATCTATTGCTGGGTCACCTCAATAGATTTAAAATTATCTGATGTAAAATTCTTCATTGAGCTCATTGAATCGGTGTCTGTATTACCTCAATTGATATGAAATACTGTGAACTAAAGAAAAATTTTGGTTATTTATTAAATAGCATATGTGTTTGTGCATGATGTATTAACAACAATAAAAGTTTAGGTTCCAAAAATTGAAAAAAGTTGTTTTGTTTTCTTTTCTTTTTTAAGTCACATGAAAAATAATTTTAGTCATAAATTTTATTGTTTATAATTTATTTAGTTAATTATAAATAATATAGTTTACAAAATTCATGCATAGATGTGAAAAATGTCATAAATTTTATTTCTCATGTAATTTCCTCTTTTTTGTTATTTTCTGAGTGGCATCTCTGAATAAATCTAAAAGCTATTAATAAAATAGACCAATTAATATTTTTTTCATTTTAGATATAAACAAGATAGACATATTTATCAGTAAAGAACAGAAAAGATTTTTTTTGAAAGCAATATGCAGATAAACCCAAATGGACAAATGTCAATAAGAAACTAGTTTGAAGTAAATAATTTTTGCTGAGGTAAATTTGACGATATAGTAAGCGAAGATTTGTTTTATATTTTCAAGAATGTTCTAAGATTTTCATGAACTAGAAACCAAGAAGTGAAAATCAGATTGCATATTTAGTACTTCAATCTCATTCAGATAAAAATATTTATTTGAAAATCTTGTATTTTTGTAGCATATCTGAAAAGAGTTTTATTCAGGAATGCCCTACCAAAAAGATCTCTTTACTCATAGTGAAGAAAAGTTTTTTGTTACTGATGATTTTCCATGCAAAAATATGTCTAATCCTATGGAAAGAAGAGCATTCATTTGTGAAGTATGCTCTGCAGAGTTTTCTAAAAGATGTTCTCTAAAACAACATATGATCATTCATACTGAAGAAAAGCATATATGTAATATATGCTCTAAAATATTTTCCAACAAGAATTATCTAAGGAAACACTTGCAATTCCATTCTGGGGAAAAGCCATTTGTTTGTGATATATGCTACAAAGGATTTGCAACAAATGTTAATCTAAAGGTGCATATTCGTTCTCATACTGGGGAAAAACCTTTTACTTGTGAGGTGTGTTCTAAAAAATTTTCTAAAAAGGGTAATCTGAATACACATCTTCGCACTCACACAGGTGAAAAGCCATTTGTTTGTGAAATTTGTTCCAGAGGCTTTTGTGATAAGGCGAGTCTAAATAGACATGTCCGCATTCATACCAACGAAAGGCCATTTACTTGCGAGATGTGTTCTAAAACATTTTCTTATAAGCATCACCTAATGGTCCATCGGCGCATTCATACTAAGGAAAAGCTATTTGTTTGTGAAGTGTGCTCTAAAGCATTTAGTGAAAAGGGACATTTAAAAAGACATATCGCCATTCATACTGAGGAAAAACCATTTATTTGTGAGGTGTGTTCTGCAACATTTTCCAGAAAGTCATACCTACGGGAACACCTCCGTGTTCATACACAGGAAAAGCCATTTGTTTGTCAAGTGTGTTCTAAAAGATTTTCTCACCGGGTAGGTCTGAATAACCACCTTCTTCGTTGTCATACAGAAGAAAAGTCATTTGTTTGTGAGGTGTGTTCTAAATCCTTTTCTATGAAGCAATACCTACGAATACACCTTCGCATTCATTCTAAGGAAAAACCATTTGTGTGTCAGGTCTGTTTTAAAAGATATACTCAAAAGGCACATCTGAATATACACCTTCTCTCTCATACTGGAGAAAAGCCATATAGTTGTGAAGTATGCTCCAAAAGTTTTTCTAGTAGTAGTAATCTAAAGACACATTTTAATATTCATGCTAAAGAAAAATGATTTATTTGTGAATATAGTATTTCGCAAGTATGTTGTTTGGAAACCGTAACTCCACATCATAGAAATATTTAGTTTTCTTATTGAAAGTTTGACATGGTTTTCCTGAAAACTGAAATGTGTTGCTATATCTTGATGTAAGATAAAAATGCATTTTTCTCTCAAAACTAACACACACTTAGACATCTATGGTATGACAACTCTAACAAAAAAAGAATCTGTAAAATGTCATCTGGAACCACTTTTTTGTAACCTTTCTGCAAATTTGAAAATTTTTCTTTTTTATTTATGTGACTTCGTGTAATAATTATAATAAGATCTCAGTAAAAATCTTTTCCACTTTTTTCACACGCACTTTATTTTTATTCATAATATAAAAATTTGAATTAAACAACAATATCGTTTGATGAAACATTGGTCAGTTCAAATATTTTTGTTAATTGTGTTGGGAAAATATTAAAAAATAAAATACTGCATTGATGTGTGCCACAATTGAAATTGGTGGTGGCATGATGCTGAACAGAAAAATGTGGGTCCATGGAACCCATATTAGAAATATTTTTTATGGCACTCATTTAAAATGCATTGTATAGTGCATCATCACTAGTCCTGTGATTAAAATTCAGAAAAAAGTATCTTAAACATCAATGATATATTTTTCAAACACCAGAAATAAATAAGAAATTTCATTTACTTAAATTAAATCTAAAAAGACTGAATTTTACAATTAAAACTTAATTTTTGTTCGTAATTTTTCAAGAAATATTTTAATTTGTAAAAGAATTTAATAATTTAATTTTTTTTATAATTCAAAATTTAAAACTCTATGTTGAACAAACATTAATTGTATAAAAATATTTGATTATGACATTTATTTATTCATTTATAGCAGGTTTATTCATTCACAGGTTTATTGAATAAAAACATTACTTTTGTAGTATTTATTTATTACAAAAAATGTTATAACATTAAAACTGGTTAACACAAAAACTGTTACATTAAAACTGGTTTTAATGTAACAAATTTGTCAATATATATTATTTAGTAATGTATAGTTTACAGAGTTCATGCATATATGTTTCGAAACATGTAGCAAATTTCACATCACGCTAATTCTCTAATTTGTTACTTTCTAGGTGGTTTCTTTGGAGACTTTTACCAACCTGATTTATACTCTTATTCAAAAAACTTTAGCCAAAGAGCAGTGTACCATACTGATGTATGGCATGTTTTTAGAGCATAATTTATGTTTTAATCAGTAAAATTCAATTATGTTGATTCAGTTTATAAAAATGTCTGAATTTTTTTATAATGAATTTTTTTGACTGATATGCGCTGCTAATAGCTTTTATAAGTTAACTTTTTATTCATCAACTAGCTGATCTGTCCGGCGTTGTCAGGGCCCATGGTAATAACCATAAATTTATCTAAAATCAGTCTTAAATAATTTTATAGTTTTAGGCGAAAATCTTTCCAAATGAACATAATGCTGGAGCCCTCACTGCTTTCTGCAGTATACACTCTCGAATTTGTATGATTTTATATTTAAAGAAATAATCTATCCAAACGAACCTGGAATTGAGGGGACACCACTGCCTTCGGCACTGCACATCAGGTTGCTATGCATGTTCTACTCTGTTTTTCCAAATGAATCTCAAATGTGTGTGATTTTACATTTATTAAACGAAACTCTTTCCAAACTGTCTAAGATGCTCCTGCTATAGTGAATGCCGGTTTAATTTTTATACTTTAGAAATATTCAACTTTCAATTATGATCAAAAGTTCCACAAAAAAACTTAAATAACATAAAACGGGCACCAGCACTTCACTATTTTAAAAAGCATATTCTAGTGTATTGACAATCTTTGTTGAAGGTGTAGAGGTACCCATAGACATGCGCAGAGATGAAAACCCCTCCGAAAATGTTCGAAAGCCCAATTAAAATAGGAAACGATATCTTCGAACGCACTGAGATAAATAAATCTCTGGCAAACCTTTAAAACAACTTCCAGAAAAGGATTTTTTTTAAATATTAATTTTTTTAACGAATCATTTCATTACAATCGGACTGTTACTGAGAATAAGTGCTTTCTTTTGTTTTTGTATTTTCATCAGCAAAAAAAAAAAAAAGGTATGTCATTTTAAAATTGGAGAAAATCGGAAAATGTGAAAATGAACGCTATTCGACTTGTGATACATATTTTTTTTAAATAGTGTACATTAATATTTTTCTAAACTAAAGTTACCACCAGAACCGGAAATATATGTTGAATAAGTGGATATATATTTTTTTATTATTCCTGGTATGCGGATGCAACAGTTTTAAATTGTATAAAAAACATTAAATTGAAAGGAAATGAATAAACAAGATCGAACTTAGTTTTTTCTTGTAAATCATAAATACTAATTTTTTAAAAATATATTCCTCTAGAAAGGGAAAGGTACCCTGAATAAGTGGGTATTTTTTCTTTTTTTTAAATTTTTGTCTTAGAAGCACATGCGACAGTTTCAAATTGCAGGTAATTGGAAAACTGGAAAATGTACACGAATTGAAGTGCAGTAAAAATGTTTTTTTTAGAATATTAAATCTTAATATTTTTTAAAACAAAAGATACCAATAGAATCTGGAAGGTAAGGATTTTTTTCTGTTTATCTGTTTTTTGTAACTCTATGAGAAACCAGCGATCCAGATTTAAAAATGCAGAAAAAATCGTCTTCTTCGTTTTCGTCAACGTGAAGAACAAAGGAACGTATAAAGATGCACAGTCGCAATCAGCGGAACGAAGGATGGTCGCAATTTTGGGATGTTCTTTTTGGTATTTAATTAAAATCTCGGCTAATTATCAAATATCTAAAAATATGTGACAAAGGAGGATTTGGACTTCCTTTCGTCAATCCGCATCAAAATTTTCCGACCTCTACGTGCAGTAGACTTCACTAGTCATCCTGGACAGACATACAAAAACTTTCTTTTATTAATATACACATGTGATTTCCATTTTTTATTCTAATTTTTATTATTGTTGCGAATGTGGAATAGTAGTTCAATTATTGTAATTGTTTAGTTTTAGAAAGGATATATCTGGCTTTATTTGCACAATAAAGAAAATCACTCTCGTTTTAAAATTTTTTTTCAATCAGCCATTTATGTTTATGGAGCAAATTAAATTTATATCAATTTAAAAAATAGTCTTTCTGATATAACATTCTTTTAATGTATGCATAATCATGAAAGTTTTGCCCTTTTTAAAGGGAAAAAATATACATTGTAACTACGTAGTTGTCAAATATATATTTTTTTTTGTGTGTGTGTGTCAAATAAAGTTAAGAATGCAATATCTTTCAAGCTTTTAAAAGTAAAGATACACTCTTTCTAGCAATAAATTTGTAAATGAAATTTCTACTTTAAATCAAGTTAACTCACTATCTCTGTTCTTGAAGGTATGGAGATTATATATAGAAATACTCATAAAAGTGTTAACATTATGAGTGTGTTGTTTTATTGGCAAAATAATTAAAACGAGCTAATAGAAAGACCAACTTGTTTAATTTTTACTTAAAACTGCAGTGGTTTTTTTATTTTTTTTTTTGGATACATATGTGCTTTCTGAGGAAGATGTTATAACAACTACAATATCAGTTAGTGAAGATACAAAAGTACATTTTGACTTTTATTTTTTCTAGTATATGATCAAGCTAACTGTTCCTTTTCATAATTCATGCCCTAAATATTGTAAAAATTTACTTTTTTTGTATTATATTGTTACTTTACAACTAATTTTTTCTTATATCTTTTAATTTACACTTGTAAAATTTGCCATTCATGATATATCTTATTTTAACACTTTTTGTAAAATATGACAATTTAAAATTGGTGGGACAAACCTTTATGTAGGAAACCTTTATTTGCATGTTTAAATGATGAATTTGTACTTTCTGCACCTTATTGTCAACTTCACACAATTTGTATTTTTATATATTGATAATAAATATTGTCAAACACGGTTCTTTGTCTGTATTTGTAGAAAAATAGAAATTAAACAGAAAATTGAATGGATCTATATTCTTAATTTCATCCCTGTGTGTTCGAATAAAATTGACTTTGGATAAATTATTTTTAATTATTCCCAACTTACTGTCATAAACGTTTTATGAAAGGTTTTATTAATCTAAAGTTTTACTCATCGTAGTAGCAAAGTTTGTTATAGAATGGAAATATTTCTAAGTACTTTATTTGACAGCACCACAGAAATATAAAATTCACTACATATATTTCATATTGAAGAACTATGACATTCTGTGCAGTGATTTTCCAATGCATTTTAATCAAATGACGAAGAAACTAAATGTTTTTTCTGATAATAAATTTTATATTTTTTGATTTTGTATTGTGTTTGTTTAAATCATGCAAAAGGGTCTCATTAAAATAGTAATGAAATTTATTCAATTTTCAAGTAACAATACACTCTCATTGCATAATTGAATAATTCTGTTCAGCCTAATTAAAAGTATTTTATGCATAGGCTATAGGTCTACTTACCTGACCAACACCAAAGATGTCAACGTCCATTCATTGTTCCAGAGTCTGACCCAAGAGAAAAAAAATTCCATCAGAAATTTTACTTAAGTAAAAAATGTTAAAATAAAATCTAATAAGCACCTTATAGAAACATGACTCATTTCCTTATATACATTTTCTGATTTTAGACATATTTGTCTTGGATCAGACTGCCATAATTAAAAGACCTTGGCATGTATGTAACCCCAACAGAACTATCGTCACAGTACACGACAAATTGTAGTGAATAATGTCGATGGGCCATAATTAAAGAGAGAAGAAAATTAAAGCTTTCTTTTAAAATTCAAGAGATTTCTGAGCTTCCGCTCATCAGATAAACTTTACCCTTTTACTCTTCAAAGTATAAAAAGCTTCACACAACTCAGAAGAATAGGAAATAAATGTTGAAAAACATGCCAAAGAATGTTGCAACTTGTTTACAATACTTAGGAAGAAGACATGAAATTATTAGTCTCCCTTTTCTCTGGATCGGTTTTGATTCCGTTCTGAGTACTTTTGACACCCAACACTTTATGTGCGGCTTTATAAATTTACACTTCTCCAACTTTAATGTTAAACCATTATTACATAATAGGGTAGCAACTCTTAGCAACTTTAAATATTGTACAAATGTGTCCGCCAACACTACCTGTAGACACACACTCCTTTATCTAACAGAGGTTTCAGGATTTCATTCACGAGCTTTTGAAACATGGATGATGCCGTAGATAAACCAAAAACTCATTTATTTAAAGACGAAATAGCCATTTCTAGTAATATAAACTGTTTTAGCTATAGCCTCTGTCTTCAATGGAATATGAAAATATCAAGGGTTTAAATTAGGATGGACATAAATTTAGTATCCGATATATTTGCCGAAATGTCATCTATTTCAGGTATTGTAAATAGGGGATACTGCTAATAGCACTTAACTTCCAGCAATTAATTAAATTCAAATTTTCATGCCTCAAGATCATCAGAACTTTTACCGTTATTCTTTCTACAAAACACGAATATTTACACAAAGGTGGAATCAATAGGCATCATAATATCATCTTCTAACATTTTTTTGATATGACAGTCTATGTTACTCTGCTTAACCTGGTTATACGTATACCAAACAACTTCCACTTAACTATCAAATATAGTCAATGCCTGTTTTAAATTACAGTGAATTTAAATTATTGAATGAATATCTAATTTTTTTATATATAAAAATATGTTTATTTTTCGTTTTTAAAATGAATTTATTTTTATTATTATATTTTAAGTTAAAATAATAGGGATGATACCTAAACTAATATCTGTTTTCATCCAACTAACTTGTACAGAAATCAGTAAAATGATTCCTAGATGTAAATGTTTTTGCTTAAAGTAATAATGATCCAACACAATGTTAGTCACTTGAAATAACAGTCAATAACTGAGTATTATTTTACTATACTTCAAATAAAGATAATGGAGAACAATTTAGCTGAAAATTTCATATTAATTATATCAATGTAACTTGTAACTTATATAAAAATCATTAATATAACATTCCAACAATAAATAGTTAAATTCAGAAAATTTACCTTTTTTAATATATTCAATTACAAAATATTACACAGTATTTAATAATAATTGCTTCAAACGTTTGAATCATTTATATCTCAAAGTTGTGTTATATTAATATTATATTAATGAAGAGAGATTTTTATGTAAGTTACTTTCATACAAGTAAAATAAAATATTTAGCTCAATTGTTCTAAATTATTTTAATTTTGAAACAATAATAATAATACACAGTTTTTGTTATTATTTTAAGTGTAATATATGGTTGGTCTATTAATTATTACTTCAAATTTTTAATTGAAGACATTTACAGCCATAAATTATTTTACTGATCTCTGACAAAAACAAACATTATTTTCGATTATCTTTTAAATTACAATATCTAAAAACTACATTAATATCTAAAAAAAAAAAATCAAAGTTTTTACAGAACACTGAAAAATATTCATAAAACTTACCATTGAAAAAAATTATCAGTGGCTACCCACTTTGTTTACAAGTTTCATTGCAACATTTAAAAATACATATTTCATTTCTTAAAATAAATATCCCAGTTAATTAACAGCTTTGTGCACTTAATGCCAGTAAATGTATTTTCAAATGATACAATCGAAGAAAAATATTCGTTTGTTACATGTTTTCTTTCTTTCATTACCAATGCTAATACCATATGCCAACCTTTGAATTTCAAAACTACTGTCGACGCGGTGAAATGGACTTTGTTCACACACATTGTGGGGGTTCAGAAAAAAACATTTGATTCTGAAACGCATGTGCACAGTTATCTCATGCTGCAAAGTTTGTTGTTCTACCAAACACACTTAATCCCGGTTCAGATCGGATATTTAGGATATCTTAGACTGCCAAACTCACTGAGGGAGTTCCATAAACTTACTCTGCGAGTTCGAACTTTATATTGCTAGACACATCTATTACCATTCACTGTGATTGACTCTGGAGGGTACAAGGGGTCTCTCAATAGAGTGTAATCTCGTACAACTCCTTCTGTAATCAGTATAATCGTACTGTAATCAATTCTTAATCACGTCATCACATATAATAGGTGGTAATCGAAGAAATCTTAGTGTAATCACAGGTAATCAATTGTAATCTATATAGTCTTAGTATAATTAAGTGTAATCTCGAATTGAAAATCTAGTTTGTACCACTACACTGCGCTTCTCACGAGTCGCCACTATTAAGACGGAACTTGGAAACAGAATTTTTCAAGGGAGAGTGTTTTGGTTTTATTATTTCTTTTTGTGGTTTCTGCTTCGTTAGAGATTGCAAGTGCAACACACGCTGAATTTTTCTTTTCTGCATCATCCATTCTGATTGTTGAATAAGAGATTCATCCAGTTATGTTAACTTGTCCCCCCCCCCACTATCGAAAATTTAAATTTCAAAGATACCAGGAAAAGGGCGGCGCCAAGATTTGCCCGGCCGGGGGGGGGGGCATTGTCTCCCCGATAGGGGGGGGGCAAATTGGTTATATATATATTTATCGAACTTTATATTGCTAGACACATCTATTACCATTCACTGTGATTAACTCTGGAGGGTACAAGGGGTCTCGCAATAGAGTGTAATCTCGTACAACTCCTTCTGTAATCAGTATAATCGTACTGTAATCAATTCTTAATCACGTCATCACATATAATAGGTGGTAATATATATATATATATATATGCAATAATAAAAATTTTCGCCCTATTTCTTTAGTTAAATTATTCCAAATTCTTCAATTCTTTTTTCCCTCTCTTTTTAAAATATCTCTTAAATCTATTTTGTATTTTATTCCATAACTTAATCAAAATATTCTGTTATTTATCATTCTAAAAATCTTAATCTGTTAAAAGCTACACGTATTTATTAAAACCTTATTCTCTTAAATTGCAACACTGCCTCTAAACGCACCTGCCTAATTTCTTCTTTTGAGACATTTAATTTTTATTCTTTGGAACTTTTATAATACCATTTTTATTTCTATTTAATTCATTCGGCATCCCATGATTCCAAGCGGTTTTCGCGCCCAAAGGCCTTTTTACCTTTTTAATTTGCCGCTTCTGTTAAAGAGTTTTAATCATACGTCAGAGACACGTCTTCGTGGCCTCATTTTTTCATCCATTAGCGAGAAAGCTCCGCCTTCTTTATCCCCCTAGCGCCCTCCGAACATGGATGCGAGTGGACCAGCTTGTTCGCGCGTTTTGTACCTTTGGGCCAAATTTTGAAGTATTTATACGGTTACACTGGCTTCGGAGACAGAATTTACACGAATTAGTGGTTGTCATCTAATTGCCGTCACTGGGGAGTCTACACTAATGCATCGGTAGTATGTTCTTCAAGCTCTGCTAATTCTTCAAGATCTTCAAATGTGTTCAGTTTTAATGAAGCGAAAGTTGGTGGAGTTGCTTTCATCTCTGTGATCACAATAAAGCCACTGCTCATCTATTAAGTTATTAAGTCTTTTTTTAATGTTTTTGGGAAATTTCTTCTGGATTTCACTGCCTCTGCTCAATTTTTACGACTGCAAATACACTACGATTTCCGAGGTGATATACTTCGAGATTTGTCTTCATGGTGAGCGACTCGAAGTGATGCCCTGTCCGGGTGTCATGACTACATTTCAACGATCTCGACTGCGGCTACCTCGATATGATTATCAGGTAATTTTAGTGGTTTCGGACTGAGATGTTCCGATTGTCTGGTGGAAAGAACGTTCAAGTCGACAGCAATAGCGATCGTCTATAATGTGCCAATTTTCGAGAGGAATGTATCAAAAAAGCCGGTCAGGATAACTGATGACCTGTGTAATAAAAACATTTTGGAGACTTCCCAGTGATATTGGAGAACAACTACCGATTAGTTGTCAAATTATCACTCATAAGTGTTTATAAATTTATCCCAGAAGTGACGTCTGTAAGTTAAATTATTCTTTTATTTTTATTGATTTCTTATTTTATTGATTTGTTATTATTGGCTTATATAGAACAAAAATTGTTCTTAGAATACTTTAGAAGAATTTTGTTCCTTTTATCCTGAACATTTAGAACTTACGAAATTTAATATTTATTCTTATGTATTGTTAAAAAATTAATTTTATTTGGTTAAGCTCACAAATATTACTGAAAGTTTTGAACTGCTCTGATATTTATTCCTATATTACTTCATTTTACAAGAGTAACTTCATTTTATGTTCTTATTTTATCATTTAATTATAGTCCCTTTTCATTCGGTGATATTTATTCATAGGAAATAATTTCTATTTATTGAAAAAATATATGAGTAATCTCTTTTCAAGTAACATGTATTGGAACATATTCTATGCCATTCTAACAATGCATAAAAATTTATTAGATTATCTGAAATTACAGCTTCACTGATTGCATAATAATCGCAAAATAGCTTTTGAAGTTTATTAATGTGGAAAAAAAAAATGTGTTATCTCAAAAGAAAGTTGAGTAACATTGAAAGGGTAAAATTATTGTGCAGTTAATTTATTTGTTTATTTTATTACTTTTGTTTTTTGATGCTATATTCTGAGAGTACAATTCAAGAGCCAAAAAAATTGTTCTTACGAAATAATGATACTTATTTTAAAAAAGTGTTTTATTTATTTCATTCTAAATTGTGATATTCATATATAGTGGATCTATTTATAGAAAGATTATAGTAGTAGTTTACATTTACTATTTAAGTGAAATGAATTTTAATATGAATTGGACTTTTTTACTGTTGAATATTATTTAGTTTGTTATTTAAATTATTAAGAGTTAGATATTTACAGTTGTTGTTAAGTTAAATAATTCTTTATACATTGTTATTTTTTTACATGTTATTAAAGTCAGGGTTTGTTAAAGTTATTGTTGAAAGTAAGGGTACTCAAACCAAAATGGCTGAAAAAGAGCTTAATGTTATTATTTTTGACCCAGAAAGTGGGATGAATGTTGTGTCTTGGCTTAGACACTTTGAAGGATCAGCCCCTCCAGATAAAAAAGAGTGGAAAATCAACAATATTTCCAAATATTTGAAGGGCGAAGCATTAAAGGTGTATGTTAATGAATGTCTAGATTGTAAAGAGTATGAAAAAATTGCTGAGATCTTAACTGAAAAATTTCTGAAAGTAACAGTCCCCCGTTTTTCTGATTTCGCCTCGCTGAAATTGCATGACCTAAACAACTTAGAAAATTATTTCCGTCAGAAAATAGAGATAGGTCGACAACTTAAACTATGTGAAACTATTATTTTACAAGGATTGACAGATGGCTTAAAACCTGAATACCAGAACTATTTAATAGTAAATCCTCCTGAATCTACTACCGATTGGTATAGATTAGTTAAACAACTTGTTGTCATTCCATCTCATTCTAGCAGTAACAATAATAGTAATGTTAGAAATATGTCTCAAAATTCCAGACCTTTTTCTCAACCAATTAATTCACCTAGACATTGGATTCGCCCTCAACCTAATTACAGGAATCCAAATTTCCAAGCAGCAACTAATTTTAACCCTTCAACGTCCAGGTTCGTTAGTCCCAGATTGCCTGTCAATCATTATCAAAGAAGGCTTCCTAGTCGACCATGTCGAATGTGTTTAAATAGAGGTATCCAAAATGCTTATCACTGGGAGAGGGATTGTGTATTCAATGTTAGGCCTCTGCAATCTTCTGCACCCCCTCTTAGTCAACCACAACCATCTACTGATAATATATGACAGTTAATTGTATCAGGATATGTAAATAACAGGGAACTACCTTGTGTGATTGACTCTGGCTCAACCATAAGTATTTTGCCTTTTAAATTTGTTAAATTCTTAAATGCTAAAGTTATAAATATTCCACCTGTTATTATTGGCCAAGCCAAAGGAACTGTTGTAATAGATAAAGCTTGTAATTTATTGTTTAAATTAGGTAATGTGCAAAAAAATATTAGATTTTTAATATGTAATACAAATTTAGATTATGCTATACTAGGTTTAAAAGAATGCTGTAAGTTTAATTTAATTATTGACTGTGCTACATGTAGAGTATTACAAGGAGACCTTGTTTTAAATGAATCTAAGAACATATCCAGTGATAAATTAAGGTTACTTCATTTTAATGTTAACTATGATTATCAGAGAGTGCAACCCGATTATGGAAAGATCATATCTCCTCATTCCTTTGTTCCATCTAATGTTGATAATTCTAAATTAATTGGGGAAATAAATTCTATAGAAAATGAAACTTTAAGGGAAAGTATAAGGGATTATTTAGATATATTTTCTAAAAATAAATTTGATGTCGGGAGAATTAATATCGAACCGCAACGTATGTTTCTTAATTCTGACCTACCAATATCTCTGAGGCCATACAGAACTTCCACTTTAGAAGAAAAAGAGATTTCGGATCAAATTCATTCACTATTAGATGCTGGTTTAATTAAAGAGAGCAATAGTCCCTATTCTGCCCCTGTTACATTAGTAATGAAAAGAGAAGAAGGTAAAAAAACTAGATTATGTGTTGACTATAGAAAATTAAATCCAATAATGAAAAATGACGCAGAACCCCTACCTCGTATCTATGGAATTTTAGATAAACTGAGTAGTGCGCAGTATTTTTCAACTTTAGATTTAGCCTCTGGCTACTGGCACATACCCATACATCCATCCGATACTGAAAAATTGGCTTTTGCTACCAACTTTGGGCTCTTTGAATGGTTAGTTCTGCCCTTCGGGATTAAATTAGGCCCCCCGATATTTAATAGAACCCTTAGAAGAATACTTACTAAATACAAAATAGACTTTGCTTGCCATTATTTTGATGATATCATTATTTTCTCTTCCTCATTAGAAGAACATATGCAACATTTAAACCAAATATTTGAATTATGTAGACGCGAAAACATTAAACTTAAACTCTCTAAATGCAATTTTGTCCAAAATAAAATTAACTTCTTAGGATATACCATCCAGAATGGCACATTAACTCCTGCTAATGCTAATATTGAAGTAATAAAAAAACTAAAACCCCCTTCAAATGTAAAGGAACTTCAGAGATTCTTAGGATCTATCAATGTTTATCACAAGTTTATAGATAAATATGCCGAAATTCGAGTCCCTCTTAACAGATTACTCAGAAAAAATACACTATGGGAATGGAATACAGATTGTCAAAATTCTTTTCAAAAATTAAAATATGCCTTAATAGCCAAACCTATCTTAAAAATTTATGACCCTAAGTTACCCCTCCATATGTTTGTTGATGCCTCACAGGTGGCAGTAGGTGCAGTCTTAAAACAACCTGATAGTAATAATTTTTTACATCCAATTGCTTATTACTCTAGAGGATTGAGAAGTTATGAGAAGAATTATTTTATTACCGAGTTAGAGTGTCTTGCCATCATTGACACCTTAGACAAATTCTATCATTATTTTCATGGTGTAAAATTTACCATTCATACTGATCATGCATCTCTTGTATGGTTAAAAAATACTAAACATTTGAGAGGCAGGTTATTTAGATGGTCTTTGAAGTTGAGCATGTTTGAATATAATATAGTTTACGAAAAGGGATCCACAAATGTCGAAGCCGACATGTTGTCGAGAAACCCAATTTCACATTTTATTCAACCACTTACTTTTCTGCTGGACGTTAAAGAAATTATAGAGAGGCAGGAAAAAGATAATGTGTGTGGTAAAAATTATCTAAAGGAAAATGGACTTATGATAGTAAAAAAGAAAGGTTTTAGAAAAATAGTAGTCCCCGTGTCTTTAAGGAGAAAAATACTAAATGTTGCTCATGAAAAATTTGGTCATCCTGGTATCCAAAAAATGTTAAATTTAATCTCCCCTAATTATTATTGGCCTGACATGGCGCAAGATATAACCAATTTTGTAAAACATTGTGATATTTGTCAAAAGAATAAAAAACCCAGACAGAAAAAATTTGGCTTATTACAAGCTATGCACACCACAGATCAACCTTTTGAATGTCTTTCTATTGATACTGTGGGAGGATTCAATTATTATAACTCCACCAAAAAATATCTACACATCATCATCGACCATGCTACTAGATATGTTTGGGCTTTCCCCTCAAAAAGTGTTACCACAGAAACTTATACTAATTGTCTAAACCAAGTTTTTAATATTCAAACACCACAACAGTTATTCTGTTTTAATAAAATTCTTAATGTCCAGACCCATCAAAAAGTGTTAAGTGATAGAAATGCAGCCTTTACTTCATCTAGATTTAAAAAATTTCTGCGAAACCACAATATTAAGCAACGTTTAACCACATCACATCATCCTCAAACGAATGGCAAATGTGAGAGAGCGAACCAGACAATAGTTACTAGATTGAAGTGTAAAGTCAATTCTACCAACTCCAAAATTCCTTGGACAAAAATTTTGACAGAAGTAGTTAATGAGTATAACAATACCCCTCATTCTATCACTAAATTCCCTCCTGCTTACTTACTTTTTGGCCAATTACCCTATGATTCTCCTCTTCAACAAAATTATTACCCTCCTGTTCAAGAAGCCCTTAAACTTGCTAAAAACGCACTGATGAATTCTATTGGAGAAGTAAAAAATATTATGATCGAAATTATCTAGAACCAAAATTTGAGATTGGAGATCTTGTAATTTATGAAGAGTTCCAATATCCTAATACCAGAAAACTTTCACAAGTCTTTAGTGGTCCTTATCAAATCCTTAATAAGTTATCTGATGTCAATTTTGAAATTGATAGACAAATTCAAAATAAACCTACTGAAATAGTACATGTATCAAAATTACGCCCTTATTATCCTCCTGATCAATTAAAATTATCCCATGAGAACCAACAACAAACTAATGTTAAATTTATAGTTTCGTCTTGATTTTAATATAATCCAAAAATAAACGAAATAAAATAAATTAATAATTAACTAATCAATTATCTTCTGTATAACCGTGGTGTTCTTGATTGTGCACACGAGAGTGTCACTGTTGAAGTTTCCACTTGAGTCAACTTTTTATGCTGGCGTAATTTAGTTGATTTAAGTTAGGAGTTTCTGATACTGAATTGGATTAGATTAGAATAATAAATTAAACAGTATTAACTAAACTAATAAAATAAACTGGATTAAATTATATCCTTAAACTAATCAAATATGATATCTTAATACTAATTGAGTATTGTCCAACCTTTCTTAATATGCTACAAGGTCCCATTTTTTCATTTCACAACTTATGTTTTCTTGTTTGACTGAAAGCAAGATAGTTACATAACCATCATCTACACAATAATGATTGTTTTCACGAGTTTTTCTTATTTATTCCTTTTTTTTGTATTATGTATTTTATTGAGTATATTTCATACCTCATTCACTACTATATGGATGAGATATTAATTATATACTTAAGAAAGTAATTAAAGAAAGAGTGTGATATTTTTGAATTATAATGCTTGTTATTGCTGAATTTATTGTTGAATATTATTATTATTAGTTATACTATTTATAATTTGATATTGAGATTAAATATTACTTGAATTTGAACACTACTTGAATTTGAATATGTTGAGATATATAAATTTTTACTTCTAGAAGTAAACAAGTAATAAAGTAGTAAAGGTAAT
Source organism: Maratus michaelseni (assembly GCA_963931845.1). Lineage (NCBI taxonomy): Eukaryota > Metazoa > Arthropoda > Arachnida > Araneae > Salticidae > Maratus > Maratus michaelseni. Next base: position 316,329,133 of record OZ007597.1, read on the forward strand.
GGAAGTTATAAAGGTAATAATGGTAATAGTAATTTTGATGTTGAGTAAAAAACTCTTATACTGCTTACATTACCTATTTGCCTTTTTAGGTAATTACCATTTGTCAGACAAACTATACCATAACAAAATACTCATTTCTCTTAAGTTTTTCTTAGCATTCCATTCAGGACTGAGTTTTTCAGACAAACATAAGTTTAATATTTGAAAATTAACTTATGATTATTGTTATTGTTAAGTATTATTATTTTAAAATTTTCATTGTTGATATTCTTCTTCTTCTTATTATTATTATTATTGTATTATTTGTGTTTTATTGTTGTTAATATTAATCTTAGTACTATTTTCGAGTTGTTGCTAGTAAATATAAAGCATTCAGATGAACTTTAATTCTGAAATAGACTTTCATAAGGAAGATCAGTAAGATCTAAAATTTGAAGGATTTTTCTCTTTCATTTTGTAAACTGTTCAGTTTGTGAGGTATGCAAATAACTTTTTTGGATGGACTATCACTCAGGCGAGAACTGAACGACAAATTAAGCAACAATTCTACAAGCAATTTGCAACAAATTTTGTAAGATGATACTCTGGAAGTATGTTATCTATTATTTTAAATTGTTACAATTCTTTTCTTATTTTGTTTAATATTTTCTAAAGCTTTTTATGTCATTGTTAACAAGATTAATATCTTGTAATTGTATTTTTATTAACAACTCCACCAATTCGCGTTATAGTTATTAAATTTAATGTTATTGGGCATTAATGAATAAATTTTCGAAATGTACTTATTTTGACTTTCTCCAGTTGATAAATTGTAATCCAAGTCCGTGTAACATTTCCCTTCAATGAACTTGCAGGTCATATGACCTACCGGTTCATTCGTCTTTTTGGGTGGGGGGATATGTAATAATAAAAATTTTCGCCCTATCTCTTTAGTTAAATTATTCCAAATTCTTCAATTCTTTTTTCCCTCTCTTTTTAAAATATCTCTTAAATCTATTTTGTATTTTATTCCATAACTTAATCAAAATATTCTGTTATTTATCATTCAAAAAATCTTAATCTGTTAAAAGCTACACGTATTTATTAAAACCTTATTCTCTTAAATTGCAACACTGCCTCTAAACGCACCTGCCTAATTTCTTCTTTTGAGACATTTAATTTTTATTCTTTGGAACTTTTATAATACCATTTTTATTTCTATTTAATTCATTCGGCATCCCATGATTCCAAGCGGTTTTCGCGCCCAAAGGCCTTTTTACCTTTTTAATTTGCCGCTTCTGTTAAAGAGTTTTAATCATACGTCAGAGACACGTCTTCGTGGCCTCATTTTTTCATCCATTAGCGAGAAAGCTCCGCCTTCTTTATCCCCCTAGCGCCCTCCGAACATGGATGCGAGTGGACCAGCTTGTTCGCGCGTTTTGTACCTTTGGGCCAAATTTTGAAGTATTTATACGGTTACACTGGCTTCGGAGACAGAATTTACACGAATTAGTGGTTGTCATCTAATTGCCGTCACTGGGGAGTCTACACTAATGCATCGGTAGTATGTTCTTCAAGCTCTGCTAATTCTTCAAGATCTTCAAATGTGTTCAGTTTTAATGAAGCGAAAGTTGGTGGAGTTGCTTTCATATCTGTGATCACAATAAAGCCACTGCTCATCTATTAAGTTATTAAGTCTTTTTTTTAATGTTTTTGGGAAATTTCTTCTGGATTTCACTGCCTCTGCTCAATTTTTACGACTGCAAATACACTACGATTTCCGAGGTGATATACTTCGAGATTTGTCTTCATGGTGAGCGACTCGAAGTGATGCCCTGTCCGGGTGTCATGACTACATTTCAACGATCTCGACTGCGGCTACCTCGATATGATTATCAGGTAATTTTAGTGGTTTCGGACTGAGATGTTCCGATTGTCTGGTGGAAAGAACGTTCAAGTCGACAGCAATAGCGATCGTCTATAATGTGCCAATTTTCGACAGGAATGTATCATATATATATATATATATATATATATATATATATATATATATATAATATATATATATATATATATATATATATATATATAATATATATATATATAATATATATATATATATGGTATACGAAAATTATAATTGAACCCGACTCGAACCCCACAAAAGCATTTTCATCGACCTCAGCCTGAAATGATAAAAAAATAATACATATTTTAATATAATTATGGAAAAGTAGTCTACAATTATATCTCTAGTTTAAATTTTAGTTTTTAAATATGAAAAAAGCATACATACACTCATTAATATTCAAATAAATAATTATTCCTCTGAAAAGATATTTTTTACTTTTTTTTAAGAAATTTGGTCAGCCACAATCCCAACCGTAAGTGTAATTAAAGTCAACCCACTTCACAATGAAAAAAATTAGCCCCGGGTCGGTTTGAGTAGGTAAAATTGGGTCACCCGACTCGATGTAGGACTTTAATATGGATGGATGGATGTACGTGTATATACATATTGTTATGAATTCTGTATATACATGTAAATATTCCATTTGTTTAAATTTACTTTATTTTATTATTGTGAAAATTGCAGTATTATTAATGTATTTCCTATTGAGCATCATGTAACTCAATGCTAAAGGCCTCAGGTGGTTTGCAAGAAAAACAACCTTACAGCATCGGTTTTATAATGGAGCTCTATTGGAAAATCGCCAAGGAATGGGTTTATCGCCAAGTTGGCGATGGTTTTGGCGACTTATTTTTGTCGCCAAATTTGGCGATATATCGCCAAATGTCGCCAAGTTGGCGACGGATTTGGCGACTTTTTGTGCAACCACACCCCCCTTATACCTATACATTGGGATCCTTTCTTGCTTGGGTTCTCTATCGAAAGTTAAAGCACTTTCTGGTAATTTCTAGCATCTGAAGGCTCTGGAATAATCTGGAAAGATCTCTGAAACCTATATAAGGACCTCCATCAGTTCAGTTCAGTTAGTTGTCTGTCAACTGCGATTGAATTCATACGAGAGGCTTTGCATTGAGAACTGTGTTTCTCGGATTGATTTTGTCGTTGATACGTCGTATTGAACGCATTGTTTCTGTGTGAAATTTTGCTGCGCTTTTATTGGATTTGAAGATTACTGAATATCTTGTAATTTTCAGAAGATATTTGTGATCGTATTGCACTGTTTATAGTGAATAAAGCCTTTTTATTGTTCTTATATATTGGCATCAGTCCTTTCGAACCCTGAGCTCACAACATTTGGTGTCAGGAGTGGGGTTGAATGCCTATTACCAGAGCAATGGAGGCGCAACTGACTAAATTATTGGAGAAATTAGGAGAGATGGATGAGAAAATGACTGCGAATCAGGCTGAAATGAAGAAGGATATGTCAGCAATGGATGAGAAAATGACTGCCAACCTTGGCGAGTTGAAAGATGAAATGAAGAAGGATATGTCAACCAACCTTGGCGAGTTGAAAGAAGAAATGAAGAAGGAAATGACCGCAAACCAGGCTGAAATGAAGGATATGTCGGAAGAAATGAAGAAGGATATGTCAACCAACCTTGGTGAGTTGAAAGAATTAATAGATAATAAAATAACATCTTTAAATGAAAGAATTGACAGCGTGGAAAACAAATTTGAAGGAAGGTTTCAAGAAATAGAAGAAAATGTTCAAATGACAGCCAAAACCGTAGAAGAAGTTCAAAAGATCTCCAAAACCGTAGAAGAAAGGATAAAGAGTGTAGAAAAGGAGTTGGAAAATGTGAAGAAACAAAAGATAACTGCCGAAAACTATCCCGAAGATGTGAAGTATCAAGCTATGCTTCCTCGGGCTTCTATTAAACTCTCGACCTATGACGGAAAATCCTCATGGCCAGTTTTTAAGACACAATTTGGGATCGTAGCGGACGCCAATGGATGGGATTCCCAGACAAAGGCTTGCCAGTTAGCTGCTTCTCTACGAGCTGATGCTGCCGACGTCCTACAGACTTTGCCTGCAAATGAACCGCTGGATTTTGAAACGCTCGTCAGTGCCTTAGAATTACGCTTTGGCGAGAAATGCATGAAGGAATACAGCAGACTCCAGCTCAAATCAAGACAGCAGAAATCCACTGAATCCCTGCAAGAGCTTGCTACGGATGTCGAGAGACTTTCACATCTTGCTTATCCTGACTGTCCGACTGAAATTAGAGAAAGCTTGGCTCTGCAGTATTTTATTGATGGTGTGCGTGACTCTGAGATCCAGAAACAACTCCGGATTGCAGATCTCAGTGACTTAAAAGGGGCTTTAGTTTATGCCCTGAAATTCGAGGCAGCCCAGCAAGCTGCAAGGAAAGATCGGCACTTTGTGCGAGTAGCCAACATGCCTGAGACGTCGGACAGAGCTGTGGACAGTTTACAGCAGCAGATTAAGGACATGATGAGAAAGATGAACTCTTTGATGGACAACAAACCTTACAGAAAGATCAAGTGCTGGAAATGCGGTGGAGAAGGCCATATCCAAATCGACTGCCCAAGACGACCCAGCACTGAAGGTAATAGCTCACGCGCGAACGGAGGAGCAGGAAAACTGATTAATGGTCATCTCACGGGGTGGAGGTTGCCAGATCTTAAGAAGCCTCATTTTCAAGTATGTGAAATTTCTGCAAGAAGTTGCGGCGAAAACGGAGTTTTTATAGTCGGGCGTGTGAATGATTTGCCCTGTAATATGATCATCGATACAGGAGCCAATGTGACCATCGTTCGGAAAGATCTCGCTCTGCGGCTAAAAGAAAAACACCTCTGGACTCCGCCCCGTGTTATCCTTCAAACCGTGACAGGGGATATGATCGACATACATGGAAGAAGGAAACTGAAAATAAAGTTTGGGAACGCCGCTTACCATCATACAGCCTATGTGGCCGATATTTCAGACCCTTTCATACTCGGACTGGACTTTTTAAAAGAGCATGGATTTACACTGGATTTTAAGAAGAATGAGTTACGCTCTGCTCAAGAAGATGTCACTATTTTCAAACTTGGAAATGAGTCCGGGTCTATTCAACGGATCACAGCCAAGGCAGATGTTATCATCCCTCCTCGGACCGAAATGATGATACCTGGATTAACTGAGAAAGAAAGTAGTTTTTAATGTGGCTTGGTTGGATATCCTGAGAAGAGCCCAAAAGGAGTGCTAATAGCATCAGCGCTGGTAGATCTGTCGAGAGATGTCATACCTGTGAGAATTGCGAACGTAAGTGAAAAATCTAGAATTATCCAGAATGGTGAAGTGCTTGCAACGTGTGCTCCAGTCACCTGTGTTTGCAAAGACCCGAGCTTGTCGTTGTCGGAGCCGCCTACAAGTTTAACACCTGAAATTGGACGAAATGAGAATTTATCTCCTGAGCAGAGACATGCCGCAGAAAGACTGTTCCAGGAGTTTAAGGATGTGTTTTCACAAAACGAGGGTGATATAGGTCGCACTTCTCTGACACGTCATAGAATTGACACTGCCGACCATCCACCGATTAAACAGCATCCAAGACGCTTGCCGTTCGCAAAACAAGAAGAGGTTTCTAAGCTCTTACAAGAGATGCAGGATAGTGACATCATCGAACCGTCGTCAAGTCCGTGGGCCTCTCCCATCGTGTTGGTCCGAAAGAAAGATGGCTCCACAAGATTTTGTGTGGATTATCGTCAACTTAACGATATCACGAAGAAGGATAGCTATCCTCTACCAAGAATAGACGACACGCTAGACACTCTTTCAGGACATAACTGGTTTTCCACACTGGATTTGAAGAGTGGATATTGGCAAGTAGAGATCCATCCTGATGACAAAGAGAAGACCGCATTTACTACTGGACAAGGACTTTGGCAATTTAAAGTTATGCCGTTCGGGCTCTGCAATGCACCAGCAACGTTCGAGCGCCTCATGGAGACAGTGTTAAAAGGTCTGACTTTTGAAGCTTGTCTCATCTACCTAGATGACGTCATCATTGGTGGCCGCACGTTTGAAGAACATCTAGTGATTATTCGAAAAGTGTTAACGAAACTAAGAGCGGCGAATTTAAAGCTGAACCCTCTGAAATGCAAGTTCTTCCAACGCGAAGTAAATTATTTAGGACACATCATCTCAGCTGAAGGTGTTCGAACAGATCCTGAAAAAGTGTCTGCAGTAAAGAACTGTAAGCGTCCGGAAAACGTCCATCAGTTGCGAAGCTTTCTGGGACTATGCACTTATTACAGAAAGTTTGTACAGGGGTTCTCCAACATCGCAATACCCTTGCATAGGCTCACTGAAAGCAAGCAGAAGTTTCTATGGACACAAGAATGCGACAATTCTTTCCAGCGGCTGAAAGAAGCTCTCACATCCTCTCCTGTTCTTACCTATCCACACCCCGACAAACAATTCATTGTGGACACGGATGCCAGTCACGAAAGTGTCGGCGCTGTACTTTCCCAAGAAATAGATGGCCAAGAACGAGTCGTAGCATACTGGAGCAAATGTTTATCGAAACCAGAGCGGAATTATTGCGTCACTCGCAAGGAGTTATTAGCTATAGTGAAAGCCATAGAACACTTCCATCACTATCTCTATGGCAGGAAATTTCTCCTTCGTACTGACCACGCATCCCTAACATGGCTGATGAATTTTAAGAACCCAGAGGGCCAAGTAGCCAGATGGATACAACGACTCCAGGAATACGACTTTGACATCAGGCATCGCAAAGGCTCATCGCATGGAAACGCCGATGCCCTATCAAGAAGACCGTGTCCCGAGAGCTGTCGCTATTGTTCCAGAGCGGAGAGCAAGTATAATCCCGAATATGTCATACGCCAGACGAAGACTTCACAATCAACGCCACCAGATCCCTGGAGTGATGAGAAGATTCGAGAAGATCAAATGGCAGACTCTGTCATCAAACCAATTTTGGAGTTATTAGAATCTTCTAGCACGAAGCCCAGTTGGAAAGACATCTCGACTTACAGTCCTACGACGAAGCAATATTGGGCTCTTTGGAACTCCCTCCACGTCAGAAATGGTGTCCTGTTCCGAAAATTCGAATCGGAAGATGGGAAGACATCTCGGTGGCAGTTGGTATTTCCTCGATCGCGAATCCCTGAGATCCTCAAGGAATTACATGACAGTCCGACTGGTGGCCATTTTGGAATCATGAAAACATTACACAGAGTCCGAGAGCGCTTTTTCTGGGGAAAAGCGAGAGCTGACGTCGAACAATGGTGCAAATCTTGCGATGCATGTGCAGCTCGGAAAGGACCAAAGAAACGTAGCCGAGGAAGACTGCATCTCTACAATGTAGGAGCACCTTTCGAACGCATCGCCCTAGACATCCTAGGTCCTTTGCCAAGAAGTTCCGATGGCAACAAATACCTCCTTGTTGTCATGGACTATTTCACGAAATGGCCTGAAGTTTATGCCATCCCTGATCAAGAAGCTTCTACGGTTGCTGATGCCTTGGTACACCAGTGGATATCAAGGTATGGAGTCCCCTTTCAAATGCATTCTGACCAGGGGAGAAATTTCATCTCTGCTGTGATTGAAGGTCTCTGTCAACTTCTCGGAATGGACAAAACTAGGACGACGCCTTTACATCCACAGTCGGATGGCATGGTTGAGAGTTTTAATCGTACCATTCACAACAACCTCTCACTGCTAGTCTCAAGAAACCAACAAGACTGGGACCAAAAACTTCCCTTGTTTCTTCTCGCCTATCGCAGCGCCGTCCATGAAACAACCGGCTATTCCCCGTCTCAGATGCTTTTCGGTCGTGATCTTCGTCTACCTTGTGATCTGCTTTTTGGTCGCCCTCCAGATGCGCCTTCATCGCCAGAGGGATACGTGCAGAATCTCCAGGCACGATTTGAAGACGTCCACAACTTGGCTCGAGAGCGGATCAATATACAGACGGAGAAGATGAAGACCAGGTACGACACGAAATCCACGGGACATCAATTCAAAGAAGGTGACAAGGTTTGGTTTTATAATCCGACTCGACGTAAAGGACTTTCTCCCAAACTGCAATCGCACTGGGACGGTCCTTATACAGTCCTAAACAGACGAAATGGTGACGAACGATGTCGTAATTCGGATCCGAAAGTCACCAAGTGCGAAGCTTAGAGTCGTTCATTACGACAGGCTGGCTCCATACTATGGCCATAGTATTTAGTTCATTGATTGTAAATAGTGTAATGTAAATAATGTAAATTAGTATGACCATGGTCTTGTATATAAGTTAATGTAATAATTTCTTTTGCTTAGCATTATCATTATTAATGTTATTATTATTTAAATACTTGTATAATTCAGCATTATGAATGTGTTTAATTGTTATTTTCCATGTTTGCTTTAAGTGTTTCGAATAGTATAGCATTTGTTGGTAACAGGTTTGCTTCCGATCAAAGGTTATACTGCCCGGGACGTGCAGTCCTTGAGAGGGGGGCAATGTTATGAATTTTGTATATACCTGTAAATATTCCATTTGTTTAAATTTACTTTATTTTATTATTGTGAAAATTGCAGTATTATTAATGTATTTCCTATTGAGCATCATGTAACTCAATGCTAAAGGCCTCAGGTGGTTTGCAAGAAAAACAACCTTACAGCATCGGTTTTATAATGGAGCTCTATTGGAAAATCGCCAAGGAATGGGTTTATCGCCAAGTTGGCGATGGTTTTGGCGACTTATTTTTGGCGCCAAATTTGGCGATATATCGCCAAATGTCGCCAAGTTGGCGACGGATTTGGCGACTTTTTGTGCAACCACACCCCCCTTATACCTATACATTGGGATCCTTTCTTGCTTGGGTTCTCTATCGAAAGTTAAAGCACTTTCTGGTAATTTCTAGCATCTGAAGGCTCTGGAATAATCTGGAAAGATCTCTGAAACCTATATAAGGACCTCCATCAGTTCAGTTCAGTTAGTTGTCTGTCAACTGCGATTGAATTCATACGAGAGGCTTTGCATTGAGAACTGTGTTTCTCGGATTGATTTTGTCGTTGATACGTCGTATTGAACGCATTGTTTCTGTGTGAAATTTTGCTGTGCTTTTATTGGATTTGAAGATTACTGAATATCTTGTAATTTTCAGAAGATATTTGTGATCGTATTGCACTGTTTATAGTGAATAAAGCCTTTTTATTGTTCTTATATATTGGCATCAGTCCTTTCGAACCCCGAGCTCACAACAATATATATGACGTAGGCTAATTGGGGAATTTGGAGAATCATCTCCCTTTTCCCAATCAGCCTGTTATTTTTCAGGCCGATTGCAAAGAGCCTAGACAACGTTAGGCTAATTGGAATATGGTCATTTATTTCTCAATCAGCCTGATGATTTTTAGGCTTATTGCAAAGAGCCTAGATAGAGTTAGGTTTATTGAAAAATGGCCATGCCTATTTAGAAAATGACCAGTTCTTTGTCAATATATAGTGTTGTACACAACTCGAACCTGGAAATTCGATTCGAAGTCGACCGGAACCCGACAGAAAAATTCCATCGAACCCAAACCCGATCCTTGAAGGACAAAATAAATTCTTTCGAGTCGCAACCCGACACGAGCCAGAAAACTGAAGTTAACCAGAAACCCGAGCAGAACCCGACAAAAAAATCCATCGAACCGTAACCCGATCCGAAACCGACAAAATAAATTTCTTCATTTCGCAACCCGATTCGAAACGTAAAAATTCGAAGTTAACCAGTAACCCAACCCGAACAAGATATAATAATTCCATCGAAGCGTAACCCGATCTGAACCCGAAAAAATAAATTCCTTCGTGTCGCAACCCGACCCGAACCTAAAAATCGAAGTTAACCCGAAACCCGATACGAACCTAAAAATCGGAGTTAATCCGAAACCCGACCCGAAACAGGAAAAAATTTTCGTCTAACCGTAACCCGATCCGAACACGACAAAATAATTTCCGTCGTCATGCAATCCGACCAGAGCCTGAAAATTGAAGTTAACTCGAAATCCGACCATAACACGAGAAAAAAAAATCCATCGAATCGTAACCCCATCCGAACTCGACAGAATGAATTCGTCGCAACGCATCCCGATCCGAAGCTGAAATTTCAAGTTAACCCGAAATCCAACCTGAACCTGAAAATTTAACTTAACCCGAAACCCGACACAAACCCGACAAAAAATTACCATCGCCCTGAAATTGACCCAAAACAGACAATAAAATCCATTGAACAGTAACCCGATCCGAACCCGACAAAATAAATTCTTCGTCTCGCAACCCGATCCGAACCTGAAAATTGAAGTTAACCCGAAAGCCGATCCGAACCAGAAAAATAAAAATCCATCCAAAAAAAGTCCATACGTAACCCGATCAGAACTCGACAAAATAATTTTTGTCGTCACGGAACCCGATCCGAACCAGAAAATTGAAGTTAACCCGAAACCCGACCCGAACCTGACAAATAAAAGTCCATCGAACCGTAACCCGATCCGAATCCGTTAAAATACATTCCTTCGTGTCACAATCCGATCCAAACCAGAAAATTTAAGTTAACCCGAAACCCGACCCGAACCAGACAAAGAAATACAACGAACCGTAGCCCAATCCGAACCCCAAAAAATAAATTCCTTCGTCTCGTAACCCGACTCGAACCTGAAAATTGAAGTTAACCCGAAACCCGACCGAACCCGAAAATTTATGCTAACCCGAAACCCGACCCAAATATGAAAATTTAAGTAAGCCCGAAACCCGACCGATCCCGAAAAACTAATCCATCGGACCGTAACCCAATCCGAACCCGACAAAATAAATTCCTTCGTCTCGCAACCCGACCCGAACCTGAAAATTGAAATTAACCCAAAAGCCAACCCGAACCAAACAAATACAAATCGATCGATACGTAATCCGATCCGAACCCGACAAAATAATTTTAGTCATCACGGAACCCGATCAGAACAAAAAAATTGAAGTTAATCCGAAACCCGACCGGAACAAAAAAATCCATCAATCCTTATCCCGATCCGAACATGACAAAATAATTTCCGTAGTCATGCAACCCGACCCGAACCTGAAAATTGAAGCTAACTCGAAACTCGACCCGAACCCGACAAAAAATTCTATCGAACCGTAACCCAATCCGAACCCGAAAAAATAAATCCCTTCGTCTCGCAGCCCGAGATAAACCAGAAAATTTATGTTAACCCCAAAACCGATCCGAACCTGAAAATTTAATTTAACCCGAAACCTAAAAACAGAAAATTATAATGTCAGGTTCTGATCAGATTACGTATCGATGGATCTTTATTTGTTTGGTTCGGTTCGGCCTTCGGGTTAACTTCAATTTTCTAGTTCGTGTAGGTTTGCGAAACGAAGGAATTTATTTTGTCAGGTTGTGATCGGGTTACGGTCCGATGGATTAATTTTGATGGGTTCGGGTCGGGTTTCGGCTAACTTATATTTTCAGAACTTATATATTCAGAATATTTGGGTCGGGTTTCGGGTTAGCATAAATTTTCAGGTTCGGTCGGGTTTCGGGTTAGCTTCAATTTTCAGGTTCGAGTCGGATTGCGAGACGAAGGAATTTATTTTTAGGGTTCAGATTGGGCTACGGTTGGTTGTACTTCTTTGTCTGGCTCGGGTCGGGTTTTGGATTAACTTGATTTTTCTGGTTTGGATCGGTCTGTGACACGAAGGAATTTATTTTGTCGGATTCGGATTGGGAACGGTTCAATAGATTTTTTTGTCGAGTTCGGGTCGGGTTTCAGGTTAACATCGGGTTGCGTGACGACGAAAATTATTTTGTCGAGTTCTGATCAGATTACGTATGGATGGATTTTTATTTGTCTGGTTCGGGTCAGCTTTCGGGCTATCTTCAATTTTCAGGTTCGGGTCGGGTTGCGAGACGAAGAATTTATTTTGTCGCGTTCGGATCGGGCTACTGTTCAATGGATTTTTTTTATCTCGTTCGGGTCGGTTTAGCGCCAACCTAACCCACAAGTGGTTTATTTTAATAACACTAACCTCGAGTCATTTTTTGAAAACTAACCACCACCCGATTGTCGAGTGGTGGGCGTAAAATTGGTTACCCAACTAAACTCTACTCCGAAATCAAAATATTTTCCAATGCAGAAATTAAATTTTAACGACAAATTTTTTTGTCTACCCGAAATTCGAAATACGTCTACCCTAATCCGACCCGAAAAAAAAAGAGATCTATAGTTTAATACAATTCTGAAAAAATAATCTACAATCATTTTTCTAATATCAATTCTACCTTTTATGTAGGGAAATAAACATGTAAAAAGACTTTCTTATTTAAATATTTAGTTTTTCATTTGAAACAACAACGTTAGAGTTTTATTGCAGAATCAAACTAACCCGAACAAACCTCAACACGAAACAATTACAGTCAACCCGACCCGAATCCAACAGCAACAAATTTTTTTAATTTATTTATTTTTTTTTTACCGTAGGAGTTGGTCTTATAAAAAACTTGTCAGTATAAAAGTTGTAGATAATATTAAGAAGATTTATAATAAATTTAAGCGGATTTGATATCTTGGGAATTGACGAAGTTATGAATTTTTTTCTTCTGAAACCACTATTCCCCCCCCTCCCTCCTTGGGGGCATTTTTAATGAAATCAAAAATCTTTCATACAAAATTTTTGACTCTTTTCCTAGAAGTAATAATAACTTTAAACGGATTCGATATGAATAAAAATTAAGAAGTTATGGGTTTTTTTCTGTTTTCCCGTCTGCTTGTAGGCGGGGCCAGCAGGGATTTTTTTGTTTTAATTTTTTTTTGCCGTAAGAGTTGGTCCTATAAAAAACTTGTCAATATAAAAGTTGTAGATAATTTTAAGTAGATTTACAATAAATTTAATTGGATTTGATATCTTGGGAATTGACGAAGTTATGAATTTTTTCCTTCTAAAACCCCCTTTCCCCCCCTTGGGGTCTATTTTAATGATATCAAAAATCTGTCATACATAACTTTTCGGCGCTTTTCCTAGAAGTAATAATAACTTCAAACGGATTCGATACGTATCATAATTAAGAAATAATGTTTTTTTCTGTTTTCACAAAAAGCCCCCCCCCCCTTGGTTCGATTTTGCCAACTAACGAACTTGACCTAGATTTTATGCCCCTTGATTTTATGTATCAGTTTCGAAAAGATGCGGGAGTTGGAACCACCTACTTCGAAAAATAACTTGTTTGCAGGCGGAGCCGGCAGGGATTTTTTTTGTTTTAATTTTTTTTGCTATAACAGTTGGTCCTATAAAAAAACTTGTCAATATAAAAGTTTTAGATAATATTAAGAGGATTAATAATAAATTTACGCGGATTTGATATCGTGTGAATTGACGAAGATATGTTTTTTTTCTTCTAAAACCCCCCTTTCCCTCCCCTTGGGGCCATTTTTAATTATATCAAAAATCTGTCATATATAAATTTTCGGCCCTTTTCCTAGAATAATAATAACTTTAAACGGATTCGATACGTATAATAATTAAGAAATTATGGGTTTTTTTCTGTTTTCACATAAAGCCTCCATTCCCCCCCCCCCCCCTTGGTTCGATTTTGCCCATTAACGAACTTGACCGAGATTTTATGCCCCTTGATTTTATGTATCAGTTTGGAAGAGATTTATGCAGAATTTTTCCAGTTATCGTGTCCATAAAAAAGTGATATAGATAGATAGATAAAGTTTTGAATTGGGGGTGGTTTTGGGTTCTGGGAGTCATAATCGGCGTAGATCTGCAAAATTTTTTCAAAATTTCCAAATTAGGTGCGAATGTAATAGGTAGTATTTCTTACGAAATCTAACTAAAATGCGGAGGTATAGTAGAAGATTAAGTGCTGTTAATAAAAAAAATAATAAGCAAGAGAGAGGAACATATTTAATAACTAAATGAAGGAAATATTAATTAATTTTTATAATCTTAGTGATGTGTGGTTGCATTCCATTGATAAATAACTCCAACGACACAGCTTGGAAAAGCAGGATATTTGTGACTTGATTAAATTATAATTAAAGTTACAACAAATGAAATGAAATATACATTGCGGGGAAACAGAACTCCCGCTTGATAAACACAACTACATTTTCTAAAATCTACAGACGGAATGAGAAGAAAAGAAAAAGTACATGTAGATACTAACCGCAGACCATCGGAAAAAACAGCTGACACATTGAAATTGTCCGCAGCTGTAATAGAGTAATAGTTCAAACTTTTGTTTAATGAATGTTCGTATCAGGGTTTGTACTGCACAACACAATTTTTGCTACCAAATTCATTACTTCAAAGAAAAGGAGTTCAGCTATCTATATTGATCTGACATCTGATTAAGTGAAAAAAAATGAAGAAATATAAAATGAAAATTAAAGTAGTTATTTCATTTCCATTTTGAGTCAATACAAGACAGGTCTTAATCGATTGTATCAACATATTTTAGAAATTGATCTTCAGAAAGATGGAAGGGCACGTCCCTCCCCCCCACCACCGAGGCTACGCCTATGCTATATTAAAATTTGTTCTCTGCTTCTGGTATCGAGATATTTCAGTTACAAGGAGGAGCCGAGTGTTAACTTAGTTTCCGCCCGCCCTCCCCACTTTCAAATATCGCAATGGCCAAAATCCACGTTTTAAAAAAAATAACTTTAAAAATCAAATTTCCACTTGATCATTTAATAAGAGTTCAATTTCATTTGCATACTATTTCTCTACGAAAGCGAATTTTTCCATGGGAGTTCTTAAGTTTCGTAAATACTTTTAGCACACCTAACAATTACATTCATGCTAGAGATTTATGCATTCATACATTCGACGCCTTTCTTTGGAACCCAAACCCAACGACTCTAAAAACCCGAGCCCGAGAATAAGCAGCAAAAAATCATTACTAACATTTTAAAATTGTTTAAAGATTTATTTTTTTATTTAAATATATCTCGTTACATAGAAATAAATATTAATCCTAAATACTCTTTTACGTTTCGTAATTTTTCATGTCCCTGAAAATTTGTTTAAAATAACAAATTTGTTATTTACTCCCAACCACTGGCACAAATCAACTTTCTTATATTATCATTTTTCTTATAATTGTACAATTATGGCAAAAAGACGTGAATTCTGTTTCCCAGTAATTTTAGAAAATGACTTCAAACAGAAAGGTACGATAGACAAAGGATATCCCACTGATTTAGGTAGATTTCGTAAGAAATACTACCTATTACATTGTCACCTAAGTTGGAAATTTTGAAAATTTTTTGCAGATCTACGACAACCATGACTCCCAGAACCCAAAACCACCCACAGTTGAAAAGTTTATATCTATCTATCTATCTATCTATGTCACTTTTTTTATGGACACGATAACTGGAAAAATTCTGCATAAATCTTTTCCAAACTGTTACATAAAATAAAGGGGCATAAAATCTCGGTCAAGTTCGTTAATGGGCAAAATCGAACCAGGGGGGGGGGGGAATGGGGGGCTTTTTGTGAAAACAGAAAACCCCCCAAAATTTTTAATTATTATACGTATCGAATCCGTTTAAAGTTATTATTACTTCTAGGAAAAGGGCCAAAAATTTATGTATGATAGATTTTTGATATAATTAAAAATGGATCCAAGGGGGGGAGGGGGGTTTTAGAAGAAGAAAAATCATAGCTTCGTCAATTCACAAGATATTAAATCCGCGTAAATTTATTATTAATCCTCTTAATATTATCTAAAACTTTTATATTGACAAGTTTTTTATAGAACCAACCGTTATAGCAAAAAATAAATAAAAATTAAAACAAAAAAATCCCTGTCGGCTCCGCCTGCAAACAAGTGATTTTTCGAAGTAGGCGGTTCCAACTGCCGCATTTTTTCGAAACTGATACATAAAATCAAGGGGCGTAAAATCTCGTTCAAGTTCGTTAATGGGCACAATCGAGCCAGGGGGGATGGGGGGACTTTTTGAAAAACAGAAAAAAACCCATAATTTCTTAATTACGATACGTATCGAATCCGTTTGAAGATATTATTATTTTTAGGAGAAGGGCCGAAAATTTATGTATGACAGATTTTTGATATAATTAAAAATTGCCTTAAGGGCATGGGGAGGGGGGGGGTTACAAGAATAAAATAATAACTTCGTCAAATCCCAAGATTTCAAATCTGCTTAAATTTATTATAAATCCTCTTAATATTATCTAAAACTTTTATATTGACAAGTTTTTTATAAAACCCACAGTTATAGCAAAAAAAATTAAAAACAAAAAAATCCCTGCCGGTTCCGCCTGCAAACAAGTTATTTTTCGAAGTAGGTGGTTCCAACTCCCGCATCTTTTCGAAACTGATACTTAAAATCAAGGGGCATAAAATCTCGGTCAAGTTCGTTAATGGGCAAAATCGAACCAGGGGGGGGGGGGGGGCTTTTTGTGAAAACAGAAAAGCCCCATAATTTTTTAACTATGATACGTATCGAATCCGTTTGAAGTTATTATTATTTTTAGGAGAAGGGCCGAAAATTTATGTATGACAGATTTTTGATACATTTAACAATTGCCTTAAGGGGATATGGAGGGGGGGGGGTGTAGAAGAAAAAAATTCATAACTTCGTCAAATCCCAAGATTTCAAATCTGCTTAAATCCTTAATTTCTAATGCCTCTTAATATTATCTAAAACTTTTATATTGACAAGTTTTTTATAGGACCAACTCTTATAGCAAAAATAAATAAATAAATAAATAAATAAATAAAAAATCCCTGCTGGTTCCGCCTGCAAACAAGTTAGGTTTCGAAGTAGGCGGTTCCAACTGCCGCATCACCGCAAAAAGGTAATTTCTTTCGCAATTCCCGACAAACAGGCGCTCCACGGTCTGCGTCTTCGAAATCTACCTGTGCCTGTAGGCCGAGTCATCGGCGTTTTTTTTAAAGTTATTAACACTGACCATGCACAGGCTTTAAAATCAGGTAGAATATTTGTACTTTTGTTCCATCAATAACAACTCAATTCTATTTCAAACAATTTTTTAAATGAATTTAAAACACTTTAAGAAACTTAGAGTATGTTCTTGTTTCTCAAATAGCAAGTTTGTTTCTTTACTCTCTTTTCAATTTGTGAAAAAATAAATTAAAATATTTCATCTCGAATCCACCCGAGCCCGAAGACTGGCATAAAATTTATAGACCTAATCCGTTTCGAGCCCAAACTCGGATTCGAACTGATCCAGTTTCATATTTAATGCATGGTTAATAAAAGAAGAAAAAGTACAAATTTTCAACGTTTTGTAAAATGGTAAATGAATCACTTATTCATACGTGTATGTGTATGTTTGAAATTTTTTCTATTGTTTTTTGAGTATTTTGTACGGTTGTTTTATTTTTTCCTTGTTTATTATTAAATCAGTTTGACAACCTTCTACAGTCTCTAGAAGTTTAACAGCTTTTGGAATGCAGTAAAATCGAGTAAAACTGTTAAATCACAACTTGTAGCAGTGTAATCACCTGTAATCAAAATATAATCAACTATAATTATGTATTTCTGAGTGTAATCAACCATAATCAACTGTTATAATGTATAATCACATGTCATTACAGTAATCAGCTGTAATCATTGTGATTCCGTAATCTCGTACACATTTTTTCTATTGAGAGCCCCGTTGGGAGGGTAGCTGTAACTGATAGGCTGTTGAGGCCGGCTTTAACTTATGCACATGCGCACATTTTATGTTTGTTCAGATCTCAGACATGGTGATGTTCAGTAAGTTCCTTTAGATGAGTTTTGCGAGGAGTTTTGCGATGTGAACAAGTATTCAATTCCGGGAGGGTACCACCGCAAACATGACGATCTAATATATCTTAAATGCTCGGTGCGAATAGGGTATTAGATCTTTCCTTCGGCAGAAGCTGGACTTGTTTCTTCTTTATATTCTTTGTGTTATACGCAGACGGGGGCCTTACCAGTATCATCCGACACCAAATGACATCATTGGACCCTGCTTATCTAAAAAATATTCTCCCTAAACTTTTTAAACTTTTCTTTCTCACCCTCGCTATAAGACCAGTCACCAAAACAACAGAAATGGATGATGACAGGAACGTAGCCTGAGGGGACACTTATATACTCGGTGTTTCCTGTATAAATTGATAATTTAGCATACACTTTACTTTACATAATATTCAACATTTAATTTAAATGAAGTCAAATCAGCTTTAAAAAATACCGTAAAATGAAATTCATTTAACAGAGCATGTTTTAATACTAATAGGAAGGAGAGCACAGAATCTGATGATACCGATGTGTGATTTAGATAAACAATAAGACCTTAACCATAACGGCGATTACACTTTAATGTGAAGACAATAACAGACATTTGATGAGACATGAAATATATAAAAATGACTAGAAAATACTGTTGATAGTTGATTAGCACAAGTAAATATTTAGCCATTTGCCTATTTTACATCACTAATATAATAGAAAAGCGATTTTGCTTTTTCTCATTAAATAAAGCTACTTAAGTCTTACTTCAAAAACCAACTGATTTCTCCGATGTGAAAGTCAGTTAATAATAACCTCATCCAACATCGCGGACCGGGAATCTACGATGGCTTTAAACCCTTTTACTCCTTTGAGTTGATATATTAGATTTAAATGTTGATCATTTTCTCAGACGAAGTTCAAGGCTGCGCTTAACCCCTTCGCGACAAGCGTCTTTTACAGAATTTTTAATCTTTTACCACCGGTTTTTCAAAACAGAAATTTTCACCTACTTGAATCGCAGAAATGCTAGGATTACATAAGGCAAAGCTTACAATAAAAAATAACTGGTTGGAATAATCGAGGATTCTGAGCATCTCATGCGTCACGTATACGTGTCGCTCGTCCCCAAGGGGTTAAAGCGACTAGTGTATAATCGCCATGGAAACGGTAGAATTTTGTCAATTGCTCATGTCTGGAGAAAGAAGATCCTATCGTATTTTGACTGACAAAAGACCTTTGAATTAGTCAAAAATTCGATTTATTTAAAATTAATTTACATGAAAATATAATCCTTTGGATGCATTTTAAAACGAGTCCCATGTATAAAACAATTGCATTAGAAACAAAGTTTTGTGGAAAATAGTCAGAGCTCTTATCATGAAACAGCATCATTTAAAGGTCCAGACAATTTGTTTACATTTTTGACTCAGTAGGCACTGTCTGCAACTCATAAGATTTAAGGAGTTCTACTCCAAGATTTATTTATTCTGTGTTTTCTTATTTCTGGAAAATTAAACCTAGTACCGTTGAATATTTAATAAATATTCACCTGTACTGGATTTAATTTGTCTCATGTATGCCATTGGAGTAGTGCTCATAATTGAGGTTCCATCTTCTGCTGCGAGGTTGTAATCTAGCCATATAACAGTCAGAAAATGCTAGACTGGATATCGTCCGGATGGCTTAATTGGTAAAGCACTAGGTGCGCTATACCATGGTATCTGGGATCGAACCCCGATCTGGACATTTGTTCACTGTATTGGTTGTACTCTGTGTAGTAAAGTGTTAATTCCCATATTTTGTATTTTATTAATTTACAGCGTAATTTCAGTTCTGCTGAAAATTTAATGAGTTTTATAGATTTCAAAATTTTTCCATTCTGGGAGAAGCGCTAAGACAGGAGGCAGAAATTTCGAGAATGATGGGAAATTAGATGATTTATTTATTCTTTGTTTCTTCAACATAACAAATAATTCAAAAACATTAAAAATTTAAGTTTAAAGATAGAGTTTTAAACTTTCAAAACTATGAGAGTAAAAGACAGCAGTGGAAATTTTGCAAGAGATGGGGAGGGGGTATTTAGATGATTTATTTTATTTGGAAATCTACTGAAATCTGTCAAATTTTTCAACATAGATGGTGCAAAGATTACTTACATTGTGATCAAATAACAATTTATCAAATTCCATGGCATTTCTAAATTTTCCAGGAAGTATAGCAACAAGATTTACAGCCTTTAAATAAATTTAATTATGATTTTAAAAGTCTCAACAGAATCTCTTTGAAAGCAAATAAAATTTCAAAGTTTAAAACTTTAATTAAATTAATTAGGTAAAATTTAATTTAGATTTCAACAGGTCAAAAAAATAAAATAATAACTACTAAAAATGTGATAGGCCAAAGCAGTGTTTGGGTATCTGATTCTTTTGTGTTACTCTAAATAAATACGTTTATTTGTGTAATGGAAAAATGTTTAGAAAATAAAAGAATTATAAGAAAACAGATTACAGACATTTATTTATATTTTGCAGACTGAAATATGTAAACAATTTTATTTCATTTCAAACCACATAAATGACTAACCATAAAAAATAAAGGTAAAAGAAAAGAAGCAAGCACAAAATCAATAAAACATAGTTTTAAAGTATAATTTCAAAACACATTTAAGGCAAACTTTATGATACTTTCATATCAAACCTTTCATGTCAAAAGGAAATTTATGTTTAAAATTAACAAGTTTTTATAAAGATTAGATAACATAGATTAGAATTTTCTGATTTTCTTTCTTTAAAAACCTTATTATGTTTATACAATTATTACAAGATCGGCAGAAGTGAAAATAAGAAAAAAAATCTGCTTGCTTATTTTCTTGCTTTATCAAAAATATCTGATTAAAAAAAAATCCAAGTGATAAATGTGAGAATAAAATATATTTCGCCATGAAAATAAAATATACTTCAATTCTAAATATAAATCATTCATTCAATCAATTTTAAATGTAAGAAAATTTTTTACAGTACTAAGATACAATGCAATCATTTTTCAAAGATTCAAAATTATCATCTTTTAATACTTCCATGAATACCTTTTTCTTTCATGAAATATTATGAAAACTTTCAAAGAGCAAAGATGTATTTTGAGTTAATAGACCCATAACCAACATGAAAGTAAGTATCAAGTTAAGTAATTTGAAAAGAGTTATTTTTTAATGACAAGACAAATAAGAAATTTTGCATTTCAAACGTAATTTTAATCAAGAAAAATAGAAAATTTTGAATGTAGGAAAATAATAAAAAATTATTTGGATTGATTTCATTGATGCACTGTAAAATAATGTCATCAGTTTACCTTTCTTTAAAGGAAGAATAGCAAAGTATAGTCGCCAATCAAATAGATCTAATACTCTTGAATTGGTAACGTATCAGTCAGAACTTTTTGGTATAAAAAACTAGGTTGCGCAACCAGGCGCATGAGGAGCGCCCGGCGCGTCAAACGAACACCGGACCCAGGTCCTAAAGGACCCATCACGCACACATCGGATTCTCCGAGTTCAGTACCGACCGCCATTTGCAGAACCTCCAAACTTCATTACCCGATCATGCAACGACATAGGTCGTTACGGTGCGTGGAGGATCCCACTTCTCAGAGGAGACCTTCACACAGACACTCGATGAACCGTCGGAACAACCCAGCAACCTCGTCGCCGAAACCCCATAAGGAGCGTCGGTCCCTCAGTCGTGTGCCAGGCTTCCCTTCAGCCCCTGCTTTCCCACGGCGTCCAATCATCGAGCGTATGGAATGACGAACGAAGAACAAGTGGTATGTTCAAGTTCATGAGCAACCTTTTTGGCTACAGCCTTGGTTTAAGGTAATTTACATATGTGTGAATTCATAAAATGAAAATTATTTTAGCTTAGACATTGAATGTAAAAAATTTCTCATAAAACAAATCAAAAGCTTACATCAAGTTGGTCATAAACATGAAATTACTTAATTACTTACACACAAAATTTCAACATCGATAAGCAGAAAAATGAAAACTCAAACAATAACAAGAAGTTGACATTAAAATGTAGTAAAAGATTTTCTTCACATTTACGATGGAACCAAAAACATAAAATGGAAATAACAGGCAAGGAAAATTGTGGGAAAATTTGCATGTCAGAAAATTTAATGAACATAAAAATTTTGTCGTAAATTCTAGGAATGTAAAATTGAGGTGTTATCAAAAACTCATTATTGAAATGACTCATGCAAGTTAATTAAATTTTTATTAATGATTAAAACACATATTTTGAAATTTTAAAACACAGAATGTTGCACCTGTTTCAAATGGGGCCATACAATTTCTGGGAAAATGATAGGATTTATTTTTTTAATCATATACTTTACACATATACATAGAATCCAATATCTTATCAAACAAAACCTCTCTAAAATCCAAATATCTCAAGAAACCAGTATATGTTTGTGTAAGTATGCAGACTCTGATTATAAATAAAACTGTTTGAGAGAATCTTATTAAGTCTCTTTTCAGATACAGCCTTGGTTTAAATAGTTACTTAATATTTCACATGCCTCTCAATAGGAATTAGTAGCATATAAATCTAAACAAGCACTTAAATATATAAAAATACCGGGTGTCCCAAAAATGACTGATGGATTTTAAAATTCAATAACTAGCAAACGGTGACAGATATTTAAAAAATTCTTGCAGGAGGGTTATGTATGATGTCGGGAGTTTTTTTACTGTGATTCTTGATTTTAGTTCGAATTTTAAACAATAGATGGCGCTGACAGCGGTTGACGCTCAATCGAGGCCGAAACTGACGTCACTCGGCATTGATGCGAAGAAAGGAGAGTAAGGCTATGGAGTGGGTCTCATTCGCCAGTACAATCTTGCTCTTAGACCTCGATTCTGAACTCATTCGATATGATTTCAATGGAATGCGTTGTTGCCATGGAAACAACAAATCCTTCGATAGTGGAATACAACGTTTAGATTAGGGCATGAATTTAACAAGCATTATTCGAGTTTGCAGGCAATTTTACATTTATGAGTATTTATGGGAATTTTATCTAACCAATATGAAAATTTAGTTTCGCGAAATGACGGCAATGCAGGTATGTGAGAGCTGCACAGAAATCGAATCCGTCACATCTTCATTCGTTATTTTGCTACGCAATCTGCTAGTGAGTATTTTTAAAAGAGTGTACACTATTTATTGAAAATGGTTTATTTCACCTACTAGTTTTAAAATACGATGAATAAAATATTCTTTAAATCAGGCCATAAAAAGTAATTTAATCCGAGAAAATAAAACAAAATAAATGTAGAATCGCCTGCAACTCGAACACTGCTTGTTAAATTCATGCCCAGTTTTGAAAGCTGTATTCTACTATCGAAGAGTTTGTTGTTTCCATGGCAACAACGCATTACATTGAAATCATATCGTCTGTGTTCAGAATCTGGTCCTAAGAGCAAGATTGTACTGGCGAATGAGACCCACTCCATAGCCTTAATCTCCTTCCTTCACGTCAATGATGAGTGACGTCAGTTTCGGCTTCGAATGAGCACCAACCACTGTCAGCGCCATCTATTGTTTGAAATTCGAACTAAAATCAATAATCGCAGTAAAAAAACTCCCGACATCATACGTAACCCTCCTGCAAGAATTTTTTAAATATCTGTCACCGTTTGTAAGTTATTGAATTTTAAAATCCATCAGTCATTTGTGGGACACCCGGTATATTGATTAGAAAGGCTAAAGAATTGGTTTGAACCTGTCAAACAGAACATTTGTGGTGTGAAAGTGAGAGCCTAGGTATCAGAAAATGAAAAATCGACATTTGTTTATTTCTTTTTACTGTTATTTAAAGTTTTTTAAATCAAGGGATTAACAAGAAAATGTAAAGTTATACTATGCAAGAAGGAACATAATGAAGCGTTTAAAAGATCATATATTTGAATTTTAAAAGAGGTGTGTTGAAGCCATAATATGATGCAAAGTTCCTTTTATCATACAAAAATTATAAAGTTTCTTGAATCATGAAAGTTTTAGCGCGAGAAAAAGTTGAAATTACTTTATTTTGCTAATTGTATGGTGTTTCGTAAACACTAATTATTTTTTTAAATATTACAAAGATTCACTTTATTTATAAAACAAACAAACATAAGAACAGAAAAAGTATGTACTTACTGAAAAATGAACTTCAAAGCAATATAACGATGATGTAGAGGCTAGTTTTCCAGAAAACTTGTCATCTTGTTTGATTGCATTTGTCCAAACTTTTCTTTTATTATTGTCTTTTGAAACATTAAAAAAGTGCTTCTGAGGCGAATTAATTGTACTGTATGTACAACATGGCACTATGCAATATTTATATTGCTACTCATTTTTAACACAGAAAATTTAAAAAATATAAGAAATATGCCAAACACATCAGCCAGAAACGTAGCAAACGTTTAAATGGCGAATGACGTCACAGATGCAGCGTTTTCCCGCCAAAACAAAAACTGCAATTTTAAAATTAATTTAGTGAATTATTAAAGCTTTAAAT
Organism: Maratus michaelseni; assembly: GCA_963931845.1. Taxonomy (NCBI): domain Eukaryota; kingdom Metazoa; phylum Arthropoda; class Arachnida; order Araneae; family Salticidae; genus Maratus; species Maratus michaelseni. The sequence continues at coordinate 316,353,405 of OZ007597.1, forward strand.
ATACATAAAAATGGTATCAATTTTCTTGATTTTTTTGTGTTATTCAATATAAAAGTGAAAATAAAAATCATGAAATTTCCCCATTTCCGCAGATATTCGACATACCTTTTAAAATTGAAAGCTTCCGGTCATTGACCCTTAATTTTTGGAAAGCAGTGTATGTTTTAATATTTTTTAATAAAAAAAATATAAAGGGACTTTTTTTGGCTTTTGTTTTACATTTGTGAGCTCAAAAAATAATTAATCAATAAAAATTATACTCTTTCATAGTAGATGCTCTAACAAAAACAATCACCTTTCTTTAAAATAAAAAATGATAGAAATGTGACGAATAGTTCCAGAAAAATGGTCACCCAGTTTTAAAAACATAGTTTCCAGAAAAACAAGTTTAAATTTTGAAATAACATGCAAAATAACATTCAATAAGCAAGAAAGTTTGTATTAAATTGAAATTTAATGAAAGGGCAAGAAATTAAACACTAGAGGGATGCAAAAAACATAAAATCAAAAATTTAAAACATAGAATTACATAATACAGAAGACGTAATCCTCCACATAAGGGGGTTGGTCAATCAGATCTCAAATTCCTTTCGCTGATATTAAACCTATGGGAGTGGAATGAATTGTTATTTTAAAAATGTCTCTTCTGAAAATGAATATTTGTGACTTCTTTCTTCTGTGTCACCTTCTTAAAAATGTTTCTTACTTTAGTTGTCAAAATATTTTTAAAATCTTACTCATAACTCGTACAGTTTTAACACATAAAATATTAAATATAACCTCCCCTTTCTCTCGAATCAATCACCATCTGTAGAATATAGGAGGTTTGCGATTTTATAAAACAGTGATTTTTAAATCAACAAAGTGAAAAGTACTCAGATATAGCTTTGAAAATTTTACACTAAAATAATGAAACAGGAACTAAAATTGTGGAGTGTTATTGAATACAAATGACATTTTTTCTGTAAATTAATGGGACAATTAAATGGGGTCCAGTTATTCTTTAATAATATTTATTAAGTTGAAAAAGTAAAAATGAATCTAGTTAATGTTATCTAATGTTTCAACATTAATGTGAAAAAAAATGTGGCTATTTGTGAGATTTTGTTACACAAGCTATTTTTCACACGAAGAACTTCGTACTTCTCTAAGCCCTCACTGTATTAGACAGGCAAGTCATAGCAAATAACAAAGAAAACTCAAAGGAACTTGCTAATAAAATTTCAAATATGACATAACATTCATGACAACTTCTTCAGAGATACACTAAGCATATAATTATATTATATTATTCCATATTTTGCAGCCTACCCCAAAAAGCCCAATTTGTATCTGGCTAAAAAGTGTTAACTTTTAGTTTTATATTTCAAATGCAAATGAATGATAACAACAATTCCACTGAACAGAGACAACACACAAAAGGTGGCATGTGTTTGGGCTTGTTTCTTGGACTTATTGGCGACCATTTTCCTCAACTGGTCCTAGTATTATTCATAAATTATCATGAATTTTAAATTCATGATTAAAGTTATGATAAAAGATTTATGAAAGTCTTTATATAGTCAAGGCCAAATTGGGCACGGAGGCCTACCTTTCGGCTTAAGCTCAACTAGCCCTGCCCATGATTATAAAGTCAATCATGAATTATTCATTAGTGTCAATTCATTACACACAGAGGTTGCTTGTTATATCCTGTGTTAAATGCTGTTTTTAAAATTCTGCCTTATGCCCGAGTTACACAAACTCCACTATAGAAAGTAAGTACCTAAGTTTCTCCATTGAATCTCCTGGAAATATAGGTATAAATTCGGTACTGTTGATGAAGTTTGCAGTTATGGAAAACTGCTTCACTGAAACTCCCTGATTGCGAAATCCCAGGTTAACCTACGGGAAAACTTAGAAGCGTGATGACTGATTACCTAATATAATGATTAAAAATAAGAGTTTCAACATCACTAAGTAGATGTCAGGTGACAATGATGTGCATTTTTAAATATTGTCACTTTAAATTTTAACTATTTAAAAATTCCCTATAACCTTTGAAATTTTATCCTCAATGAAATTTTATCCTCTTCTTATAAATATTTAAAATTTAAAGAGACAAGTTTTAAAAACGCACATTGTCAGTACATGTCGTCTACTTTCTGATGGTGAAAACTATATTTTTATCATTATACTCAGTAAGGAGTCATCACGCTTCTGAGTTTTCCCATAGATTAGCATGGGACTTTGTGATCAGAAAGTTTCAGTGAAGCAGTCACTTAAGGACACTATTGTCTTTTTGTCTACTTTTTTGTAAAAAATCCAGGATAATAGACTAAATGAACAAAATTGAATTCTATTGAATTTGAATATACATGACCTATAAAGTTATTGCGTTGATTAAGGGTGTGGAAATAAATGAATCTCCTTGCAAACAGATTTTCTAACTGAGAGTGAGAATTTTTTGGTAATCTCTTAAAAGTCCCGCTTATGAACGGGCATAAACAGCCCATCTAGTGAAAGATATAATAGAGTGTCATCCAGTAAGTGGGAATATTTCTACTTGTCTTGCGGTTTGATTAAAACTGATTTTTAAAACAAACACCAATTTTTTAAGTTTCTCCTTATGTCAATGCTACTATTTAGAGATTTCATTTACTATTAACTTGCCATATATAATGCATATTAACCACACATAGCTGTAGGACAATGATATTTATAAATTGAAGAAAAAAATAGAGTTAATTGATACCTAAAATATTATTCAAACTACAGGGGTACAGGTAAATGTAAACTTCCAGTAAACATCAATGGATGATGCACATTGCAGAAGAATAGATAATAAATAGACAAAGAAAGACTTCATACACAGTAGATTTAAATTACCAATACAAATTTAGGAAAAGTTAAAAAATTCCCACTTTTGAATTTAATTATATTTACTTTTTCTGACTCAAGAATTTCTCCAAGAGTGAAAGAAGTCCCGAGACAGATAGTAGCTTTATACAAATCTCATGAAATTACATCAAAAGAAAGAACTCTAGAATCATTTTCTAAGGAGTTATACTTCTTGAGTTATATTGGGTTGGAACAAGGTTACTAACTTTTAAATAAAAAGAAAACTGCCCAGTTAAACTGAGGGCATTGAGCTCACAGGCTATTCACACTAATTGTATATTATACTCTTATTTCACAGAATTTGAAATAAGCTCCTCGAAAAATAAAGAAATTGACAATATATTAAGGGGGGTCATCCCCCCGTTACCCCCCTCATAGTTAACTAATGAACCCCTTAAACTAATCAGGGAAGCCTCTAATTACAATGAATATATATACAAAATTTGAAGAAAATCTGATCATTTTGCATGAAAAACCCATTTATCTAAATTAAGGGGATATAAAGGGGGGGCCCTTCCCCCCTTTATACTTAACCAATGAACCCGCAAAACTATTCAGAGAAGCGTATTATCACAATGAACCTATATAAAAAATTTCAAGAAAATCGGATAATTCTGCATGAAGAACTCATTTATCTAAATTAAGGGGGGTATATCCCCCATTTATACTTAACCAATGAACCCCCAAAACTATTCACAGAAGCGCATTATCAAAATGAACCTATATACAAAATTTGAAGAAAATGGGATAATTCTGCATGAAAAACCCAATTATCTAAATTAAGGGGGGTTAGCCCCCCGCTCCTCCCCTTTATACTTAACCAATGAACCTTCAAAAATAATCAGGGAAGCGCCTTATCCCAATGTGCCCATAAACAAATTTTGAATCAAATCAGGTAATTCTGCATAAAAAACCTGTTTATATAAATTAAGGGGGGATTAGGCCCCCCGTTCCCCCTTTATACTTAACCAATGAACCCCCAAAACTAATCAGGGAAGCGCCTTATAACAATGTATCTATAAACAAAATTTTAATCAAATCGCATATTTCTATCAAGAGTTATCGCGTTACGTACATACATACATACAGAATGGGCGGGCACATTAGCTCTCAGGCTTTGATAGCCTGTGAGCTAAAAATGAGCTTGTTGTTTATATTTATCTCATCTTTTTAACCATCAACGACCAAGGGATGCAAGGTCAACTCCTTTGCGACGATCGTCCTTTACCGAATTTTAATCTTTTACCACCGGTTTTTGAAAACAGTTATTTTCTTCTAATCGAATCATAAAAATGTTGTCATTAAATAAGGTAAAGCTTACAATAATAAATAACTGTCGGGAATAATCCAGGATTCTGAGCATCTTATGCATCAAGTATACACGTCGCTCGTCCCCAAGGGGTTAAGAAAGATATATCTCATTTCACTAATTCAATACAATTCAACATTGCATATAATTTATAAGATAATTAAACATTATCATAATTGCTTCCATATAAAAGTTGCCACAACTTCATAATAAGAAACTTTAAATTTAACCCTACATATTGGTAGTGATAGCATAATAAATTTTTGCCTGAAAGAAAAAGAAAACTTTTCAAACATTTTATATCAACTTTCATTTACACTTTAAAACTGCATATGACTTTGTATGAAATAACAATCAATGTAACAAACACATAAGCAATTTCCTCAATATTTACAAATTTTATATATATGCTGCAACTATTTAATATAATACATAAATAAATCTTTAAATAATGTAATGCAAAATATGACATCATTACAAACATAAGCAGCATAAAATTAGAATTTTTATCATTGAAAACTACTTTATTTAGTTATTTGTAATGTTTGGCAAGAAATCGCACTCTCTTGTGTATAAATTATGACAAGGTCCTGATTAAAAGAAGTACCGAAGTTAGTAGATAGCAAACGCAAACTATGGGAGTACATCAGTACTTAGCTTACTTTTTTATTAAAATTTCTGATTGCATGACTCATAAACTAAAGTTTTCTCACCAGTATGAATTAAGAGATGATGTTTCAAATTACTTTTGAGAAAAATTCTTTTTGCATAATTCACAAACGAATGGTTTATTCACAGCACGAATTAACAAATGACTTTTGAAATGATTGATGCTAGAAAATGTCTTGTTGCATAGCTCACACAAAAGGTTTCTCACCAGTATGAACTAATAAATGATTATTTAAATAACTCTTCTGAGAGAACTTCTTGTTGCATCTCTCACACACAAAAGGTTCACTCATCAGTATGAATTAACAGATGTTGACTTAAATTATCCTTACGAGAGAATTTCTTGTTGAATATCTCACACGCAAATGGTTTCTCACCAGTATGAGTTAAAAAATGCTTGTTTAATTCCCCCTTTTGAGAGAATTTCTTGTTGCATATCTCACAAAGAAAAGGTTTCTCACCAGTATGAATTAACAGATGTTGACTTAACCTATCCTTACGAGAGAATTTCTGGTAGCATATCTCACACACAAATGGTTTCTCACCAGTATGAGTTAACAAATGCTTGTTTAAATCACACTTTTGAGAGAACTTCTTGTTGCATATCTCGCACACAAATGGTTTCTCACCAGTATGAACTAATAAATGTCTGTTTAAATCACACTTTTGAGAGAACTTCTTGTTGCATATCTCGCACACAAATGGTTTCTCACGAGTATGAACTAATAAATGTCTGATTAAAACACTCTTCTTAGAGAATTTCTTGTTGCATATTTCGCAAACAAAAGATTTCTCATAAGTATAAACTAATAAATGATTATTTAAATTACTCTTCTGAGAGAATTTCTTGTTGCATCTCTCACACACAAATGGTTTCTCACCAGTGTGAATTAACAGATGTTGACTTAACATATCCTTACGAGAAAATTTCATGTTGCATCTCTCACACACAAATGGTTTCTCACCAGTGTGAATTAACAGATGTTGACTTAAATTATCCTTACGAGAGAATTTCTTGTTGCATTTCTCACACACAAATGGTTTAACATCAGTATGAACTAATAGATGTGTGTTTAAAACCCTCTTCTGAGAGAATTTCTTGTTGCATATATCACACACAAATGGTTTCTCACCAGTGTGAATTAACAGATGTTGACTTAAATTATCCTTACGAGAGAATTTCTTGTTGCATATCTCACACGCAAATGGTTTCTCACCAGTATGAGTTAATAAATGCCTGTTTAATTCCCCCTTTTGAGAGAATTTCTTGTTGCATATCTCACAAAGAAAAGGTTTCTCACCAGTATGAATTAACAAATGCTTGTTTAAATCAAACTTTTGAGAGAACTTCTTGTTGCATATCTCGCACACAAATGGTTTCTCACCAGTATGAACTAATAGATGTCTGTTTAAAACATTCTTCTTAGAGAATTTCTTGTTGCATATTTCACAAACAAATGATTTTCTTTCATGCGAGTCAGAAGGTTCTTCTCCAAAATGCTCTTGTAAAGCCATGTTTTGTTCTATATTTCCCACTTTAAATACTTTGGTTGTTATTGAGTGATATAATGAATATCTAATCTTTTCTCTTTAACTACTTTTATAAATAGTTACAGATAGTTTCATAGATAATTTTCTACATCTGCAATAAATGAAATTGTTAATCATCATATTTTACAATTCATCAAAAACATATTTCAGAGCAAAGAATTTCTTATGAGAAACAAAAATCAATGAAGAAAATTCAATTTAAATAATTTTCGAATATAGCATTAAAAACTATATTCATTCCCTAAAACTGTTTCAAGAAAAATCCATTTTTTCTATAATTTATGCTACCACTCAAATTTAACACTTTTTGTACTTTTATTGTAAAATCTCAAAATATTTTGAAAAAAATGAAGACGCTTTTTAATTTATCATCTGGCATAGATAATCAGAGTGCAGTTTGCGATTCCCAAAATAAATTTAATATTATGTTTGCTCTTCAGCATTACAATAATTTTTTTAAACAGCAAACAAGAAACTTTTATTGCATGTAATTTAGACACATCTTAATTCCGTTTTGTAAAAATGAATGAACTAATGTAGGAAATCTCTGAACAGAAAGTTTTAGTGGTAAAGATGCATTTGATTTTTACTTTTTTGTGAATAACTTACCTTTTCTTCAAAAGAAATTTATGTGAAATAAAGAAGCATAATTACCATAAAGAGTCTGATTTTATAATTTCCAGTGGGTTAAATAACATCTAAAAAGTTAAGATAGAAATTCAATATTCTATACCCATACTGCCGAAATGAGAGAACAAAAATAAAAAAAACAGGTTACAGAAACATCGCCAAGACGCCACACTTTTTGCCCAAATCCCTAGTTTGCTAATTTTATTTTTTCTTTTAATTTGTTAAGGCTTCTCTTGAATCTAAACTGGCATTATGACATTTTTTAAAATTCAGTTTTGTTCAGAAAAGCATGAAATGGGCCAATGTTCTTATTCAGAAACTTTGTAATCGAAAGATATTTTTCATTTTTGGTAAAGATAGAAGATCTTTCAGAAAATACTGTCATAATTGTCGTTTTGAACCATATTTTTAAAAAATCATCAATTGAACACTGAAAGACAATAAACAAGCAGCCGAAATGGAAAAAAATGCAGAAACTCAGACTGTATCTTTGGTGCTCTTGGCGCAGTCTCAGATGTTTAATCATCGCCAATGTCTATGTGCATTTGTTTAATTTCATTTTCTCGTCTTCACAAATGGAGTATAAGTTGTTATCACCATTTTAAATTTGTTATTAACATGAAAAAATGAGTTAAAAACATGATTTTCCTTTTAAATCAAGGCTCAATTTAACCATACCACAATGGTCCAGGGGTCTCTTATTTTTACAAGACCCAAATTTTATTCTGAATTGGTTTAAGTGATCAAACTTTTAATCAGTTTTTGGCCCTGTAATGTGTACACAATAATTTAGAGTTTTAAAGTAGGATAAGGTTAAAAACAAAAGATATATACATAAATATGAACTTCATATATTCCTATATGCATATCAAATTTTAGTAAATACTCGGAACAAAATTTATCTTACTGAAAACAAGAACTTAAAAAACACATTGAACAATCATCATAAAATAGTTTTCTTTCTTTTGATAATTTTTATATTATGAGAGTTTTTAATTTAAAGTAAACATATCCTACCTGAATTATGCTAATATTAGTTTTATTTTCAAGTTGTGAAAATTTTGTAATACTGATACTTTTTTGATTTAGGAGATACATTCTACATCAAGTACACTACAAAAGTACACTGCAAAAGTACATCAAGTACACTGCAACAGAGCAATCTTTATAAGAGGTTTTAAACAAATATAAAATATGCAATATGGGAACATTTCTTAACTATTAAGAGTAAATATCTCTTTTACACAATCATATGTTACATGTGATACAGAATCATGAAACAGTAATTTTACATTTTTTTTTTTAAAGATGAACAACACAGTGGCTATAAAGACAGTTTTGCCTTATAATTTTCTAATACTGGATGCACAAAAATTTCTTAATTAACATAAGAAAAAAGAACTTGAAATTTCATCTGTTTACATTTCTTTTCTTTTGTTGTTAGTTGTAAATGTAGGGGACACATGGGAGGTTTGACCCACCCTATCTTTTTCATATTGAAACATTTATTCAGCTGATGAGTATCAGATGGCAGCATGGCATCAAGCAAAATAACATATTGTTTCTGTCTGTTTGCCATTTTCAAGCAGAATCAAGGAGAAATCACATGCAATATCATTTTCAGTCAGAAATTATTTTTTTGCTGTTGCAAGCTCTTTGCTCCTGTGTCATCTGTCATTAACATATATAAAAGTTAGTTGAATTGTTTGTGTACTTAGATTAACATACTAAAGTCTACTTATTTTTTACTTTTACTTTTTATTTTAATGTGTTTTTTACATTTTTTTCCAAAATGGCTATTAAGGGAGGTTTGACCCATATCAATTCTGGGAGGTTTGGCCCGGGTCAAACCTCCCATTTAGTTTAATTTGATGATCTAATATTTTTAAACTGTACAACAGTTAATTAGTTTTTAATAGATATGTTTCTCTTAACTCAAATTGAACAATTTTTTTTTATATTGAAAGTTACTGAATGTAATATAAATATATTTGAAACACTTCTTGTTAATGCATTATTCTAATCAACCTAAATATAACTGAAGACTGTTTTTTTTTACTTTGTTAGGACTTTTTAAGAACAACCCATCTTTAAATTCCTCACTCACTAGCTAGTATTTCTTCTTTTGTAACCTTTATTTTATATTTATAATATGAAAATTCAATCAAATTAAACTAGAAATAACCGTTTTTCTCCTAAATTAGTTTATAAAATGAACATTGCATAATAATTTTCTTATGGTTATTAAAATATGAGGTAACTAAAGAAACACAATATGAAAAAGATAAAAAAAACTGCATAAAATAATAAAATGGTGAAGAAACAAATGAAAAGGCGAATAATAGATTTACTTTAGACAGTGAAACTGAACCAGAAAATTTTCATGTTTCAAGTGATGCAATGATTTTGAAAACTCCCAAACTGGAATTGAAATTAGAGATTGTTATGGCAAAATTTACAACCAAATCTAGTTTACTGCATTATAATGTTTGTGCCATGAAAGTAAATAAGGATGCTTTTTCAATAAATTTTCTCAGATCTGATGCATGTAATTTCAGTTTTATTTATCCTGAAAAAGAAGATGTTGCAACAGTTTTCGAAAGAGGCTACTTCACTCACGCAAAAACACCTGAACACTAATGTTAAGTCTATGGGAGAACTTTTTTTAAATATCTCGTTTGTATTTAAATATTTTGAAATGGTTCTCCTTTTGTATTGAATGGCTGAGGTCGATATCTATGCATGCTGTTTTTATCTTTTTCGATTTTAGTTGCAGGTTTTTTTTATGAGGATACTTTCATTTTTGGAACCAGTTCTGAAAGTAAAAGTATCCGAATAGATAAAAAAACCTTTAAACAAAATCGAAAAAGTAAAAAACAGCATGCATAGAGATCAACCGCAGCTATACGATGCAAAAGAAAATCATTTCAAAATACGAGATATTTAAAATAAATTCTCCACAGACTAAACATTAGCGAGCAAGTGTTTTTGCATGAGTGGAGTAGGCACCAAAAGAATTGTTTTAGAAATAAAATTTGACTGTACCATATCTAACCATCAGAATCTTTACTGATTCAAACTAAATTCATTTAACAATTTTTGTTAAGATTATTTATTATTTTTAATCATTAAATAAATATTTGGTATTTTGTAGACATAATTATTGCCTGTAGCTTATAATAACATTTCTTTAGACATTTAATTATTATTGTATACAGTTTTTAATTATGCTTAATTACTGTGGGTTAATCCTCCCTCATAGTGGGTCAAACCTCCCTCAAGTGGGGAGGTTTGACCCAGCTTCTAGACTCTTGAAAAATCACTAATCAAAAGGATAGTTTATAATTTAAATAGAAAAAAGTAGTGTGAAATGATGCCAAATATTATAAGCTATCAAATAATGTCAACATGAAAATTTTATTACGTTAAAAAAAATAGAAAAATATTTTTGTGAAAAATGGGTCAAACCTCCCATGTTTCCCCTACATTCTTTTTTTCAGGACTATGAAACTATACATAAATCTTATTTTGTTAGGAAAAAAATTCGAATGAAATTACGGATAAGTTGGGAATTTTATGCACAATAAAGATTTATATTATGATTATACTGAGAAAGCATAGGAGTACCAAAGAACACATTGTTTGAAGCATCCCAATTACCTTTTCTTAATGCTTTGAAATTTATATATTTGTGGTGCCAAGAAATGACTTCGATTGAGTTGAACTCCAAATTAACCACAACTTGACAGTAAACTAGAAGAACTACATGAGATAAGTTTGTTCCATTTTTTTTGTTATATATCAAATGAAAACAATTAATGGTCCTTTGGTTTTAACTATTATGCTACGTGATAATGCTGTTGGTATAGCAGAAAAGTACCAACTATTTTATAAAATTGAGAAGACACATTCAAAAGAATTAAAGAAAAGGAAATAATTTCTTACTGAATAATTAAAATGTTCAACACGGATATGGAACTGCATTGTTTTTTAGGAGCTGGAATGCCTTTTAAATGTAAATTCTGTGACGGAAAAATACAATCTAAGCATAGCTTCCTCAAGACCAAAAGATAGTTGGTCATCATTTGCAGATAATGTTCATTAGATGTAATGTATAAGGAAGATTACAATAGATTTCGCATACTATACTCTAAAGATATTCTCTAAAAATCTGTATTTTGTTAATTTAGTGTGAAATACAAAAATCTATGAGTTCCAATTACTAAATGCTAATCTAATCTGCAAACAATGTAAAGATGAACACATTTTACTTACCCATCACACGTAGTATAGGGTAAGTCTTGTAATCGTTTTGAAAATCGAAAAAAAAATTTTTGACGGATTTACACGTTTCAGACACTGAAGATTCCGAAAAACATATTTTTAGAAAAAAAATTTTGCCGTCCGTCTGTGTGTCTGTCTGTAAACGCTCTATCTCCCGAAAAAATTGAGATAGAGACTTGCAATTTGGTATGTACTTATTATGTAATAATGGGAAGAAGCCTATTTCATTTCAATAACCTCGATTAACCGGAACAATTTTTTTCGGACTCTCGAAATATTCGTTCTGTTGAAAGGTATATAAAAATTTTCGAAATTGTTTATTTTAAGAAATGAATATAAAAGACAATAAAAAAAACATAAATTTTGAATAAAGCATGAAGTCGATCGGATAATTAGTTGCCGAGATATTTGGAATCCTATTTCCACACTCTTCGATTTTTCATGACCCTGTATTTCATCCAAATTTCACTTCAAAGATATATTTTAATTGGAAATTTGACGCTTAATCAGATGCAATAAACCGCTAGTTAATAGGATTATTATTTTTGGAGTTATAAGGAAAAACCTCTTTCAAGCAATTCAGTAATCGAGCCTTTATAGTTTGTGACGTCATCAAGCCACGATTTTATTTGAATTGCAATGCATTTTATAAGTAGTTTACACATTTTCATTTTAATATTTTACATTATGCATATCCATGATGGGTAAGTATTACGGTGGCCCCCAACGACTAGTTTATAATTGGGCTGAAATAACTCATATTCACAATAATAATACTTGATAAATAATCAGATTCTCATCTATTTGTCTGCATAACAACTAATACCTAAATACAACTAAAGTATTATTTAAATGGATGAACAGGACTTACCACACCCTACCTCTTTACACAAAGCAAAATGGCCAAATGAACACACAAAACAAATTCGATTAAGAATCCTTGTTCGATTGATGTTGATTGAAACTGTCATCTCCTGTCCGAACAGAGTTTTATCTACTTGTTTTTTTATTGTTAACCTTTTTTTTTTGAACTAATGCAATATCTTGATATGATATTCAAAAAACCAATTAAGCATAAAAAGCATAAAAACCAATTTGCTAAAACACTTCAATAAAGCTCTATGTATAGTAATCAAACGATAAATAATTTTAACTGAATCGAAATAGTAATCAAAATAACATTTCTACTTTGCCACTTTTTTTTTTTTTTTAAGAAGTAGGATGTGATATTTTATGTTTTGGTCATGAACGGAGGTCTTTCTACATTAATGGTAAAACTGCAATACACAAAAAACAAATTTCTGAAATTTTGTTAAAGCAAACCGTATCTGATATTTTGCTATGCCACAGAACATACCATAGCAAATAACATTATTAATCGAAGTTCTTTCTTTAATCGAAATATTTATCTGCTATTATCCAGTCAATCAGGAATTTAATCGTAAATGGTGTTAACTAGCTAGATACATAATTAATTGCAACTTTCGAGTGATATTTTTATTGTTTTCAGTGTTAAAGCCATATTTCTTTATCTAATTTAGTTTATTCCTCTTTTGATTTCCAGTAAAGCAGGTTAATAATTAAAAGAAAGTTGTAAGTTATAATGTGTTTGGATTAGGCCTATTGACCATAATATAAGCAACATTTTGTTTTAAGGTGACTTATATAAAGGTATCATTTTGTGCATCTGTTTATTGTAGTTTCTTATTACTGTATTAATGCAATATTCATCAATTTTTATCTCACATTTTCAGTAAATTCAAAATAGCAGATACTTTAGTTGAATCCTAGAATAAGCAAGACACTGGGCTCCATTGAATTCGGCAAGTTGATAAATAAGTTTTCTCTTGCTACTGTTAAAAAGGAGCGTCAGATATTATGAAAATCACCTTTACTCAATAGATGGTGCTGACTTTTGCATGGGCGAAAAACTTCTTTTTCTGGTAACCCTATTTTCTAGGAAACGTCACTTCCCGTTTGAAGCCGATTCTGAGTAAACACAGAGGCTCTGGGCCAAGTAAATGTAAGTTAGAAGATTAGAGATTAGCTTTTGGTTATAGATCTGTATAGAGGATGGGTTTTGGTTTTGGACTTTACTTTCTGGGGACTCCGGAACAAGATCGCTTCATTCGGGCCGGGCCCAGTTGTGAATATATCAGCCCATGCAGATCTCCAGCGCTGTTTAAACCAGTTTTTTTTTTATTTATTTTTTTATAATTTAATAGATATCGACTGGTCAATTGTAATCTCATGTTATTGAGAGAAACACATGGTTTAGCTATAATTAAAAAGGGATTTTGTAATGTAACAGGAGGAAAATAGCTGCGCTAAATAACAATAACGCTTTTAAATTAAAGGATCTAGATTCAGAATTTCCGAAATATTGATATGTTTTAATTATATTTCTTCAAATTTGGAGTTAAATTGCTAATGTATTTAGCTATCCAAATTAATGGTTAAAATTTTTTTTTGTGGGGGGGGGGGGGAAGCATTGTACATCAATATTTCTGCTTACCCATATCAATAGAAACCCAGTAATCCGAACCGAAATTAAAAAAATAGTAATCAAGATTAAGCGAAGCTTTGTAAATATAAATTTAATTAAACACAAAAAATATTTAGAATTTTAAATATATGATAATTATCAGTAAATATATTTTATTAAATATTATTACATAATGCATTTGTTTTATTTTCTGACTTAATTTTTTCGCATATACATTTTATTTACTTAAGGCTGTTCTGAAATCCAAACTGTGCACTTTCTGACACATTTTTTAATTGATTTTTTTAAATTCCTACTATTAGCTCACACTCTATATATATCTTGTTCAAATTTTCAATCGTTAATAAAATATTTTCTATTCATCCACTCAAGTTCAAATAATTTTTTTTAAACTTGTAGTGGATGACACTTTATGTTAATACAGTTTTTTCGAATATTAATTCATTCATTAAATTTAATTAATTAATTTTAGTTTTAAATGAGAGAAAAAAATTCCTCCCATTGTTTTCATAAATGAAATGAAAGATTTATCTCAAATGAGTAACCACAGAAATGAAATACCGCAACGATGATTATAAAATAATGTTCAATAAAGATAACGTGGGACATTAATGCTGCACGGGTTTATTTTGTATATTTATGATTAAAAAGTAGGAATTGACTTTAAAAAAAAAATTATATTACTTGTTATTCACAAACTTATTAAGAAACTATGTAATATATATATTTTTCATTTTCCTGTAAAGGCAAAAGATTTTCAAATAATGCTGTCAAAGTTGTCATTTTTAACTGAATTTTAGGACGTGACAGCGCAGGAAAGGAACAAATTGCCGTCCTTAGACAATAATAGCCTATAGCTCAAGATGTAATTCCTTTATTTGAAAATAAAGAACTGTTCAATCATTTCATAATCATGCTTGAAAGTATTATGCTTTTATGCTTAAAAATGAATAAGAAAATCGCTAGCAGCAATACATTTACTAACAGTACCAATTGATACGCGAAAGCTATTCTACGATGTTTGCATAGCTGCCAACTTTTACGCTGTTTTCCTTCTACTATTTTTTAACATCAAAATCACCTTAAAGTGATAAAAAATTTAAAACACAGTTTGATTTATTACACGAATTATATAAACTAAAAATAAATTACAAAATAACTGTGATAAGAGACCAATTTATTTTTTAGGTAGATTTCGTAAGAAATACTACCTATTACATTCTCACCTAAGTTGGAATTTTTGAAAAATTTTTGCAGATCTACGCTGATCATGACTCCCAGAACCCAAAACCACTCCCAGTTCAAAACTTATCTATCTATCTATCTATCTATGTCACTTTTTTATGGACACGATAACTGCAATAATTCTACACAAATCTCTTCCAAATTGATACATAAAATCAAGGGGCATAAAATCTCGGTCAAGTTCGTTAATGGGCAAAATCGAACCAAGGGGGGGGGGGGGCTTTTTGTGAAAACAGAAAAAAACCCATAATGTCTTAATTATGATACGTATCGAATCCGTTTAAAGTTATTATTACTTCTAGGAGAAGGGCCGAAAATGTACGTATGACAGATTTTTGATATAATTAAAAATGGCCCCGAGGGCGGGAAAAAAGGGGGGTTTTAGAAGAAAAAAAATCATAACTGCGTCAATTCACAAGATATCAAATCTGCTTAAATGTATTATTAATCCTCTTAATATTGTCTAAAACTTTTATATTGACAAGTTTTTTATAGGACCAACCCTTATAGCAAAAAAAAAAAAATTAAAAACAAAAAAAAATCCCTGCCGGCTCCGCCTGCAAACAAGTTATTTTTCGAAGTAGACGGTTCCAACTCCCGCATCTTTTCGAAACTGATACATAAATTCAAGGGGCATAAAATCTCGGTCAAGTTCGTTAATGGGCAAAATCGAACCAGGGGGGGGATGGGGGGCTTTTTTTAAAAACAGAAAAAAAAACATAATTTCTTAATTATGATACTTATCGAATCCGTTTGAAGTTATTATTACTTCTAGGAGAAGGGCCGAAAATGTATGTATGACAGATTTTTGATATAATTAAAAATGGCCCCAAGGGAGGGGGGAAGGGGGGGTTTTAGAAGAAAAAAAATCATAACTTCGTCAATTCCCAAGATTTCAAATCCGCTTAAATTTATTATAAATCCTCTTAATATTATCTAAAACTTTTATGTTGACAAGTTTTTTATAGGACCAACTCGTATAGCAGAAAAAAAAATCCCTGTTTGCTCCGCCTGCAAACAAGTTAGGTTTTGAAGTAGGCAGTTCCAACTGCCACATCATGGCAAAAAGGTCATTTCTTCAGCAATTCCCAACAAACAGGCGCCCCACGATCTGCGTTTTCGAAATCTACCTGTGCCTGTAGGCCGAGCCGTCAGGGATTTTTCATATATAAATTACTTGAGTTGCAATTATACCTAATTGTATGTATTTTAATATTTTATACAGGCTTTCATTTTAAGAATAAAAATTTATGTAATTTTTCATATTAGAAGTTTTAGATTTATCATACAATAAGTTATCATTTCTGACTTCCTTGTACTTACATATGCTTTAAAATTTTACATGAGTTAATCATATGTATTATTTCTGTTGCCAACATCCCTTTTTCTATGCATTTACAAAATGCACAAAAATGAATGAGCTATCATTCGAAAGGTTTTTGAACAGGCTTCTTACATAGTATACTCACATTTCTTTAAAACACGTTTTTTGATTAAAAATTACAGTTAATTAAAAATTAAATCAGCATTTTTTTTCCATGAAATGATTTTTTTTTCTCAAATCATTGTTGCCATAAAAAATATATATACTATATTATATTGTGCTCAACAATAATTAAAAATAAATAAATAAATAGCACAATAAAAGATAAAGCGGGACGCACGGGTTTATTTTATATTTATGATTAAAAAGCAAAATTCAAATTCAAATGTTTGGAGAAAAATACACCATCGATCGATCGAAGCAGTGGTATTTTACGTGTAGTCTAAAATGTATGTTATGTTATATTATATTAAATTCTATTTTATATGTGCTCAATTTATTTTTTTTGTCCTGTGTTTTTCCCGAAGTGGATGACGTCATCTTCCAATGAAGTTAAATTACGATTGTTATTTTTTTTTTCCTCGTGCGTGCCTCTTGCTATCTTTGATTAGTTTTTACTTCAGTTTTGATGGGATGAATAACATGATATTCTGGCTTGACTAATGTTGTTTGCAGATATTTTCGTCCTTAATTTTTCTTTAGAAATTTAAACTTGCATCTAAAAAATATTAGACTGCAGTGCGAAATCATCGCACGGGTGTACAGGTAAATTTATAATTACCTTATCTGTAGAATTTATATTTTCTTTGGTACACGTACATTTTAGGATTGTGTGGCATCAATTCATGTGTATATTATATCATATTTAAATCTGCCAAATTAATTTTTTTTATAAAGAAATCTTAATTTTACTAAGAACATAACTGATGTGCCCAGTGATTCTTAGTTTTTTATTTACATTTTTACTTTTCGATCACATCTAGTGCTGGGAAAATGGTTGTAATCATTATAAAAACCTTATTATGGAAATATTTATATATCTTTACATTTTGAGGATGTCTTTAAATGTTGAAGGTTTGATATTTTTTACAATTATTCCGTAATGTATACGTGAATGTTGGTATTTTTTCGTTTTCAGACCATGTGTGTCTTTTTATGGTACTTTTATGATGATGCCTATATATGTATTTGTATATGTGTGAGTGAACACAATAGTGTCTAAACGTTGCTTTTGATTGAGCTCCCATTTGACGCATATGATATATCAACTGTCATAAGAACTATACTCATTTTTATCGGACAACGTGTTTAGTGTTTGATCATTTTTTTAAGATTTCGTAAGAAATACTACCTATTACATTCTCCACTCTGCTGGAATTTCTGGAAAATTTTTGCAGATCTACACCGATCATGACTCCCAGAACCCAAAACCACCCCCCAGTTCAAAACTTTATCTATCTATCTATGCAACTTTTTTATGGACACGATAACTTGAAAAATTCTACATAAATCTCTTCCAAACTGATACATAGAATCAAGGGGCATAAAATCTCTGTCAAGTTTGTTAATGGGCAAAATCGAACCAATGAGGGGGATGGGGGGGGGGGGGGGGCTTTTTGTGAAAACAGAAAATCCCCATAAATCTTAATTATGATACGTATCGAATCAGTTTAAAGTTATTATTACTTCTAGGAAAACGGCCAAAAATTTATGTATGACAGATTTTTGATATCATTAAAAATGGCTCCGAGGAGGGGGAAAAATAAGGGTTTCAGAAGAAAAAAATTCATAACTTTGTCAATTCACAAGATATCAAATCCGCTTACATGTATTATTAATCCTCTTAATATTATCTACAACTTTTATACTGACAAGTTTTTTATAGGACCAACCCTTACAGCAAAATAATAATAATAATAATAATAGAGCTGCTTATAAATAAATAAGACATAATACATTTTACACATTTCACGCAATTGAATAATCTATACAAAGAATTCATAATGTAGGTTATACTTTACAGTTTCATTCGAAATACATATCCGTTTCCTTCAGAAAAAAAAAAAAAAAGTGTTCGAGGATTCAAGAGTGCAGCCGATTATAAATAAATAAGACGTGATACAGTTTACACATTTTACGCAATTGAAAAATATACAAAGAATTTATAATATAGGTTTTACTTTACAGTTTCATTCAGACAGTTTTTGTATAGGAAACCAGGTTCTAATCCATTTATTCAAATACAGAGTATTTCACTTCAAGCCAAACTTGAATTTTTTTTCCCAACTTTAATTATACTAAAGATATTGTTACGATATTTTTATCAGACTTACACTGCTTTATCTGAAATATGATATTACAAAAAGTGGTAGAAACGAAATTTGTATTAATTTATTTTAATTCACATAGAAAGCCAAAGTTAAAAGCATTATTTACAAGTATTAAAATTATAATCTTATTTAATAATTCGAAACAGATTTTTTTCCCCCTTCTCTTTTTAGTGTGAAGTTTACTTGTGAGAAAGTAATGTTCATAAAAATAGGAATAAAGTTAAAAGTTAGAGAAAAAATTTAAATTGAGGCAGCATTTGTATTAAATATGAGATAAAGCTATTTTAATATTTAACCTTTTAATATTTTAACCCTGGAACATTGGAGTATTCAGCCGACCGAATATTCGGTATTCGGCTTACTTGTGTGTGTCGAATTTACATTGGGCGCAATTTACATTGTTTAGACGTTAAATTCTCTTTCACACAAAATGTACATTAATTTCTTTCAATTAAAAATTGTGTACATCTAATGCAATGTCAACTAAAGGTAACAAGGAATGAAAACTATTTTTTTTAAGGGAAAAGTTATACAACGAATGTATTTGAAGGGAAAAATCAAAGAAACAAAAATCTCCTGCTTCACTTTATTTTTAGAAAGTAAAACTTTCACTAACAGAAAGTTACCCATTTTGAAGATATCCCTTCGCAAACCTAGTGATACTGAAAATCTGAAACCTTCGGAACATAGACAGTGGGTCAGGGGGTCAACCAACAGTTCCCTTTCCCAGTTTCAATAAATGCTTTCTACAAAGCAGGCAAATTTCCTTTTACAGAGAGAAAAGCAAATGACCATAAATGTAACACCCCCCCCCCTCCTCCCGTTTCCTTCTCTTTCAAAGGCAAGCATAGAGAAAAAGGTGATATCGGAAATCTCATCTCAACCCTCCTGTTGATTTGCCTCAACGGAAGTGTTTTAGGGTTGCTGAAAATTTGGAAAAATTTGTCTTTCTGACATGGCAGCTGGGAATGAAATTACTGCAGCAAAGGCAAAAATGCTTGTTGAACGATATTTTTTATATAATATCGTGTAAAAAGTACCCCTTATTAAATTTATAAAAAGATAATGACAACAATTAACAAGAAAATATATAAAAACTGCCTGAAACAATCGTTTTGTAACCTAAGTCGAAAATCTGCAGCACCCGTAGTGCCCTCTGGTGAAATCTATAGGAAACAAATTAAAAATTTTAAAATTTAAATTTAAAAAAGTGTAATTTCATCTAACTTATGAAATTTGCGTCGTTTCAAAGAAATAAGTCATATTTATCACCAAAAATTTTTTTAAATATCAATAGTAAATGTGTAATTCTGATGTTAAAAATATAGCATTAGCAGTATAAGGAAAATATAAGTGATGATCACCCTTAAGAGGCTACTTCACTCAGACGAAAACACCCGCTCGCTAATATTAATCCTATGGAAGAAATTTTTGACGATATCTCGTTCGCATTTCAATATTTTTAAATGATTTTTTCTTTTGTATTTGATAGCTGAGGTCAATCTCTATGCATGCTCCTATCTACTTTTTCGATATTTGTTGCAGTTTTTTTATTGAGGATACTTTCACTTTCAAAACCGGTTCCGAAAGTGAAAATATCTTAATAAAAAAAACTTGTAATCAAAATCGAAAAAGTAGAAAGGAGCGTGCATAGAGATTGACCTCAGCTATCCAATGCAAAAAAAAATCATATAAAAATATTGAAATGCGAATGAAATATCTTCAAAAAATTTCTCCATAGGATTAACATTAGCGAGCGGGTGTTTTCATCTGAGTGAAGTAGCCTCTTAAGCTCAGGTATCTTGGACGATGGTCGTAGGAGAATTTATTTCTGACCAGGAGTTACAGGGTCAAAGGTTGGCATGTACAAGTGCGTAATTAGCGAGCGAACATTCCGCTGAATCCCAGAAATCGGTATCTAGAGTACAAGTTCACTATTTCAAATCATAGCTTATACTTGTATTTGAGGTTTATCTTGCTCTTTGTCTTTTAGATTATTATTATAGTTGACCTTTGTGGACAAAATTCCAACAAAAAACATGCAAAAATTGAATTCTCTTTTTTTATAAAAGTACGGAATGTTCCAGAAAAGGGTGTCAAAATTGGCGTTTTGATTTTGAACCTATTTTATAGATACGAACCTTGTTATGAAAGAGAATGAATTATAATTCAAGATTTAATACATTTATAAGAAAATGAAAAATGCTATTTGAATCGAAAGCCAATAAAAAATATCGGTATTAATCAGTTATTCATTTCTGATACTTATATATTTCTTTTAAATTTTAAAATATCTTAATCTAGTTAATAATACCTCAATATTCATGAACGGAATAAATGTAAAATAGAATTAATAGATGCAGTAAAATAGAAAAGCAAGGAAATAAGTGTATGAAATTTTAAGCTTGTGAAAGGCATTTATATAATCCTATGTAAAAAAAAAATGAAAATATACAAATTGAGATCATCAGAAGTATTTTCTATTATAAAATCTGATAAAGAGTTGGTTAATTGTATACGTTTTTAATTATCGTGAGTGGATTTATTTTTTGTTTAATTAATGCCTTTATTCTTCTTTAAATGTTAGGCGTACTAGTTATTAATTTATATGAATGTCTAACATTTTAAAGTTATTAAGGAAACAAAAGAGAGAGAGATGCAATTAATAGTTTCACACATAATCCGAACATTTAAAAAAATTTATACACATATTTTTAATTGTAAAATTATTAATAAATTCATATTGAAATATTATGAATGGTCTTCATTAATTTTTGCATACATTTTTTTAATCGTTATCTTGTTGAAAATATGGCTATGTGCTTTTTACAGTTCCTTAGATCATTAGTGTCCTCCTTATTATCATCAGAAGCATCGGTTAAGTTTTTAAATATCGTAACTATTATTAAACATATTACTATTAAGAACAATCACAGTTAAAAACATTTATAAAATACTATATTATTCAAAATCCATTTTCCCTTATGATTGTTACTATTTAGGCTAACGTACTAACTATGGATGCCATTCTCCCTAGTACATTACAACCTTTTACTGATTATCCAGAATAGAATTGTCTGAATCCCCATGTTAGAAATGCCAAGATATTGGAGCCTAACATTACAAGTTTTTATTTATTTCATTTCTTTTATCATATCCTTTTTATCATCAGAAACATCGGTTAAGTTTTTAAATATCATAATTATTATTAAACATATTACTATTAAGAACAATCGCAGTTAAACAATACATTTACAAATACTATATTTTCCAAAATCCATTTCTTCATAGGATTGTTATTATTTAGGCTAACGTGCCAAATATGGATGCCATTCTCCCTAGTACATTACAACCTTTTACTGATTATCCAGAATAGAATTGTCCAAATCCCCATGTTTCAAATACCAAGATATTGGAGCTTAACATTACCAATTTTTTTTTTCATTTCTTTCACGCCTACTGTGATTTGATCTAGAAAATTGATTGGTGTATGAGTGGCATAATTTCCCTGTCCACCGCCGATAGACGATTGCGATTATCATGCTTTCTGATTAGTTGTTAAACCGAACGCTTCTTAAGTCATTTCCGGTTGAACTTGGTTTCTTATATAATATCTGTTAATTTCTATATAATCTAATTAATTTAAAACTGTAATATAATAAATATTATACTAATATAATCTAATTAATTTCTATATAATCTAATCTCTATATAATCTAATATTTCTATATAATCTAATAATATATGTTAATTTCTTATATTATATCTTCTTATATCTTCATAATCCTCCAAAATACCGGAAATGACTTAAGAAGCATTTGCTTTTACAAATAATCAGAAAGCGTAAAAATCCCAATCGTCGATCAGCGGTGGAGACGGAAATTATGCGTATGAGTGGATTAAATTTGTTTGGTAAGATTGGTTGGTTTATTGTATGTCCTATTGTTGAATTTGTGGAAATGTGTTTGTAGCATGAATTTTGTGTTGAGTTGTTATTTTATTTGTGTGTTTTGTGAAGTGAAGTGAAATTTAATTGTTTGATGTATTATCTTTTGAATTGAATAATAATTTGCAGGAAACTAATTTCGTTAAAGTTATGTTTTTTTTGTTATTTTATAAAATGTTTGAGTGTTGTTTATTGTAAATGGATGTAATTTTTTTTTATTTGTTTATTAGAAGTTTGTAAATAAAGATGCTAAGTGTAAATTTAAACGGTACTTTTCGGTTAGCCGGGCGCCAGTGATATATGTGCATATATAAATACATATGTATATACATATATTTGTATATATATACATACATATATGTATATATATGTGTATGTATATATATGTATATGTAGATATATGTATATATGTGTGTGTGTGTATATATACATGTATATATATCACTGGCGCCCGGCTAACCGAAAAGTACCATTTAAACTTTGCTCAGCTAACTGAATTCATGTGATTGAACCAACACAGAAATTGCTCTGGTGAAGTTATTTATTCATTGCAGGGGGTGGCGAGAGAGTGTGGAAGATTCATGTAATGTGTGTCTGTCATTGCTTATTGAGGACAGTGATGAAGATGATATTAATGAAATGGAACCCTGATGAAAAAAAGGAATATGAGAAATAAAGGTAAGTGAATTTGTGTGTAATGTTTTCATCACTTTAAGCATTAATTACACCTTTAGTTTAATCTTCATTCTTGGTAAAGTTATCTACATAAATCTGGGTGGAACTCTCTCTGTGATTGATTCAATAAGTTAATTGCAACTGTAGTGCCCTATACAAAAGTTGTTTGCTGTATTATGCTCTTCCTCCGCTCAAAGTGTTTGTAACACCCTGTATATTAAATGAAGTATAACAGTTAACTAAAATACATAGAAGAACAAGATTTTCTCCATTTTATACCTGTTTTCCTGGTCTCATGTTAACCACTCGCAACTACTAATCACCTGAACCAATCTCATATGTTTGCTCAGTTAAATTTGTGATGATTAGCATTGTCTGTAAATCTGATTCAGCATTATCTGTAAATCTCTATGTCATCTAATAGCATATCTTAACATTCCAAATGTGTAAACAATCCTAATAATCAAAATTTGTATGAATCTCTGCATATATTATACAGGGTGTCCCCAAAACATTAATCTCGGCTTTTACTCCTTGAATATTGATCATAGGCATATGTGATAAATTTAAAAGTTACATAAGAAAAGGTGCAAAATTTTATAAAACTTTCAGGGAACTAAATTTGAAGAAATACAAAATTTTAATTTCTATATGGCCCATATACAAATATTTTCCCAATGAGTAAAATGTGCCCCATACATTGATAAGGTCGTGTACAAAATTTCAGCATTTCATCATAAAAATCCCCAAAAATATGTTTAAAAAATTGGTGAGGGGTTAATCATAACTTAAAATGCAAATGTTTACAGCTAGAGTGCAGATGATGTAACACAGAAATACATCATAAGCAAATAAAATATGGCTCTTATCTTTAGATTCATTAAAAAAATTTACAAAACTAATATGCTTCCTGAAAAATACCTTAACATTTTACATGATGAATTACAGAATAAAACTTGGAAATGGCACAGTCAGTAAACATTAAAACAGCTTAGAAATGTTTTCATATGCAAATATCTGCCTCTGATTAGTCAATCACATAATTGCAAGAGACACGTTATTACATGAAAAAGTTGTTTGTGCTCTGCCATTGGTCCATATCATCACTTATGTAAGCGTAATGTGCTCAGCCAGACAGTCTAGGCTAATCTTAAGTATTTCACTTTTCTGTAAGATTTTCAGAGTGTAATTATCCTGTATAGACAGTATGTCCGCAATACAGGAACTAAGAACATTTTGAAATGTTAATGTTGCAGAATTTATGCAATTTCAATGCTAATAAAACTGCACAGGAATTTCAGTATACATTTCCTAACTCTCAACATTTTCTGGACGATTTATTTCTCAATTGGCTTGCATGGACAAGTCGAAATTCCCCCTATACTGCCTGATTTAATGTCTATGGATTTTTATTTGTGGGGTCGTTTATGCACAGCTGTCACCTCCCTTAAATAAAGCCGAATTGCAACAATGCTTTCAAGATGGTTGCCATGACATCACCAAACAAAATCTTGATCGAGTGCACATAAGTGTTATCAGAAAAATGCAGCTCGGTATTAGCATGGATGGAAAACATTTTAAACCAGCTTTGTAATCTTTGCATTGAGTTACTATGTCTTCACAGTTTGGATATTTTTGTACCAATAAATAGCACATTTGTTATTTATTTATGTAATCAGGGTTTTCTTTTGTAATTTTTGTATGACACCTGAAATGCAATCATCTGACATGATTTTACTCTTTTGCAAACTCTTATCCAGGCATCAAAAGGTGGTTTAGGTCAGCATTTATGTTTTTCATATCTCTGCAACTTCTTATGTTAAAATGTTGAAATTTTGTACATTAATGCATGGGGCACATTTTACTCAGTGTGAATTTTTTTGTACAGGGACCGTATCAGAATTTAAATTTTTATTTCATCAAATTTAATCTGAAATTTTTTTATCGATTTCATATAATTCTGAACTTTATATGTGATTTTGTAATTTATAATATATGTCCAATATTTAAGGAATAAAAGCTGAGATCAAAGGTTTTGCATCTTGCTATGCAAAGATGCACCTTGTATAATATAATATTGGGTTTTGCACCTTGTATAATATAATATTGGGTTCAAATTAATATATGGAAAATTAGAGTTGAATCATTCAAATAATGGCTTGCAGTAAATAAATAAAAATTAAAAATTAAAACATAATATATTAGTTTGCCTTTATGTCATTTCTTGTATAAACAGATTATTTTTTGTTATTAATTATATTGTGAATTCCTTTTTAAGGAAAAAAATTATAATTTCATACAAAAGTGCATTTATTTTTCTCTCTCTAGTATATATAGATAATAAGGTGTATTAATAATTTTAAAAATGGTATAAGTTCTTGAGTATGAAACAGACTAGTTTATAATGTACAGTTATATGTTTATTCTAATTTAATGTTATCATTTGCTTTATAATTCATAACTGCAGTGAAGCCAATGCAGTTTGTATCCGGAAATTTGTTTAAAAACGTTAAAAGCTAAGGAGGTACGAAAAAAAGTGACAGAGTACCTTAATGTTCACTACAAAATGGATTTTATCCCCTGCACATTTGTTAGTATGTATGGTAGATGAGTTTTACGAAGGACAAGGCTTATAATAGTGAAAACAGGAGAAAAAGGATGCCTTAAATTTAGTGAAGCAAAAATGCACTAGAAACTTGGACCATAGGATGTTACTTTCCTCTCTCTCCCCCCCCCCCCACCCCAAACAAAACATGTTTTAAATCAGTGCTGGATCTACTGTATAGAGAATATTGACATGATTCAACATTACTCTATATGTAACATTTCTAACTAGATGAACATCTAGGAATGACAACCATTTAAAATTTTTTACATGTTATTAGATTTCATTTTTGGTAAATAAAAATAACAATCTGGTCTGAGATAATCTAACATCAGTTAAAATATTTGATCTTTTAAACCTCTAATAATTTGATTTCATTTTTAATAATCACAAAATAATTTATGTTTTACACAATTTTAATTTCTTTTTATCAAAAGCAAAAACGCTAATAAGAAATAAAGATCTAAACATAGGCTGGCATTCTCCTAACAGCTCTATAAAAATACTTTGCATGTGATACTAGTTGTGCTAATTTTAGAATTTAATCTAGAATACCAAATATTTATATATTTAATGATTTATTCTTATATTATTAATAACATTGTAATGGCATTTGTTAAGTAAATATTTTTAAATTCATAATTCATTTATGATATGTATGCATTTTTATTTATATTGCAGGGGCAGATGTTTGTGAAGTCTATTTTGAACTTATACAAAACATTTAATTAAGCATCACTAGTTAAAGTTTTTCATCTTGGGTATAAGGATTTAAATCCTCACCAAATAAAATCTTATATTTACTTTTAATTCCTGATGAGCCAAATGCAGGATTAATATATTCGAAATACCTGAACGAATACCTCCAGCTTCTATTACAGTAAATAGGTTTTAACACAAATAGAATTTTCTTCAAGTTATCGTTTCAAATGAACCCAGAAGATAAGGAAGGCGACCAAATTGGTGCTAGTACATCAGGAACACATGATACAGATGTAAGTAGAAGTTATGTACGTTTTAGGACTAAAGCAAAGAAGTTCTTGGAAGAAGGTGCATTTTCCAAAGGATTATCTCCAACTGAATATGAAATAGATTTGGCAATTTTAATTCTAAAGAAATGTATGGATGATATTTCGTGAAAATTCAGAGTACAAAGCGTATTAAAAGAATATGGATGTCATCATACCCACTCATACTGGTGGTAAGGAAAAATTTTCTGCAATGATAAACATTTTAGAACTACATTAAATAGCATTTTCAATCATCAGCATTCTTTTGAGAGGCGTGTAACAAATAATTTCTCAAAAATTTTATTTAAATAACCATTTGTGTTATCATACTAAAGAGAAAATTTTTCTTGTATGGTTTATTTAACAAAGAAATTTCTCAATTTATTTAGGCATCGTAGTGTCGATACTAATGGGAAACCTTTCACTTATGACTTGATTAGTAAAGGATTTTCTTAAAACTCTAATTTAAATGACCAGTTGCAGATCGATACCAAAGATGAACCATTCACTCATGATGCCTACTCACAGTAATGAGAAACCTTTTACTTGTGATGTGTGTAACAAAAGATTTTCTTATGAATCTGTTTTAAATATACATAGGCATATCCATACTACAGAGAAACATTTCATTTGTGAGGTGTGTAACAAAGGGTTTTCCCAAAAATCTCATTTACAGACCCACAGTCGCATTCATACTAAAGAGAAACTGTTCTTTTGTAAGGTGTGTAACAAAGGTTTTTCTCGAAAATCTAATTTAAATGAACATTTGCGTGTTCATACTAATGTGAAACCTTTCTCTTGTAATGTCTGTAACAAAAAGTTTACTCTAAAATATAATTTGAATATTCACCTACATGTTCACACTAAAGAGAAACGATTCAATTGTGAGACATGTAACAAATGCTTTTCTCAAAAATGTGGTTTAAATTACCACCGTCGTGTTCATACTAAAGTGAAATCTTTTGTATGTGAGGTGTGCAACAAAGCGTTTTCTAGTAAATCCTATTTAAATGTTCACATGCGTGGTCATGCCAAAGAGATTTCTTTCATTTGTGGGGTGTGCAACAAAGGTTTTTTGCATAAATCTGCTTTAAATAATCATCTACGTGTTCATACTACTGAAAAACCTTTCATTTGTGAAGTGTGTAGCAAAGCGTTTATCCAAAAATCTGGTTTAAATTACCACCTTCGTGTTCATACAAAAGAAAAACCTTTCTCATGTGAGGTGTGCAATAAAGCGTTTTCTAGTAAATCTTATTTAAATGTTCACCTGCGTGTTCATACCAAATAGCTTTCTTTCAGTTGTGAGTTTTGTTTGAAAGGGTTTTCTTGTAAATCTGCTTTAAATGTTCACATGCATTATCATACTGAGGAGAAACTATTTGCTTGTGTGATATGCAACACAGGTTTTTCTTATAAATCTGCTTAAAATTATCATCTACGTGTTCATACGAAAAAGAAACCTTCATTTGTGAGAGGTTTAACATAGGGTGTACCCAAAATTCTGCTATAAATATCCACATGCATGTTCATACTGAAGAGAAAACATCCAGTTTTGGGGTGTGTAACAAAGAATTTTCTGATAAATCTACTTTAAATAGGCACCTATGTGTTCATACTAAAGCGGAAACTTTCAGTTGTGAGATGTATAACAAACGGTTTTCTCAAGTATCTAATTTAAATAACCACATGGGTTTTCATGCTAAAGTGTGTCAGATTTCTAAAAAAAGTCTACATGAAATTGGCACCATCGTATCCATCTTAAGTATGAGACATAAACAGTTTTCACAGATAATTTAGTTTATCTGTCATCAAAGAAAGTTACATGTTTCATTTGCAAATTTTGAATGTGAAATTTCAAATTAAACATGGATAGTCATAATAAAAAGAAATTGTCTTTTGTGAGATCTGTAATGTGGTATTTTATTTAAGAATATAACTAGATATTTAATTTAAATTGCAACCATTCTTGATGTAGAGAAATAGATAGAGAAGTTATAGAATCATTTATTTAAAAATTGGCAAATGACATCCATTTGTCTATGAAATACCTTTAGCACTCTTTATCATGGAATGTAGTTCATATAAGCATTCTTTGGAAGTATATCGATTATGAATGATGGTAAAAAGTATATAGATTGTTTGCATCATCACTAATCAAAATAGGATTTGTTTTGTCTCTAGCAAAATTTGTGACTTTGCTGAGCCTACTATTAAACTGATGGAAACTTTTCAGGTCATTCATAACTGTTTAAAATAAGCAAAAAATCGTTCTGTAATGATTCAACTTTTATCAAATAAGAAATTTCTTGCATCAGCTCTCGGTGTATAATGTTTCGCATAGTGACTTAACAGGTGTTTCTTTGATGTCTTAAAACAGGGTGTCAAACTGTGGTCCACCTGATACCACTAAAATTTTATAGCAATGTTTATGTTTAGCAATGCAATGTATTTCCTTATCTGATCATCGAATTTCTGCGATTCAAGAAGTCGACTATTAATTTTAAAAATTAGTGGTATCTGGCAGCCACAGTTTGACACCCCTGCCTTAAACAAAAAACTTTCTTTTTCTATTATTTATGAGTGTATCACAATAAAAGAAACTGATAACACCAATGAAGTGTCTATTTAGTTTAGTGCAAGTGCATGCACTCCATTCATTTCACCCTTGCTGTAGTAACTAGTTTGCATGAACTACTTTCATAATTCTGTCCTGGCTCACAACCATTGAAAGTTGGAAAATTAATCAGCCACCCACTCTGAAATTTACACCAGATCCTTAACTACACTCATTTTGCTGGATTTGGCATCTCGTTTAGTGCCACTATAAATCAGAAACAAAGTTATTATTTGTTTCAAAAGAATCACTTTAAAAACTTTCATTCAATCCCCCTCCTGAAATTTCTGCTTCTCCTACCATTGAGAACACAAAGTAAAAAAATTTTTAACACTCTTTCATTTTCAGTATGTATGCTGTATTTGTATTTTGCAGTAGCGGTGAATAAATAATCACATCTTAACATGCTACAAAAGCAAATGTGCATGAAAACTGATATATTCATAAAATTATAAAACATAGAAACTTTCCAATAATGATACACATTAGAGTTAACTCCATTTTTATATTTAAATGAATTTTTTCTGTTATACAGCGTCTTAAATAGTATTTCTAGTCATAATTAGTTTATAAATTATTATATTTTAAAAATGTTCAATCAGAGTTGAATTGGTTAAAATTTCAGGATATTAGATTGAATTAATTTATGACTAATCTTTAACATTCCCCTATAGTTGTGGTTGAAATGTAATAAAATGTGGCTCCAGCTGGATTGACGTGCCAAGTTTGATATATTTTTTAATTCTGTAGGTTTTGAAAAGTAGATTGCAAATATCTTAGGTGCAATTCTTTTTCTTATACATTTTTGAGATGATTTTCAACATGGCGTCCAAGATGGCTGCCATTTATTGACTTCTTTAACCCATTAACGACGACTTATTTTATACTTCTTTTAATACTTCGACACCAGTTTTCCCAAACTGTTATTTTAACTGATTGAATCTCTGATAGTTTCACATTAGATAATATTTTTTTTTACTAAGATACTTGTGTTCATATTTAAAACTTTGTATCACTTAAATGGCAAGTTTTCGTACCAACCGGCATTAATGAGTTAATATTTGTGGCATATTATTGACCATTATGTCAAATT
Organism: Maratus michaelseni; assembly: GCA_963931845.1. NCBI lineage: Eukaryota > Metazoa > Arthropoda > Arachnida > Araneae > Salticidae > Maratus > Maratus michaelseni. The sequence continues at coordinate 316,384,079 of OZ007597.1, forward strand.
ATATGTTTTGGGGGTCAAGAAATGCAAATCTACAATCAAAATAGGAGTAAATTGAGTTTTTCAAGTGTTTTAATGCAAATAAAGCACTAGAAATATGAAAGATATTATATATATTAGTGTTTTTTTAACCAATTATACGCAAACAAAATATTTAAATGAAATAACATAAATAATTGAAGATATTGAACCAAATTATTAAAAGCAGGATTTATATGTATATACGGTACGGGGATGTTTCATATCCTCTTCTGAATCACTACTGTTGATGTGGTTATATTGATAGTCCTTTGTATTATTACAGTCACTGCGTTTGCAAAGTGCAGTACAAACCAGAGAATTATTTAAGCAAGAACATTTCCCAACTGTACACGTACTCTTACACACACATGTTACAAGTTCAATAACTCCTTTGGGCGCAGGTAACTCCGGGCATTTGACTGGAGAAATTGCTCCTTCGCTATTTATTTGCTAACCCTTACCAAAAAATGGGGGTATTGTTAGTCGAGGGTTTTTTCAGCCCTTTCCGTTTATGCAAATTAAGTTGGATCGTAGAATATGTGGCTTCTGTACTCCAAGGGTTACTGGTAACTTCTCCCCCACGAAACTTTCAGTTCTGAAATGGTGCCATCTTAACTCTGGAATGCTTGAAAAATTACTATCTTTCAAATAAGCCAATAGATCAATATTAGGTTCCCCAAGTAAGCTGCAATAATATCATCATCACACTGAAGATTGAGGTACACTTTTATCCACTTCCTCTTTTGAAATGCTTACAAAATTTCCTTCCCAGTCTCCACCAGTATATGAATGTAAACCTAGTAGACCTTTGCTTTTATGAACACTTATTGCTCTACATCTTTCATTAATATTGATTTTTCTGTGTTTGTTGCCTCGACCCATAACGAAATTAATTTCATTACTTACTAGATGTCTTGAAACCAAGTCAATCAGCAATATGAAAATGTTGGTATATTGCGAAAACACATCAAACTCATAATTATCATGCGGGTTCACTATATCAAGTGCATGAAGAAGTATTATGGTGTCAGCTTCTTCATATGTATGATCACGTAAACCTGAATCGAAACTCTTCTTGCGATTACTGTATCCTTACTGCGAAAAACAACAATTTTTTCTCACTAGCAATAAAAACCTGTAGTTATTTATTCCCGAGATACTCGGTCAGTTGTGATTTTGTTTTATTGTGTGACAGAAACGTCTTGAATAACACCAACGTTATATTGGTACTATTTGCAAACGTAAATCTTATAGGTTCTGTCTTCCCCAATCGTTTCTTATGAGTTTCCTCTTTCAATGAATGCTCTAGGTATTGGTCAAATATTACTCTCCCCTCAGTGTATCCATTTGTCATTTTAATACTGATATCTGTGAAAGCATTTGCGAAGTCTTCAAAAGTTTTCACAGCAGGTTTTTTTTTATTGCTTCTACGATTACCAATCCATCTATAAGACACACTTTTTCTATTGGAGACGTCTTCATTGCTATTCCTGCAATAAATGAACTTTTGACAGATGGAATATGAAGATATCCATCAGAAGAAAATAATTATCTTGATATTACAGAAGACTCGTAGTTTCCAATTGCATCTTTTAGATTTGTAGACAGCTGAGGTCTCAACTCCATAACAATAAGAAAACGAGCAAGAAGTTGCCTATCTTCTCGAATTTTAACTTAATTTATCACCAATCTTAAATGCAGTCTTCTTGTTGCAGGTACTGAATATTTTTAATTTCATTTTTTTTCAATGGGTGCCAAACTGAAAGTTTAGTAGATTCACTCTGTAGTCTATCTTTCACAAATTCTTTGAATTACAATTGCTATTTTGGTCACGATTGATATGTGATATCCAAATCTCTGCAATCAAGTGGCTCATTTATCATTGACAGCACTGCACGAATGTTGTTATTTTCTGTTTTTTCTTTAATGAATAGTAATGATTCTCACGTATTTTTGGTAGAAAGATAAAATAATTCAACCTCGTTAGGAGTTGTACATTGAAATATACACAGCTTTTCTTTAACACGTTCAAGGTTTCATATAGATTTAGCACTTTCTCAACCAATACCCATATCCGATGAGGACGTTGAAGGACAACCCTTTTTAACACTTTCCAACCTAGTTGAAAAGTGTTTATGACTTCGGTTTGTCTGGCCGTATGGCCGTGCTCTAACTCCCGTAAATATGCTCGGATTTCCTTGCAATTTTTATATGTTATTGTCGCTATCTATAGCACGTTCCCTATTTCAACCGAAGTGTGTAGCACTTATAGTTTTTTTACAGGGGCACTCAAAAATTTCCGTTAAATTACGGTCTATGGAAAAAATCATTTACGGTTTATTTTAATGATGTTAACAATTGCAAACACATTGTAATTGATATATATCACTAAGGTGTATTAGAAGAAGCTTAATATGGAATAGTGTGTGCGTAGCACTTGCAGTTAATTTACAAGGACAGTCAAAAGAATTCCGTTACATTACGTCCATGGAGAAAAATCGTCTGCGGTTTACTTAAATAATGTTTCCCTATTTAAAACGCATTAAAATTTATATATATCACTAAGGTGCATTACAAGAGGCTTACTACAGAATATTGTGTGTATAGCAGTCATCGTTCATTTACAGGGACACACAAAAGAATTCTCTACTGTCTGTTAACAATAATTCCTGGAAGTGCGTTTTAAGTTACTGAACGCGATTTTAAATTTAACTCACTTTTTGTTTATTACGCGGTGTGTATAAATTTTGTATATCATATACAGGGCAGCACAAAAGTTCGCGAACACATTTTCGTTTATTGACAGAAACTCCAGAAGGAGAATTTTAAACTACGCGTTTCTTAACTGAACTAAAATTTAGCATCCTATGTAGTATATATACAAATCTATAGATCATATACAGGACTGAATAAAAGTATTCGGATATTTTTCCGAATATTGTATACGTTGGAAATTCTTAAAATTATGTTTTTAAATAGGTTATGCGTTTTCCAAATTGTTTACTTAGATGTTTTCTTTCAGCTTATTAAACGATATGATTTGTAAAATTATTTTGGAAGCGTTGGAAAGTGTTACATGATCTATGCTTGATGCATGATTTTTCGTTCTTGTCTTATTCTGGCATGGGTGAAGATTCGTGAAATCGTTTTTGAAGTCTGGAGTTTTTAAACATGTACGATTTTTTTGTAGCTGGAACTATGATATCAGGACAAAAAGTACTCATCTGCTGAGAGTTTAGTTATTAGAGATTGGTTATAGTTCACTTTGTAGTGTATTCTTTCAGTTTTTCCACGTTGTCTATTCGAGGTTTTTGACATAATTATCCACCTTTCAAGCACACTAAACAATTCATTGTGTATTTACAAATTTTAACGCAGTCACTAGTGTTTTACTAAGTATTTTCCAGGGAACACAAAGTTTTCACATCTGCAACAAAAGAGAAAACAAGCAATATTAGTATTTTTGTTAATAAATTTATAAATAAGTAATTAATAACTAAATTTAGGCCCATTTTGATTGTAGATTTGTATTTCTTGACCTCAAAAACATATAATTTGACATACTGGTCAATAATATACCACAAATATTAAAGAAGTCAGTAAATAGCAGCCATCTTGGACGCCATGTTGAAAATCTCCTGAAAATGTGCAAGAAAAAAAATGGCACCTAAGATATTTGGAATCTACATGTCAAAACCTACAGAATAAAAAATAACATCACACTTGGCACGTCAATCCAGCAGGAAAACATTTAAGACACTACTACTACCAAACAGCTGACTGGATTGTGTAGTGTTTTGATGCATCAATGAAAAGAATCTTTTATTTCTTTCTAGTATTTGGGATTCTTTATTATTCCATTTCAAATTTGTTTATTTATAGTATATCTTGCTTTTATGTTTGATCATTACAAATTTTCTTCCAATTAACTGGAGTGGCTTTCGTTTTTACTTTCATCTGTATACATAGGAAGAAAGTATTGAAATAGCGAAAATTATCGACTTCCATTTCTTGATGCATTTACATATTTTGGGACGTCTTGAACATGATTAAATGACTGTTTTTAGAAAATGTCTGTTATACAGTGTTTGACTCAATTTTTGTTGCTACTCTGTTTGAAGAACTCATGCACCGAATTTTAAAAAGAGATATTATTTTAGACTTTGAAATAAAAGCATCCTGATTAGGTTATGGTTATATCGCCCAACAGGTGGCACTGCTGTTCAATTTAAACTTCTTTCCATGTAAACTGAGAGTCTGAATATATATAGTTATTCAATATTGTAATTAAATATTTGCATTATTATTACCATTAACTAAAGAACACACAAGTTTTTGAGTTAGAGAATTTTTAAAAGGTCTGTGAATGAGTCATGTAAGAAAATAGCATTTTGTTATTTAAAGAATATGACCTCTCTCTACTCTTCAATGCTATAAAATTCTCTTAAGTAAAAAAATCCCTTTTCAAACTATTCTACTGCGATTTCGACTGCTTTCGGTAAATCTCAGACATTGAGCTCTATATATAACAGGAGTTCAGAATCAGCGGTCAGAAGCATGAAAGGCAAATGAAGCTTGCAAGGCAAAAGTAAAAAATAGTCCGTGAAGTCAATGTCAGATATTTGTATTCTCATTTACTATTATCCTAATTTATGCTTTTATAATTAAGTTTTGCTTATCTAATTCATAAATAATTCCCTAATCATGTAAGGGAATGCGATAGACAACATGTTTTGCCATGAATGCGAGCTAAAATTATCGCACTGTATCCTTCCGCGCTGACCGCTGAAAATCATGTTGGGCATTAGGAAGACAGATCTCCTGTTACATTTGGAGCTGAGTGATCTCAGATGAAAAACGACCCTCCCTCTCCTACCAGAAATTCTACTCTGCTACACCAGTGTGAGAAGTGGTCGCTTTGCTGGCTCTTTTTACCAGTTTCAGCTATTCGACTACACCAGAATCGAGTCTCTGAATATTTTTTGAAATCTGTATATATGTGGCTATTAGAGGCTATCAAAGCCTGAGAATTAATATGCCCGCAGGTTCTGTATGTACGTAATCGATAACTCTTGATAGAAATATCCGATTTGCTTCAAATTTTGTATATAGATTCATTCTGAAAAGGCTCTTCCCCGATTAGTTTTGGGGGTTCATTGGTTAAGTATAAAGGGGGGGAAGGGGTTTAATTCCCCTTAATTTAGATAAATAGGTTTTTCATGCAAAGTTATCTGATTTGCTTCAAATTTTGTATATAAGTTCATTGTGATAAGACGCTTCCCTGATTAGTTTTGGGGTTTCATTGGTCATACGATGGAAGGAAGCCATCAATATGACACCTTAGATCTTTTGGTGTCATAGTTTATGTTAATGTGCGTAGCCAACATGTTCTAAATTGGCAGCTAATTAGAGGCATGGGTATTTGGTAGGCTATGCTTTTAAGAATAAAGGATATAGGATCTGTCTTCCTGAACCCGATGAGATAGTGGAATCCTCCAATGTCACCTTCCATGAATCAAAATGTGGCCCAGAGCGCTGTGGAGCTGCACTGGGCCTTGATTTAGGTGCCCAGAAATGTTGCTGCCATAACCTGTTGCTGATTTATTACCACAGAATGTTACAGAAGTTTCATCTGTGATCACTCTAGGTCCTTCCAATAATTTACATGGTTTACAGCACAGAGGGGAAGACAACACCGACTCAGTCCAGTGGAGTTAGAATTCCACTCGTTCCCTTTTGTGAGATGTAACACAGGAAATAGAATCGACATCTATTATTACAATAAGGGTAAAACATTGCGTCTTTGATTATTTAATGAAATAAAAATATATTGTGAGAAAAATAAAATAGTTTTCAAGCATGATTTGCTTTATTTCAGTGGGGCAAATACATATTCTGGTCTGGTTCCTGACTCTTCAGATTTGGATGACTCTAGTCCATTGTTTTCTAATTATATAACAACCTTCAGCATGACTAGGCAGCAAGAACACATTCCAAAGACCTACAAGCAGGGCTGTAAATTCACACACAGTCAGGTCTGGCAAGATGCAATGGAGCATGAGATCTAGGTTATGAAAAATCGTAAGGTTTGTCATTTGGCTGAGCTATCAGTCCACGCCAACCCTTTTGATTGCCGGTGGGTTTTCATCATAAAAAGAGATGAGTTTGGACGGATAGCCAGGCACAAGATTTGTCTTGTTGCCCAGTGTTTTAAACAGCGATATTTTTAACCCCGTTGTTAATTTTGGAATTATCAGGTTCTTTTTCCCTCTTCTTGTGTCATGTAGTGGGTGGTCGCACTCTAAGTGTGACGAACCTGCGTCTATTTGTATTCGCCACTGAGGGAGGATGTGTATATGCTATAACCACCCGTTTTTGTAGTTTCGGTAAACAGCACCTATATTGTAAGCTTGGCCGAGCTTTATACGATTTACACCAGAGCAGGTGTGTGAACGATTCTCCAAGTTTAAAATACCTTTCTCTACTTTACCAATTAGTAAAGGCACTTTACTAATTAGTTAGTAAAGTTTTACTAATTAGTAGCTTTACTAATTAGTTAGTAATTAGTTAGTAGTAGTTACTTTTTTTCAAAAGCTAATTGTCCCACTTCAGAGTCACATATTGAACAAATGTCATACCTCCTTTATTAAAGTATTCCTGGTTTGTCCATCATAGCTAAACGAAATCGTCCTGACCTGTGCTACACCGTGAACATGTTGAGCCAGTTCCAGTCAAATCCTGAAATGGCATGTATTGTTGAGAATTTTAGGATATGTGAGATCTACCTGTTATTATAAATTGAAGCTTTCCTGTAAATCTACTGATTTAATGGTTTATTACGATGCATACTTTGCGGGTAATTGTGAAGATCGGACCTCGCTAATCGTGACGATCTGACCTCGATCCGCGGCCAAATAGTCATGATTGACGAAGCTCCCGCTTACTGACGCACTTTCACAGAAAAGTGCGTTAGTTTATCGACCATGGAGTCTGTATTCGTTGCAATGACTGAAGCCGTCAAGAACCTGGTCTAGTTTGATTGAATACGCCGCGAGTGTGTGCAGCGGGAAATTTTGTCTAGTAATATGACCAAAACAGTGGTTCAGGTAGATACTCAGTGTGCAATTGAGTTTGTTAAGTCTCCAGTGAAAAACTATAAACCAAATCACACTGATGTGCAGTTGTTTTTCATAAGGGATTTTTTTTTTTATAAAGGGGATTTTTCCTTGTCTCATGTGTAGCCGGTCGAACTTGGCAGATATTTTTGCCAAGCCATTTACTCGAAATGACCTCTTAAATTTTGTCAAGGTATTCTTTATAACTTAAATTGGTTTTCTTTTCCTTTTGCCATATATAAATTTTTCCTAATACGCACTATTTGTTATCTTCTATTGTTGGTATTTTTTAATTTATAGCTCATTGTTTTAATTGTATGCCGATTTAAAATATGAATGACAAATTCGGGGGGAAATCCCATATAATCCAATGGGATATCCCCCCGAATTTGTCAATTAGCTAACTCTATTGCTGGCATCTTTCTGAGTTTTCACGATATTTGACTTGTCTTTTTATATGAGTTACTCTACTGGCACGCCCTTTCGGGTGGTCCTGAATCTGCCACTTAGGTGGGGAAGATGACCAGTAACCTGGAACTGCGAGATGTTCTTCAACAAGACGGGGGCAGGTTAAGAGGACGAATCACCACCACAATGCGGTGTGACGGTCGTAGAAGGGTGTCTGATGAGCCAGAAGTGCCGGACAAACAGGAGGCGAGTTCTGGACCTCTACCCCTTATGCGCTGGTTGTCGACGACAAGGGTACCAGGCCTAAGATGCCTACAGACTCTGCTAGGTGGCAGAAAGCCCCCTTAGGCTAATCCCAGCAGCCGGCCCGGACTCCCTCGGGTCGGGCTGGTGACTCTGGGCAACGTCTAGTTAACGGTAATAGGATCACTTCCACAATTATCTGGAGCAATAACGGAGGTGAGGTCAAAGAACAAGGTGCGTGGTGACTCAGTTGTAATGTCTAGTCAGTGCGTGAGGCAGCAAGGAAGCCTCACCTCGGTAATGACAGGTGGCAGAGTGAAGATATCGGCATGTGGACGTATACACATGATCTACATCCATAACGTCTCCTACTGCAGTTGATTAGTTGTACGCCGACCTCTATTTTCGGTCAGAAAGGGAAGTGCTCTTTTTAACAAAGAGTGGTTCGAGTCCATGAGGGACCACCCAGTCTGTGTTCTTCGACCCGTATCACCTTCTTGGAAGGGGCCTTGTTCTTTTCCTGGACTGTCTAATTACGGGGAACAGGGCCAGAGTCTCGCCGACTAACGCAGCGACGATAGGGCCAAAGTCAGACTCCAATACGAAAACCAGTCCTGCGTGACTTTGCGCAGTCCGAGCTTGCTCCGTATGACCGTTGATTAGCAGGAATTTAGCAACTAAAGTTCACTCAACTATCTCCTGATTGGGAGCATCTCTTTGGCGCTTGAGAAAGCATGTTCCAAGGCATTTCGGGACTAATAGTAGTGTCTAAACCTAACTTTTAATCTACTAATCCTTTTAGCATGTTTTATATGTGTGTTTCTGTGCTGTTCCTCTATGGAGTCGACCGCTGCTGTTCATCTGGGTCCAGCTTAAGCCGGAAGTAAAGCCGTAGGGGGACAGGCACAGAGACAAACCCAAGCCAGGACGTGTCTGTGCATTCAGGAATGCATTTCCTCAACTTCCCGAGCTAGCGAGAGGCACCTTCTCTTTCGTCGCCGACGACGAGTACAATGGTTTCCTTTGTAGGAGTTCATGAACGAAAGTGACGATAAATTAACAGTTGTTGGGGAATCTCGGCTTAAAGCCTAGGACCCGGTACCGTTTTGGTTTCCGATTACGAATCTGTCGTGAAACTCCAGCGTACTCCCCAAATGTAATGTGGTGGTATCTGAAGACGGTCGGCACCACCGCATAACGCAGCGACCTATGTCGTAGATTTTTTTGGGAAAATGGGGATGGTTAGCAGGTGTCGGAACCCCCACTGGCCGCAGAGCTTACAAGACACTCCTGGTCGAGTGCTTAATAAGGTCAACAGACCTCATGTACTCGAAACCTGGAAAGTAAAAATCGAAAGCATCCGGTCACTGCCACTTAATTTTTGGATAGCAATGTATATGAGCGTAAATTTTCTAAACACGGAGCTTTTCAATGACACTCTTCTCAAATTCATTCCAAAGCAGAATTTTGTTAGCTTCGAACACAATAGAAGGATATTTTCCATGGCGTTGTTATTAAATTCGGGAGCAGCGACACTTTTTACTTAATCATTTTACACAAGAATATTTTTAAATTAGTAATTGATATTACTTACAGAAACCTGAACACAGTATTCTGCTATCGCAACAACGGTGGATGCGACGTTGGGAACCAAAGAATTCCAAAGTCAAAAGAAAATTCATGAAAACCCGATTGCACTTTTCGTGATAATATCATTTAATCTACCGCTATCGAATATCTTTAAAACAAAGCAATTTAGCGTCTTTTTAATTTTTAAATCCTGCATCGCCTGGACAGGGTTCGGTCAGCATAGATCGCAGGGGGCAGTGCCTACTAGTTGTTTAGAAAATAATGCCAATAGTATGAAAAAAACTTAAAATACTTTCGGAATTATAGGGTGCCGAAGTTAGGAAGCTTCATAAGTATATTAAATCGACAGCTGTCTCTCGGATGATGTTTGCTGGGATACTAGAACAATGGGAACCATTAGTGAGTTCTTGCTTGCTGAAAAGGGAAATATGTTGTTAAATTTGGCATTGTTTACATTTTCAAAACTAACTGATCGTCAGTTTGATAATAGAGTAGACAAACTTCGTTAATTATCAAAGACACTAAATTATAGTGATAAAGTAAAAGTAACTAAGTCAACTGAAAGAAGAAATTGTTTTTATAATTCACTACCGCTATAAACTGAAAAGAAAGTAAGCTGTATTGAAGTCTGGTGAAAAGAAATTAAATATTTCACTTTTGTTTAGAAAACAAATGGATATTTTATAAATTTTTTCAATGTAAAAACTTTTTTTAAATATCAGTAGCCACTGATATTATTTTTCTTTTAATAGAGAATGTATCACTCTGTGCTTTATTATTTAGATATTAGCTGAAATTGTTATAGTGGAGGATACATGAATATATGCTGATTTTTTTTTAACACAGAATGATGTTTTGCACTGTTGTAGTTGGAACCTAAAAGATCAATTGTGGAATGGATGGCACTCAAAATTTCTGCTAGAATTCAAGATGGCGTCCATTATTTTATATGATGTCTTGTGGCCAAACATTTCCAAATAAGTTCAAATTATATCATTTTCGGAGTCATTTCAGTATCTTTGTAATCGTAGAAGACGAATCTAATGTCAAAATAAACATTACAGACAAAAAATAAAGCAAAATATTATAATTTTACTGCTTAATTACAGAAAAAGCTAATGAAAAAATAAAAAAAGTTTCAAAGTGAAATGAAATAAAACAACAAATAATTCATAAGTTTTATGGATTTTGACATTTTCCTGTTATTTGTACACATCATGCATGGGTTACCTGCTGTTTTGTACGAGCATTTACTTGATAAACATCCCCAACATCAAGAAATGTCGGTTAAATTCCATTCTGTCACAAGAATCATCGGTAAATTAACAGTAGTCGGTATAGTGAGATTTACACAATATCGTTTCGACAAAAACTAGCGATTTCTCCACTTAATATCAAAAGAAATTGCTGGCAGGAAATCAGATTAATGATGGAAATCAATTAATCGGCAAATATGCCAATGTATCAGATCGGCCCATAATTCCGAATTAATTAAAATTTATTTCTTTACAGGGGGTGTATTGTTTGTTGCTGTGGTTACCCTTCCCCTGCAGTGATGACAGGGAGAGTGTATCACATGACTAAAATTCACCAACAAGCTGGAAAATCTTATCACACAAATCCTCTCAAAATGCTTTTTCACGTTTCAAGGACATATAAATTTCTCACGGACAATTGAATGAAGTACAGGCAGAAAAAATACTTTTGGAGAAATGTTCTTTTTGTGAGAATAAAATGCTTAATCTCAAATCAATAAACATTGATCTCTTAAAAATTTACAGAAAGCATTATAAGTAGAGAAAAGAAATGTAACAATTTAAAATTATTCTTTTTTTAATAATTATGTAAACATTCTTAAAACTATACTTTGATAAATGGAACCTGATAAATTTAACTAATATATTTGAATAAAGTGGTCAGAAAGGCTTTGTTGATTTCGACAAATAAATTGCAATAGAAGCGATAATATTTGAAATTTTGACTCTTACAAAAACAAACTATTTTGCTCTAAAGTATATCAACTTTTTCCTTCAGATAGTAAGGAATTTAATTTTATGCTTTTAATTGTAAAAAAAAAGACTGAACAATGTAGTCATTAAAATAATTATTTAGATTTTAAAAGAAAGAATAAACACTATTTTTTCATACATAACTATAGTAGAATATGAAGCTTTAAAGAATGGGATTTTCATAGCTAGGAAGCAATATTACGTGAGTATATTTTTCATTGTAAGTAGTAAAAATTGAATGCTAATTAAAATGTTTGAAAGTTCGTTTTAAATCAAATAGTAAATTTATATCGTGGATGTAACTAATTAATACGTAACCATATTGTTTTATTTAAAGTTTAAATATTGCTTTTAAATGATTTTACAATGAACACTAAAATTACAATTTAAATTTCAGTTAATTATTCTTTGTACATTCTTTCATACAAAAATATTTTTATATCAATAGTGTAAGTAACTAATATATTTTAACATAAAATGTAAAGTTATTTGCATCTTACAATGGAAAATTTATTGAAATTTAAATATTTTATTGTAATTAGTTCTAATTTTTATTGTAAACTCATTAACAGGAATATTTAAACTAAAACTTTTTTTACTTTTTAATTAGTTATATAATCGATGTGTAAACAATTTTGCATGTTGTATTGGAAAATATTCCCGATTAGCAATATTTATTTTTTGAATTAAATCGAACTTTCTTACGTTTTAAATACTACTTTTGCATCTTGCAATATTTCCTATATGATATCATTAGCTAATCGACTAAAGATCATATGATATCGCAATGCACTGGGCAAAAGATTAACAAGTGACCAAATAATCGAAAACTAATAGGAAAAAGCTTCAAAATTTAGTAGTAGCTGGGGTGCGATAGTCGAGTGGGCAAGAAGCTCTTCATGGCGACCGAACCCGGAGTGTGCGGTCTCCAGAATGAAAAGTATTCCGGTCGGACAACTGGTCGAAGTTCAACGTAGAATTTTTTGCTGTTTAAGATCCCTCTTTGCATCCACATTTCAGAAGTTCTCTGCACGCTTCCCAAACTTCTGGCCGTGTAGTGGAGTCCACTCGTTTTCTTGTTTTGTCCAGCGAAAGTGATCTGTAGATAATACATGTGTTATGATGATTCCTGTCTGACCCCATATATGCCTAGCTTGGTATATGGCACGAAGAGTGTGCAATACAAATGCATCTGATGTAGGAGGAAGATTTGTTAATGGTTTCGCTTTGGTCGAAAAGAAATATTTGCATGATGCATTAACAGTCTCAAATTCCAGTATTACACCATCCTGCAGCATGACCACAAAGCATTCTCAAAGCTGTCCTACGTCAGGCGTTAGCAGACTGCAAATGGTAATGAAGGCTCTGGTTACTTTTGCATAAGTCTTCCATGCAGAGTGTATATTTGACACTGAAATCTGGAACTGTATCACAGCCAGTAAACGCTTGAAAGCCATGTAGAATAATGGAATATTTTTTTCACATTTCTCCCAGTAAATGATAAATAGGCAAATCTTTCGTTTTAGCCAAATCCATACAGAATGCAAAGTTCTATCAATCCCAAAACTTCCAAGTTACAAAAGAAAGGTATTGCCAATACGCCAACGTCGGTATCCTGATCCTGAGAAAAAAGACGGTTTTAATAACATGGCATATCGTATCATGAAATGCAAATTTACCCGACCCCATGTCCCTTCCATATTTTCACATGAACAGCCATTTACTGATGTTTCTTGGTTTTAAAAATGAAAATATTTTTGTGTCGACGTTTCTGACAACATGGAATTTGATTGACAGTATGGATTCCGAAGAGACTTATCTTTAAGAGGGCTACGATTCCACCTGTTAAGTGAATAACTACGGTCGACCCCACCCACCCAAACACCGTGACGCCATCGAGACCAATGAATAAGTTCAAAGCCTCTTTTGTCGTACGATATATTAATATTTAATTTGACGAAACTACTTTTAATTTTTTCGCGGATCTTCCATTATCGAACTACCTACTTCCCAACAGTCTTGTCTTGAAGGGATCCGCCATTCCGTCTATTCTGTGAGTAATGGCGGAAAACAATACATTGTTTAAGCTTTTATTTAGCACGAACTTCATTTAGAAACCAGATGATGTGAAAGTCTGCTTGTAATTAATTCCTTCACCGGCTCTGCCTCCCTGATCTACTAAGATGCCTAGACATGCTGAAACGTTTGTATTGTACTTGTCGAGATATAAAACATGTTAAAAATTAATTCTGAAACCAATGTGGTAATACGCCAAAATGACACCTCCTTCTGTTCATAGTATATTAACCCTTTCGTGGTCATGAACGCGTATACGCGGTCAACGTTTTTTACTTCTAAATGGTCATGACCGCTTATAGACGGTCAGCATTTTTTACTCCTAGATGGTCATTAGCGTGTATGAACGGTTCTGATTTTCTACTTCTAAGTGGTTATGACCGTCTATGTGCGTTTTTGTCACCCCCCTCCCCCCTTTGTTCCAGAGTGGGTGGTAAAGAAGGCGTTTATCGGCACACTCTCCCTTCACACATACACAATGGGTGTATAGGTAGACCCACAGAATAGGATATACAGGATAAAGGTTCTATTGTCTGTGGGTAGACCATTTGTCAACTAGATTATTTTTATTTTAGTTGAATGCCTTACAGATTTGGTTAGAAAATGCCTTAGAGAATTTCGTTTTTTGTACAGGCTAAGAATGACATTGTATTTCAAAACAGATCCTAAACTGAAACGAAGCAACTTCATAGAATATCATTGTTTACTTATTATTTTATTTTAAAACTCTTGTCCATACGATTCTAATTCATTATATTAATGATTATTATTTTAAATCTTTTGTCATGTTAAATTTATTTAATTTGTTCTTTTAATGAATACATATGTTCTACTTTTCTTAACAGTATTTCATTTTATTTTGTTTAACTATATTCGTAAATAACTGAAATCGATTTTTTTCTTACACCACTTTTGCTATGTAATAGTAACAAAAATCTAATAATACCCAAATAATATTATTAATAATACCAAATTAATATTACACTTCAAAAATTATTTGCTAATTTACTATTGTTGCTATACCAGTTATAGCATAACTTTAAAAATAAAACAGTGAAACCTGTCTATAACAATACTGAAGGGACCAGAAAAAGTATCAATATAGCAAGGTTACATTTATAGGCAAGTTCAAGAATGTTGTTAATTAATTCAGAGTACATAGTAGAATAATTATTATATATTGATGGAATATTAGTTTAACTTTCTTAGAATTATATATGTAGATGGAAAATTATTTTAACTTTCTAGAATTATCTAATTATATAATGAAATTTAATTTATTTCTTATAAATAATCAGATTTTTGCATTATTAAATAAATATACAAAGAGTGTACAGTATAAATAAATCTGATAAAAATAATATTTTTATTACTTTTATCAGATTTGTAAAATTACATGAACAAGTGATTGAAAAAAATAGGAATTTACAATTTTTACTCTTAAAAAGAGAAAGAAATTGCAGGTATTATTTATTCGAATATGAAACCAAAGAAAAATACTTCGTGTAAAAAATGTGTACTTGGATGTTTAAATGTACATGACAAGAAGCGAAATATTACTTTTACTTATTCACAGACATTATTTAACATTCACATTTGGTTTGATATTTTTAAATATAATAGCAGCATTTTTGTAATGGAAGAAGAAATAAAGATTTTGATCAATTAATTCAAAGGCATGTTTAGGTGTCATCATCATTTTCCTTTAGTTCTAACTCTCTAGTCTTTATTAGTATTTTCACTGAACACCAATAAAATTGATTGATTAAATTTTAATACTCCTCAATATTTGTAGGAGCCTTAAATATATCTTGCAGAATTGATTTGATGTAATTAAATTATGCACAAATATTTCATTTTTAGAAGCATTCAGTTGATCACTATGTTCAAAATTTCCATTATAATTGTTGGGATTAAATTAAAGACTGCAAGCAGTTGTAGATAGTTTTATTAGTCTAATTGCTCGCATTTAACATTTCAGCAAAAGTTCCAGGCCCGTAGCTAGGGGGGGAGGAGGGCGGGACCTGGAAATTTTTTTTCCCGTCCGAGCATGATTGACGGACGGGAAAACAATCAAAAAACATCAAACCTCATCAAAACATTTTAAATTTTCCGAACTTGTCTTTATTTCGCCTTTTTTTAACTTCTTTTTTCAGACAAGACCGAAATCATAGACACCCATCCCAAAAACCCTTGTATAAAACTTTTTTTTTCAATCCAAAATATATGGAGATTGCGATTTGCGTAAGGCATTTCTGTTTTTGTTGCTCTCTAGAAATCCACTTTACCGCTTTCCCAATGACTCAAATTAAAGGCTTTAGAAAATAATACAGTAAACTATTTGTAACTACTGTAAACTATTTGATTCAAACTGATTAGCTGTTGCTCGTGAAAATCGTTTTCTTTGTACAACTGTCACTGTCACAGATGAAATTTATTGTAATCTGGCGCGTTTGTTTCACTATTTCATGGTTTGATAGACAGACTCCCCAAAACAAGCAAATATGTTTTACAACTATGTATTTTTGTCATTGTTAACTGGGCAAGGTTGCTATAATCCTGGGCTTTTAGGGGGTTTTCAACAAATGTGGAAAATATTCTTTGACGTTTTTTTACACCGTTTTAAATGATAAAAGTTTGTGAAATCAGTATCACATAGAATTGCAATATCTGGAAGGTTTTTTTCAGAGTAAAGGTGATTTCTAATTACATTGTAATTGTTATCTATGACCATTTGAGTACTATATTTTATATTAATTAACTGATATACATTTAATTTACAAATGAGAATATTATAAAAATTAATTATCCTTTTTTATAAGTATAAAAGGTGTTTTTTTCTGGTGCCTTCCCGCTTTTTTCATTTTCATTTTTAAAAAATGCATCTTTTTTACTCTACTTTTATATTTTTTCCCCTTCTTCATATATGCGATTTTAATATCCAAATCAGTTACACGGTTTCCGTATGGAAAAGGAGAAATAAGTATAAGCCAGAAAAACGGAAAAAAATTGGAAATTTAATAAAAATGTTAAAAGAGCATTAAAATTTTTTTTAGTGAAAGGCTAGTATACTCTATTAGGAAAACTAATGAACTAGATAAAGTCGGGAATACTAATTGTTTCAATTTTATATAATGTTTCCTTAATTTATTAATTTGAATATACGTACAAAAATTTACAAACAATATTCAATTAATGTTGTTTGTAGATAAAAACATTTTTACCCGCTCAACTAAACGAAACTTTACGGACTTGTTTTTACATATACAAACATTAAATTCGCAGGCATGATTATTGAAATGATTTAGAATCGAACAGTATTCTTCATTTTTTGATAAGTGGATTGACTTTCGTGCATTTAAGAATAAAAATGTATTTGTGGTTGTGTTAGAAAATAGAGAGTTTCGCCTTGAGAATATTGTTAATAGTCACTTATTTCTGTAACTTTCAGTTTAAAATAGTAACTGTTGTTGTGTGATTCCCAAATAAATATGATTTTTTTTCTTTCTTTTCTTTTTCTTTTCTTTTTCTTTGAGTTTTAAAAAGACAAAATGTTTTCTGATTTTGAACATAGAACTTTCATTTTAATAATTTATACAGAATATTCTTTTTCAGTTAATCAAATTTTATATTTTCATGATGGGTTTTATTTATGTTATATTATGTCATGATATGGCTTTTTTAAATTAAATTAATTTATTATTTATTAAATTATTTCACTAAAATATTTGTCTGTATCTTTTTTAAACTTGACTAAAATCTTTTTTTTAATACATACTTGAATGCAATATTAATATAAACGAACATAAAATATGTAAATTAAAATTATTTATTTAAAAAAACATACACAACTTATTTTGGTCATTTAAAATATTTTATTAACTTATGAAATAGTTTCGTGTTTTAAAACAAGGCTTGAAATTTTACTTATAACAATTTAACAAGAAATATTAATATCGTGCCGTTCTTAGATTGTGAAACATTTTCTAACATTACAATAATAATGTCACGAAATTTTCATATTTTTTTACTCTGACAAAAAATCTATAAATAAAGTCTAATGTAAATCTATTCTTTTCTTTCGTTCTGTAGATAATATTGAGCAATCATTGCACACTGATCACCACTCGTATGACAAAATTCACTAAAACGTGTATTATAATAAGCATGATGCAAAAAAGTTTAAACACAAAGCTTAGTCTTCAATAAAGCAAGTCATTTTCCTAGAAAAAACTTATATGAAGAATTAAATGCAAGGTGTCGATTAAGTCTGCCAATTCAAAAGTAATGGCTAACCACTTCATTCACTCATTCAATGTTGAACAATCTTATTTAAATCTTTGTTTTCGTGAAAAATCTTGTGACTTCATCACGCATAATCATATCATGTCCAAATTTGTTAAATATGGTTTTTTGGAAGTCAGTCATTATTCCTAATGCAAAGTCATTGTTTTCAAGGGTGTCATCAATGTTTCCATGGAAAGAAAAATTGTCTGCACCTTGCTTTTTGTACAGAATAGTATTTTTTCCCTTCTTTCAGGTTTTCATCAACATACAGATTTACACTGATATGGTCATTGGGTTGATTTTCTTCTTGATTTATTCAATAAGATTTTTTTATGTTCGAAATGTCACGTTTGGTACATGAATGTTTTGTCATACATGAATCTTTTGTTGATACAGCTTCTTCATTGAAGTTATTCTCCAGAATAGTGTGCGGTTGAACTAATTTTACAGCAATCTTTTTTTTTCACTTTTTGATTTCGGTATAAATTCTAAATCGTTTTCATGACCATAGTGAAATTTACAAACAGTCACATTCACTTTTTCAGTTTTTTCTATTACAGCTTTTATTGAAGCCAGGCAGTTATGTCCAATTTTTCGCATACCAGTTTTCTTAGGGGCTCGGATCATTTTCGATACTGATTTGTATTTTCCGGATCTGTTGCAATAATAATAATATTCTGTTCGCCTTTCCAAGTGTTTTTTACTTTTTCGGAGTATAAAAGAAGCTTTGTTGAATTTTTCAAAGTTTTCCATCCACATTTTGAAGTCTGAAATCAAAAGAAAAAAATTAAGTAATCAATTGACAACCATTTTAAATATTTATATTTTATGCCTATTTGCATCTGTAAAAGTTTTTTTTCATGGTTAATTTATGCTTTAGAACATGAAACTGTCAGTTCGTATGATAAAAAATACGAAGGACCTGTTTTTCAGCTTTTCTTTTTCAAAATCTCTCAAAAGAGTCTGTTTTATAAATTTTTAGAATGATTGAAAAGCAACACCAGACTGATCTCCCCTGTGAATTCCCTTACAGATAGTTTTCAAAAGTATTAAAAAGTTTGAAAAAGCATTCTGAACTTCTATTTGTGAATCGAATTGACCCGAAAGATTCATAACCCAACCTAAAACCATCCCGTAGCCATACCCTTCATGGCTCAATTCAAGCTGTAACAAATAAAATTAGCGTCATCTGGAACTGCGGAACGGTATTTTGTAAAATCAGATTACTTGACCTTATGCAGGATTTTATCTGAGTCCAATCATTTTCTGTGTGCATTCCAGTAATCAAACATACATATCGAACTCACTAGAGTACTGTGTTGGTCGGATCGTGTTGGACTTTGACACTTGTTCGTCATATACAGGTTTACCTGATTTTCCAAAAGAACCACCAAAATATTTTTTCAGGTGGAAATCTATGTATTGGAATATTTATGAGTTTCACTGGATTTTTCTACTTAAAAGATAAAAATTACACTAGAGCTATAATTACAGACTCTTCGCGTCATTACATTTCAGTGTAGGTTAATTTTCTTTAATTTCTGGTTAATTTTAGGTGTAGCTTGACAAAAACTATTCTGATCGATTCAGGTCAGGTTGTGGTTAAAATATTTTTTGTTGTCTTGTTTAAGGTTGACTTTATGTAGAATTTTCGGATTTGTCATAACCCGAACAGCGCTGATTGCTAACATTCGCTCTGTTATTTTAATTAGTGATGGATTTAGGAGACCAAATAATTTTTTATTTGAAGCATAAATTTTGCAGCTTTTCAAAGAATATTGTTGAGAAAAGACTAAAAATTAGTTATTAGAGATTATTTTTGAGACACATCATAGATTAGAAAAATGAACATATGTAAAGTAAATTCTCATTAATATTCAAATGTATAGTTTTTCATCTGAAACAATATTATGAATTTTCGCAAAACAGTCAAAAGTCAACCCGAAATTTAAACTGTTATAGAAAACCTGACGTGCAAAGGAATGATCGGGTAATTTTTTTTAAAACTAACCTCCACCCGATGACTTTTCATTCAAGTAAAATTATTTTTCCCCAACAGCATTTAAATTTTGGTGTGACCAGTTATGTGGTCATTTGCCTTTTCAGGCACGGACCAATGGTGCCGGCCTTCTGAGGTAAAGGGAAAAAACTGATGTAGTGAGACATAGCTGCTAACAACTTTTAATATGATTCATCTAAGAAAAAATCAAAAGAAAAAGAAATTGTTAATTTTAAATCACTTGAATAAGCATTTCTGAAAGTATCATGGTTTCGCTTTTTAAAATGAATCAAAACTTCGTTGAGGGGTGAAAATATTTTTCTGAGAGTACCTTAAATTTGTAACATATATTGTTTTTGGTATATTTTTGCTGCAGATAAAAGTTTATTATACATTATGATTGATTTGGCTCAGTGTTGAATTTAGGGGGTTGCCCGGGGGAGGACATTCTTCCTCCCCAAAGAAATGAGATGTCTCCCCCCCAAGAGATTTTTAAAAATATATAAATAAGATTTCGAGGCTAATATTTTATTTTTATTTTTTTACTATTATTTTGGATGACGGAAATATTAACATGCTAGCATATTTTTATACTGCACTATTTGGAATGGTTCAGTTTTGGGTGCAGATGTATATATTTTAAAATGTAAAATTTATTAACCTATTGACGTAACACGTACAATAAATTAAATAAGTTATTGTTAGAAGAAATTAGTTTTTATGTTTAAGACTGTAAACTTAGAGAGTTATTAAAATCCATAATAAGGCGAAATGTATATCTAATATCTTACAAACATATTTATTTTATGTTGCTTACTAATATTTTCAGAATTTATACTAATAAAAGAAAGTTAAAAAGATAACAATGATTTGATTTTTTTAAAGCACAATGTTCACATATTCATCTACGTTCTCAACTTTGTTTCTGGGGCATGATATTTTTCTAAATATTTATTCCAAATTAAGTAATAAACATCTGATAAATATATATTTTTTATTTTTAAGCAAAAGGGTATTTAAAGGTATTATTTTTAGTCAGCTAAGACAAAAGTTGTACAATTTTGTTTATTTCTTACCTGCATACGTCTGGAAACTATGCGAATGGATAGGAACTTCTTTACTGTGCACACTTCGTAAATGATCAATTAAATCAGTTGATACTTTTGATTTAAATTTACAGTTATCTTCTTTACAGATATAATTGCAAAAGTCACGTGGTTCTTCTGGATTGTCATTTTTTCCTGTGCATTTTTTGATATGCTTGTAGAAAGTGGACCGAACATTGAATTCTTTTCCACAGTTGCATGTTTTAGCAAACGTTGCTTTCACAGAAGAGAGCATTTCCATTCCACAAGTAATCTGAAATAGAAATTTTCATTAACTTAATTGCATAAAGTACAATAAAATAACATTATTTTTAGGCTGTACATTATAACTAGAGATCGACCGAAAATTCGGTTTGGTTTCAGGGGCGTAAACCACCCTAGTCGCGTAGGGGGGTGTAGACTCATAAATTTCTGACTCCAAGAAGGAAAATTTCGGAGTACTTTGAAAACCAAAATGCTGATTAATATATATATATGTATGTGTATATATATATATATATATATGTGTGTGCAATCATGTCCAAAAGGTTAGCATATATGATAAAAACGAAGAAAGAAAATCGCAAATATGTTACGAAATTATTAAATTTTACAGACTATCTCGATACGCAAAGTCATAATGATCTTGTGAATTTCATCTATAAAATTTAATAATTTCCTAAGATATTTAAGATTTCCTTTCTTCGTTTTAATCATATATGCTAAAATTTTAGACATGAGTGTATATATATATATACATTTGTGTCTTGCTTCTAATCAGAGTAATTTTCTTTACATATATACCAATACACGTTTAATATTAATCACAAATGAAAACTTGTTTATAAGTAATTTCAGTATATCCTTTTAAAAATTGTGATCATCAGGAAAAGCTGGGATTACGTAAGAATAAAAATAATTTAAGATTATCATCTAAATATATTAATAAAACAATAATAATGACTGTAATACAATATTATTTGAATAATTGTTGTATAATTACAATGTGAATTATTAAATTTTATTTGTGCTTTTGTAACAAAATGCACACTTTTATAGCACGATTAACACGATTCGTCCATTTTTCCAGAACAGTGGACAGATCTATATTGTCTGTTAATTATTTCTGGTAACTCTAAAGCAACAATGATTCCAATCTGTCATCAGCCATAGTTGATCTAATAGCAGTCTTTATAAATTTTAGCCTACTAAAAGCTCTTTCATTAGATGCAACAGTCACTGGAGCTGTCAACAGAATTTTGTAACACTGATGAACTAAGAAAAAGACACTTTTGTTGTTGGAAGCGAATTCCGCAGCTTCTGGTACTGTGGCTATACTTGACTTGCCGCAGAATGGTAAATGAACTGTTGCAATTCAGCTTGTAAAGCAAATAGATCAACCCCACATGATTTAGGGTGAAGTTTTGTTAGTTGCTTTACATTTTCTAAAGAACACTTTGTTAGCTCTAAAGGCGGCTGTAAAATTCTGAAACTTTCTACTGAAGAAATGCTAGCCACAATATTGTCATTCATTAAGGCAACAAGGTGATCTAAAACACATCTGAATTCTTTTCTATAATACTCGTAGATAGAAAAATTGGCTTCTGAATCCAGGTTTTCATTGATACGTTGAGGTTTCTTGCGGCGGCGATGATGCTTTTCGAATTCTGATATGTAATAAAGTTCAAGTTTCTTAGCATATTCTATCGCACTACTTATTAAATTATTAATTTCTTCGTCACTTTCTTTTATCTGAGAAAGCATGCTAGTACATGTTTTCGTCAGTGTCATTGCATCCAATATATTCAGTATTTCGCTGTGCAATTTTTCTGCTAAACTCTTTGTTTTATATATAATGTTTTTCATAAAAAAGATCAAACTTTCCACCAATTATTACTTATCCAAAAATTTAAATGAAAGAATTTTTTTGAACAAGCCACTTGCTTATTCTTTACTTTTATTGTCAAATTTTGTTGAGTTTACTATGTCACAAAGCGTATCTGCTATCACTTCATAGCTAATCCACACAGCGTTTAATGATTCTGCCCACATCACCCACCTTGCTCTTGATAAATTCCTCAAATTTAAGGCGTTTCCCACTTTTTTAAAACTGTCACTTATTTGTGCGCACTTTTTTGTGCTGGAAGTAAAAAACACATATAAGCTTTCCAGGATTCCAAACATTTCTGTAACAACTAAACTTGATGAGCAACTGTTTTCAACTACACTGTTAAAAATAGCTGTTACATTACAGTTCTTTCCCGCATAATTTACTGTGAATTACTGTATTTCTGTAAATATTGCATTTACCCGTTAAATATCAGTCTTTGGCAATAACAATCCGTTATTCACCGTAACTGATCATTTTTTCAGTATCATCCTCGCTTTAACAGTCATTTACGGTGAAGAGAAAATGAACACATCCTTTTTACGGTCAATAATGGGCTATTCTAGTAAATCACTGTTATTCACGTCCACGAACCGTGATCGAACAGCGGATCACGGTCCAGGGGAATTGGCGCAGCCGCTATACAACACAACACGTTGTTTGTTGTTGATCTTGATACTTGATGTGAAGTTCCGCATAGGGGCCTTGCCGCTATAGGTCTCAAAGCCCCCCGCCCCCCCTTTCAAAGTTCGCATAGGAATAAGGTATGTTGCTGCTATGTTTCTTTGCCTGTTTTTAGTAGTTACAATTTTTATCTATCTTTTGAGTGTGTCACTCAACAGATTGTGTTAAAAATATGTTTGTCATCTCCAAACACATGCGAATGTATTGTAACTTTTAAGTTTAATTAAAACTGCACTTGTTTTACCTCGTGGTAATGCTGATCCTGAGAGGGGTTTTTCTATAAACAGTTGTATGCTATGAGGTGGTTTCAATGAACATACGATAAAAAAATTGAGATTTGGAAAAGATGCTGTTAAAAATTATAAAGGTGTGAGTAAAGCACCTATTTCAACTTCCTTGTTAAATGATATTAAGAATTCACATAAAGCTTCTCAGCAGTATACATGGAAAAACAAAGTCAAAAGAAAAAAAGCTCAGAGATTGAAATGGAAAAAGCCCAGATTTTAAAGAAGAAAATTAAATGTGAAACTAAATGAAATCAAAGGCTAAGATGCTTTACACTCACGCAGAAAAAAAAAATTAATCGGTTAAAAAAAGGAAAAAATTCGCTAAATTTAGGGGATTTTTTCCTTTAATTTCAACCTAGCCATTGTATTAAGTTATTTGTTTGGCGCGGTCTTGAAAATCGTGCCAACCAAAAAGCTGAAAAACACCAGCTATATTACAGGATTATTTAAAATCTCGCATTATTTTTATTTGTCTGCACAAATGCCACAATATAATTTTTCATGTTGACACTTATTCAGATGATTACTCCAAAACATAGCTGATGAAAAATAAGCTTTATTGAAAAAATATTCAGCAATAAGGCCAAAATCTTTTTACAACAAATCATACTTCTCAAGCAAAATATTTTTATCACTTCCACAATGCAGAAGTTTCTGATGCATCCTCAAAATTTTCTTAATGTAAAAGCATGACATAGGTAAAGCTATTGATAAAATTTGGAGTTGAATAGAATTTTTCGATAAATGTCACATATTATAAGTGATTTTTGAAGTTTTAAGACTTTTACTACAGGAATAGCATTGTAAAATTAAGTTAAAATTGCCCACTCTGATAACATTAAAAAAAATATCCTTTGTTTTTATTGAAAAATTGAAAACTATTTGATTCATTAAAATTGTGCGCAAAATTTGCAGACCGATTATGAGATTTAAAGCTTGTCGCAGGCAACTACAAAACTTTCTGCCACTGGGTAGACATGAAGTTTTCTTTATGAAATTGACAGTAGACTCACTATGTTGAAAATGAAAGTCTGTATTAAACATACAAATATAGAAGTAAGCAAGTGGTAATTTATGTTCTTAAAATTTTTATGACCGAACTGAAATGAAATTTTGAACAGTTACAGTAATTGATATTCCGGTTGGGCAAAATCAAGCCAAATGGGGTCATGGGTTAGTTCAAAACATGCTTTCAGAAATTTTTAACAGCAGGCAACACAGAGATATGAATGTTGTCTTTCTGAAATTGATAGTAGACTCACTATGTTGAAAATGAAAGTATATTAAACATACAAATATAGCAATAAGCAAATGGTAATTCAGTTCATAAAATATTGGAATAATTTATTAATGACCTGAATTTACAAGCGAAATTTTTAGAAAATAAATACTTGCTTTTCTTCACATTCATTATAAAAGCAAAATTTTGTTAACATTCTGGATGCCACTTGACAGTTTGAAAAGTACTTTATGACTTGAAACTGAAAGGGTTAATAACATCAAAGTGCTGTTTTTAGTGCTAATTATTAATAAAAAACATGAAAATTTATTATATTGTGAATACAAGTGCAATGTCAAGGATTGACTACATATTTCAGAGCTTTATAACGTTGATAAATTGTAAAAAACTTTTTATAATATATTGATAGCTCAATCTATTCATTATTTTTATTTCAGAAATTTCTGCTGAAATATGTCCCGTGATGATATGTCCTGAAATATGAACTATGTCCCTTATTGTGGCTCTCGGTAAGTTACACAGGGATCGCATTTGGCCTGTAATTCCTACAATTCCTAAAATTTTCTTATAGCCCTAAAATTCGCTTCTGATAACTATTTCCGTTTACAAATGACTGGTAAACAAAGTTAGTTTTGCTTTGTATTGTGATCGCCAAAGCTGATTCTTGTTAGACATTTTCATTTGTTGTTCAAAAGTAAGTGGTAAATAAGAACAAAAAATAAAGTATCATAACTTTTAAGTTTAATTAAAACTGCACTTGTTTTACCTCATGGTAATGCTGATCCTGAGAGGGGATTTTGTATAAACAATTGTGTGCTAAAAGGTGGTCTCAATGAACATACAATAAAAAATTTGAAATTTGTAAAAGATGTTGTTAAAAATTATGGAGGTATGAGTAAAGTACCTATTTCAACTCCCTTGTTAAATGATATTAAGAATTCACATAAAGCTTATCAGCATTATACATTTAAAAACAGAAAGTCAAAAGCTCAGAGATTGAAATAGAGAAGGCCCAAATTTTAAAGAAGAAAATTAAGTAATTGAAATTGAGTAAAGCCCAACTTTTGATGAAGAGAATTAAATATGAAACAAAATAAAATTTCAAAATTTATTTTCTGTGGTACAATACAGCATATTATAAATGTTTCATTGGTTTTTTTTTTTTTACAATTGAATTTTTTTTGTAAATTACTTAAATATGCCTTTGAGATGTTAAAAATTTATCAAGGAATACATTTAGCCTCAGCCAAATTTAAATAATTTTGTTTTTCATTCAAATATACAAAATTCAAGTAAAAAAAGTTTTTTGTGAAAATACTGAACAAGATTACAAGAAATCATATAAGATTTATTAAAGAAACATCTTATATAGATGTTAGATATAGAAAAATTAAGGTAACACCATTTATTTACATTATTGTTGTTGTTATTATTTGCTCTGTATTTGAGACATTTTTAGAACAATTGAATGTTTACTTTAAAATTTTGAACATGACAAAAATTTTAATCAAGAATTTTCTAAGAATTTATTTGCTGTGTTTCTTAAATTAAATTACTTGTGTTATAATACAAGTGCATTGAAAAATCACCGGGGATGGTGGACGTAAATTAGCCCTAAAATATTCCTAAAATTTCATTGTCTAATCCCTAAAATTCCTCCCTAAATTTTTTTAAATATTTGTTACACCCCCTGGTTACATGGAATATATAATCATGCATAAAAGTAGGATTGGTAATTTTCGATTAGCCGGGTGCCAGTGATATATATGCATATATAAAAATACATATTTGTATGTATATACATACATATATATATATGTGTGTGTGTGTATATATATATACATGTATATATATCACTGGCGCCTGGCTAACCGAAAAGTACTGTAGGATTAAATATGAAATTATAATTGATTCTTCAAATCATTATAAATCTTTTTTATACCTATGCCATGTCTTACCAAAAATGGCTATAGCTTGTTGTAACAATTCATTTAATACAAAAGGTTTCATGTTTTCGAACTCTACCTTATTTTTTTATATTAAATATATGTGTATATCTCTCTCTATATATTTCTCTTACGTGGCACGGAAAAAGGGCTGAATTTCTTGATTATGTTTTGGCAACAGGCAACAAGCATAGTTTTCAGAATCTCCCAATATGGCGGCCAGCGAAAGAGCAGTGAAACTCAAACTAGAAAATAATTAAAAATAAAATAACGTGTGCGTAATCCAAAGCGTTTAAGATGATAACTCATTTTAATTATGAGTAATATTGTTAATTTCAAATGAATTCTCAACACTTATTTAGAATTTATTTATGAATTTCCCTCATACGAAATCGGAGAGAAAAATATCAACTGTCTAGATCGCAACTTCTGCCATCTATTGCTGTAGATGCAAATTATTGAAGTAAAAAATAATTTATTTTGCAAATATCTATAATCTAATCAATTTGAACAGTTTTACGAAATTTAAACAACAATTGTTCCTATCACGTAGTGTTTTTTTTTTTTTTTTTTTTTTTTTTTTTATGAATTTAAGTTGTGTTGGACAATATTATAGATGCAATGAGTTTTAAACTAATTGTGTTTTCAAGGTCTTTTTTTTCATAGTATTTAAATGATATATACATATTGGTAGCACCAACTAAATGCATTTTTAACTGTGTTTTCAACGAAGTTTTAAATTATTTTTTTACATTAAAAAATTGTCAATTTTATGGTGGTTTTTGGTGTATTTATGGTAGTACTTATTCGGCTAGAATTTCTGCAAAAATGAAAAGGGTCAAGCGAGCGAAGCGAACTGGGGCTGCGTAGCGGTCTCAATGTGAATTGCTTCGTAATTCACGGGGGTTGGCGAGCGTTAGCGAATAGGGGGCTGGGCCCCCTAGTGTATATATATATATATATATATATATATATATATATATATATATATATATATATATATATTCATATATTGCTTTAACAAAGAAGCTGTAGTGTAAATTTATTTTCATTGAAGAAGGTTGAAATATTAAATTTTCTGTTTGTAATAGCTATATTATTAAATTATTCATCAAAAATAAATCTTTATAAGCTTTTCAACTTCATTTATCTCTATTAAAAATAATTTCTTAAAAACAATTCTGAAATAAGGAAATACAAGTAAATTTTTGATGCAAAATCTTCCTGCGAAATATTTTTCTGGCTATTCTATGGCCTAGGTCAGCGGTGTAAAAATCTAATCTCATTTATTTATATTACTACTTGTACTAAGTATATTTCAGGTGCTTGATACAGTTCTAATTCATGTGTTCATGAATTATTTAATTTAAAGTCGTGCTAGAAATGTTCCTTCTCTTTTAAATTAAAAATAACTTTCAGAATTCCTGAACTAATTTCTCAATGTTATAACACTTTTATTACTGTTTATGCCTCATTTATTTATATTACTGCTTATGACAAGTATGGAAATTTTTTTTTCATGTGCTCTAATATTTGCTATTCTTTTACTTTTAAAGGTAATCCTTACAATACAGACTCAAAATGTATTCTTTGTTGGGGCAATTCTCAGTTTGCAGATTTTCCCACTGCAGTGGCAGTATAGTTTTCTTCATTTTATATCTTTAATCTGAAGTACCTGGAGACATTACAGGCAACAATGGAATTTATTCAAAGGTGAGGATAATTTTATAATGGGATATATACAGGGTGTCCGGGCTAAAAGTATCCGAAAGTTATGACTTATTTTTACAGAACAATCCATGAAAATATTTAAATAGAATGAACATTTTGCCACATTTTAATATCAATAGATTTCAATGTGTGGAGATGTTGGATTCAGATGTTTGCCAGTCATGTATGGGTACAGTAGTGGGCTATTTGTAGGAAGTCGAAAAACCTATTCTATGGATTTCATTAATATAAAGATGTGGGCGCTACAGCAAAAGGTGCAATGCGTGCTTTGGTCAAAGGAATTTAAATCTGTGACACGTGTACAAACTGGAATATTGATCCTCCGATATCAAAATCTATCTGTCAATAGATTAGAACAGGGAGACGAAGCTTTGGTATCTAAAACTGGCAAACATCCAAATTTAACATCTCCACACATCAAAATCTATTAATATTAAAACTTAGTGAGATGTTCATTCTATTTAAATACATTTTTTAAAATTCTAATGAGTAGTTCCGTAAAAGTAAGCCATAATTTTTGGATACCTTTAGACTGGACACCCTGTATATTGACATCTATTGACTATTTTAATAAAATCAGACGTCGATCCAGACAAAATATGGGGCCTATTTAGGGCCACTTCACAAAAATCTATTTAATAAAATGGGCCCCTTCACAAAAATCAATTTAATAAAATGGCCTCCTTCACAAAAATCAATTTGATAAAATGGGACCCTTCACAGAATTCTATTTCATAAAAACTTACTATTTATAATTTATTTATTATTTTGTGATGTTTTAAAATGTGTAATTTGTAAACAAACATGGTTTACCAGAGAGGGAAACTTCAGCAAAAGGATTTAAAAAAGTTTTTGTTTATAAATCCTTGGTTCGAATTTGATTAACTGGATTTCAACTTTTGTTACAAAATGTTATTTTTCACAAAAATATAATAAATTTCAGAAAAATAACCTTTATTTTTCACAAAATGGGCCCCAAGAAAAAAAACCTGCATCGACTCCTGAAAATATCTCTCGGTATCTAATCTTAATTTTTAATTTTAAATGAAACTGATTAAAGGTAAAATTTGTCACTGTTAGGATATGTATACATTAATTTTATATAAAAATGTACTTATTCACTTTGGCCCTTGTATGGGCTGATATAAAGGTTAACACTTCAACCGAGCCCGGTCAGATCCGTACAAAAAAGTATCGGCCCGGACCCGGTATAAAAGGTAAAAACTTGGTCTGATACCGGCCCGACCTGGATGACTTTTTTTTTCTGCTACTATTAGTATGTTTCTTTTCTGAGACTGTTTGATAAATTTATTTTGCAAGATTCTCCAAGGAAAAAATAAAGTAGCTTTCACGAAAATTTAAACATTTGCAGAAGAATTGCATGCTTGTGCATGTGCAAGAAGTAATTTTCGAAGGTTCCATTCAAACAACTTTTCTTATACATGATTTTTCTTTTTTGTATAAGATTTGTGATATCTCGCACATTATTTCTAGCTCTACCTTTAAAATAAAACCCTTCCCTCCAAGAAACTTTTGAAATGTAAAGCTTGATGGATAGTAGTGTCTGGAATAATCTGCAAGAAGTTTTTACTGCTATGTTTCCTGGTGCTGTACCTGATAGTTTTCATCCTGGAAGAACCAAGCTTACTTACTTCATAACTAAAGCATTGAGGGCTTATTTTCTGGAAAACTTGCTTTCTGATTTGAAGAAATGGCTAATTCTTTATTCAGTGATTTGAGCATTAAGCATAAACTCTGAAATAAGATGTGAACAAAGACAATTATAAAGTCCTTTTATTTATTACTAGATGGAATCTGTCAAAATTTGATGGCAAACAACTTGATAGTATCATAAAAATAAAATTCATAGCTGTTTTAAAATGTTTTAAACTTTTGCAGAATAATTCAAATAAATAAAAAACTCACCTTGAATTAAAGCTAGGTTGGAGAACAGCAATCGGCTGGCACGTGCACTCACAGAATTTCTTTCATCTGACACACTTAACGCTGTTGTGCCAGTAAATGGAAAACCATAGCACAACAGTAATAAATCATACACAATTGTCATTATACAATGTCAGTTAATGCAAAATGCATTTATATACACTAGAAACTCTTCCATCTACTCATCCAATAACCATTTTGTCATTATATTGCATCTAAATACAGTTTGTGATATAGTAAAAAATTAGCATTCGCCACTCAGCGAGTAATACTGAAAATTTGGCGATTGACTTTATTGTCAAACTTAATAGTCACACTTACCAATTGCAACGATTGAATGGAAAATGAGATTTTTTTTTCTGCTGTCGCTTGATAATTGTTTTGATGAAAGCATACATCTAACACGTCACTCAATGTTTTCATTTCTTAGCAAACTCTTAATATTTAAGAAATATTTACATTATATGGTACTTTTCCGTTATATGGACACCATTGTCGCCAAGAATACATTTACATATATTATGCATTAGCATACATTTTGGCATGGTGTCCATATAATGGAAAAGTACCCATTATATTGTTTGTATGTATACAAATCTTGAATGTTGTTATTTATTATCATTGTTTTCATTATTTGGCGATGACAATATACATTTCATACCAGATTGCATGTCTGTTCTTGGGCAATTCTTATGAAGCTCATAATTTATCACAAAATGGTGATTTTATTGACTTCGTGCTTACAAATTAAAATGGTTTCATGACAATATACATCTTTGCCCAAGAATGCAAAAAAAAAAACCTATTATTGACTTGAGGCGAAATGAATGAGGTTATTTCAGTTTTTTTTATAATCTTTTCGACACTTCGCCATAGTACCAATTATATTGTTTGTATGCATACAAATCTTAAATGTTGCTATTTATTATCATTGTTTCCATTGACAACATATATTTTATACCAGATTGCATGTCCATTCTTGGGCGATTCTTATAAAACTAATAATTTGTCACAAAATCGTGATTTTATTCACTTCGTTTTTACAAATTAAAATGGCTTCATGACAATATACACATTTGCACAAGATTGCGAAAAAAAAATCTTTTTGATTTCAGGTGAAATGTATGAGGTTATATCAGTTTCATAAGAAATCCCTATGAAAATATCAAATTCATTATAAATTTAAAAAAACCTGGCAAGAAATCACATTGGTTTTTGTATAGATGTATGTTTTCATCAAAACAATTTAATTTGTAAGTATGAGATTAAAAAACATATCACCGTTTTCTCACAGATTATGAGTTATATAAGAAAGTAAAATATTAAGTTAAATATTAATGATTAGCAGAACTGTATACAAACATATATTGTTACATGATACATTGTTTGTATACATATATTGTTTGTATACACACTGTAAAAAATTACCGATGTTTCTTATTTTATGAAAATATGCTATAACCACGAACGAAAATATAATATAATCTTCTGAGTTATCCGAAATTTTAAATAGCATGTTACATTGTCTTTTGAATCCCCAGAAACGAATACATCTTCAAAATTTAAAGAATAATTTATAAAAACAAATTATTTTTAGCTGCCCGAATTTTTCAGAAACGTTTCTGAAGGGTTTTTATAGTGTATTAATTAGTGTCCTCAGGCTGGAATACCTGTTTTTCGAATGTTATCCATTCTCAAGTACACGTTTTCAGCCGCATAAGTTAATTTATACATGAAAGAGTAAATAAATAATCTTAATTTTAATGTTATTGTTAACGCTGTTAATTTTGCATGTTTGTCTGTTAAACATTTTTTTTGAGCATGAAAATGTTTACTTAAGAATTGATAGCATTCGAAAAACAGGTATTCCAGGCTAAGGACACTAATTAATACACTATAAAAACCCTTCGGAAACGTTTCTGAAAAATTCGGGCAGCTAAAAATAATTTGTTTTTATAAATTATTCTTTAAATTTTGAAGATGTATTCGTTTCTGGGGATTCAAAAGCCAATGTAACATGCTATTTGAAATTTCGGATAACTCAGAAGATTATATTATATTTTCGTTCGTGGTTATAGCATATTTTCATAAAATAAGAAACATCGGTCATTTTTTACAGTGCATACAAATATAATGTAAACATTTCTTAAATATACATCACAATAACAATACATAACAATATAATCTTTAGAATAGTTTGCAAATCAAAACATTCTAAAGATATGCATACATACAAACAATATAATGCATACATACTCTTTACAAATAAAATAGCACACTTATGTAATGACAAAACTTTTAAATCGAATAGAGATAATATATTTCTGTTAAAAATAATGCTAAAGTTCAGAAACTCTTTTAACTTATATATTATACATTGACATAAAGCTAGTCACATTCCTTTGTAAAAGAATATTTAGTTGCTAAATACAGAAATAATATTTTATAATTTATATTCAGACACTCAGATTCTGCTTTTTTTTAACACATAATAACCATCTTTTTGAAATTATTTCCAACATTCTGATTTAAAAATTTACATTTTCATAGAGTTTATTGGTATGAATTTTAAGCAAACTATTATACAGATATTCAAGTTATGAAATATAGCATTCAAATATTTTTGTTTGATTAATCATAGCAAACGCGGTAGCGTTTGCTATAATATGTTTAAGAAATAGAAAATGCAAACATTTTTCTGAAATTTCTGGCGAACCAGTTGACATACGACAATGATTTTTTTAAAAGATAGAACTCGACGAGACGAATAAAACGATAGCATTCAAAAAATAATTGTAGCTTACTGTAGTTTTTTATTTGACTTTAAACAAAAAAATGAAGACGAAAAGTTCAACAAACTGTAGCTAAAGTTCTACTAGATGGATTAACTTCGTTTTTGTTTTATTTTTTTCCTCTTTGTAAAACTTAAAATAGATTTTTTTTAATCTTTGTATGTTTGATGGTCGCTGAGAAAATCGAATTTATGTTGTAAAGCTTCGGTTGAACATTGGTTTTTCTTTTCTTTTTTTATCGTAGCAAACGCGCACATTTGCATGAAAGTTTAAATAAATATTATTATTATTATATAACAGTATTTATTCAAATTAAATAAATCACGTGACAAACATGCTTATTTGTTTTTATTTTCATACTAGCGTAAATGCCCATTATAGAACAGTAATCGTAGGTAGAAATCGTGGTTTTTACATTAAATTTGAAATAATACTCATATACTATTCATCGACAATGAGGAAATATATATATTGGAAAATTATATCGCCTAACAGGCTCCTGCTATTTACGTTCAAACCCACTAAGCATTTTATATGCTTATGTAAAAGAATTGTGTTTCATAATTTCATGTAATTCACATAAAATATGCGGGAAACAATTTTCGGTACTATTATCCCGTCGAATACTTTTCATAACAAAAATCTATCTCCAAACTGTAACGCCAAATAAAAGGGAGAACGTTGCCATTAGAATATCAAAATAAATAAATAAATAAAATATAAGAATTTACGGACACAATTGTTATTTTAATTAATGAAATAACTAATAAGTCACTAAAACATAATGAATAATACACGCAAATGTCGAATTAAAAGCCACTTGATGACATAACATGTATAATGCTTCTGACATCAAGTAAATGGGACTGCATTTTTGGCGTTTAATCTTTGAGTTGGCGATAGAATTTTGTTATGAAAAGTGGTCGACGGGATGATAGAGAAGTACCCAATGTCGTCGTTATTAAGTCGTTCCTGTACAGCTTGTGCTGTATCTTTTATTTTGGTACTTTTCCGTTATACCAACACCATGCCAAAATGTTTACTAATGCGCCAAGTATTTCAACCCTGACCGAGCAGATGTTGTCTACAAATCGTGTTGTCATGCAAACCGTGCCAAACATTTTGATTTGTTATTTATTGAATGTAAAACATTTTTCGGTACTTTTCCGTTATACAAAAACCATTGTCGCCAAGCGTAATAGTAAGCGCAAAATGAAATTCCCGTGAATCAAAACACTTGAAAAAAAAAAAAAACAACAATGTTGAACGAAAGTGAGCATTTGAAAAATATAACATTTGAAAATTACAGACTTTTAAGCACT
Source organism: Maratus michaelseni (assembly GCA_963931845.1). Taxonomy (NCBI): domain Eukaryota; kingdom Metazoa; phylum Arthropoda; class Arachnida; order Araneae; family Salticidae; genus Maratus; species Maratus michaelseni. The sequence continues at coordinate 316,418,743 of OZ007597.1, forward strand.
ATTTTATTAAAATTAAAACTACTTAAAATAAGAAAACAAATAATTGTTATACAATAAAGGGAAAAATCCTGTGCCGGTAGATTTAGTGGGCTCTTATGGGCGATAATTGTTTGATGTGGTTGTTGCGATCTTGTGAAAATTCTTCAATCATATCCACATTTACACTGTATCCATATTGTTGCTATAATATCTTTTGGTACTTTTCGGTTAACCAGTGAAGTATATATATACACACACATATATAGATATATACATATATATACTGCTCAGCCAAGCTTTAAAGACTGGTCACGTGAGTAACAGGTCCAAATATGACCAGTCTATTCTTCATAATAGGGATCGGGGTAATGAAAGGGAGTCTCCCCGGCTCCCTTAGTTTTGCTTTCGTGGGGGGAATGAGTTGATTTCCGATAGTTTCATGTTTACTTGTTACAAGATTATAAAAAGGATTTTTGTTCTTATGTAATAAAGCACATAAAAATTGTAGTTTTCACTTCGATGAAGGGGATATCTTCAATCTAAAGAAACATGTTATGATAATTTAGATTATTTAATTATCGGATATAAACATGTTAAGTAAATAAATACTATTTTTTACTGTATTTTTACACATGACATTGCAATTTCTTGTTTTCTTAAATAAATTACGATTTTAAATATCGGTTCCTTACAGTTATAGGGCACACTTATGTAATTGTAGGAGAAGTGTGGTTTTAAAATGTTCTTTTATTATTATGATTATTAATATATATACATATATTTAATTTTACCGCAAGAATTCCATTTTTTTTTTCTTGATTGCTCATGTTTATTTTCCTACATGAAACCATTTAATAATATGGTGAAAATGTATGACAAAATACTCAATTAATAATAAAAGAAAATAGTTCAAAGAGTACAGAGTCATACAAAAGGATGAAAAATATTTTTTACACTCAAATATTTTTAAAAATGTGCTCGAATTCAAATTAAGTTTTCGGATACCTTTTTCTAAATCTTTTTAATTCATAAATACGCGAAAGTTTCAGACTTTCTTATTCAGATATCAGGAAATCGAACAGCGTTTTTCGTTTTATTATAAAAGTAACTAATCTTACTGAAAATGTCGTTGAAGGTCGCCCTTTGAACCTATTTTTCGGATAAGTTCACGAAAAAATTGTAATTGTAACTCACAATGTGCCGAATTTATAAGAAAATTAAAGACGCTGTTCGATTTTTAAGTATTTGAATGTTAATTCTTGAAAAATTTCAGGCAAATAGGAATAAAAATGAAATTATTGTCAAAATGAGATGAAAGAACTTAAAAAATATATGCTAAAGCTGGTAAAAATAAAATTATTTTAAAGTGAAGGTCTCAGAAAAAAATAAAGCAATAAAAATGCTTGTATTTCATAATATCATCACAGACCTTCTTAAAAAAAAAAAAAAGTGCAGGGCAAACTTATTCATTTTCGATGTCATCATCAGAATCATCCGGAAAAAAATCATCATCATCATCGTCGAACGAAATAATTAATGGATCACACATTTCTTCTATTATGCCGTCTTTCTTCCAATACTCATTTTCCAGGTGTTCTATGTTCGTGCAGTAGTTTTTCCATTTCTTAGCATTAACATTTTCTAGTGCAAGGTTGGTCAATTTAAAAAGTTGATCCATATTTAAATCCGCCGTTATATTTCTTTTTCGAATGAATTCCTTCATATCCGCCCATACATACTCTATTGTCACAATATTTTACATTAACTTATTATCACAATATTTTACAACATTGTTTAACATATTTTTCACTGCACTGTGAAAATGTTTGCCTTGAGAGATTTTAGATTCTTTTAAATCCATTTTATACAAGTAGAAACAAATACAAAATGAATAGCAAACAAAATAAGGAGAGAGAAAACAAACGCTAATAGTACTAGAACAGCCAGTGAAGAAATGACAAGCGGTCAGGCAAGATAAGGGAAACCTGTATTTTGTCTCCTCCTAATATAATGCTTCCCTCCCTTCGGATGGGTCTATTTTTTTGGCAGCATGCCAAGGTCCGTCTTTTTAGAGTGGTTCCACAGTATTTCACTGACTCCCGGCTAGCCGAAAAGTACCTAATTTTTTTGTTTCTCCCTAACATTGTCTGTAGACTGGATTACGGGATATTAGAAAATCTATCATTATTATCATCTAAACGGTCATGAATAATGTGCCATAATCAGGCTGCATATTATTACACATAATTTTCATGTATGGTTTGGTGAAACATTGAACTTTAAATTCTGTTAAAAACTGCATTTTATCTCGAAAAGGTGGACAGCATGTTACAAAGTTATGTGGTTTGAAATGATCAGAAAAACAAACTTGAATCAATGATTATAATCCCGCGATTTTGTTCAAGTGAGCCGCCAATATTGACATCCAGTTTGTTGGAGAACCCAGTTTGGTGTTAAATCATTACATTACGCGTTATATAACCAAACAGGGAAAAAAATCGTAAGGAAGAGATTTGGAAGACCATTGATGAAAACAAAAGTCTCGGTGCCAGATTACGTGCTTTTGCCAGATAAAACTTGATTAGTCGAGAAACTGGAAGTTACGAAGTCATGGATAAAATCCTATGAAATGCCGTTTTTTTAAATAATGTCTGAATAAAAATTGGTAAAATGGACAATAAATAGTTGAAATTCCTTTTTAAAATTTCAAATTGCAATAAAGGTTTAAAGATTGATTAATCCATCAATTAGCTTTAAACAGTAGAAAGTTGCATCTTTGGATCCTCTCCAGGGCCAAAATTATTTTCCAAGTTTCAAATGATTGAATTTTGAGTTTCATCTATCCACAAAATAATAATCAGAATTTTGTTATGTCATGGGACAAAATTATTATATCTGTACTATAATAAAGTTTTAAAAATATAGAATATTTTTATATAAATAGACATTTTTGAACTTCAAAAAATAACTTAAACTAACTTTCTTAGTTGTTGACTCTTGAGATAATAAAAAGTCATATGGACAAATATTTATTAAAATACTACTACTCTTCTCTTAAAAATTTATGAAATAAAATTGATAAAATATAAAAAGATCAATAGTACAGATTACTTTGTGTATTAAAGTAATTAATTTAAACAACAAATTTTTATATTAGTTAAAAATTATAGGGGAATCGAATGAGAAATATAATGAAATTTAAAAAGGAAGGCAGTGACATTGAAAGAAAAAAATGTAGTTAAAAAAGATGAAAGTTAAATAATAACTAGCTTGTCATCGCCAGTTGGAAACAAAACTAGCAAACAGTTTGGTAAAATAAAAAAATTAAGCGTAGAGATCGACTGCAACAGGTTTTTAAAACCGAAACCGAATTTCAGTGATCTTCCCATTTTCGGCCGAAACTGAAAGTGTAAAAAAAAATTAAAAACTGATTAATACATAGATAACTGCATATAATTATTAATTAATTAATAAAAACTAATTACGTTACTAATTAATGTATTAATTATACATGTATTGAACCACATTTTTAACAAAGAAACGTACTTATATATTTGTGTGTATCAGTTTCAAACAAAAATGAAATGAGATTTTGAAATACAGATAGTTTCAATCGAGTTTCGCTCAGTCCGAAATTTTGGCAGCAGTTTCGGCGAAAATGAATATTTGGTGAAACTCCGATTTTGCGCCGAAACTGAAACCGAAACTGGAAGTTAGGTCGATCTCTAAATATGTGTATCATTAGTAATTTTCGTGTTTTTTAAAGCACAGAATGTATCATTGTACCTGAATGATAGAGATACTAATTTAAAATTGTACAACACTTTACTCGAACAAACATTTATAACTGTAAAATCCTCTCTATGGTCTGAGGGTGCAAATCTGTGCGTGACTCAAATACTTCACTGAGGACCAAGGTCTCATATTTACATTTGTAATTGGGACATTTTATTTAAATACAAGATGGTGTTATTTGTCAATATTTTTTTAAATAATTGTGCTAAACAGAGAAAGGACTCTCACCTGAAGGTCATAGTAAAATTTCACAGTCATTCTTATTAGTTCTGTCAATATAAATAAAAAAATGAGTAATTTTTTAAATCAGTCATAACAGTTGTTTATGTTTTATCTTTCAAAATCTTGGTTGTATATACTTAGTAAGGATTGAAAAGCTGTTAATTGGAAGTTTATAGCTTTGTAGTTTTAGTTTGTTTCACCATGACGAAAAGACTGTGCTGTTTCTCAAAAATATTTTGAGTTGAACAAAATGAACAGTGATATTTCACAATATTAATGCTGAAAAGTCAGATATTTTTATAAATTTTTCAGAAAATTGAAAAATTTCAAATTCTGAATTAGAAGAGTACAATTCAATTATTTTCAATTTTTCAAATAGAAATTTAACATTGAGGAATTGTGTAAAATTAATTTCTGGGAAAACGAGGACAGAATAATTATTATTGTGTGAACTTAAGAGTCTGTAAAGAATGTTTAAAATTTGCTTTTCCCTGAAAGCAGTTTGGAAAAAATAATAGCAGAACATAATCTTTTTTTAAGACATCAGTGCGAAGTAGATGTGAATCACTGTTGGATTTCAATATGAGTTTAGTTCAAAAGTAATGAAAAAATATATCAGAGAAAAAACTACGAGACTAAATATCCTTTTGGGCTTAAATGATAGTTATTTAAACCGAATAACAAAGTCACTTAAACATATAAACAGCTTCTAATGCAGTACAGCACAGATTCCCTTCAAAGTATAGAATGTTAATCAACATCAGGTGGAATGAATATACTCTGGTGACAACTAGTTACGCTACACTGCTGTTGGCACTATGTAAATGGTACATACTGAATACATTACATTTTTTTCTCTATACTTTTTGGAATGTTCTACATATTTTCAGATTTGATCTTAAGATTAAGAGTAAACTCAAAAGATTCAGTAATAAATTTTACCATCCTTTTCACATTATACAGAATATTATAAATGTCTATCTATACTAATAAAAGAAAGTTGTTTGTCTGTGTGTGATGGCTATCAAAATCTAGCGTACCTAGAAGTCTGAAAATTTAGATTTAGGTAGTCCAAAGCAGATCCTGATGCACCTGAGTTTTAGAATTTTAATATTTTTATAATTAGCCTAGATATTAATTAAAAACTCATAAACCATTGCAAAAATTCAATCTTTTCTCTGAAGATTGTAAAAAATTATCATTTTTGACTTAATTTGAACCTTGCAGTGAGGTTGCAACCAACGAATGAGAACTCTTCCTTCACCTGGACCCGGAAATTTTCATTTTCGCAGCTGTAAGATGGTGGACTGGGCCTTTTTAAAGGGGTTGCAAATTACAAGATCTAAGTAGGGTACACTTTCTAAATTAACACTGCATGATTTATCTGAATTTCAGGATTAATATTTTCAAAAAATTAAGGAGAACCGTGCATTAGACTCCAAGATATTAATTAATTTATAATTAATTGGATTACATACAAATATTTCTTTTAATGTGTTGTTTCATAGCTGGGATACCTGTGTCAGAATGAAACCACAGATTTTTAACTGAGAAAAATGGGACATATAAAGTTCTATTAAGTTTTTTTTTAACTATATTGCATTTATCGATTTCAAAATTATGGATGTATTTTTTAACACCTAACCCAGAAATCTAATTTTTATAAAGATGAGGTAATTGCAAACAGAAATATTAATTAATATTTGATTAAATTAATCACAGAAAAATTATTGACATTTTCACGTCAGACATATTGTCCTCTTGTCTCTCCAATGGACAGAAATATAAAAGGAAGTATTAAAAACTGAGTTGAATTTTTATAGGCTACATAAAATTATTAAAAATATTGGATTTTTGGATTGGAAAATTATGCATCCTTGCTTAAAATGGACTGAGGATTAAGATTTTCTAAAAATTTAAAAAATAGTCTGAGAACGTTTCTTTTAGTAAAATGCTGATTTTTGTATAGAAGAAGAAATAAAACACTAATGGACAATGATGTAATTAATAAAGAAATATTGCCAAATGCGAATAGAGATTATTAATACAGAAAAGGAGTGGGGGGGAAAACTACTTTTTATTAAATATCGCATTTAGTCCACATGACAGATAGTTTTATGATAGGGCAAAATAGCAGGCCTTGTCTGCTAATGGGCCTCTAATTTACATCGAAATTTGCTTTAACTGTTTATTTGTTGTATTTGCAGGAATGGGGGGGGGGGGATAAATGTCTTTTTATTAAGTATCCCATTTATTACTTCATCACATGTCCTCTGGCAGCTGATTTTTCATTATTTTACCCTTTTTAATATATATATATATATATATATATATATATAATTTAAAGCCGTATTGAACGTTTGCTTTGAACGTCAGAGCTTTCGGATGCTAGAAATTACCAGAAGGTGCTTCAACTCTCGATAGAGGACCACAAGCGAGAAAGGACACCAATGTACAGGTACAAGAGGGGGGCACAAAATGTCGCCAAATACATCGCTAACTTGGCGACATTTGGCGATATATCGCCAAATTTGGCAATGAAAATAAGTCGCCAAAACCATCGCCAACTTGGCGATAAACTCATTCCTTGGCGATTTCCCCATAGACCTCCATTATAAATATGAGGGTATAAGGTTGCTTTTCTTGCACAGCATCCGAGGCCTTTTGCATCGAGTTACATGATGCTCAATAGGAAATACTTAAATAATGCTGCAATTTTCACAATAATAAAATAAAATAAATGAAATATTTACAAATATATACAAAATTCATAACAAAATATATATATATATATATATATATATATATACACTGCTCAAAACAATTAAAGGATATTTGAAGTTTTATATAAAATAAAGATATAAACAAAATTTTTTTTGCCGAAAATAGAAGAAGAGAATCACAAATGCAAATTTTTCTGGTTTTCAAACTGTGGAGTATGCAAATTTTGAGTTCGACGTCAAAAACGTCGCTTCAGCGGCTGCGAATGAAATTTGACTTTCAACTGGATAAAAGAGAATGAAGACAAGGATGATCGGCATTCAGTGATTGCTTTGTTTCGATGAGTACGATGTCTCAGCGAAGTCATTTGACAGATTCAGAAGCTTGGAGAATTGTTGGTAGGTTAGAAGGGGGCCAAACTCAAGCCAAAGTAGTGCAAGCCATTGGAGTGTCACAAAGTGTCATTTCCAGGATCTGGAACCGTTTTTTGGAGAGTGGATGTGCAGGCCGAAGACCAGGGCAAGGTCGTAGACGGGCAACAACGCCCAATGAAGATCGGTGTTTAGCGTTAACAGTTGGAGACACCGAAACATGAACGCTACTCTTCTCCAACAACACCTTCGATCGGCTACAGGCACCACGATTTCAACTCAGACTGTCCGAAACCGGCTCCATGCTGTAGGTCTGTATGCTCGCCGACCGATGGTATGTGTTAGATTAACATCAAGGCATCGTCGCGACCGCAGGGAGTGGGCAACCGAGCATGTCAACTGGAGGAGAAATGAATGGAGCAATATTCTGTTTTCTGACGAGTCCCGTTTTTCTGTGCATCCGGATAATAGGCGTATTTTCATCTGGAGGGACCGTGGCAGTAGGAATAATCCTGCGTTCGTGCACGAAAGTGTCAGATTTGGCGGTGGAGGAGTGTTGGTGTATGGTGGCATCTCCATTGACGGGCGCACTGACCTCTACATCATTCGAGATGGAGCTCTGACTGGTCGCCGATATAGGGATGAGATCCTCAGACCTATTGTAGTCCCTTACGCTGCAGCAATCGGAGATAACTTCATTTTAATGGACGATAACTGCAGGCCACATCGTGCAAACCTGGTGGAGGATTTCCTTTTCGAGGAAGGAATCGTTCGAATGGAATGGCCAGCGTGTTCTCCAGACATGAATCCAATCGAGCACGTTTGGGACGCTCTAGGAAGACGAGTTTCTGGCCGCCAACAACCCCCACAAACTCTCCAAGAACTGGAAAGAGCTCTTCTGGAAGAGTGGGGCAGAATACCCCAATTCGTCATTAATAGCCTCATTGAGTTCATGCCTCAAAGGTGATCAACGTTGCTGGCCGCCCGTGGAAACCATACCCCCTACTGAAAATGATTTTCTTTGAAGAAAACACCTTTTCTTATTCTTTTTTTCTCATATGCACAAATTGTGTTTTTTTCCTTTTGTACACAAATGCGCAATAAAATGCATTTTTTTCTGCCAAACATGTGTAATTTATTCTCATGTAACCTACTAAGTCTGTCGACCATGTATCAATCAGCTAAAAAGTTTCCCAGATACAAAATCCACCTAAAACTGCAATATCCTTTAATTGTTTTGAGCAGTATATATATATATATATATATATATATATATATATATATATATATATATATATATATATATATATATACACAGAGTATATATATATACTCTGTCCTGATTTCAACAAAACTAATTCTAATTAACAAATTTAACATTTTTACCTTCATCCATAGCATTTAATTGCTGTTATGTATAGATAATTACCACTATTTTTTAATAGTAACTTCAGCAATTTTTTTTTAAAGTTCAGAGCTTTTCTATGAGTTTCTTTGAGCAAGTACTCCGGCAGTCTTAATTAGTTGTTTAACAAAACACTGCCTGATCTCCCTTCTCCCTTCAAGTTTTTTTTCTTCAGTTTCCATAACTAAACAACTAACTTTCCGATTTGAACGAAACTGACTTCAAACATTATAATTAACTTAATAATCATCCTCTATAAAATTAAAGTAAATGTGTGAGTTGTATATATCACTCCTTTCGAATAATAACTTCAGATTATTATTTTTATTTGATTTCAAAGTATCTTGGGCTGTATGGGCTGATTACGATGCGGTTTTGCTCATTCAATTCCTTACATATTTTAGTTGCACCTGCCACCACCAAGGGTGCATTCATAGGACCGCATTAAGACAGGAGTTGGCTCATTTGACCTGACTTTGGCCGTCTAAGATATTTTAGTTCCACTTTCTACTGCCAGAGGATGCATGTAAAATGTTAATAAATTTTAAGTAATATTTTAATAGAATAAAAATTATAAAAAATAAATACATGATTTTTTAAATTTTATCAATGAGTAAGAATATGATCATAATTACACTACCTTGTTGATGAATAAACAAGCATTATCATATTAAATGTCATTTAAATAAAAATAATTTTATACGAAATCCAGTTAAAGATATAAAATCATGCAAACTTAAGGTTTGTTTTAATTTATTGTCATTGGTCTGGGCAATGCCCGGCAGGTCAGCTAGTAAAAATTATAAAATAAAACCTATATATTAAATATATTAAATTGTTTAACCCTCTAAGCATTTTGAACATATTTTTCCGTTTCCCCAAAACAACTTAAATTGGCTCTAGACAAAAATATTTTTAACAAAATTGCGTTTTAAGATATATTTAAAATAAAGAGATATAAAGTGTATTTTAGAAACAAACAGGGAAATAAAATTTAAATTATTTTAAGTTTTACAAATATTTTCATGAAAATGCAGGAAAACCCTCAGGCGCTCAGAGGGTTAATATCTGAAAAATAAAGTAAAGAGTGTAAAAACACAATGGTGTTATAAGTGCTGCATATATAAAAAATGCATTTTCACCTTAAAACCTTTAAGGAAGTATAACATGAACATGGACATTCAGACTGTAGATAAAGAAAAAAATCTGAACAAAAAAGAGAAATGGCTTTTGGCAGCAATAAATTGATAAAGATTATTAAAAAATAAATCGGAAATTTTTTAATTTTATCATTGAGTAAGAATATGATCATAATTACACTATTTTGTTGATAAAAAACAAGCATTATCATATTAAATGTCATTTAAATAAAAATAATTTGATACTAAATCCGGTTAAAGATATAAAATCATGCAAACTTAAGGTTTGTTTTAATTTATTATCATTGGTCTGGGCAATGCCCGGCGGGTAAGCCAGTAAAAATTATAAAATAAAACCTATATATTACAAATATTAAATTCTTTCAATGCATTTTCACCATAAAACCTTTAAGGAAGTATAACATAAACATGGACATTCAGACTGTAGATAAAGCAGTGTTGAATTCAGGAGGTGGACCAGGGGGGGGGGAGGGGAATTCCCCCTTGGAAGATTTGAGATTTTATGCTTTTAGGGGTTAAAAAGTGCAATCCCCCCCAAACTTTGTAATGTTTCTCCCAGAGTCACAGAAATCCCTCCTGGAAATAAGTGTCTGAATTCAACACTGAGATAAAGAGAAAAATCTTAACTCAAAAAGGACATGGCTTTTGGCACCAATCAATTGATAAAGATTAATTTTTTTAAGAATAGCAAGAAATCAGGAAAATACGTTCTATAGGGTGTCTTATAAACATAGGTACAACCTTTGAGGGGAGGTACAAAGAGACAATTAGAGGGGAGGAACAACAAACATTTTTTGTGTAGAAAACTAGAGCCACAATCAATTTATATGGACAAAAATACAGATAATCTCATTTTGACTTGACCCCAGATTTTTGTCCATAGCTTTATAATGAAGATATATTAATGAAATTTGCAGCTGACCTACATTTTTTGTGTAAAATGTAAATGTATGATGACAGAAGTAGCTACTATATTCATCTAAAGAGAGCTAAATTAGACATGCCATGTTTCAGAATGTAGTTTACAACATACACAGAATCACTGATTGAATAACTACCCTAATTTCCTGCCTATAATCCGCGGATTATACGTTAAAAAACTTCATTTTTCTTGTAATGCGGATTATACGCCGCTGCGGATTATCTGCGATTTTTTTTCCTACTCGACATCTTTGCAAATGTCAAGAAACATACTTTTTTGGAGCAAATTTACAAATAGCTTTCTTAAAAATCAACAGATAGCGCTACCAGGCAACTTATTAAATCTTGTTAGGAAAAGTCAAGCCTTCATTTCATACCTAGGTCTTACTGCCTCAAATACACTCTTTAAACACAAGCATTTATTACCATTTACTCATATCTCATCTTTATTTACAGTTATTTAATCTCAGTATAAAGTTCATAAACAGTACATATCAACATAATAGCATTATTATAAAAACATAATTATTATGATTAAAGTACTTTTAATTTGCCAATAATCTTTTAGTTTCTGTTTTATATTAATAATTCATTCCTTATATTCATTTATTTCACGCTTTACAATAGTTTTTAACTCCTATTTAGTTTATAAGCATTGCACTCTATTCTTCATCCATTACAGCTTGGCATACGGCGATATTCGATTCAAATGATAATCGAATGGCGTTGTAAGCTTTTACTTCGATAGATGGCGCCAGACAAATATTTGTCTGATTCGCTGATCGCGTAATATTAAAATAAAAATAAGGCAAAAAAAAAAAAAAAAAAAAAAAAAAAAAAACTAGTACAAGGATTTTATATTTAATTTAAAGAGATATTAAAGTAATTAACTTACTTAATTATAATTTTTATACTAAGTAATGTAAATCTTCTGAATTTATTCTTACTTATGTGTAATAGAATTGCAAATATCTTTGTACTAAATTATCAATTTTTTATTTCATATTTATTTATTTATCAAGTATTATATTAAATACAAAAGTTAAAAATTAAAATATTTTACACTAGATTCAATATTTTTTCTGTTATGGCTGAACGTTAATCCTGTAGATCTTGTGAATTTTTGTTAAGGGAAAATTTCACCTGCGGATTATATGCCGCTGCGGATTATACGATGATTTTTTCATGAAATTGACACCTGCGAATTATATGCCGCCGCGGATTATAGGCAGGAAATTAGGGTATGTTCTTTAAGCCCTTTCATAATGTCATCAGATTTCACACAAAACAGACTAAGTCTATTGAAAATTTCATAAAAATATCTTCAGTATTGTTAAAGCTACGAATAAAAATATCTAACAGATTGAAAGTCCTGTATTTTGCACTGAATTAAATGGAGTGAAATCCTAATTTCTAATACAAAAAATATTTGGTGTAATGTACTCAACTTTGCCTCAAAATTTCTATCAATATTTTTAACCCCTTAACCGTTGTTTAATGTTCAGAAAATTCCTTTAAAAATCGTCAATTTTCTTTATTGCCCCATTTTATTATTCACAAAATTCTGAGTTAATTAATAAAATAAAGTGTATTTTTTTTTTCAAATTTAAACTATTCACGATTGATAAAAAATTTTAAAATCACAATTTTGCTCACCTTATCTTTGGCCTTTTTTATTTGTACACAAGCTACTTTTTTAAAATCCAGATTACTTGACTGCCACCACTTTTTTGAAGTAGAAATATTCGCCTTAATTAGTCACAGATTGAATAATGCGAGAATAAGACCAATTACACTATATAAAAAAAACTAGTGGAAATCAAACAATCTGATTTTTAAAAAAGTAGCCAACACTGCCCGCGAGGGTCACAGGCGCATCAATATTTTTTACAAATAACTGCCCTTGAAGGTATTGGGTGCAACGATTAAGGCGTTTTAAAATAATCTCGGGAGTGACAAAATCATTGAATAAATCATAATATCATGGCTGCTACTGGCAACTATTTTTATAATCTATTTGCATCACAATTCTTAAAATAATAATTTTGAATTATATTTCTCTTGCAAGTGCTGTTAAAATGTATTAAAAAATATTAGTTTTGAGAAAGTGTGGCGAGATGGATTTAAAATTATGAGAAGTTCGGCCGGTGATGGTCAATGGTGTGACAAAATTTGTTCACAAGTTTTACCTGTGAATGTATCGGCATGACGATTAAGAGATTAAAACACACTGTATAAAATATAAGTGGTAGACTAAATCAGGGTTTTCATTCAGAATAGGGAAAATGTAGAATTGTTTCTCTGTTTCTGAAAATCCATTTTACTGGTAAAATTTAACACAAAAATTCTACGGGAAATCAGAAAAAGCTCAAAAGTGTAACAATAATAAATAATTTAAAAAATAAAATAAAAAATTGCAAATTCATGAAATATTTTCATTTCTGAAATATTCATACAAATATGCTTTATAAGCATTAAAATGTTCATAACCTGAAAGAAATAATATTCTGGCACCAATAAGGAAATGAATTAAGCCTCGTGAAATTACCTTACAAAAACTTTTCTCTGCAGCAGCCTCTTGTTTTTGTGAAAAATAAGCTAAATTTTGTTCAGCTAACTCCAACCTTTCCTGAACAGACCTACACTTTTCTTCACACTGTATAATTGAAAGAGAGAAAAAAATTTCTACACATGAATTAAAAAAATACAATAACTGAAAAAGTAATTCATCACAAACTATTACTATATTAAAAGTAATTTATCACAAATCATAATTAAATAGACTTAGACTAGTAGACCATAAATAAATTAAATAGGATTAGAAATTAGAATGCAATAATCAAGTATCAGTGGTGCAGATTAATTTTTATTTAATTCCCAAGATGTTCTACTTAGGTACAAATTTGAAATTATCTATTTTGCTAATAATGTATCATATGCATATAAATATACAGCATTATGAATTTAATAAAGCAGACATTTTAAAATTTATAAAGAAAAAATTATGATGAAAAGCATTTCTTGAAGTCTGTCTTGTTTGCATTTTACATTTTAAATAAATGGCAGACCTTTGATTTTACTCAATTATGCAAGATCCAACCAGCCTAAAAAATAAGTCAACAACAAAACTCTTGTTTATCTTTTAATTAAATTTTGTAAAATTAAAACCTTTTTTTGCAATCAGTTGTACTTTAAATTGAGAAACTTTATGAGGAAATACTTTGCTGAACCTTTTGAGATAGTTCATAGGGATTAAACACCAACAGTATAAAGAATTGCCACAGGCATAAATATTTACCAGTAAATGAAGAACGGAATAATTTCCCACAATATCTTTTTCCAAAAAAAGAAGGAAATTTCTGAACTATCTGAATGTTTATATTCCTACCTCCCTTTTGAGATTAAACAAATTGACAAACTACTTGAAATCAATCCCGAGTCTTTTGCCCTCTAAAGGGTTAAGTATAGTAATGAGAAAGACCGGATGATGTGGATTGGTGCTCATGAGTTACATTATTAGAAAAAGCGTTTGTGGGTACTACACTGTAAATGAGTGTTCTTTAGCAAAGTTCACCAGCATTTCATATTGATATTATACGGAATTTTTGTATCACATACTTCATTTCAACCTCCAAAAAAACTTGAAAATTGAGACAAAATGACAAGAAGCAACTACCAATACACACAGGTTTATTCTTCAAACCAAAATAAATACCATTTTAAAAAGTTACAGTTACGATTAAAATACAATGCAGTCTGAGCTTTGAAATAAAGATGAAAATATGCAAAATTTTAAACCCATTTAAAGAAATACATCTATACACTCTATAATTCATAAAATATATTTTTAAAGTCAATTTGTTTACTAAGTTTAATCTCTACAAATTAAAATTATGAGTTTTGCAGTGTTGCATTCATAACATAACTTCAAAACCTCCTTGCATACTATCGCCATCTCTCGGTGTATAACTGAATAACCTGTGCCAACAGGTTCAATGCTTGATTGGAAAAAGCAGTTGTGTCTTGCAAGCAAAGAAAATCTTAAAAAAGCTATGCATCAAGAATGATGACTGGGTATAAAATAAGTCATTAAATGGAAATTTATATATAAAAAAACATGGATAGTGATTGCCAATTTTGAACCCTAAAATTCCGATTTTTAACTGCAAGTAACAAGCTAACTACTTTTTTCTCTCTCCCTTTTAATTTAGTAGCATAAAATTTGAAACTCTCTACACACTACTCTAAACACAAATATTTTCCTAAAATTGGCAGGCCTAGGAGAAGTAAGCCACTCTTGAAAAAGAGAGAAAGAAGACTAAAATGTAAAAAAAAGAGATTAAAAAGAGACCAAAAACAGATCCAATTTTTATCTTTTACATAAAATGTTTTGGGTAAACAGACAGATACTACAGTTGACTCTGTGAAATCCGCAAATCTCTATAATCCACCATCCATTTTCAAATGCAAACAATGGAAATCATACTTTCATAGTTAAGCTCATTAAAGAAATTACATAGAGTTGTTTTTATGAATTATCAATTTTTAAATGCTTTAAATTGTGATTTAACAAGTTTTATGTGATTTGCATGATGTTTAAAATAATAACTTTAGGTAAGCAAAAGGAACAACTAAATGCTAATATCAGTGGAGTAATTTACATTTTAAAACTAATACATTCATGTAACAGCTGACTAAAGAAATATCTGCAGAAATCAGTAACTGATTTGGTCTTATTTGAAAGGCACTTTTGCTAAATACACCTTTAAACAACTTGGATATGAATATATATATGTATATATATATTCAGATTTAAGCCAAAACTTAAATTCCCATTGAGTAAATGTTAAAAAAAAAATGTTCAAAAAATTAAATAACAGCTAATGAAATTTAAATTTTATAATAATTCCAACATACTTCGAATTAAGAGCTAAAAGATCTTCTTAAGAAGATTGTTTAGCTCTTGTTTCACACCAGTTTCAACTTATTTTCTATACTTAGAATTATTAAATTACTTTTAAGTTATAGTGTTCCTTTTTATATTGTTATTTTTGTACAAATATTAGTAATTTATAGTTCAGTTTAAAAAGAAAACAAAGGAAGGATCTGTAATCTGCAAAATTTTATAATCTGCAAAACTCTTGGTCCCAAACTGTGCAGATTTAACAGAGTTGACTGTATTTAAAAAATGAATAATATAAATAAAATTTGCATTGTATAATTAATTTTTCTTAAAATTAACTTAGTTATTAAATAATTTAAACTAGTTATGCATTATATTTTTCTTTTCTATTGTAATTTATGTTTAAATATTTCTAATTAATAGTAAGACTATAAAAAAATAAAATGTAAACAAAAAAATGATCTATAATCCGCCAAAATCTATAATCCGCCAAACCCTTGGTCCCTAAGTGTGCAGATTTCACAGAGTTGACTGTAATTTATATTTAAATATTTCTAATTAATAGTAAGACTATAAAAAATAAAATGTAAACAAAAAAATGATCTATAATCTGCCAAACCCTTGGTCCCTAAGTGTGCAGATTTCACAGAGTTGACTGTATACATTTAACACCATCTGCAGAATGCATTATCAATGTATGTTAATTAGTTAACAAAAAGAAAATCACAAATTATTACAATCAGTTGCAAAAAAAAAAAATGCGAAACCTCAAGAATCAGTCACAGAAAAAGAAAACAAATTTCATCAAATGATCTAGGAAAAAGCCTGAAAAATTCATGAAATGATTTACAGAAAATAAATCGAGAAATTCGTTACATGGTCTCAGGGAACAAAATCGTGAAATTTGACAAATGGTCTCGGCAGAAAAAAATTATGAAATGTGTCAAGCAATTGCACAAAAAAAATGTTAAATTTGTCAAGCAATCATAGAAAAAATTCCCTAATTTTGTCAAAAGATCGTGGAAATAAAATTGCAAATTTCATCAATCGGATAAAAAATATCGCTGTTTCTGCCAAATGATTACAGAATAATTGTATGCTATTGCCAGCAGGGCGGGTTGAATGTGAATAACTCAACCAAGAACTTAGTAAAGAAAATTGGCTCTTAAAGAATAATTTTAAATCTGGAAAATAGAGATTATCCATAAACATATTTAGTACAATGCAGTCATGTCAATTTCTGAAAAACAATGCAATTATACGTGTGCAAAGCGCTCTCATATTTTTTATGGCATAAACACTAGAAAATATACACTTTTTTTAATTGCATACATTTACAGAGTCAGTACACATTTTTAAAAATAAAAATCAAGGACTTTCAAGAACCAAAACTTAAAAAAATCAAGAACCTAAAATTGAGAAAACTATTAAATTATAATTTGCATTTTTGAATACAGTGTTTCAATTTTGTAAATAAATTTTTTAAATATTTAAATAGGGAGGAGGGGATTTCATCATGTGATAGTATGAATTTAGAAGACTATTACTTATAGTTATTTCAAAATAACAAATAGAGAAGGGAAAAAAACAGAAATTTAAAGTTTGTAAACTTAGTATGAAGGAGGAAAAGGAAAGGAGAGAAAGAGGAATCCAAAATTCCAGAAGGGAGAACTAACTATATTGTCACTGTAAAATGTAAAGGGGAGAAGTTCGATTAGATACTAATTTATCATTATTATACAGCTAAAAATAGGCAGGAAAATAAAAATTTAAACCTTTTTGTACTTTGAACAAGAGGGGGATAAGGGGAAACCAAAAAACTTCTAGAAGGAAGAGTGAGAGGAAGAATTTAGATAAGTCTAGATTTCTTTAGATAAGATAGATTTCTTTATTGTTACAATAAAGAAACAAACAGAACAGAAAAGTTTTAAAATATTAAAAAGTTTTAGATTTTACACTTTGTAAGGTGGGAAGGTCAGTATAATGGGGTGCAGTAAATTGAGGGAAGCAAAAAATTTTTTGGGAGAAAATAGATTGATTAGATGATTGCTTAGTTATTTATCATTACTAAAGATTTATGATTGGGGCAGAAGAAAGTTTTAAAGATTAAGTTTTGTGTGGTAAAAAAAAAAAAGGCAATTAAGGGGGAAGCAGCAATTTTAAATGGGCAGCTGACTTAAGATACTTAATTATTTATTGTTGCAACAAAGAGTTACAAATAGAGCAAAAGAACACAAAACAGAAGACTTTTAAAGATTTTAAACTGTGTACTTGGTAAGGGAGGGGAGCACAGGGGAAACAGTAATTTTGGGTGGGCGTGGGGAAAAATTATATGATTGATTATTTAATGTTACAATAAAGTAACAGATAGGGCATAAGTTAAAAAAAAATTACTGTTAAAAGCTTTAAACTTTATGAGCTGAGGGGGCAAAAGCAGAAAACCAGTTTCATTTATTTATTTTGTATGTGTGGACAGGCGTTTATTAGATGACTTATTTATTTAACTTACTAAAAATTTACAAATAGGACAAAAAAAATTAAACTAAGGCGTTTTAAAGACTTTAAATTTCGTGTGCTTGGTAACAGAGAGGGGGGCAAAAGACATCAATTTATGTTGGAGGAATAGAAACTTTTATGCTTGAATATTTATTTTTACAATAAAGTAAGAAACAGACTTTTAAAGGTGTTTAATTTGGTGAGCGGAGAGGGAGCAAAGAGGGGGGGAAGCAGATTTTTTTTGTTTAGGGGGATGTATTAGCTGACTTATTATTAATTTACCTTACTAAAAGATTTACAAATGAGACAATTAAAATTAAAATGATTTAAAGACTTTAAATTTTGTGTTTGGTAAGACAGAGGGGTGGGGGGGGGGGAGGGGGAAATTATATTCTTGATTATTTATTGTTACAAGCAAGTAACAGATAGAGCATAAAAGTAAAAAAAAAAGACTTCTAAAGATATTTAACTTCATGAGATGACAGAAGCAGAATTTTTGTGTGAAGCAGATTTTTTTTTTTTTTTTGGGGGGGGGGGGGGCAGGGGAGGATAGATTATTAGATGACTTATAATTTGTTTACCTAATTAAAGATGTACAAATAGGACAAAAAATTAACTAAGGAGTTTTAAAGACTAAATTTTGTGTCCATAGTAACAAGGAGTGGGGCATAGGGGAGGGAGGTGATGGAGGAAGAGAAATTTTTATGATCAATTATTTATTGTTAGAATAAAACAAAAAATGAAGCAGAAAAAGTTGTGAAAAATTAGAGTTTAAATTTTTTTTAATTTGAAGTAGAGGAGAGGAGAAGCAAAATTTTGGAAAGGGGGGAATTAAGATGAAATTTTAATAAATTTTATATGATTGATTATTTATTATTACAATAAAGTAACAATAACACAAAGAACTTTAAAAAAAAATTAAAAGATCTTTGAAGATTTTAAATTTTGGGTACTGGTGGGGGGAGGGGGAGCAAAAGGGGGCATTTGCAATTTCAGGAGAGGAACAGAATTTTTTTTAATTAGAGGTTCACTGAAACACAGAAGATTCCCCCTCCCCTAATTAAAAAAATAATAGGAGAGTAAAATTAAGAGCTTTTTGCAATTTTGCATAAAAATAAGGAATTTAAAGGACAAAAAATTACTTTTGAAAAATTGAAGAACTCTTTAGGACCATCAAGGACACTATAAACACTGATTTATGATCTTTGCAAATTTTATTTTTATTCTTAGTTTTGAAAGTATCTGAATTTCACTTTCCAAAGACAATTTTTCATCGATTGTAAATAATAGTGCAGCAGCTCTAAGAATGCAATAAAGAAGGTCTTAAAACATATATTTGTTTGACTTGTTTTATTAATCTGTAGCTGTTTTTAATACTAATGTATAAAGAAAAGAGATTCTCTCTCTCTCTCTCTCACCTTTTGCACTACTTTGAAATTTTTCTAACACCCGATATACAAAACTTAAGCATGTTTTCAAAAATATTTTTTTAGCTCAAAAATGCAAAACTTTGACACATTAATGGAGTAGTTTTAAATGTAAAAGTAGTCAGGCAGTGGGACTATTGAAGTGATTAACATTTTCCATTTTTCAATAAATGTATTACATCTTCAATTCTAATGAATTGTTATGTTCTTATGATGAACTTTTCAGGATTGTAACATACTGAAAATCTGCTCAAAATGCCAACTATCACAGTATTCTCTGAAACACCATTTGCCTTTAACAAAAAATGAAACTTGCTACTATATCCAATGGTTGGAGTATCATAGTTGAGATTTTTCCAACAGAGCGGAAATATGCCAGGACCAGGACTCGAACCTGGGTACTTTGGTTTGCTGTACCAACGCTCTCCCTACTGAGCTATCCTGACGATATCCTGGACTGGCATATTTCACTCATTTGTTGGACAAGGCTGCGGACTGCAGAGCTAATTTCATTCATCCGAGCTATAACTATAGCATTTACATGATGAATCTTGAAATAATACGAAAACTCCTGTATACCATGTAATTAGGTCATAATTCCATGCTATTTCAAGTTTCATCATGTAAATGCTATAGTTATAGCTCGGATGAATGAAATTAGCACTGTAGTCTGCAGCCTTGTCCAACAAATAAGAGTGAAATATGCCAGTCCAGGATATCGTCGGGATAGCTCAGTAGGGAGAGCGTTGGTACGGCAAACCAAAGTACCCAGGTTCGAGTCCTGGTCCCGGCATATTTTTGCTCTGTTGGAAAAATCTCAACTATGATACTCCAACAATTGGATATAATTTACCTGGTTGAATATGCTTTCCTCTATTCATTGCTACTATATTTCTTAGTTTATTTATTTTATTTTTTTTAATAAGAACACCTGCTGATTTTGTGCATAGAAAGTAGTCAGTTCCGATTTGAGAAAACAAGCTTGATAAAAATCTACAATAATAAAGATAGAAGTTTATATATGTATGTGCTGCATTCTGGAAAGACTGCTGCATGCAGAGCTACAACATTTGTCAGGAAGATACCGGTATATATATAGTTATATATCTCAAAGCCAGTTTTTGGATTTTTAATAATCTTTATGAGGTTTTTAATATTTATTTAAATTTTGTGACAAGTTTTCCACATTAGTAAAAAGAATCTGGCCGAATAAATTAAATTTTTTTCTCTTTTCAAAATTGTTTATTCAGAAATCATACATTGATTTTAAAATTTTTACGAATATTTTTTTGCGATTTTTAGAGTTTTTTCACATTTTGTGTCAATTTTTTAACATTCATAAATGGAATTCAGTTACAAACTTCTAAACTAATATAGTAATTTTTGAAGTTTTAGTAATTTCTAATGCAATATTTAGGTTTTTCGCATTACGTGGTGATTTTTTGATATTTTTAAAAGAATCCTAGTTCAATGTTTTAGTCATCTATAGTAAATTTTGTTCACTGCTAATTTTAGCAGGGTTTTTTTTTTTGTTTTGCAGTGATTTTTCCACACTAGTAAAAGAAATCTGGTTTTAATCTTTTAGTCCAATGAAGCAAAAGTTCTCTATTCAAAAAACAGGTATTCAGAATTCATACAGCAGTTTTTGATTTTTCCATGATTTTTAGAGTTTTTTCACATTTTGCAGCATTTTTTTAAAATTTGTAAAAAGAATTTGGTTTCAAAATTTTAGCCTAACACAGTAAATTTTATCCTCTGGGATATTGAATTTTTAGTGATTTATTATTATTTTTTTTTATGTTTTACAGTGATTTTTCCACATTAGTAAAAGGAATCTGGTTTTAATCCTTTAGCTCAATATAACAAAAGTCTCTTTTCAATAGTGTTTTAGATTTTGCGCAGCGATATTTGATTTTTTTTGTAAATTTTTAAAGTTTTTTAACATTTTGCATCAGTATTTTGACATTTATAAAAACAACACCAATCTTTTAACAAAATATAGTAAATTTTGTGCTCTGCAATTTTTGAAATTTTAGCGTTTTGCTATGTTTTTTCCATTTTAGTAAAAGGAATCCAGTTTCAATCTTCTAGCCTAATATAATAAAATTTTTCCTCTTTTCAATAAAGTTTATTTTTAATTTGTGGAGGTTATTTTTGAATTTTTCACAGAGTTTCTTTGCAATTTTGAGTTTTTTTGCAGTTTGTGTTATTTTTTGACAGCCCTGGGAAAGTCAGTCTGTGTACATAAAACAAAAATAGCAATTATTTTACAAAAAAAAATCACTTGACTGAACATAAGTTAAAATTTCAGAAAGTCCTGCAGCAGGTTGGGTAACTTGATTTAACCAATGTTGTGAATCAGACTGGCACTCATTTTCTTGTTGCGGGTAAAATGGACATGAAATGTTTTGGATTCTGGTTAGATTTTGACACTTTCAAGTTGATCTGATTTTTCAATAGAAAGTCATGCATAATTTCAAATGTAAAAAGCTATATATTTGAATATTATAGAATGTATATGCATCCATCTTTATACAAAAAATAGAATTGATATTAGAGATAGAATTGTAGTCATTTTTCCATAATTGTATAAAAATATGGTTTAAATTTCTTTCACTTCAGGTTCAGTTTGAAGTGTATCAAATTCGGGTGGACAAAATTTTTTTAGTTTGGTTTTGTTTGGGTTTAAGCAGAAATTTTGTGTTTCAGTTGGATTCTAATTGCAGATAGTATCAGAATATTTTTTTCATTTCGTCAGCTGAAAAAAATTAAAAACCAATTACACAAAACAACATATGCCCACTTGAGCAACAAAAGTATTTTTGATTTCAACTTTCAATTGAATGAACAACGAAAAAAGATTCTACACTTGGGTTGGGCTTTGTGTGGAAAATTGGCCAGTCATCAATAAAGATTATTTATCTATTGCATGTGAACATCTGCATTTAGTCACATTATATTGAATAAATTAAAGCAAATTTCAGTAAAAATATTGTGGAGGGGGGATCGGTAATGAATGATAAAAAAGTGCGAAAAGATACTAAATATGAAAAATATAGACTAAAAGAGACAAATGCAGAAAGTAGCAGGATTAGCAACCCACTTCAAGGCATAAAATGGTCTGCAAAAATCTATTGAATTATATGGCAACACACATATATTTCCATATTTTAAAGCATGAATAAACTTATTTTAAATACCTATTTTTGATGGGTCAAACAATGGATCACTTGCATTGCTTGTTTAATAATAATAATAATAATTCCTTTTTATCTATCAGCTAGTCAGCTGATTGAGAAATTAAACCTCTTTGCAGAAAACAATCTATTGATTAGCTTGAAAAATATTGATTTTGTGAAATTTTCAGAGACCAATGTATGAAAAAATAAAAACAAAACTAGGATCATTTTATTTAACTTTATAAAATGTTTGTGGATGATGTTCATCTTTGCTTCCTGATTCTACTCTCAGCACCACAAAAAAAAAAGACAAATTTAGAAACTCAATAGAATGTATCATGTGAGACACAGAAATTATAGAGTCAAAAATAATATTTACTTCTTTTAAGTTGCTAGTAAGTCGAACATTCTCTTCTTGTACCCTGCTCATTTCATTCTGAGTGGCTGAGATGTCTTCTTCTAGCTCCCTGATTCTGGCATGTGATTGACTGAGTGCATCATTCATCTTCTCAATAGTCTCTTTCATCTCAACAATGCAACGTGAATCAGCCATGGCATCTGCACTTTCAATCAAAACCTTAGAGTAAATATAAAGATATGTTATTAGTTAGAACAGATCATTTGCTTTATTCAAGAATTTTAAAATAATGCATATGCACATTTAACACCCTCTTGTGATTGATTAACATTTTTATTTTATTTTTACACTCTTCTTACAAAAATACATTTAATCATCTTTTTAATATTATCTTTATTTGAGTCTGGGTGCCATCGATTAACTAATTTTGAAATAATCACTAAATACATGGAGGGTGTCTAAAACATATTAAACTGCTAATAGGAAGAATAAAACAAAATTTATATTTCTTATTTTAAATTCACTTATCCACTTTTCTGTAGCTTCTTTTAAACTCACTTCTATTCTTGATTATGTTTTATCCAAGGTTCATAAATATCATGTTTTTGAAAATATAAAAAATATTCTATATATATATACAGGGTGTCCATAATTAAACGACCCTACTTTAAAGTTGTCTACTGACGAAACTGTTGGTCATAAAGTTGTGAAGGACATAATGAAGGACTGGGAATTTGTTTAAGCGAAAAAAAAAAAGTTCAAAATTTCACCTCCAGAGGGTGTTTTTTAATGAATTACACATTTAGCATACATTTACGATAGGCTACAAATTTTATTACAACAAAACATTTTTCACATGTTTTTTTGCATTTCCTAGAACACACTGCGGTCAACTGTGGAACATGCCATCTTACGATTCCAGATAATAACTGAAAATGATGGCCATCATGTGGAACATGTTTTGTTTCAATAAAATATGTAAACTATTGTAAATGTATGCTAAATGTGAAATTCATTAAAAGCGCCATCTGGTGGCAAAATTTTGAACTAATTTTTTTTCTTTGCTTAAACAAATTCCCATTCCTTCATTATGTCCTTCACAAAATTTCATTACTTTCTGACCAATAGTTTTGTCTATAGACAATTTTAAAGTAGGGTCATTTAATTATGCACACCCTGTATACATATATATATCCAATATTTTTACATTAGTCCATTTATTGCTGATTATAAATATTTTCAGACATTATACAAATAAGAAACTGTACTTAACATGAAAACTTAATAAAACAAAATTTTAAATATATTTTTTCTTTTTCCCCCCACTTGTAACAAAATTGAAGATCAACTATTTGAAAACAGAAACAATTTTAATTTTTACATTCATTGAAAAACAAAATATAGGATTCAGTGTCAAGTATCATAAAAATTTTATGTCTTATACAAAAAAATTTAAATACAAAATAAGTTCTTTTAATTGGAAAATTAAAAAAAAAATTGTCTTATACAAAAAATTTTTAAATACAAGATAAGTTCTTTTAACTGGAAAATTTTAACATAATTGTAAGCGTGACTGTTTTTTCATTCCCTGACCTGCTGTGCAGTTTAAACTGAATTAAAACAAAAACTATAAAAGATTCTTTCTGATGAAGCTGCAAACAATCGATTTCCTAAATTAGATACTGTATTTTCGGAAGTATGCGTCGCGGCGCATACGTGTTTAAAAGTTCAAAATATCGGCGATGCGGCGCCATATTATGCATTGTGCGGCGCAAGGGCGGCGGGTACAATGATTTTTTTTTATCAACATAGCAGTATCTGGATATTGTGAAAACAAGCCTTCATTTCATGTCTTTTTTAGTCTTACTGCCTCAAATACACTTTTAAACACATGGATTCATTAACATTCATTCATATTTCACCTTTATTTACATTCATTTAATCTCAGTATAACGTTCATAAACAGTACATATCACAATATATCTTTATTATAAAAAGTAATTACTACAGTCAAAATATATTTAACTTACCCATATTTCTCTATTTTCTCTTCACTATTAATAGCCCACAATTTAAAAGTACTTATTGTATTTTTTACAATAGTTGATAAATTATATTTATTTCATAAGCACACATACGGCGATGTTCGATTAAAACGATAATCGAATAATCGATTGGCGTAGTACGCATATTGGCGTAGTAAGTATTTTTTTCTATTGTATTTTAAGATAACCTGTGTTTTATTGTTAATTCATATATCTTGTAAGATTTTATCGCTATTCTTGTTATTTTTAATCCAATTTCGGCGATCGTTTTTATCGTGACTATTTCATTCTTATCGATTTTTCAATGATGCGGCGCTTCTAATGGGTGCGGGGCTTACGTGTATATATATATATATTTTTTTTTACTGATTTTTCAATGATACGGCGCTTACGATGGGTGCAGCGCATATTCCCGAAAATACGGTAGTTTGCCCGTCAATGGCTTCCCAAAGTTCATAACTGGTTCTACATTTAAAAATTCAGCTTCAAATATAAAACTTGGGGAACATTTTTTTAAGAGGTGGAGGGTCATTGACAGAGGCAAAAATTCTTTATCTACAAAATGACATAGTCAAAACAAGTTGAAAAATTCACTTAAACTTGTTTTGACTAAAGCATTAAAAATATCATAATCAATGATAGTTTTAAAAGTAAATATCAAATACATGAAAATATATATCATCATATTTTGAAAATAAATATCAGATATATGAATAAAACTAATCATATTAAGCCATAAACCAATCATGCATTTTTTAATTTATAATCCAAATATCCAACATCATGATATATTTTGAAACTAAATATCAGATATACATAGCTGCCAACTTTTACACTTTTTGGATACCACTAAAATTTAATAAAAAATTTTGTCTTATTGAATCTTATGATTTCAGTGATTGAACAAGTTTAAATTTACTACAAAATTTTAGTGGTAAGAAAAAAGCGCAAAAATTGGCAGCTGTGGATATATATCATGATATACCAGATGAACCAGAAGTTCATTACAACTTTAAAAATTCTTAAAAAAGGAAGAAATTATGATAAAGAAGTGCAGTTTGCAAGAAAGGGCTCGCAAGGTAGTCAGATTTTTTTTTAGCAGCAAAAAAAAAATTTAGTTAAAAAAGTCCCCTGTTGATGGCGCTAACATGTGAGAGATTCAGGAAAATTATGCAAATTAATCCTGCAATAAAAGACAAGGATACACGAGGATTTCTCATTCTCTTTCAGAATGTTATCATTACCGATCAAGCTTTGTTGATGAATTTTTTCTATTCGAACGGAGAGTTTCTGTAATTCATTCTGACATGTTGCATTCAGCTGTAATGGGCGTTGTGAGATGCCTTCGTTGTGTCTTAAAAAGTTCTGGAAGTCATGTTGAACAATTGTTATTGCAAAAATCAATGGATGGATTGTACTGTTGTCCTGTCCATTGTGTTTCGGGTCATCGGCACCTTCTACAGTGACATTTTTAACTAAAAAGTTTTTTGCTGCTAAAAAAAAATCTGACTACCTTGTGAGTCCTTTCTTGCAAACCACACTTCTTTATCATAATTTATCCCTTTTTTATGAACTTTTTGTTCACCCGGGTATATCCATTGACATAGTATATATCACCAAACTCTTATCTAATACTTTCTATTTTTCTCTTACTCTTTCTTCAATTCCACTGTTCTCCCCAATGAAATATTTATCACCATTCCCAGTTTGCCTTTTTTCTTCCTGTTTACTTTGCATTGTGTGTCTGCAATTTCAGAGAAAGTCGTTAACCCCCTCCCTCCCCATACACGCATATATAATGAATAATTTTTTCAAGAAAACCACCACCACTTACATTAACGCGATCATTAAAAGAAGAATTACATTTTTCTGATAATTAGAACATAACAAAGATGCTACGCTAAAATAGCCGGCAGATGACAACCCTTCTGACATCAATTTCAAATCTATATCTTAATTAGTTACCTAAATTTTTGTTCATTAGTAAAAATTAGAAATTATTTCCTTTCATTTTCGCAAACTAAATGGAAGGATCGGCCAGAGAAACAGATTTCTTTGTAGTTCAGTTTTTAATGAAAGCAGATCCCTGTCTGAAAAACTTTCTCGGATTGTTTTCACTGGTGCCAGCAGATTTTTGCATAAATTAAGAAAAATTACCGACCGAATTTTTCAAAAATTACATAGTCAGGTGCAAAAACTTTTTTGACATATGCTCAGAAATTTTCAAATTGATATCTCAATTAATTTTCTTAAAATTCACTACTTAGTAAAATAATTTCTAATTCGTTCATTTCCGCTTGCAAATCCAATGTGCCTGTTCGTTTCTTTTGCCATTTTGATTTAAAAGATGTCATTTTAGAAGCGATGGTTAATGAGAATCTAATTAATATGATGGGTAATTATCAAAATATTAAAATTCTGAAACTCAGGCGCACTCAGGTGCCAGACCTTGGACTATCCACACCTAAATTTTCAGACTTCTAGGTGCGCTAGATTTTGCTAACCATCACAGACAGACAAACAAACACACACATACACACACAGAGTGAAACTTTCTTTTATTAATATAAATATATAAATCATTTTTAGCAAAAATATAAATCACAGTAAAAATTCACTGTGACCATTCAATATTTTATTTGAGGGTGGGTAGCCTCAATATTCATACAGTAGAACTTCTGCTTTCAAATGCCCCAGTTATCAAACGATGCACTTCTCAAACAAAAAACGCAGGCAAAATTGGATTAAGCTGTGGAAGGAGATATGCAACTTTCAAACTGTATCATCATCAAATGCACTGAAAAAAAAATGTGAACTAAAGTGACCAAATTGAATTCTTTTTATTTGATAGATGCAAGCCACAATATTAGTCACATAAGTCATGCATTACATTTTAAATATTTTTGGATGAATTTACATTATTATTTTGACAAAAGTAATGCACGTACTCTTGTGTACATAGATAATGTGCATTTTTTATAAATATTTGTTTCACAAATGGAAAGAATAATATGTTCATTATTTTTAAAATTCTGTGTGTCTAGCTTATGACTTGTAATTAAACAAAAGGGACAACAGATCAGATGGCCTATTATAGCCGAAAACTTAAAACAATCACCTTGCCCCACTTACTTAATAAATTGGATACTAAGCTTTTTAGAAGATAGATACGTATCCTTAGAAGAAAATGGCATTAAAGTAACAAAACAAACATTTGGCGGCTGCTCACAAGGCAGCTGTCTGGGACCACTGCTGTGGCTGCTTATAGCAGATACAGCCCTAAAGAAAAACTGGGGTAAAAATGTAAGAATACAGGCCTTCGCAGACGATTTTATTTTAATAATAAAAGCAAAAACAAAAGAAAAATTAGTAAAACTAGCAAACAAAATAATAAAAGAATTTAATGAATGGGTAACGGAAAATAACCTAACGCTTAATTGGGACAAAACAGAACTACTGTACCTTAATAGAACACACACAAGAAACCTACCAACAGCAGACACATATAAAATTGAAGGAATTAAATACAAAGAAAGAGAATTTGAAGGTAAAGAAAATATTAAGTATCTAGGTGTAATCATACATAAAAACCTAAATTGAGTAACACACTGCCAAGCACAAACAATCAAAGTAAAGAAAGCATTTTGGATGATGGGTCATATGGCCAATGGGGCTGGGGATTGAAACCAAGCATCTTAAAAATATGGTATAGAACAGTAGCTAAGAAAACACTGACTTACGCAGCCTCAATATGGGGACATAAGCTAAACCAAAGGAGCAAACAAGTACTAACAACATGCCAAAGGCACTTTTTGCTGGCAATAGTTAGGGCGTATAAAACTGCCCCAACAGCGGCCCTTCAGGTACTTGCTGGCCTGATTCCAATTCACCTCCAAGTTAAATACGAGGCAGAATATGGCACAATATAACGTTTAAGAGAAACGACAGAAATACACGGTACTTTCTCCACCATACAGACTATATAAAAAAGATTAATGTAAGGGAAACACATCCCGCGGACACCATAGAACCAAGAATAGGCCACAATTACAAGGACATAGTAATATATACAGACGGTTCAAAATTGGAATCAGGCGCTACGGGTTTGGCATACGTAGCTTTCAAAAAGGAAAAAATAAATAAAAACATGGTCAGCTGCATTGAGGAAGCACAACAGTGTTTTCCAAGCCAAACTACTGGCTATACTAAAAGCAGCCGAATGGGGAAATAGCACAGGGAAGGAATACAGCATTCGCTCGGACTGCATGTCAGCCATCCAATCACTCAGTAAACCCTTCAATGTAGCAAAATTAATCGATACAATACAAAAAACAGTAAACGACTCAAATCAAAAATTTAAAATTAGCTGGGTCAAAGCAAATGTGGGTATCCAAGGAAACGAGGATGCCGACGAATTAGCAAAAAAGGCTGCAGAAAACCAAACTAAAGAAATTCCATACCATCTAGAAAGACCGATATCAAACTTAAATGGAAAATTAAAAGAACTCACTATCAAACAATGGCAGTTCAAGTGGGATTATGGGGAAACGGGCAGGAAGACATATGAATACTTCCCAAAAGTAGACTCTCGCAGAATCATCAGCTGCAATCTACTAAGTCAAATTTACATGGGTCACGGAGCATTCCCGGACTACTTACACAGGTTTAAGCACAAAGACGCACCAAACTGCTCATGCAGGGAGTTGGGAACCACCCCCAAACACTATCTAACAAACTGCCCACTAACCCAACCACTACATTTGATCCACATCACACCGAACAAATATGGCACAACCAGTTAGCGAACAACAAACAAGTACAAACAAAAGGAAGAGTATTGATGAGATGGTTAGTAGAAAACATCGATCTCATATCAGAATAAATACACCTTCCCAGCAGCAAGATTCCTCAAAAGCATTTCCTACCCTCAAAAGCCATCCCTTTGGTAAGCATATTTTCTAATATATCTTAAAATATATATATATATATATATATATATATATATATATATATATATATATATATATACCGTAATTTCGGGAGTAAGCGCGGCAGCGCATACGTGTTTGAAAGTTATAAATATCGGCGATGCGGCGCATACGCCAAGGCGACGGGTACCATGATTTTTTTTCCTCAACATAGCAAAATCTGGATATTGTGAAAAACAAGCGTTCATTTCAGGTTTTTTTTAGTCTTACTGCCTCAAATACACTTTTAAACACATGGATTCATTAACATTCATTCGTATTTCACCTTTATTTACATTCATTTAATCTCAGTATAAAGTTCATAAACAGTACATAGTATCACAATATATCTTTATTATAAAAACGTAATTACTATAGTCAAAATATATTTAACTTACCCATATTTCTCTATTTTCTGTTCACTATTAATAGCTCACTCTTTAAAAGTATTTATTGTATACTTTACAATAGTTGATAATAGTTTACAATAGTTACAATAGTTTATTTCATAAGCACACTGCATACGGTGATATTCGATTAAAAGAATAATCGAATAATCGATTGGCGTAGTATGATATTGGCGTAGTACGTACTTTTTTTCCTATTGTATTTTAAGATAACATGTGTTTCAATATTAATAGCTCACTCTTTAAAAGTATTTATTGTATACTTTACAATAATTGATAAATTATATTTATTTCATAAGCACACTGCATACGGCGATATTCGATTAAAACGATAATCGATTGGCGTAGTACGTATTTTTTTTCCTATTGTATTTTAAGATAACCTGTGTTTTATTGTTAATTTATATATCTTGTAAGATTTTATCGCTATTCTTTTTACTTTTAATCCAATTTTGCCGATCGTTTCTTATCGTGACTATTTCATTTTTACTGATTTTTCAATGATGCGGCGCTTACGTGTATATTTGTTTTTTTTTTACCGATTTTTCAATGATGCAGCGCTTACGATGGGTGCGGCGCATATTCCCGAAATTACGGTATATATATATATATATATATATATATATATATATATATATATATATATATATATATATATATATATATATATATGTATATCTATGTATTATATATATGTGTATTAAAAAAAATAAAAAAAAGTAACAAAGGAACCTTTTTGCTACGCCAAAAAAAATCCTTTTTTTTTTTCAGTACTAGTGAGAAGTGGAAGTCATCTGTGACGGACTGAATTTCACCAACTGATGAAGGCAAATAGCCAACTAAAAGCGAACAAAACACAACAAAATAATTAATTGGTGAATGCACAAAGCACATCTGCCAAAGAAAGTGAATAGGAAAAAAACAATGTCACATCAAGTGAATACAGCCCCATAGATATATGACAGACTAACGGCCACAGAACAAGCCCCACTCCATTAGTGCGACAAGTTTCTCAAACAACAAATCAACAAGTTGCACAAAATTCAAAAGCAGTGATAACAGCCATTAGGATTCAATGGACTGATTGCAATCAGCGTATTCACGAAGGAAAAAAAAATTTAAAATCAAAACCCCCAATGTTTGGGTGAGATAAAGTGACAAAGACAACAAAAAGAAGTGTGCAACATCCAGAAATGTGACAACCACCAGTAACAAAAGTTACAATGCGACAACCACCAGTAACAAAAGTTACAATGTGACAACCACCAGTAACAAAAGCTACAATGTGACAACCACCAGTAACAAAAGTTACAACGTGACAAAACCCACGATAGAAACCCACCAGTGAAACTCTCGAAAGAAGACCACGATTCAAAATGTGACAACAAGCTCTAGCACAAGCTAGAGGTAACAATATATCAAGAGAGACAAAAACCCAATGAATGATAGACAAAAACAACCCACAACAGGGGTGAGCCTATAAAAATGCCAAAAAACCTTGACAGAGACAAATACAACAAGAAGTGAAATCAGCCCATAAAAGAGGCGATAAACACTAGAGCGACAACCCACTATGAACGTTACAAGCCAACAGACATAGTAAATATGTACCGTAATTTTGGGAGTAAGCACCGCGGCGCATACATGTTTGAAAGTTCAAAATATCGGCGATGCGGTGCATATGCCTGGGCGGCGGGTACGATGATTTTTTTTCCCTCAACATAGCAAAGTCTGGATCAAGACCTCCTTATCATAGTATCAGACCTCTCAATCAGCAAGTTTCCTTTGACCGCTATACTTGTCCTGCTACTAGCACCATCAATCGTCAGTAATAGGACTATTTATGACACGAAATAACATGAAATTTTTTCACAGCTCCATTTGTTCTATGCATTTGCTTATGAACTATTATCGGTAGCATAGCTGCCAACTTTTACGCTTTTTTCCTAAAACTAAAATTTTATAGTAAATTTTATCTTATTAAAATGACAAGATCGTGTGATTACATGACGAAAAAAATTCTATTAAATTTTAGTGGTAAGAAAAAGGCGTAAAAGTTGGCAGCTATGCGGTAGCAAAGCTGCTAGATTTTTCTATTCTCTTTTTGGATACCAGTATTTTAGTACAGACAATTTTGTTTTGTTTGATCAGAGAATTCTGGGATTTAAAAGAACAACATTTTCTCTAAAAATATACTGGTGTTCAAAAAGCTGGAGACTTGACAACTCTGCGGTAGTATCCACCAGGCGGCGATACTTTCTGGAGAAAGTCAATTAATAAGTTGGCAATTACCACGGACATTTTCTCCCATAGACTTTCTCCGGATTGTCAAGTCTGATCTATGATACGGGAGTCTTGATCTGGATATTGTGAAAAACAAGTCTTCATTTCAGTTTTTTTTAGTCTTACTGCCTCAAATACACTTTTAAACACATTGATTCATTAACAGTCATTCATATTTCACCTTTATTTACATTCATTTAATCTCAGTATAAAGTTCATAAACAGTACATAGTATCACAATATATCTTTATTATAAAAACGTAATTACTATTGTCAAAATATTTTAACTTACCCATATTTCTCCATTTTCTGTTCACTATTAATAGCTCACTCTTTAAAAGTATTTATTGTATACTTTACAATAGTTGATAAAGTATATTTATTTAATAAGCACACTGCATACGGCGATATTCGATTAAAACGATAATCGAATAATCGATTGGCGTAGTACATATTTTTTTCCTATTGTATTTTAAGATAACCTGTGTTTCAATATTAATAGCTCACTCTTTAAAAGTATTTATTGTATACTTTACAATAGTTGATAAATTATATTTATTTCATAAGCACACCGCATTGGGCGATATCCGATTAAAACGATAATCGAATAATCGATTGGCGTAGTACGTATATTTTTTCCTATTGTATTTTAAGATAACCTGTGTTTTATTGTTAATTCATATATCTTGTAAGATTTTATCGCTATTCTTGTTACTTTTAATCCAATTTTGCCCATCGTTTTTTATCGTGACTATTTCATTTTTACCGATTTTCCAATGATGCGGCGCTTCTAATGGGTGCGGCGCTTGCGTGTATATTTGTTTTTTTTCTGATTTTTCAATGATGCAGCGCTTACGATGGGTGCGGCGCATATTCCCGAAATTACGGTAAATCTATGTACGCTAATGGCACCTGGTGCATGTAAAATCCATCGTGGGTGCAAAGCCCTCCAAGTTACCTGTGAATAATACCTCTGGGGGTGCCTAGTCAGGTGAGGGTCTCGTCACCTGATCAAGGTTCTAAATTACGAGACCTATTAAATCTGTCAATTCAACAAAGTTAAGCAGAAACTCAGAACCGGCAAACAAAGATATCTGTAGCAATTCACAAGAGAGCAAGCACAGCAGCGATGTGAACAAATCTATATTCAGGTGGATCACAGCCATGCTGTGATCAGGCGATTTCCGCCCCGCACCCAGGTACTAACCCGTTAAGCTAGGCAATCATGCCGGGCAGGTAGGGGCCTGGTTTGCGGTATTAAAAAAAAAAAAGGGACAACAGAATGATTTTTCAGGATTAACTGTTTAGGTAAATCTAGTTTTTTATAGGACAAGCAGTGTGGTAGCCACAATATTCATACAGTAGAACTTCTGTTTTCAAATGCCCCAGTTGTCAAACAAAGAATCGAAGCATAATTTGATTTAGTTCTTAAAGAGATATTATGAGATTCTCAAACAGTGTATCATCAAATAGAACAAATGAGACACTTTAGCAAAAAAGAGTAAATTGATTTCTCATTTGGATGAAAATCACATTTATACAAGCTACAGTGATCCTGGACATAATGAAGTTCATACATTTTAGGAGTGATAATTGACATGTTAACTTAGTATTTCTAATAATCTTGAAAAATAACAATGAACCCCTACCCGATTGTTTATAAATCTAATGTCATCAAAAATTTCATGAATAAAGATAGTACATATTTCTTAATCTTTTGATAAAAGGCTGAAAAAGTGTCATAGTCTCATGTAATATACAATACTGAAATGTATTGCTATGTTTTACTGTACTGTATACAGTTCATTGTTTGTAACAAGTAAATACAAGGAGTAAGTGGGAAGATAGAGAGAGATACCAATAATTCCTATCAACATTATTTCTGATGGTAAAATTAATTCAAACAATTCTTTTGAACGAATTTTGTTACAAAATTCAGTACCACTGTACTCACTAGATGAAAAGCCAGTTTTAAAGTATTAATTGATAATGGGTATAATTTTCATACACAATATAACATTGTGTTCAATTTATCATTTATTACATTAATTTATTCTCAAACAAGGAAACAGTTTCTGTAATGTATAAATGTCTTAAAACTACGTGATGAATTAATAAATGGATATTAAATATCAATACATAAATTTCATTAAAATAAAGTCTAAAAAATATTTCAATCTGCACAAATACTTTATATCTTAAGAAGGGATTTAATCAATAACAACAAAAAAGAAACATCATTAACAACAACAACAAATTATGCATCGAAAGTATCTGCTATTGAGATATATGCTGACTTAAAAAAAAAAAAAAAAAAAAAAAAAGAAAGAAAGAAAAAGTGCATTTATTTTCATGGAACTGAAATTTTGAAATTACTGCAAATATGAGATAAAAATAGATGAATAATGCATTAAAACAATAATAAGAAACTAGAATAAATACAGTAGAAGATCTTTATAACGCAATTCTATATAATGCAATTCTCCATATAACGCACAACTTCTCAGATGTAAACAACGAATTTCCAGTCAAGAAACACCTGAATTCCTACACTATAAATAGTTGTTATTCCCTAGAGTACTAAATTTGATACATTAGTTCAACTTTATCCCCTTAATTCAGAGCTTATTACTGAAAAAATTGCTATGAATTGATACAGGTATGTTTGGACAATGTTTATAAAGTAAATTTAACAATGTGTGGAATGAACAATATTATGCAAAAAATTATAATCTGCACAACTCCTGGTAATAAAGAATGCAATATAAAGATACTCTAATGTATTTTGGTATGTTTCACACATATTTGGCCATGTTTTACAAGCTAAATTTAATGATGTGTGAAATGTGATCTATATAACGCAAAATTCTATATATTGCACAATCTCGTGTTTTTAGGTTTGCGTTATAAAGATCTTCTACTGTAGATACACAACATCATACCTTTAA
The DNA here is from genome assembly GCA_963931845.1 of Maratus michaelseni. NCBI lineage: Eukaryota > Metazoa > Arthropoda > Arachnida > Araneae > Salticidae > Maratus > Maratus michaelseni. The sequence continues at coordinate 316,454,330 of OZ007597.1, forward strand.
ATAAGTTACTTTAAAACAAAATGCTGTTTCAATGATGATCAATAGGCCAAAACCAACTACATTATAATTTGCAACTTTCTTTTAATTATTCATCTGCTATGTTGGGAATCAAAAGAGAAATAACGTAAATCAGATACAGAAATATTCTTCTAACATAGAAAATAATAAAAATTTCACTTGAAAGTTGCGATATGACACGAAGATAGAACTTTATGTATCAAGCTAGTTAATACCATTTACAATTTAATTCCTGATAGACGCCATAATATCAGAAAACATTTCGATTAAAGATCAGAGTTCGATTAATAATGTGCTATAGCAAAATATCAGATACGTTTTGACCTAACAAAATTTCACAGATTTCTTTTGCAGTTTTATCAGGAATGATTAAATAAGGATCCTTACTATGTGATGAAAACTATAGAGAAAAGCTGTGCGAAAGAGCATGACAGACTTTCGATAACGAGATTCACCACTGCTATTATTGTTTAAAATCTGCATAATTTAAAAGATATATTATTTATTTAACTATGAACACAGTTTCAATAGTTAGGCCTAAATACACTAAAGAGGTTATCAATCTCAATATTTCAAGTGATATCATTAGAATAAATTAGATAGAGAAATATTTACATACAATACCTTTATACTGAAAGCAGTAATAACTTCATGTGAAAGCAAATATTTCCGGTTTAGATAGAAAAATTAAAAACTAACCATATATTACACTAAAAGACTAACCAGACTTTGTGAACAATGATGATGAAAAGAAAAATGTACTCAGCTTTGATTTCGATTCATAAAATCGATAGAGTAATAATCCGACTACTCATGCTGCCTTCTATTATACGTTTTGAGTTGAAATAGTAGAAGTCTTTAGCGTCCAGCAGCCATTTTCTGGAGCAGAATTTTGGGTGTTGTACGTTACATTTTATGTTTAGCAATAGCAATCCAGAATTAAAATATTGGACGTTTTATATTTATTATGTTTGTAGGCAAATGTGAAAGATTTTGACAACTTGTTAATTATTATTGCGAAGCAGGGTTCGTAAATATCATGATAATTTTTAAAAAATATCCAATATTTTGATATATATAAATGGATAATTTTGATATACCGTAATTTCGGGAGTAAGCGCCGCGGCGCATACGTGTTTAAAAGTTCAAAATATTGGCGATGCGGCGCATACGCAAGGGCGGCGGGTACAATGATTTTTTTTTTCCACATAGCAGTATCTGGATATTGTGAAAAGCCTTCATTTCATGTTTTTTTAGACTTACTGCCTCAAATACACTTTTAAACACATGCATTCATTAACATTCATTCATATTTCACCTTTATTTACATTCATTTATTCTCAGTATAAAGTTCATAAACAGACATAGTATCACAATATATCTTTATTATAAAAACGTAATTACTATAATCAAAATATATTTAACTTACCCATATTTCTCTATTTTCTGTTCAATATTAATAGCTCACTCTTTAAAAGTATTTATTGTATACTTTACAATAGTTGATAAATTGTATTTATTTCATAAGCACACCGTATACGGTGATATTCGATTAAAACGATAATCGATTGGCGTAGTACGTATTTTTTTCCCTATTGTATTTTAAGATAACCTGTGTTTCAATATTAATAGCTCACTCTCTTTAAAAGTATTTATTGTATATTTTACAATAGTTGATAAATTATATTTATTTCATAAGCACACCGCAAACGGCGATATTCGATTAAAACGATAATCGAATAATCGATTTGCGTAGTAAGCATATTTGCTTAGTACATATTTTTTTTTAAATTGTATTTTAAGATAACCTGTGTTTTATTGTTAATTCATATTCAGATTTTATCGCTATTCTTGTTACTTTTAATCCAATTTTGTCGATCGTATCATGACTATTTCATTTTTACCGATTTTTCAATGATGCGGCGCTTCTAATGGGTGCGGCGCTTACGTGTATATTTGTTTTTTTTTACGAATTTTTCTATGATGCGGCGCTTACGATGGGTGCGGCGCATATACCCGAAATTAGGGTATATTACCTGATATTTTCAAAATAGTCAACTTATTAATGATTATAAATATTTTCACAGTTAATATAAATTAGACATTAAAACATATGTCATTTAGCATGAAAACTTAATAAAACAATATTCTAAATGTCTTTTTCTATTTTTTTTTTTTACTTAACAAAATTTAAGATCAACTAAGTAAAAACAGACATAAATTGCTTTTTACACTCACAAAAAAAAAAAAAAAAAAAAAAAAAAAAAAAACCCTACTAAGATTTAGTAATCAAGTTCTAAGAAAATTTTACGATTTATACAACAAAATACCTTGTTTTTATTGAAAAATTGGAACATAAAAATAGTAAGCTTGGTCTGCTTAATAGAACAAAACAAAAACAAAAACAAATTATTTTTACTGAAGCTGCAAGTTTATCTGAATTAGATAGAAAAGCCACTGAAAGATAAAACTAAGTAAATATTGTCCCACAGAGATATATATATATATTAATTCTACATTTAAAAATTTAACTTCAAATATAAAGCTGGGAAAAGTTTTTTTTTCTTTTTAGGGATGAGGGGGGGAGGAAGGCTAAAAAAAAGGCCACTATAAGAGCAAAAATTCCTTCTCTGCAGAACGACACAACCAATAACAGTTAAAACATTCCTTTATACTTGTTTTGACTGAAAATATCAAAAATAATGTATGCAGTATTTTATAAATAAATATTAAATATATGAAAATATCGAACTTCATGATGTTTTGAAATAAATATCGGATATATATCATGATATATATCAACGAACCCTGTTGTGAACATATATTATTTCGTATGTATCTGAAAAGATAGTTGGTTTATTACATTGTAATATATGTTAGTCTAGTCTTTAGTATTTCAAGTGTGGATTCATCGAAATCACCAATATTTCTGATCAAATTAACAAATTAAAATTAACGTTTCTTTTTTCTTACATTCCTGTATTGTGTGAAGACAATTTTAATCATTCTTGCATCTGATAAACATTCAAATAATTATTTTTATCTATTTTGTATTTTGCTTAATTTTTTTGTTTCTACATTATAGAATGTGCAATTAATCGTTTTCAAAATTTGTTTCATTGTCTTGCATGAAAGTTGTTTCTGCAGCTATCCAGCTCAATTGGAATAACTATTATTTGTAAATAAGTAGGATAAATATGACTTGGTTACCAGATATATATATTTTTTTCATGCGCTATCAGTGGAATGGCCCTGTTCAGAAATAATTTTTAAACACATCTGACTTCCCATGGCATTTTTTGGTACTTTTGTATTATAGCAGCCCCCACAATTATGCTTATGCCAAGGTTGCAGCTATGATTTCGTCAAGATCATTGCAAAGCTTATATATGCCTCATATATACACTGTACTCCAAGCACTCATATATGTGCCATATAGTATATTATTTACATCTTATATGTCGTATTTGCATCACATACGTTTATTCACATTTCGTATACATTATATATGCATTATATATGACTATAACTTTCTCATATACACAACAAAATGTTATATACATCATATATTATTATAATGTTATATATGCTTTATAATTTGGTGTCAAATATTGGTTGCTTGTCGATTCATTTGGAGGCCGCTCTAACATGAAAGTACCCATTTTTTTAAATGGAACGATTAGTATAAAAAGTGTGTGAAGAGTCTTTCTTGAAATTTTTATATGATTGCTCACTAATTTTTTCCAGAATGAAATGAATTTAACTTTATATTATTTATTTATTTAGTATTTAATTTTTTTTTTTTATTGCAGCATTATGTTTAATATTTCTGTCTCTAAATTTTTTCGCCTTTATACTTACAGGTTTATTTAAATTTCATTCAATTTGGATTTTAAAATGCATTCTAGTTCGAAATTTAAATCTGGTACTCCAATGGTCGAACATTATGTTTACAATTTTATTTGTATTTCTTGAAGTATACCCCTACCCCTTGATATAAAGTATCCTTCTTTGTGTTTTCTAATACATTGTCAGTATGATGTTCTAAAATAATTTTAAAATCTTTGTGTTTAATGTTATAATAACAAGTAAAGTTACATATTGGTACCATGTGTTGTCGGAGAAATATTTAACGTTTGGCTTAGCAAAATCTGGATAATAAACTTATTTTTACAAATTCCAAATCTGTTAAAGGGTATAACCTAATTTCCTATTAAAATATGCCCTTGAGTCGACCAGGTCGAGTCCTATATGAATCGATAGCCCTTCAATAGAGATGCGTTTCTGCCAAGTTTGAAGCATATATCTCAAGCACATGGGTGGTTATGATCCTTAATATTCGTTTTGGAAAAAAGCGCATTGTGACGAAACTAGTGATCGAATTTGACCGAAACAAAAATCAGGCATATTGTAATATTACCATTCAAATAGTGGATATGTTTTCAGAATTATTTCAGCAAAATAGCAAGCTTTATTACATTTTTCTTGTTTTGAATTGAACTTTTTAATTAAGAATAGATGGAAATATTTAAGTGACCACGTTCATTTTTTTACCAAAAATACTACGTGGTAGGATGTACATTTGGTGCGAGTTTCAACTCTCTACGCAAGGTGCATCATACAAAAAAATTAATCACTTTTCTAGAAGGGGGGGGGGGGGGTTGCGTGTGTTATTGCAAGTACATAAGCAGTATTATGTAGAGTTTGTGTTGTGTGGTCGAATTTCGAACCATACAATTGTGGATTTAACAAACTTAAACAAAACAGAGCTCACGACTCTGGCCATGATTACTGTAATTGGAAACTTCGTTGGTTAGTTGAACTGAAATGCATTGTAGCAATATAAATACTATAGAAATGTAATGAAAACGTCAGAAAAACAGAAAGTCATTTAAAAAGGGAACTGTGAAAAGTTTATTTTCAAAGTAAGAGATCAGCAAGCAGTTAATTGAAATAGTTAACCCATTCGGGACCATGGGTACATATATGCACCCTCAAAAAGAGCATACAGAATTTTTTTAGGCACCAGTAAAAAATAAAAGTAATATTTGTTTTCTCTAATTAGAGAATTTATGTGATAGTTTAAGTAAAGGTAACTTTTTTTAAAAAAAATGGTGCCAACCGAATAAAATTTGTGTAAAAGCCGCCGGTCCCGAAGGGGTTAAAGTCACAGCTGGATATTGGCTAATAAGACAATAATGGGCTAACAAGGCTAATGAAAAGTGGCGATTTTTGTTTCGTAGATCGTGGATTCAGGGACGCAAAACAATTTTTAGAAGAAAAAGGCTTTACTGTGTTAATGTCTGCACAGAAAGGTAAACATAAACAGCTAACTGCAAACGAAGCGAATGACTCGCGCCGTGTAACAAAAGTTCGCTGCGTAGTAGAGGCCATTCATGGCATAATAGGTCAAAAATTCCACTGGCTGCACCACCAGATGGATAATAAAGTTCTTCCAAAAGTTCGTTTATTATGCCGAATAGCCTGCTTTTTAGTTAAAAGATTTGGAAAACGCTTGAATTCGGATGATGGCTTGACGGAAGAAATTATTGAGCAAATCGAACGACAGCCAAATACTGTAAACACACTTGCTTCTCAAGTCCAAGAATCGGGATGGAACAGGCTGTAAGCTGCCATTTGCAAACTTTAAATCGACGGACATTCTTGATTTTCCAGAAATGACAGAAAATGATTTAAAAATTCTTTTTACTGGTTCTTATCAGCTGTCGCAAGCTGTCTCTTATCTAGCCGAAATGATGGATGATGACAACACAATTAATCTGCAGTATCTAAAAGAAAATGATAGTATTATAAAGTTCGAAGTAAGATCGCGACACGTATGCAGCAAATCATATCGGTGCTACATTGATTACACACCAAATTCGATCGGATATTCGGGCATTAAAGGCCATTACTCCGAATGTGCAAACGGCAATTGGACGGTCGGTTGTTGTTTCTACATTGCTGCTATAGTGTTCTATCTTTCGCATGCTCGGTATCTATCAAAAATTGTCCATCCTGCCCAGATTTTAAGCAGGCTTTTTGATGTTGAAAACCCAAATCCTGTTATTAACGAAGACAGCGATGAAGATTAATAGTTAATTTTTCCTTCAAAACAATCTAAACAATTAACTTTATTGCTTTTTTTTAATTAAGATATTTTTTCAGTTAACAATAACAATTGGTTATGCATTACATTATTAATATTTTTTGTAATTATCTATGCACTCTGCGTTGATTTCATACTTGTACCAAATGCACGTGATTAATAAATAAATGTGAGATAAGTGGGAGACTTCTCACCCCCCCCCCCCCATAATAAGTTTATAATTTTTTTTGTATGATACACCCTGCGCAGGGAGTTGAAACTCGCACCAAATGTACATCCTACCACGTAGTATTTTTGGTAAAAATATGAAGGTGGTCACTTAAATATTTCCATCTATTCTTAATTAAAAAGTTCAATTCAAAACAAGAAAAATGTAATAAAACTTGCTATTTTGCTGAAATAATTCTGAAAACATATCCACTATTTGAATGGTAATATTACAATATGCCTGATTATTGTTTCGGTCAAATTCGATCACTAGTTTCGTCACAATGCGCTTTTTTCCAAAACGCACATTAAGGGTCATAACCACCCATGTGCTTGAGATATATGCTTCAAACTCGGCAGAAACGCATCTCTATTGAAGGGCTATCGATTCATATAGGACTCGACCTGGTCGACTCAAGGGCATATTTTAATAGGAAACTAGGTTATACCCTTTAATGTATATATTCAACAAAGCTGTTTTATTATTAATTTAATAACTGAAAAGTAAATAAATTGGTTAGAAACATACTTCACAGTTCTTATGGTTAAATATTAAATTAGGAATTTCACCATTCAGTTCAGTTGGATTTCATAAAATCTAAATTCTAAGCTGCTAATTTTTATAAATTCAGTTAAATAATATTTTTAATCCATATTAACTGAAAAACTAAGAAAATCTTTCAAAATAATCACCATTGTATATTAAATCCTGATTTTCTTCACTTATCAATTCAATTAAAATTAAACATTTTTTATAAAAAAGAATGCTTGTGTGATATTTAATAAGAACATTTATATACCATTTCATCATTATTTAATATTAAATTTGTCATTTATGTCAGAAAATCATAATGAGATTTATTTCAATGCACTATATTATTATTTTTTTAAATTTTATTTTGTGGCTTGTGAAACCATTTGTTTATTTTTCTGTTAAAGGTCTGAGAATCAATAGCGATAATTAATGAAGTCAATAAAGTGACTGTAAAATTAGTCACCTTGTGCCTTGATATTAACTCAGTTGTGGCTGAGTTTCATGAAAATACATTAACTTTTAAAATCATTTGTTAAAATGTTTTGCTGGTAATTTGTAGAATACATTTTACTGAAAAAAATATTAACGATTAAAGTTATTTTATTTTTGTTGTAAAAAAGAAAACAGTACTATATATAAGTGAGAATATCTTAATTTTGTATTGTTTATTAGGTACTTTTCGGTTAGCCGGGCGCCAGTGATATATGTACATATATAAATACATATGTATATACATATCTATATATATATATACATACATATATGTATATATATATGTGCATGTATAGATATATATATGTATGAAGATATGTGTATATGTATGTATGTGTGTGTGTATATATACATGTATATAGTATATCACTGGCGCCCGGCTAACCGAAAAGTACCGTTTATTATTATCATCATTATCATCTGTTGTTTCATCACCCTCTAACGCTCTATTTGTTCTTTATTTGTAAAAATCGTAATAGAATATTTCCTAAAATCCAGAAAATAAAGAAAATCATCAAATGACTTCAGATATATTTCTGAGCAACATCTCAGAAACTTTATTTGGTGCTTTGTGATTTTCTTTTTATCATAAAAGCCAGGGCATCCGTATTTCTAACTGATGTGTTTACATTTTTTTTTCAAGTTAATTTTTGGAAAATATATAAATTGTGACCTATAAATTTTATAACAAAAATTGCTTTTTAGAAGCTTAAAATGTACAAATCCAAAATTACAGCCCATTCCACCTAGTAGTTTTAAAATTATGCTTAAAAATCTACCCACATTGCAACTGATTTTCATTGAATCTAACATTAGGTGTTCCAAATCTTAAACCACCATCATAATGACTAAACTACTTGACTAAATGGCTTCCCGTTTTGTATCCTAAGGAAAATTTATCAGAAAATCAATCCAAACATGATGTCAAAATGAGGTGTTTGTATTGCAAATTTCAGAGCATAGTACAATTTCAGTAAGATAACCCCTAAGATTATTTATTTAACATAATTTGAAAAAAGGCAAAATTCCCGTCCATTGGCTATCTCTTTTTTTTTTTTTTTTGAGACAGTTTGTATATTAAAATGTATGAGGTGTTGCTCTCTCCTTTTTTTCATTATTATAACAAAAAAGAAAAATATATAAACAACAATTTAACTTAATACATATATATTACATATTAAAAATTCCATTCTTATTTGTAATTTGTGTGTAAAATTTTTCATGTACGTATAAAGAAAGTGAGTACAGTTGGCCCCGCTTAATTGCATGCAGTTGGTTCCACTGAATTGTATGCAATTAAGGCTGCTCATCAGTAAACTTCCCGATTCCCCTCACTAATGTTAATCCTATGGGCTTAGGATGCATTCATATTTTTAAAATATCATCTCGGAAAATTAATATTTTTAACTTCTGTTTTCTTTATATTGTTCTTAAAGTCTCTTTTTTTCTTAGTTGTCAATTTTTTTCTAAAATATATACTTAATTTTATATGAAATGTTAAAATCTTATTCAGTTCCGCTAAGATTTTAACACATAAAAATATAAATTAAGCACATAGTTTAGAAATATTTTGATAACTAAGAAAAAAGAGACATTCTTTAAAAACGGTACACAGAAAACAGGTTAAAAATATTAATTTTCCGAGGAGATATTTTAAAACTACGAATGCATTCTACGCCCATAGGAATAGCATGAGCGAGGGAAATCGGGAAGTTTACTGACGAGCAGCCTTAAGTGATACAAAGAGAAATACAAAAGGCTTATAAAACCTTTTAATGATTGATATATATTTCAGTACAGGAAATTCAGAAAATTTATCAGAAAATTTCCTGAGAAAATACATTTATTTTAGAAAATATATTTATTTAGAAAATATATTTATTTTATATTTATTTCAGAAAATTTATCAGAAAATCCCAAATATGCTGTCAAAATTTGGTGTTTAGATTGAAAATTTTAGAGTTTAGTTCAATTTCAGTAAGTTATTTTTTTTTAACATTAATTGAAAAAAAGATGAAATTTTCATCCTTTGGCTATTTTTTCTTTTTTTAGATAATTTGGATATTAAAATGTATGGAGTGTTTTGCTCTTTTTTGCCAAATGTATATATTGAAGCTTTTAACATGTTAAATACAAAAAGAGGTTATAAATTTTTAATGTAACATTTATATTTTAAGTTATTTTTTCTCATACTAGGGGGCTCTGCCCCCTGCTCGCTACGCTCACCAACGCCCATTCTGATTTCACAGCCTCTTAAAACCTGGTAATGTATCCTGTTTTAAAAAGATGATGGTGATATCACGAACGGCGACTTTCTTCTGTAATCAGGTTATAATGCTTTTTCATTTAACTGGATATAATGCTTTTTCATTTAATTCATCTTTTTTATTTTTAATATTTATGTGTAAACCTGATTTTTATGACGTAATTTTCTTTTTTTCCTGCTCACTCACCAAATTATACAAATTGACATAATTTTTATTTTAAATAACGAAAAAACAAATTAGTATAACATTAATAAAAATATAAATAAAACGTCGAAATAAAAATAACTTGATGACGTAAACACGTGTTGTCAAGCGAATGTGACATTTTCGATCAACCATTATTGGCATTTAATCTTACAAGTACCTAGTAGACCAATCCTCGCTCGGTAATTGTATTTTTATTAATTTAAATTTTTATTAAATTTATTTAATTAAATTTTTCAACAGGTATTTTTTTATTTTATTTTATTTTATTTTTTTGCTAGCTTATTTTAATTACTTTTTTTTTATTCATGGAATTTTCTAATCGATTTTTAACACAATTCCTGATAGGCAAGGATTATATAAATTATGTTGAAAAGTGTTTTGCCGATGACAATACAACATTTTAATATTTTTACAACTTAATTTTAAATTAACCAGAGGGCCCGTGCGAGGATTTCGCACTGAAATCTAATATTTTTTAGGTACTTCTCTATTATGCTGCCGACCACTTTTCATAACAAAAAACTATCGCCAAATTGTAAGATTAAACGCCAAAAATGCAGTCCCATTTACTTGATGTCAGACGTGTTTGTTAAATCATCAAGTGGTTCTTAATTCGACATTTGCGTGTATTTTTCTTTATGTTCTACTGGTTTATTAGTTATTTCATTAATTAAAATAACAATTGTGTCCTTAAATTCTTATATTTTATTTATTTATTTTGATATTCCAATGGCAACGTTCTCCCGTTTATTTGGCGATAGTTTTTTGTTATGAAAAGTGGTCGACGTGATAAAAGGGACGTACCATTTTTTATCAATATGTAATAGTTATTAGATGCAGGTTTAAACTTCTAAAGAAAAAGCAAGGATAAAAATATCTGTAAACAACATTTAGTTTATAGTCAATCCAGAATATCATCTAATTTATTCCATCAAAGTTAGACTAAAAACTGATCCAAGATTGCTAAAGGCACGCGCGAGAAAAAAAAATTAACAATCGTATTTTAACTGCATTAGAGGATGACGTCATCCGCTTCGGGAAAAACATGGAACATAGAAATATAAATCTAAACATTTAAATTTAAATTTCGCTTTTTAATCATAAATATAAAATAAACCCGTGCGGTGTTTTTTATAATAATTGCTGAGCATCATATAATGTGGTATTTTATTTTTTTTTGGCAACAATGTTTTGAGGAAAACCTTTCATTTCATTTAGGAAAACAATGCCGATTTAATTTTTAATTATCAGCAATTTTTAATCGAAAACATGTTTTAACGAAATGTTAAGTGTGCTATGTCAGAAGCGTTTTCAAAATCCTTTCATATGCTATCTCATTCGTTGTTCTGCGTTTCGTATTTTCAGAAAAAAAGGAATGTTGACAGGAGAAATAAAATATATGATACATTCACTTGAAATTGATTGTTCTTTTTCAATTAGGCAGTCACAGGTGATAAATCGCCAAATATTTCTGTAACTCGTGCAATTGTATGGGAGTTGAAAAACAACGGATTTAATTATGTGACAGTAAAATGCTCGCCAAAATAGGCCAAAGCGCTATGAAATGGCAAAAGTCAATATTTTAAAGAGTTAAAAGTAAAAAATAAATTGTTAAAAAAAATGTAACATACAGAATACGCTTTCATCAGTTAATAATTAAATATCAATAAATTTACGATTACACGATGACAAATAAATTTAAAAGAGTAAAAAGATAATTTAAATAATGTTTCATTTTTCTTTCTGATTCTCTTTTGTTGATAAATAAACAGAGCAAAAAGTTTATATTTCAAATAAATTCATTATTTTGAGCTTCCTGGCAAACGTATCAAAAATAAGTGAGTTTTTCATAATAGAGGTCTTTGCCTAGGCCAAATTAATGCATTGTAATAGATATTATATGTAAAAAATATGAATTGCGGTTAAAAAAATTCCGCGGTATTTTCAAGATGACCATTGGTTGCTTATAAAAGAATGTTTTTAAAAAACTATTTTTGGTATCTCCGCATTATCCCGTCAACCATTTTCCATAAAATAAACTATCGCCAAAGTAATCGCCAGACCCAGACTCTAGCACCAAATAAACAAATGGGTGAATGTTGGCATTGGAATAATAATAATTAAAAAAAAAAAAATTGGAAAATCTGCATGATAATGTAAGGAAAGTACATTATCGGGACTTTCCCATAAGTCGCCTCAGTTGAAAGATTTAGGATGGCAAATTTATGACCAGAGACTCGCTGGCGACAATTTTAAGCCATAAAAGTCAAATAAGAAGAACTTTGATTTAAGTTGGTCTGGGAGATAATATCAAAGAACACACACGTCGTTCCGAGAAAGAAAAACAACACGCTACAGCAACAACTGATGCATAGCCATTGGTTGGGGTTGGTAAGGAGGAGGTGAAACTGACCCTCTGTTATGCAAATTTCAGTTAAAACGGGAGATCAACTACCCAATGAAAAAAAAGAAGGATGGGCTTAAAGCACTGTCATGCAAATTTTGGGCAGAACAAAGTACGGCCCACCGTGGTCATGAAAAAGCAGTTGTGAAAAAGAATGAAAACAGAACATCACATCGATATCAGAAGCGAAAGTGAGAGGTGAAATAAAATGACGCGATGAATTTTGTGCGGTCCGAAAGAGGAAAATAGAGTGAGTGGAAATTCTGATGGTAAGAAAGCAGCGAACCCGAACAACATATATGGAGAGTGGTGAAGTTGCGCTAAGTTTTGTGAAATGAACATTTTCAATAAGTGCAGCGCTATTTAGTTAGCGGAAAGTGTGCTCTGATACAAAGAGAAACCTTCGTCAATCAATGTGTATAGGTAAATATGACTCTGACCTAAGTAATTCCCCAGTTGATTTGATTTTATCAAAATATTATAAGAGAAGCTGGTAGTGTGACCTTAGTCACAAATGGAAGTCAGTATTTTAATTGTAAACAAATAATGTTGTCAAAGATCAATTTAAATATAAATACAAACAAATATAAGTATCCTTTGCAAGGATCAAAGTGTTAATGCCAATATTATAGGAGAAATTTTGTTAGGAAATTAAATCAGATGTGTTCTGATAAATCTTTTTTTTTTTCTTGAAATAACTGTAAATATTGTAAATAAATAATAGTGTTAATTATTTGGAGTCTTCTCATTTAAATTATCTAGTATGTGTTTGTTTATTTAGATTTCCATTTTAAAAGTCAGCTAGGGGCAAGAATGATCATTCTCAAAAAGGGTAATGGGCTACTACGAAATTACACAACGCGATGGGGGAACATATCCAAAATTTAATCTCTAAGGATTCCTTTTATTATTATTATCTTGGTAAATTAATTTATTCTATTAGCCAACCCCAGAGAAACCTTTATGTATTTAATTCTAAGCTGTAATTTTGATCAACTTGTCCCAGCAAAAGGGTTATGTTGGAATGGGCAGCAATTAGAAGGGAAATTAAAGAATAAAAAAATCTTAAATAAATAATATAACTGAGCCATGCATATTTCTCTTCAACATCTGCAATTCCTATATAATTCACTGGTGCCGTCCAGTTCTTAATTATTGTTAATTGAGTTTTCAATTTTAATGATTAAAAATTGCAACTGGGTTATTGTCAAACATTAAGTTAAATACCTTTAATGTATTCTAAAATACAGGCTCATGTTAAAAGTAATCAATTTCAAATTTTATATTCAAATTGTGGAAATTTACAATCTATATAGTATATTGCAAAATAATAATTATGAAACTGTTAATTAGAATAATTTCAACTCTTTTCTTTTAATGATAAGTTATTGGAAGATTAAATGGAGATTTTTTATTTTGATGGTTTGTTTGACTTCCTCTAAAAGGCTCCACTACCAGCAAGTCGGTGATTTCGTAAATATCAGTATTCAACTTAGTAAAATCAGTATATTCGTAATTGTATGTATATTTTATGTTACTCTTATATGAACTTTGCATTTGATCTTTAACAGTATACTGAAACATTGTGCTAAGAAAGTAAATCATAAAAAAAAAAAAAAAAATCAAATGATAGCGTAAAATGATATGAATAATAAAAAAAATAAAAAGATAAGGATTTATGTAGCAGATAAAATAGTGTATTAGTAGATTGTTAATGCATATATATTTTGATACTGTATACTTTATTGTATAATGCATTTATATTTTGATATCTTTGAAATTTTGCAAATGTTTACACTTGGCTTAATAATATTTTTAGGGGTAAGAATTTCCATGCATTTTTAAAGTCAGATTTAGAATTCAGTATCTAAATAAATTTTAATTATCAAAAAGCTGAATGCCAAAAAAGAATCGTAGAAATCATAGAAATAGCTTGAACTCGAGTTTTTCTGGCGTATTAACGCGAGGGCATATAAAAAAGTTAAATAAAGAAAAGCAAATTGATTCGAGTAACACGATGGCAGATCCATCAGTGGACACAATAATTTCTCTAATCCCGAATTTCGATGGGAAAAAGTTAAGTGATTGCGAGTATTTTCTCAGACAATTTGAGGACTTAACTAAACAAATATTAAAAGACGATGCGAAGCTTACAATTTTGAAAGCAAAATTGTCGGGTACTGCGAGAGAGAAACTCTCACAAAATAAATCGCTTATAGAAGAGAAAAACTACAACGAATTCAAAAAGAAATTGTTAGATTTATTTAAAATCAAGAAATCATTTACGCAGGTACAGACTGAATTTTTCAATCTGAAACAGAAACCGGGACAAGACTTAACAAGTTTTATTAGCGAATTCAAAAACGCAGCGTCTCTTTATATAGAGAAAAGCCATACAGAAGTTGATCCGAACGGAAACGGGAAATTTTTGGACTTAGTAAGATTGACACGATTTTTGGATGCGATTAGACCGGATTTAAGTATGGATTTAAGGAAAACCTTTCCCGATAATTTTGAGGATGCTTGCAAAACAGCAATTAAATTAGAAGAGGCGTACAATAATATAGGGGCAGAACAGGTAAATACTATAACAGCTAACAATGAATCGCAACTTTTTGAGAAGTTATTGAAATTAAATGTAGAAACGGCGGAGCAGATTAATAATTTATCAAAAGAAATAAATAACATAAAATTGGGAACAATCGAAAAAAGAGAGGAAGTCGAAAAATTTTGTAATATCTGCAAGAAGGAACAACATATATGGAGAGTGGTGAAGTTGCGCTAAGTTTTGTGAAATGAACATTTTCAATAAGTGCAGCGCTATTTAGTTAGCGGAAAGTGTGCTCTGATACAAAGAGAAACCTTCGTCAATCAATGTGTATAGGTAAATATGACTCTGACCTAAGTAATTCCCCAGTTGATTTGATTTTATCAAAATATTATAAGAGAAGCTGGTAGTGTGACCTTAGTCACAAATGGAAGTCAGTATTTTAATTGTAAACAAATAATGTTGTCAAAGATCAATTTAAATATAAATACAAACAAATATAAGTATCCTTTGCAAGGATCAAAGTGTTAATGCCAATATTATAGGAGAAATTTTGTTAGGAAATTAAATCAGATGTGTTCTGATAAATCTTTTTTTTTTTCTTGAAATAACTGTAAATATTGTAAATAAATAATAGTGTTAATTATTTGGAGTCTTCTCATTTAAATTATCTAGTATGTGTTTGTTTATTTCGATTTCCATTTTAAAAGTCAGCTAGGGGCAAGAATGATCATTCTCAAAAAGGGTAATGGGCTACTACGAAATTACACAACGCGATGGGGGAACATATCCAAAATTTAATCTCTAAGGATTCCTTTTATTATTATTATCTTGGTAAATTAATTTATTCTATTAGCCAACCCCAGAGAAACCTTTATGTATTTAATTCTAAGCTGTAATTTTGATCAACTTGTCCCAGCAAAAGGGTTATGTTGGAATGGGCAGCAATTAGAAGGGAAATTAAAGAATAAAAAAATCTTAAATAAATAATATAACTGAGCCATGCATATTTCTCTTCAACAATTTTATTAAAATAAATTTTAAAATGTATTAAGGAAAACAGAAAAAAAATAATATTGGATATTTATTTACAATATTTTTCATAATTATCTCTCTTGACAGGTGAATGTTTGTGACGTCAGTAGAAACTGATCTAATCTATGTAACTAAGCATCACTAAATTTTTTCAATTCTTTTACCGCTTTTAAAATTTTGTCGAGGCCGTTTAAAAACACAATTGTTAGTTAAAGAGGATACTACACTCACACAAAAATACTCGCTGGCTTACTTTAGTCCTGTGGGATATATTTGTTTTAATATCTCGTTTGCATTTCAATATTTATGAATGTTTTTTTTTCCTTTATTTGTTTTTTTGGTACATTTCGGTTCGAAAAGCACCCACTTTTTTTGGCACTGGATAGCTAAAGTCGATCTGGACAAAGAACTTTCTGTACTTTTTCGATTTTGTTTCAAGACTTGTTTTTTATACCACGTCGAGTTTTAAACACAGAAAACGAGTTTTCTTGAATTAGTGACCTAGCTAGATCGATTTCTTGTGCTCGAATTAGTGTAGTCATTAATTTTTGTGAAAATCGTTAGTGCCGTTTTCAATATATAGCAGCATTCTTAGTGCTGAGTTCCTTTTAATAGATCAAAATGACCTTTCCCGAATTCGAAACCTAGCTAGATTGATTTCTCGTGCTCGAATTAGTATAGGCAACACGTTTCGTGTAAATCGTTTGAGTATTTTTCCATTTATAACAAAAAACATTTTCAGGGCTGAGTTTGTTTTACCCTGTAAAAACGAATTTTCTTGTATTCGGAACCTAGCTAGATCTTTTTTTCGTGCTCGATTTAGTACAGGGGACAATTTTCGTGAAAATCTTCCACGTCGTTTACGATATCATTCATAATCAGGAAAATCTCTTGCTCGTTTAATATATATGAATAATCGGGAAAATCTCTTGCTCGTTTAATATATATGAATAATCGGGAAAATCTCTTGCTCGTTTAATATATAGGAATTTGGCGACAGTAATTTGGTCGACAGGATAACTAACAAGAACCAATTGTATATATAGTGTTACGAATATTGTAAATAGCTAGTGTTTGTGCTTAAAAATAATTTAAATAGTTCAATTAAGCTCTATTCATAAGCTAATATTAATTTTTGTTGCATTGCAATATCTTAATTTGGTGATTTTTTGTAAGCGAGTAAACGCTATTGGATTTCAATAGGAGTCTATGGAAATTTGGCGAAATATTGGAAATAGCATCAAGTTGGCGCCACTTTTGGCAGCTAATTTTGGCGATATATCGCCAAGTTGGCGCTAAAATTGGCGACAGGCTCGGGTCTCTTCCTCTTGGTAACCCCTCTAATAGCGTCCATCCTATCTAAATTCTCTACTTTCATGTTAATTCCCCATAAGAAAAGTCAGAAAGCTCTGACCAATCAGATATGTTTCGAGGTATTAGAAGGATTCATGTGTAAACACAATTTTTATTACGTAATTTTCTTTATTTCCTGCTTTCAACACATGATCATTTAATTATTATTTTAAACTTTCATTATTGTTTTTAATAGTCTCGCGCAAATACATTTTTTATTTGAGATAAAATATAATCATTTGCGCTTTTTTGGCAACAATATAAAAAATGACTTTTTCAATAAAAGATTTTTTACTCGATTTTTAAGGATTTTTTGAGTTTTTATTGTCCGACCGTGATAATTTTTTGAATTTCTGAAAGCTTGTTATATTTTGCGTCTGGTGGTATGATTTTCGAATCCGTAGGATGGTTAGAAAAAAAGTAATCGCTCCTCAAAAAAGTCCCTAATAAAAAAGCGATGAGACTAACCCGGAATATCTACGCAGATTTTCATTGGTCCATTTTTAAGCCAAAACTTTTTTTTATATATAGAAGGATGTATGAATGAATTTCTAGATTAAACATATAGTGCTGTAAATTAAAGGTTTGATTTTTCACTTTTAGAATTTGTACACATAAAAAAGTACATATAAAAACATTAAATGCCTAAATGGTTTTAAGTAAATTATAGTTATATTAAATGCTCACTCTACAGTTTCTTCAATTTTCTTCAAATTTTTAATTACAATGAAATTAAATTCAGATATTTTAAAATTAATTAGAAATAAAAAAAGTATTTTATTTTTTTTTATACTCAGTTTGTATATTTGGAATTTGAAGTTAATATTCTCGTTTCATTTATTATAGGTTAAAAAAAATTTGATATCTTGGTGAAAGTAGTCATTTCGACTACACTACTTCAACATTCTATTCCCAATTCAGCAAAATATTCACCACAAGAAAATACATCCTTAATATCATTCAAGTACTCTTTGAACTCTTGAAAGACTAAACAATTATCATTTTCAGACATCATGTGATTCCCTCGGATTACATTCAAGGAAAAAATTCCCCAAGCAAAATCAGATTTGGAAAACAAGAATCAGATATGGTAATCACCTGCTCCTATAGGCCACCAAACCTGCAATAAATGAGAGATGCAGACATTTTAAACTTCTTGTAACAAAGCATCAAATATAAGTTGCTGGTTCTCTTTTTGAAAGTTTAAGAGTTCATATAATGAATAGAAGAAGGAAATATAAGATAGAAGGAAGATGAGGGATGTTTTCACCCATCTTCCCCTTTCGCAGTTTGCCACAGATTTTTTTTATTTACACCTTTTTCCAAAACTATTTCAAAGCAGGGGAATAGTATGGCATACTTATCGCTGTCTTGGCACCTTTTTCCCTCGATATTTTCTTATTTAAACGTTTGATAAGATTGTTTTGATTTTTGCTATGTCTGTTATGTGAAGGATATGTTATCTAAGGAGTTTAAAGATAATGCAATCTATTTAAAGCTTTGTTTTTAAAGTTATGTATATTTTCTTTTTGTTATAGGGTGCAGGAAGGGGTAAGTTTTTCCTAAATACCAATAAAATAATACTTAAAAAACAATAATTGGTTGCTTTTATAACTAATATTTATTTCGATATTTTCAATTTTCCGATATTTGATATCTTTATTTTTATGACAATAAAGAACTCCGGTCTAATTTCTTTAAATAACTTACAAAAAAAGAACTTTGTTCAAGAATCAGTTTAAATTTAATATATTTTTTAACTTTATTACGCTTTCTTATGTAATACAGCTACTTACAGTGCCTGATTTATGGCAGGGCATTCAGGGCATGGTCCCAGGGCCCCCGATTTTCCAGGGCTCGCAAATGCTACTGAAGATTTTTAAATTATTAGCCAAAATCTGATGAAGTTTTAACTATTAAGAGGCTACTTCACTCAGATGAAAACACCTGCTTGCTAATGTTAATCCTATGGAGGAAATTTTTGAAGATATCTCGTTCGCATTTCAATATTTTTAAATGATTTTTTTGCATTGGATAGCTGAGGTCAATCTCTATGCACGCTCCTTTTTACTTTTTCGATTTTGATTACAAGTTTTTTTTATTAAGATACTTTCACTTTCGGAACCGATTTTGAAAGTGAAAGTATCCTCAATAAAAAAAACTGCAACAAAAATAATAAAAAGTAGAAAGGAGCGTGCATAGAGATTGACTTCAGCTATCCAATGCAAAAAAAATCATTTAAAAATATTTAAATGCGAACGAGATATATTCAAAAATTTCCTCCATAGGATTAACATTCGCAAGCGGGTGTTTTCGTCTTAGTGAAGTAGCCTCTTAAAAAACAAAATTAATATGGAACGTGTTTTTAAATTTTATTTTCATGTAAAAATAACTTTTAAGGTCTACATCACTCACTCGAAAACGCCTGCTCGCTAATGTTAATCCTATGGGAGAAATTTCTTTAAATATCGCATTTGCATTTCAATATTTAAAAATAAATTTTACCATTGAATATTTAAAATCGACGAAAGATTGAAAAATCATCAGCGAGATAGAACACTTAAGATCATGAGAATGTTATATAAACTTTTACTGCTAAAAAATTGAGCAGAAACATCATTAAATATCACAAAATTATTAAAGCATCTGTGCCCATTGCCCCCAAATTTATAAATCAGTCGCTGGCTACTTATAACATAAACACATACATTTACCCCCCCCCCCCCCACTTCACCTTCGTAATATCAACTAAGAATTGATTGTATTCACCTGATTTTAAAATTTAAAACCAAACTTTTATTTAAAATCAACTAAAATCCCTTTTCTTTTGATGAAAAAAAAAAGAGTAAAATTTATTCTTCATAAAGGACTAAATAATTAAACAGTACGATAATTTTTATTATTATTATTTTTTTTAGTTAAAAGGATTTAAAGTAATCGTTTCATTTTTTGAAATTAGGAATTACTAATAAAATGTATCATATTTATTATTTCTGTTGTCAACATCTCTTTTTCTAATCAAATAAAAAAACGCAAAACGATAAAGGAGATACCATAGGAAAAAAATTTGAACATTTTTCTGACATATTATACTCACATTTCATTAAAACATGTTTGATGAAAATTACATTTAATTAAAAATTAAATCAGCATTGTTTTCATAAATGAAATGAAAGGTTTTTCTCAAATCAGCGTTGCCACAAAAAAAAATGCATCAATGATTATTAAAATAAAAAATATATGTTCTAATAAAGATAAAGTGGGACAAAGTTGTTGCACACGTTTATATTATATTTATGATTAAAACGAAAAATTTAAATTCAAATGTTCAGGTTATTTTTTTTTTCTCCCATGTTTTTTCCAAAACAGATGATTTCACCTTCTAATGCAGTTAAAGTACAATTAATTACTTTTTTTTCCCGTTTGCTATCCTTGGCCAGATTTTACTGTAACTTTGGTTGAATAAATTAGATGATATTCTGGCTTGGCTTATGTTGTTTAGGAGATACTTTTAATCCCTTTTTTTTTTTTTTTGAAGTTTAAACCTGCATCTAAAAAATATTAGACTGCAGTGTGAAATATTTGCATGGGTCGCATTCTTTGAATGCACAAGACATAATTAAAATAAACAAAAAATGATATTAACAGAATGAAATTAAAAGAATTAGAAGGCGAAGAGCAAATTTCACGGGCACAAGTCAAGACACGATATGAGAATGACAAAAGTGGAAACCCATCATGTGAGGCGACAGTTAGTAGGAATAAAGCTATATAGGATTATAGGAGCTCTAAGTAGGAATGTCTATGCCAAGTTTTCGTCAATATCGGTGGGGTTGCGAGCATTCTGTTTGAACACCTTCCCATAACCCCCGTTGCAATTGATGGGCGAAAACACCCCTCATCTTCTTTCTATCTTGTATTTACTTCTTCTGTGATATAATGAAACACAAGAAAATAAGTAAATGTTTTTGGTTACTGTGCAGGGTTAGAATTCCAGACACCCATGGATGTTTGTAATGGGTTTGATTTTACTTTAAATGGCCCTCTCTGTTTAGATTCCGTGTGCAAAAGATGACTGTAGTGCTTAGAATTAACCAAAATTTTAGATTAATTGTAAAAAATTACAAAGTGTTTCGTCTGATAGATACTGTTTTACATATCTTGATTAAAAGTGTCAAATTAAACTACTAATGGCTGTGTAACATTCTTTAAGAGTAACTGGTACCCAGCATCATTTCTAAAGCAAACATATCGATCATATTTTAGAAATAAACAATTGATACATATACACTACAGCAAGTATTTAGTAAAATTTAAACCCCGAATTATCTAATAACATCTGTCCTATTATTATATATTGAGCAAATGTTTAATAATATTTAATTTAATAATCCAATAGCCGTATATTTCCATTACCCAGCGCCATTTTTATCATCATGCTAAACACCATTTATTTCAAAATGATTTCGTGTGGTGCTGCCATCTATAAGTCAAATATCAAAATAAAGCTTCATGAGTATTATTTTATGTGTTTTATACTGCTTTCTTATGCTCAAATAGCTGATTTTTAAAAAAAATTTTGTGCAAAAAATGCCCAGTTTGTAGCAAATCTAAATATCGTTATTAAACAGTATTTATATTTCACAAAAACACTTAAGGAAATTTTTTATTTGCCATAATCTGAATCTAGTTAATTTGGCGACTTTGGCTAGATCTGTTTTCGGAATGAAATTGTGGCAACCCCTTTTAAAGGCGGGGTTTATATTTGCTGTATCTTTTAGTTCCGTTGTCTTTTTATGCTCATGTACTGATAGAAAAAAAAAACCTCACTCTTTTATTTTACTACGCTTAATTTATGTAAAGATGGGATTTTGCAATCGATTTTACACTCATTTTTTAATATACTAGAATTATAAAAAAAATATGTTCACTGGTGTGTTTCTGATGGTAATACAATATTAAGTTAAAAAGTAGAAAAAAAAATAATAATCAGAGTAATGTATTTTTCTAAAAAAAGTACATTTTAATCAATTAGTAGTTTTATTTTAATTAAATTATAATTATGCATTTAGATACCAATTTAGAAATCCTAAAAATAAAGTAATATTCCAATTTTAACTATTGTTTATTATTATTTTTTATGTTTATCATGAAGTGGAGTGATGGAATTAGATGAACATATAATGATTTTCACCATAAACATTAATTGCTTATAAAATATTATTATTATTATCATTAGATATCTTTACATTTATAATTTATTCATTTTGGTGAAAAAAAAGGGGGGGGTTGAAACTTATTTTTGGATTTTGAATATAATCTCGTAATATTTTATATGTATATACATTTAAAAATGGTCTTGCCATGGATGTGCTAAAACATATTTTATATCTATCATATCTTTCATATCTATTGTACATCCATGGGTCTTGCACGTGCACTACTGACAGAAAAAAAAAAAAAAAAAAATCATAATTTAGTTTATTTTATGTTTATGTTCCTGATGAATAAAATAAAATAAAACGTGGCCTTGGCAGCGAAGCTCACCAATTCATATGTGAAAAACAGCTTTTAGTTTCATATTTCTTTTTCTTTCTTTCTTTCTTTTTTTTTTTTACATTCATGTATTAAAAGAAAAATTCCTGAACGGTGGCATTGATGACAAAAAAAATAATAAATTGTTTCAATTTTCCATAAAATAAAATAAGAAAAATTATTAAAAAGCCTTCGTTCTTAGATTTAATTTTAAATATAATCTTAATTGTTACATATCTGTACTGTGTTATACATATTAATATATTTTTTAAATTGTTTTGCATGTAAGATTCTTACAAAAAAATATATTTGTTTAGTTTATTTCATGTTTATATGCTCCGTTAATAAATAAATAAATAAAATAAAACGTAAGAAAACACAGCCTTGACTGCAGGCTCCAAGCTGCAAAACACATTTTCTAAAATCTTGTCCCTCCCCAGATTTTGTTCTATGAACACTAATGGAATGGAAACATGTTCAAAAGTGATGAAGCGTGCTCATCTCGAAACAGACTCGGGCTCGATATTTATACCAGTCTTCGTACTCAGGCCAAAACTTAAATTTATATTTATTCACAAACTGGTGAAGAGAGATAAAATTGCTATTTGAGAAACAAGAATGTAGTCTCATTTTCTTTATTCCTTTTCGACAAGTGTAATTCTTCGGCATTAGTTTTTTAATATTGTAATTTTTACTTTATTAAATCGTCGAAAATTTTAAAATTAGATAAGACACAAATTTTTTTAATAAAATATAACTGTTCAAATTCAAAAATTTCGTGCACCTTAAACAATACGTCATAAAATTAGTTTGAAAGGGAATTGAATTGTTATTGACGGACGGGATATAAAAAAAATGATCTATCTTATTCTGAAGCCTTTGCACATTCAGAGTTATTAACCAGATGCTGTTTGATAAAAAAAAGATTGTTGTTTAATTTTCATTAAAATGTTTTATAATTCTTTAAAAGTGAGTTTGAAAGGGAATTGAATTGCTATTGATGTCATACAGATAGAAATATTCTATCTTATTCTTAAGCCTTAGCACAATCAGTGTTATTAACATAAAGAAACCGTGGGATATCCCTTGTCTATCCTCCCTTTCTGTTTGAAGTCATTTTCCAGAATTACCGGAAAACAGAATTCGCACTGGCGTCTTTTTGCCATTGGTTTTACAATAAGGATTTTTGCCAGTGGTTGGTATTTCCAACAGATTTTCATGGACATGAAAAAAATTCGGAAAAACTTTAAAGATTGCATAAAAAATTAAATGAAAAAAAAATTTAATTGTGACATTTTTACCTTTTAAAATTTTCTATAAGAATTGATATGCATTTGATACATAATGAGTGTTTGGGGTTTGACTGGTCTCTGTGTATGTGACCATTCATTAATCACTGCTTGAAAAAGTTGATTGTCTATTTTATATTAAACTTATGAAATCAGAAAGCAATACATTGTGAATACTATGCATGCAATTTCAGCACTAACAATTAGATTCTAATAGAGTAAAATCTGTTTGAAATGTTTTCTCTCCAAATGAGGCATTAAAAATTGGGGTGTGCATGCTTACATAACGATGCGGCACATGGGGGGTGGGGGGGTCAAGTCCTTAAAAATTCTTGAACTCCTTGGATTTTTTTCTGTACTCCTTGGATTTTTTCTTCTCAACTATGTATGAATCCTGACTGTGCTTCGACACTTTTATCGGGTTTGCTGACGATGCGTGACTCACACCATTTTGCTGCTCTTCAAGTGGGAAAAAAAGATGCGAAAACGTAACACATCTGCCACAAGGAATTTCTGTTACAAGGCATCAAAACAAAAATAATCAATTATAAACTATAATTTTTTTCTCTGATGCTGCAAATTCTGATTACATTGTACTGTACTTGAAAAAGTGTTTATTTATTGATGCGTGTTACGCACTAATCTTTGAGACATTTAAGAATTATTCTCCATATCCTGCTGTATTTTATAACACTTTAGATTTTATTATGTAAGCCAGCTCGAGTATTTCTAATTTAGAGTCCCTCTAATTTAGAAATTCATGTTTTATAATTGTTGTTAGGAAAAACCTGTTTTGTTGGTTATTATAGGGTATTTTAAACGTGCTTATCTAAACAAATCCAAATCCATTTTGATTGAAGTTCTATTCTACAATCCCCCCCCCCCACACACACACACCAAAATAAAGGAAAGAAAATCTATTTTTTCAAATAAAATGTTACATTTTCAGTTTCTGTGGTGACCCGCTTCTTCACCCTTCAATGTACACCACACATTGCAACATGGTATTTTCAGAAATCAATTTAGTTTCTGGATCTTTCACCAAATCAGGTCAAACCAATAGCGACAGAAGGGAAACTTTCGTACATTTTTTTCTATCTTTACTTTGCTGTTGACATCAGAGATCTAACTGATTGATGAATTTCTCAGTGGTTGAGAAAGAGAAGGCAAGGATAGCTTTGTGGCCTTTTTACACACACTCAGTGGGATTTTCGTGGTTTCTCTGTCTCAATTCTCTCTTCTCTATTGTGAACAGCCGAGCCTAGAGCTACTAAATATATATAGCAGCCTTAGCCGAGCCAATGTCGTCTTGTACAGAAATAACTGTCCTGTTGTATAAGCGTTTTCATGTTTCATCTTCTTTCCCCTCTGGCGGTAATCTCTTTACAAAAGGGATGTTTAGCAGTTTGGTACAGGTTTTTGGTACGGGCTGGGAACGGCCAATAAAGCTTTCATAAGTCTCCGGGCTAATTGTTTAGCTTTTATAACGGACTGGACCGAGTCGAGTTCTGTCTTAGAAATTTTGGTCCGGCAGACCTTTTCCTCCGCCAACCAGAAACATTTACTGTTTATTCTGGAAAAAAAAAAGAGCAACACAGTACACTCAAAAACACACCTTATTTTAATTTTTGACATAAAATTAAAATGAAAGTAAAATATTTGGCTTATGAAATGTCAAATATTTTACTTTAAAAAAACATGTTTCAAGTAACATCACACACATTAAAAATATATATTCAAACCAAGATAATTTGTTCCCATGTGAATAAATAAAGTTTAGAGTACTACTGGCTAATTTTTGACACATTTTAAAATTAATATTTGTTCTCAAATGTACCAGACTGGCAGGTGCTCTTATTCAGAAACTATGTAATTGAACTGTTTTTTCGTTTTTCAGTAAAGGCCGAAGAGTTTTCAAAGAATGTAGTAAAAGTTGGTGTTTTGAACCGAATTTCCAAACGCAACAGCGCAGAAAATGAAAAAAACTGTCGTCCTGAGACAATAATTGCTAATAACTTAAGATGTAAATCATTTATTGGGAAATGGAAAGAAATATTTAATATATAACTGTAAGTATCATGCTTTCACATTTAAAAATGAATCAGAAAGTTTCGCGTTATTAAGAGGGGGGGGGGATTTTTATCAGAATCACTCTTATTCAGAAACTATGTAATTGAACTGTTTCGTTTTTCAGTAAAGGCCGAAGAGTTTTCAAAGAATGTAGTAAAAGTTGGTGTTTTGAACCGAATTTTCAAACGCAACAGCGCAGAAAATGAAAAAAAAACTGTCGTCCTGAGACAATAATTGCTAATAACTTAAGATGTAAATCATTTATCGGGAAATGGAAAGAACTATTTAATTGCAAATCACTTCAACAATCATGCCTGTAAGTATCATGCTTTCACATTTAAAAATGAATAAGAAAGTTTCGCGTTATTAAAAGGGGGAGGGGATTTTTATCAGAATCACTCTTATTCAGAAACTATGTAATTGAACTGTTTTTTTCGTTTTTCAGTAAAAGCCGAAGAGTTTTTCAAAGAATGTATTCAAAGAACCGAATTTTTTTCGAACGCAACAGTGTAGAAAAACAAAAAAGAAAATTGTCGTCCTGAGATGATAATAGCTAATAACTTAAGATGTAAATCATTTATCGGGAGAAAAGAACTATTCAACTGCAAATTACTTCAAAAATCATGCCTGTGAATATCATGCTTTCATTTTTAAAAATGAATCAGAAATTTTTGCGTTATTAAAAGTGGGGGAGGGAGAATTTTGTTGAGAATCTCCTTTAAAATACTGCATTAGCGTTGGAAAGTGTTTCATAATCTATCCCTATGCATGACTTTTCATCATTCTTTTATATTCATTTTAATTTTGACATAATAAAGGTTTACGAAATGTCAAATATTTTACTTTAGAAAAACACGTTTCAAATAAAATCGCGCACATTAAAAAAAATATCATTAAAAACGATATAATTTGTTCCCATGTGAATAAACAAAGTTTGGGGATGAGACATATTTATAATTAAAAAACAAAATTAAAGAGCTATAACTATTAAAAAATAAAAATAAATAATAATAATAAAAAAAAAGATTCAACTCCTTTCTTCCTGCCTGCCTGTAATTGCAAATTTAAAATAATAAGGTTATATTTCTTTTTTTTTTTTTTTTTTTTTTGTAACAATCCTTTGACAGTTGCCTAAAAGAAATAGCTCTCTGTCACTAATAAAAATATTAATAAAAACAATTTAACATTTATAAGTTTACTTTACATCCTCTCATTTGTGTATTTGACTCATTAACCTCTATAGAGGTTCATGCATGTACTGTTGTGTACATCGTCACGCTCAATCCATTTTATCCGACTCAAATGCAACACGTTGTTTTGACCAAAACCACTGCTCTGATCTAGCACAACAACAGATATTTACTACATCTACCTGCTGTCGATGATATGATTGAAGTGTTCTTGCTCGTAAACCCCACCCTCAAAGAGTTTCAGGATTGTAATATTTTGGCACGATAGCACTTTTTTTTTCGATCTTTTTTTACGTTTAAAAATTCTATTTCTCCAAATCTTCTGAGGACCTGTTGCAATCAGAGCCATCTATCGGACATTTTCGCTGCCAAAATTGACTACTCGTTACTCTTGAGGTTAAATAACTTAACGAAATGTTGTTTCAAGGATGATGAATAGGTCTAACTGAATTACATTACAAATGCCTTCCAGTTATTAATATTTCTTTGCTCCGACGGGAATCAAAAGAGAAATAAAGTAAATCAGATAAAGAAATATTATTTTAATACTTACAATCATAAAAATTTCATGTGAAAGTTGAAATATAACACTCAGATAGAAAATTATGTAACAATTTTACGATTAAATTTCCGATAGAAGCGATAATATCGGAAAACGTTTCGATTACAGATCCTAGTTCGATTAATAATGTGCTATGATGTCTTCTATCTTAGCAAAATATCATATACCTTTCATCCTAACAAAATTTCAGAAATTTGTTTTTTGTGTGATGCACATTAAGATTTACCATGAACGCAGAAAGACTTGCATTCATAAATGAAATATAACATACCACACCATACTACATAAAAGTCAATGCCAAAATGAACTTTTATTTCGATTATGCATTCGATTTAGTATATAATCATTATTCGTTATAAACATGAATTATATACATAGAGCTTTACTGAATTGTTTCAGCAACTTTATGCAATTTTCTGCCTTGGAAGTCATAGTAAGATTTTAGATTACTTCTGTAGGGGTCTCACAGTAAAAAAAGAACTCAATTGGGACAGTAGATGCAGAAACAACGTTAATCGAAGAAGGATTTTTAATCGAACTATTAACTGGATATATTTCGCCATTTTGTTGAGTGTAAAGAAGTAGGGTGGGGTGAGTTCTGTCCATCACTCTAAATATTATGTTAGTTGTACTTAGTTATTGGTTCATATGAAAACGAATAGATGATATTTTGATTATTTATCAAGTATTATTATTGTGAATATGAATTATTTCGGCTCATTTATAAAAATGTGTTGATCTTTATATTGTTAGCATCTTAGATTAGCATTTAATTTAGTAATTCAAATCCGTAGATTTCTATATTTAACTCACCTGTGTTTTGGACTAAATTAAAGATGAATTTCTATTCCTAAAAAACGATGATGCTTTTTCTGTTCCATATCCCTCTTGAATACTTTTTATTTGCTAAAGTTGGGGGAAAAAATAATTCAGTAAGCTATTATTTCATTTTATTTAAATCATTTATATGTGTCTTCTCAATTTTATAAAATGGCTGGTACTTTTCTGTTACACCATCACCATTGTCACCAAGCGTAATAGTTGGGACCTAAAAAATATTTAATTTTTTCATTTGATCTTGAACACAAAAATTTGGCGCAAACTTATCTCACATATCTGTTCCAGTCTACTGTCGTGTTGTGGTTCATTTAGAGTTGAAGCTCATAAAACTGAATTGAAGTCATCCCTTGACACGGCAAACATTAAGTCTCACAGCAATAAAAAAGACTATGTGATTCTTCAAAACAATGTTTTCTTTTGCATTCCTATTCTTTTTCATAAGAAAATTCGGTACTTCTCCATTATCCAATCGAGTACTTTCCATTTAAAAAAATCCATCGTCAAATTTTAATGCCCAATAAACAAATGGAAGAATGTTGCCATTTTAATCACAAAAAGATACAAGAAACTCAGACAGGTCCCACTCGTTAAAATGTCAACTATCAGTAACTTTAAACAATAAAATGTGCAATATATTAATGATAACAGAAAAAAAAAAAATCTTGGATATTTATTTATTTACATTAAATTATTCCTCTCAGTTGCTAGATAAATGTTTTGATGCCAGTTGAAACTGATCTATTATATACTACGTAACTGCATCGCAACATTCTTTCAATTATTTTTTCTTTTTATACCATGTCACCCTTTAATGATGTAATTTTTATTTTAATTAATGAAATAACTAATATATCAGTAAAACATCATTAAAAATATAAATGAACATTCAAATAAAAAATCCCTTGATGACATAACAAACATATGTAATGCATTGCATCTGATGTCAAGTGAATGTGATGCTCCAATCATACATTTTTGGTGTTAAATCCTATAGTTTGGTGATTGTTTTTTTTTTTTGAAAATGGTCGACGGATAATTTAGGTTAATATTATATACCTCAAAATCTTCATTGCAGATAAAATTCCAAGCTCACCTATTATTTCATTTAACATTTTTTTCATAGCAAAACCTTTTTCGTGTTTAGTTTCAAATCTATCATGAAAGAATTTTAAGTTTTCTTATTGTAAGCCAAATTATAATATCCATCTCAGCAATGTTAAAATTGTGCAATTAAACTTAATAAAAAATAGGTACTTCTCTGTTATCCCGTCAACCACTTTTCATAACAAAAAACTATCGCCAAATAAACAGGAGAACGTTGCCATTGGAATATCAAAATAAATAAATAAATAAAATATAAAAATTTAAGGACACAATTGTTATTTTAATTAATGAAATAACTAATAAATCAGTAAAACATAATGAAAAATACACGCCAATGTCGAATTAAAAACCACTTGATGACATAACAAATGCATAGAATGCTTCTGACATCCAGTCAGTGGGACTGCATTTTTGGCGTTTAATCTTACAGTTTGGCGATAGATTTTTGTTATGAAAAGTGGTCGACAGGATACCAAATTACCAAAGTACCAAACGGGAGTACCAAAAAATATTTTTGATATTAAAAATAGGAAATTCACATGTTTTGCATAGTTACAATCAAGTTAAAAAAAATTATTCATGTTCAATAAGTAGTGAGCCAGAATGTTTTGCACCGTTTGCAATAAAATCCTTTGCATGATCAGCATGGAAATAAATGGCACATTAGCATAATACATTTTGGCATGGTGTTTTTATGACAGAAAAGTACCAAATGATTGTGTATAAACTTTTGTCTATTGTACAATTGTTTATATAATTGTTCATACACATATTTACAGTTTGTGTATGAACAATTTGTAAATGCCAATGTTATTTTTGTAGCTCCACCTGATTTTTAAAATTTTGTCTGAAAAATGGTAAATTCTTTCTTCTTGCTGAAATATAATGATTCATAAACAACTGTCATTAGAATACATCCTGTATACATAAATTATTATTTTTCAATGTTTGATGTTAATATTTTTTTCCGCATCTGTATATAGTGAGTTGACTGCCTCTATACAGTGACTGGACACCATGATTATTTTTCTTTACCATCTAACAGAATATATGTGTCAATACCAGTCCAGCCAACTGAACAACAAGTTTCACTTCATTTACAGTTGATTCAAGAACAATTGACTGCACAAAAATCCAAAAGGTAAAATTTTACATGATTTTTTTTTGTATTTTACAGTTTTTTTTTAAGTTTTTCCTTAAAATCAAACTTTCTGACACATTTCTGAAATTTTTTTGTTCACAAATGCATAAAATTAGTCCATCTAATATCTCGAGGTTAGAAAAAAGCATAACTTTTTATTTTTATTTTATCCACACAAGTTTTATTTTTTTTTAAATCAGTACTTTTATGTTAGCTGTGCACCAGTGATATATATATATATATACTGTAGACTCCCTCAAATCTGCATAGTTTGGGATAAAGGGTTGTGCGGAATTTATAATTTTGCAGTCACTGTTTTGTTTACATTTTTTAAACATTAATTTGACTGTAATAAATCATTAGAAATTATAATGAATCATTACAATAAGTAAAATATTAAAATAATGAAGTAGAATATTAAAATAATTATGTAAAATAATACAAATTAAGAAAATCAAAAATATTAAAAATAAAGGTCAAGTAAATAATAAACAATGATGCAGTACAAAATATGCATAATGATGAAGAAATATCAATCATTGTTTTATTCAACCATATTAGTCAGAATTATGTACAAAATCATGAAAGAAATAATAATACTTAAAGATTAAAATGAAATTAAATACCAATGCACAGTGCTACTGTTATGCCATTTTTTACCTTAGATACAAAAATAATTTGCATCACAATCTTTAAATAACAAAATTTTGTTTCATATTTATGCAGATTTAGTAAACAAAATGTCTGGATAATGTCTAAAAAAAATTGCGAATTTCGTCACACAATCGTGGATAAATATCGCAATTTTCCTGAATGATTGCGAAATAAAATCACCAATTTTGTCAAATGATCATGCAGAAAAATCGAAAATTTCATCATGGAATTGCAGAAAAAAAATCGTGAATTTCATGAAACAATTGCTGAATATAATCGCAAATTTTGATAGTCGTTCAAGGGAAAAAATCGTGATTTTCGTGAAACACTCATCGAAAAAAATATTACAAATTTCGTCGAATGCTCGGGGAAAAAACTCAAAAATTTCTTCAATTGGTAACAAAATGTGCATTTTCTTTCTCCATAAGGATTAAAAGAAATTACTAATGATGTTTTGCCAACTAAAGTTGCAACAAGGTTTTGATCTTCCTCCACCCACAATATGAATGTCAGAATTTATATTAATAAAATCTAAAACTTAAAAGAGAATGAAATCCCTTCATGATTGTTTCTTATTAACTTATTACTTTGATTTTTATACAAATTTTTTTTATGATCCTAATGAATAGTAAAATTTATCACTGAGCTCATTGAATCTGTTGCAGGGTTAACTAAAGAAGCATTTAAACAAAAATATTGTTGATCATTTTGTCATGTTTACATGCACAGCCATCTTAATTGTCTTGTTTGTGCTTTATTGTAAATAATTTTTCATTTTTCTGTTTCACGCACTTTTCCTCTTTTTTTAATCTTTTTGTCAATCTCATGCTGTTTGTTCACCATGCTCTGCTTATTTCACAGAGGATATAATTGACCAGACGTCTGCCTCATGTCTCAAGGTGAGAAATAATCTATGCCTTGTACCACCTTCCAATGCATCTTCCAAACATGAAATAATGAGAATAATTAATTTTACTGAATAATTATCCTTTTTGCTAGCAAATAGTATGCTTGCATTTCTTTACTGGCAAATAGTAAAATTCATCACTGAGCTCTGATTCACCACTGAAGCCTTTATACAGATTTACCAATCTCCTGTTATTCCTGATAATATACATATTCTTCATAATACAGGATGTCCCAAAAGTCTCTGTACAACTTCGAAAATTTATTACAAAAAAAAATAATAGGCCTTCAGCAAAGCTAATTACAACAGTACATAGAGTAACTTAAAAAGTTTTTTTCTTCTACCTTAGTATACTTGTACATGAGATCCTTTCGTTACACGAAGAATATCAAGTTGATATTCCAATTCCATACACATGTGTTTCAGTATCATACATCAACAGTAACATCATCTAACATCAACAGTAGTTACAACTGTTTGATGAAATCTGAACAAAAGTTAATAGTCTCATGGAATTGAAACAAAAGATCCAAACAGCAGTAGCTACTGTTGATGTTAGCATGCTAAAACGTTTGTGGATTGAATTGGAATATCGTCTTGATATTCTTCGTGCTACGAAAAGATCTCATGTTGAAGTTTACTAAGGCAGTAGAAAAAAAACTTTTTAAGTTACTCTATGCACTGTTGTAATTATTTTTACTGTAGGCCTATTATTTTTTTTTAAATAAATTTTTGAAGTTGTACAGAGACTTTTGGGACACCCTGTATATATGTGTGTGTGTGCTCAATCCAGGATTTGAACCTCAAAACCTTTTGACTTAAATTGCTAATGCTATACCGTCTGAGCTACTTGGGCGACAACCCACAGGCATATTTCACTCAAATGACCTTATTGGCAATCTGATGGGTTATCTGAGTGAAATATACTTGCTGGTTGTCAGCTCAAGACGCTCAATTGTTATAGCATTATCAAATTAAGTCAAGAGGTTCTCGGTTCAAATCCTGGCTAGAATGTTTTTTTGCTCAGTTGGAAAAATTCAATTCATATGATATCTTTAACAATCCGAGTGATTGAGAGCAAAAAAATAATACTGAATAGGATGTTTAGATTCTACAGAAGCATTTTTGCTGAATGGGTATGACAATAATTTTTATGATTCTTAACATTGTTATGAGAACTACAAATTATTGTCGCATGATAAACCAAAAGGATCATTCAGAGTTTTACTCTCTAATTGCACTTTTGGCAGATCAGTCAGTTAAAAAGAGAAAAAACAAACAAATAAATTATGAAAAATCTTGTGTCGAGCTTCGATTATAATATACTTTTCAATCCATTCAGAAAATTTAGTCTCCTAGAGAATAAGAATTTTTGTACAATGTCGGAATGTAGGTGCTTCTTAAGTGCAAAAAAATATTGTTTACATCTGAGAAGTAGTGTGTTATATAGAGAATTGCAATAATATAGAATTTTGTTATATAATATGAATGTTAATTTTAATAATAATTTCCTATTTTGTTAATAGAAGAATAGAAATAGAATGGGTGACATGTTGATTAGAAGTCTATCCCTCCTGAAGTTGCATTTGATGGTATTCTATTTTTGAAGGAAACTACCGTAATTTCTGGAAGAAATGCCGCACGACGAAAAATTGCACCAAAAAAATAAAGAAATGGTCGTAAACGCCGCAGGTGAAATTTCAGCATATAGGCTGTAATCGTTAATGACTTGCAAACAGAAACACATTAATAAACTTAATTTAGAAATCATTCCATTCTAAATATACAGCACACGACACAACACTACAGCCATCCTAAGACGACTGTTTACGAAATGATTATTTAATCCAAACAAAACCGAATTAAACAACCAGTGTAATGCGTATGTATACATTGCCCAACATACACTTGTCAATGAAAACACATTTCTAGAAAGATCAAGGAAGTGAAGCGTGTCTAAAAACATGAATAATCACGAGATCGGCGAATCAGACGAAGACTTGTCTGGCGCCATCTCTCGGAACGAATGAGTACTTCGCCAATCGATTATCGTCTCAATCGAACATTGCCGTATTCCGTGAATGAAAATAACTAAAGCTTGAATGTTTATGAAAAAAGTTTGAATGTTTATGAAATAAATATAATTTGTCAGCTATGGTAAAGTAAAAATTAACTGGTTTTAAAGAGTGAACTATTAATATTGAACAGAGAACTAGAGAAATATGGGTAAGTTGAATATATATTAGCTATAGTAATTACGTTTTTATAATGAAGATATATTTTTGATATGTACTGTTTATAAGCTTTATACTGAGATTAAATGAATGTAAATAAGGGTGAAATATGAATGAAAGTTAATGAATGCATGTTTAAAAGTGTATCTGAGGCAGTAAGACTAAAAGCATTAAATGAATGCTTGCTTTTCACAATTTTCGCCTTAAGTGTCACCTTAAGATTTTCGCCTTAAGATCTGCACGGCCTCGGGCCAATCTTGTTTTATTAGTAACTAAACTAAAACTTTTAAACTAAAAATGAAGTCTTAAAATTTCGACCCCTGCACATTATTTAAAAATCTTATTAATAGGAAGATTTCTCATCTTTGGTGTCTGAATCTTTGGAGTGAAAAAAATTTTAAACTGCACGTCAACGCCGCATTGGTAGAAACGCTTCATCGCTTTAAATTTTAACTTTAAAACACGTAAACGCCGTGGAGTTTCTTCCGAAAATTACAGTAGATTTTTCAATGGGTGAGCATCTGATATGAATTCGACCTTTATCTTTGAAATATTACATTAATATTAGAATTATTTTATTATCCATATAAATAGAATTTTTCAGAAAGAGTAAAAAAAACTACATATTTCATTAAGTAATGTTGTTTACTTGTAAAAGTTTAATTAGTTTAAATTAAATAATAATTTGTTTTAAAGAACATAGTAATTACTGTCTTGCATGTCCTTATACGAGGGTCACACTAAAATTTTGAGAATTAAATGCCTCAAGCCATCCCTTTCTTAATATAATAGTTGAAAAATATACTTTTATAGCCTCATCAATGTCCTCTTCATAATCAAAAGTATGCCTACATATTTTTATAAGATTAAATAATAGCTAAAAGTCACACATAGCAAGATCAGGAGAATAAGGTTTATGTTCTATCATTTTGGTGTTATTTTGTTTAGGAAATTCGACTGCAAACCTTGCTGAATGAAGTCCCAGAAAATACACCTCTAGAAGAATGTCTAGAAGACACTTAGTGATGTACCTGTTAACTGTAACTGTCTTCTGTCCCTCTAACTGTATGGCTTTGACCAGCCGAAGAACACATCTACATTACTTTTTCTTACTTGTCTTTTCGCCATTGTTCATTTAGGGTCTTTTTTTTGTCATGATTTGGGGTCATTTCTTATTGTCCTACTTTCAGATCACAAAGTTTTACAATTTTCAAATCATTTTACATTTTATTAAATATTTTCTATATTAATTATTTATTGTAATAATAAATAATCCTCTAAATTCCTCCCCCCCCCCCCCATCGGGGAGGCAAGGAAAGCTTAGCCTCCCTCATAAAACAGATTGAGAAAAAAATAAATTAAATATTTCTAATATAAATGAAAATTAAAGTGATGGTATGGAACACAGGGATCATCCATAAATTACACTGCAACAGTGTGGGATTAATGGAGTGTGACAAGGAGAAGTGGGTTAACAAGTTATGATGTCCATGTCACATTTAAAACATGAAAAGAAACTGGAATTTTTTTGTAAGCAGCATAATAATGTTTATTAAAAAATATCTATTTTTTGTCAAGTAGTATTTTTCTTTTTTAAATTGCAACGCCTTCAAGTGAAAGTGCCCAAGATCTTAACAATTTTACAGTTTTTATGTCAGTCGGTAATAGATTATATGACATTTTTTTACATAAAATTAACTGTAAATAAGTTTAAAAATTGTGACACCACAACTGGGAAGGGGAGGATATTATTCTAGCATTACAATTTGTGACACAGAGAAAATGAGGAACAGGATTTGTGTAACATAATTAAAAAATTATCCCAAAAGAGAAAAATATTTTTCCTATAATACAGCTGAAAATGAACCGTTTCATGTGAAGGTGAGATAATTGAAAAGAAATTGACTCAATGTTTTATTCCTGTTTTAAGAGATTTTTAAACAATATGAAAATTTAAGGAGTAAATTTTCTTGAGATGTATAATTGTAATAAAATTTTTTTAAATTTTTCTAAAATTGCTTTGGAAATTTTATTTCTCTTCTTATTTATATTTATGTCTGTTTCTTCTTATACATTTACAACTAACCACAAAAAAGATAAAAGTAAACAGAAGACAATTAAAGTTCTTTTTTCTTATGTTACTTAAGAAATTTTTGTGCATCCAGTATTAGAAAATTTTAAGGCAAAACTGTCTTTATAGCCACACCCAGGTAGCACCAGACGTTTTTATAGCGTTGAAAATAAGTCAGCACTGTTGAAAATTGGTTAAGTTGTTTTATGTCCGTTGAAAAATATACTTTATATCGCAATATTTTCGACCAAAGAAATTGGAAATTTAATTCGTCATAGAAATGACTTTTAAAAAACGTTGTTTTATGGTTACGATATTTGCGTTACTCCTCTCGACGTTTTAAAATAAGTCTTTTAATTGTTTTCTGTTTTCCTTTGCTTCATCCCGAAAGAGTGATTTTTCAACGAAGTAATAGATATTTTTCCTAACTGAAAAATTTGTTGAAACAACGTTGGATCTTTTTAACTTATTTCGTGCCAACCGTCCAACCATTCCACCTTTCCAGGCAAGACGAAAATAAACAAGTGAATTAGCCGCCATTTTTTCTAGTAAACGTAAGTAATCACAAGTCTTATTATTTTTATGTATAATATTTGTAATGTATTATATTTTTAGAATGTTTTAATCAGATTTTATTTAAAGAATTGTGCTTAGAGATACTTAATCATTTTCACTTTGGCAAAACGTTTGTAGGCTTATAATTTAAATATGTTGTATAAATTTTGTGCCCTATAATAGCTTGTCTGTGTAAATTTGCGTTTGATTTTTTTATATTAGAGAGTACTGCTAATAAACTGTCATGCCACATTGTATATTAATTTATGTATACAGGGCCAAAACAAACTTTTTTTTTCACCTGGGGCAAACTGTTTTTTGAATTCCCCATACACTCTCTTCTGCAAGGTACATTTATATAGAGGATTTTTTTTAATTTCATCTAATATTCATGACGTTATTTTAAAA
The DNA here is from genome assembly GCA_963931845.1 of Maratus michaelseni. Lineage (NCBI taxonomy): Eukaryota > Metazoa > Arthropoda > Arachnida > Araneae > Salticidae > Maratus > Maratus michaelseni. The sequence goes on from OZ007597.1 coordinate 316,492,065, forward strand.
TTTAAAACTGAATCGAAACAAATTGGAAAAATTCCGTTTTATACAACTTTTCGTCTTAGCAGGTACATATTATCGCTGGTGTTCTTTCTGTTGGAATCAGGTAATTTTTTTCATTCAAGACAGGTTATAGACACATTCTGTTTTCACAGATTTTAGTGTAGTAAATTACTGTAGTGACTGCATGATACTTTTATCCAGTTTTCTTTCTCTTTTTTCCCCCCATCAAACAACAGATAAAACCTTTATTAGGTGCCCTATTCAGTTTTTTCTCTGGCGTCCAGGGCATATGCTCACTTTGCCCCCCCCCCCCCTCAGTTTCCACCTTGTATGTTTATAAAGGAATCTTTCCCATTGGTAGCAAATTTTTTAACCTTTCCCTCCTTCTCCAGCTTCAATTCAGTCTTTTTCTGATATATTTATCATATAACCCTTAATCTGTGTCTGTTTGTACTACATAGCAATGAAAACATATTTTCATTATAATTAGAAGTAGTGGTGTACCGAGCAGACTTGTATAAAAACAAAAACTTTCCGCGCACATAAATATTGGGTGAAAAACTTTCTGCAAATTAATTTAATGTTTAATAAAATTATAAGTTATATTATTTTGATGATATGAATTATTAACAGTAATTTAAAATAATTACCATTTAAATTTAATTAATATTAAAGAATAATTATTTTGGTTAAAAAAAATAATAAAGCTAAAAATCCATGATTGGAAGAGCTGAATTCTTATCAATTATTTTGTCAATGCATTTAGAAACAGCCCAATCCTTAATATTTTGACCTCTTCACAAGCGTCTGTAATGTCACAACAATGTTTTGCATCTTTAAACTTTCAATTGTGTGCAAACAATAAATAAATTGTTCATAAAATTAGAGTATTTTTTATTTTTTGGTATTAAAATAAAAATTACGTTTTTCTTTTCTAAAATGTTTACTGCAAAGTTCCAAATTTTCCAGAAAATTTTCCGCACACGGCTTGCGTCTATATTATACAACTCTAGTACCGAGTAGTGCTTTGGCTGAGTAGCCGAGTACAGAGTAGAAATCGAGTATACCAAGTAATTGTCTAGTAAAGAATCACTGATGTGAACATGAAGTGTGCTTAAGGGCAACACTTCTATTTGTGTGTGTTTAATATTCATAAACATGTATCATCTTGAGTTTTTAAAAAATAATTTCATTTTTTGAAATTTTATTTATTGTGTACCTTTTTAAAAACAATTTTTTTTAATTCCAAATTTTTAAAACAGTAGCATTATTTAAAAAATATATATATAAAAAGAATTGATATACAGTCAAACCTCGTTAACATGAACATGCTTAACGTGAATTACTTTTAACATGAATTGTTTTCATAGTCCACTATAAAAACGAGTACAAAGATTTGATACTGATAACATGAATTACTGTTAACATAAACAAAATTTTGATTCCCCTTGAGGTTCATGTTAACGAGGTTCGACTGTATAAAAATTTCAAGTATCCAATAGATATAAAATTAAAACTGATTCTTTAACCATTACTCATTTTGATAAATGAAGTCTATCAAAAAGTCTTATTACTTGCTATAACAATTCCTTGAATAATACAAAATGTTTCATATTTTCTGAAAGAACCTTATTTTCTTTTGATATTGGGTATTTTCGTGTTATAGTGACCCCCAAGAATGAATTGCTAAGCAACCAAGATTTATTGCCAAAATTATAAAGCATATATGACATAATGATAATGTACTATGATGTATATAACCAAGTTATTAGTCGTATGTAATTCATATATATGATATATATAAGACGTGAACAATTTTTAATCATCAACTGATTGATGAATTTTGAAATTTTTGTCAAACGACCAATGGACAAATCGCACATTTTTTTAAATTTATTTATTTTTTTAATCCAGCCGATTGACAAATTTTGTGATATTCCCTCCCTCCCCAGCATTTTTTCCCTGTGACAGGCTGGTTCAATTCATTATTATTTTTTTTTCTTTTGCATCAACTTGTTCGAGAAACTTCACAATTTTCTCCCTTTATCAATTAACGAATTTGGAAAGAATTTCTTTTTACTATGATTGATTGATGCATTCTCTGATTGTTTTTTTACGACTAGCAGATGTATTTTGCTCTCCCCCCCCCCTGCGAATGAAAACATAAAAAAAAAATTTACCAAAAAGGTGGTCAGTAAAGGCTACCAGCACATAAAGTCGTCAAAAAGGGTCACCAGGCATTGTGCACTGTCAAGACTAGTTTATTTTTACAAACTTCTTTTTTATTTTTATTTATTTATTTATTTTGCTTTTACATACTGAAGCATTTCAATTATATGTGCAGATTATGGTGACAGTGAATCTGGCCATGTATTTTACAGAGATACATCGGATGGCAGATTTCTGCTTTTTTAATCAAAACCGTGAATTTTCCATTATTCCACAATATTTACTGCTTTTTTTCTTTTTTCTGTTGCCCATAATTTAAAAAAAGGATTTCACATGGATGCTACATTTCTGTGAATAAATATCCAGGATTATTTTTTTCTGTTTTCATTAATATAAATTTTATTACTTAAGATAATTGATGCTTTATAAAAAATACGCTTTTCCAAATTTCTTGTATTATTTTTTTTCTTATATTTCCACATTTGTTTATTGCCATTGGCATTACAATTTGGAGATAATTTTTTTAAAAGTAAGTGGTCGATGGGGTAATGAAAAGATATCAAACTAACAAATATAAAGTTATCATTGAAATAACACATGCATAAGTGATTTGCCATCAATGTCTAACTTTTTTTTTTACAAAGCAAAAATTAATCAAGAATTTTTTTAATTTTCAGTGGATACCTTCCCGACAATCTTCCTTGTTCAGAATACACAGGCGAGGGATTCAGCCATGTTTTTTGGTCAAAAATTATGATTGCAACTTTGAATGCAATTTTTTTTACACGAGAATAAAAATCATGGCCGTAAAAAGGAATGTGATGCCAATATCGTAAAATCTTATATAATTACCTTATATATTACCACTTTGAAATGTAAAAATTTCCTTTGTGATAATTATATATCATAACTATAAAATATGTAAGAATTATAGTTAGAATTATCTTTTCAAAGAGTGACTTCCTTAAAGGCTGAATATTCGGTATTCGGAAAAATGACCATAGTGAATATGTCATGAAAGTTTATTGTGATATAATGCAACGTAACTGTATAAGAAATTTTTTTAAGAAATCTTTTGTTTTGTTTTATCTTTTCAGAAAAAGGTTAGTCTGTTCTTGAAATCGTCATATAAGGAGTTTTGAAGATTTTTTGAAGAATGTAAACTTCAGCAAAATGGTAATATTTTTTTTTTTCTGAAATTCAAATCGATTTTATTTTTCTATAGGCAGTAAAATATTAAATGTTTAAATAGGAAATATTAAAATACGTATTTTTAAAAGTATCTAATTTATACTAAAAATTATTATTATTTATATAATGGATCAGAATATCTAAGTGTTTAAAAAGTATGTTTAATTAGTTGAAATTTTTGTGACATATAAAATGTAAAATTAATTGTGAAGGTGGTTCTGAAATGATCTTCTCAACAACGTAAAACTTTCTGACACAATTTCTGACTAATTTTTTAACGCTAAAGCATAAAATTGGTCAATCATCGTACTGTTGGAGGTAGAAAAATGGTGGGGGGCTAGGGCATGAATAAACGCCAACAAAATAGCAGCCAAAAGGGGGCGTGGCTAGTTGTCAATCAAAGCCTACTGTGAGATAACGTGTTGGGTGCATGTTGTTGGACGTGAGGGGGGGGTGTCCCAAAAAGGAGGGCATGAAGTTTTTAGTTTCGTTTTGGGATCCCACTATAAGTGACAAACAAATTGGCAGACTGGGTTGTGGTCAGCTGTCAATCATATTACTGTTGGAGGCCAAAAGGGGAAGCATGAATTTTTTAGTTTTGTTTTGGGGCCCACTATAAGCGACAAAAACAAAATGGCGGCCAAACAGGGTAAAAATGGAGGGAGGGCATGATTTTTTTAAATGGAACATCAATAATATAATTATTTTAGATATAATTAATATGCATTAAAAAACATATTTTTTTCTAAAAAACACAAGGATTACAAAGGTTTATTCCTTTACCTCAAGGAGTAAAAGTAATAAGATCTTTGCAGCTCTTCTAATCTCATTTTTGTTTAGTGCTGACTGTAGGCCAATTTAACAGGGTGCAGCGACCGATGGCTCTTACTGCTCTTTTTTGTTCTTTTCCCTCTTTTCGGTCGCAGGAAAAAAAATCTTTAAATACGTCTATTTGTCATTGGAAAAATTGTGAATTTAGTCAATTGGTTGAGGGAATAAAATAATAAAATTCGTCTTACGCATAAACAGAAATAGATAAGGATTTCTTAAGAAAGTGTTAATATCGATTTTCGACTTTCGGGCTACATGGCAGCCAGTGTACAACTGTGGTAAGGTAAAGCCACCTACAAACAACCATACGGATAAATACCATAGAATAAATCTGTTATACCTACCAGACGATGGCTGTCAAGCAGACGATTTGAAAAAGTAGATGAACTAATACAACTGTTCTACACAGACATTGTATTTGAAACATTTTTCAAGAAACGATTTTCTTATTCGAAAGGCTATTTTATTAGAATTATTTATCTATGTCTATGTTCATACAAAAATAATTCGCTAAATTCGTCGATCAGTCAAAGGAAAAAATGGCGAAGTTTGCTAATCGGTAGCAAGAAAACAATGCGAAATTCGCCAATCAGGTGCGGGAAAAAATATTTGAAATGTTTCAGTGAGGCACGAGAAAAAAAAAATAGTAAATCTCATCAATCTGTCACCAGAAGAAACCGAATAATTCGCCAATCGGTAACGGAAAAAATTTGCAAAGTTTGCCAGTCGGTCAAGGAAAAAAGTGGTGAAAATCATCACTCAGTCGGGGGGGGGGATATTGTAAAATTAATCAGTCAGTCGCGGGGAAAAATCGTGAAATTCATCAGTCGAACGCAGAGGAGAAAATCTTACTTTGTCAGTCGGACACAGAGGAAAAAAAATTGCGACCTTTGTCAATCTGTCGAAAGAGAAAGCGCAAAGTTCGTCGTGTTGCCAAAAAAACGCAAAGTTTGTGGATCTGTCGCAGAAAAAACGCAAAGTTCGTCGATCTGTCACGGAAAAACCACAAAGTTTGTCGATCTGTTGTCAAAAAAACCGCTAAGTTCGTCGATCAGTTGCGGAAAAACTCAAAGTTCTTCGATCTTTACTGGAAAAAACACAAAGTTCGTCGATCTGTCCCTGAAAAAATGCAAAGTTTGTCGATCAGTCGCTTAAAAATGAAAAGTTCGTCAATCAGTTGTTTAAAAAATGCAAAGTTCGTCCAGCAGGCTCTAGAAAAACGCAAAGTTTGTCGATCTGTTGCCAAAAAAACCGCAAAGTTCGTCGATCTGTCACGGAAAAACCGCAAAGTTTGTCGATCTGTTGCCGAAAAACCGCTAAGTTCGTCGATAAGTCGCGGAAAAAACTCAAAGTTCTTCAATCTTTCCTGGAAAAAACACAAAGTTCGTCGATCTGTCCCAGAAAAAATGGAAGTTCGTCGACTAGTTGCTTAAATAATGCAAAGTTTGTCCATCAGTCATGGAAAAAACAAAAGGCTCGTCGATCTGTCATGGAAAAAATGCAAGGTTCGTCGATCTGTCACAAAAAAGCAAAGTTTGTCGATCTGTTGCGGAAAAACCGCAAAGTTTGTCGATCTGTCGCAGAAAAAACGCAAAGTTCGTCGATCTGTCACGGAAAAACGCAAAATTCATCGATCTGTCGCCAAAAACCGCAATGTTTATCCATCAGTCACGGAAAAAACACAAGGTTCGTCAATCTGTCGTGGAAAAAACACAAAGTTCGTCGATCTGTCGCAAAAAAAAGCGAAGTTCGTCGATCTATTGCGGAAGAACCGCAAGGTTCGTCGATCTGTCACGGAAAAACCGCAAAGTTTGTCGATCTGTTGCCGAAAAAACCGCTAAGTTCGTCAATCAGTCGCGGAAAAAACTCAGAGTTTTTCGATCTTTCCTGGAAAAAACACAAAGTTCGTCGATCTGTTTCAGAAAAATGCAAAGTTCGTCGATCTGTCGCCAAAAAAACCGCAATGTTTATCCATCAGTCACGAAAAAAATACAAGGTTCGTTGATCTGTCGTGTAAAAAACACAAAGTTCGTCGATCTGTCGCAAAAAAAAGCAAAGTTCGTCGATCTGTTGCGGAAGAACCGCAAGGTTCGTCGATCTGTCACGGAAAAACCGCAAAGTTTGTCGATCTGTTGCCGAAAAAACCGTTAAGTTCGTCGATCAGTCGCGGAAAAAACTCAGAGTTCTTCGATCTTTCTTGGAAAAAACACAAAGTTCGTTGATCTGTTCCAGAAAAAATGCAAAGTTCGTCGATCAGTTGCTTAAATAACGCAAAGTTTGTCCATCAGTCATGGGAAAAAACAAAAGGTTCGTCGATCTGTCGTGGAAAAAACGCAAAGTTCGTCGATCTGTCGCAAAAAAAAAAAAAAAAAAAAACCAAAGTTTGTCGATCTGTTGCAGAAAAACCGCAAGGTTCGTCGATCTGTCACGGAAAAACAGCAAAGCTTGTCGATCTGTTGCCGAAAACACCGCTAAGTTCATCGATCAGTCGCGGAAAAAACTCAAAGTTCTTCGATCTTTCCTGGAAAAAACACAAAGTTCGTCGATCAGTTGTTTAAAAAACGCAAAGTTTGTCGATCAGTCGCGAAAAAAACGCAAAGTTTGTCGATCTGTCGCAGAAAAAACGCAAAGTTCGTGGATCTGTCACGGAAAAACGCAAAATTCGTCGATCTGTCGCCAAAAACCGCAATGTTTATCCATCAGTCACGGAAAAAACACAATAGACTGGGAGGCGACAGCACATACAACCATCTCATCGAGTTCACGGCTGAAATTCCAGAATCAGTTAAAACTCGATTCGCATATTAAAACGCAATCGGTCTGCCAAGTCATATCTTGGTGGAAAACACGTGAAAACCCGATTTTAGCGGTTGACTCGTAGGTTTACCATTGTGTTTTCCTGCACCCAGTTCTCCATGTTTTCATACTTTTGGGTGCAGGAAAACACAATGGTAAACCTACGAGTCAACCGCTAAAATCAGGTTTTAAGGTGTTTTCCACCAAGATATGACTTGGCAGACCGATTGCGTTTTAATATGCGATTCGAGTTTTAAATAATTCTGGAATTTCAGCCGTGAACTCGATGAGGTGATTGTCTGTGCTGCCGCCTCCCGGTCTACAAGGTTCGTCGATCTGTCGTGGAAAAATCACAAAGTTCGTCGATCTGTCGCAAAAAAAAGCAAAGTTCGTCGATCTGTTGCGGAAGAACCGCAAGGTTCGTCGATCTGTTACAGAAAAACCGCAAAGTTTGTCGATCTGTCACGGAAAAACAGCAAAGCTTGTCGATCTGTTGCCGAAAACACCGCTAAGTTCATCGATCAGTCGCGGAAAAAACTCAAAGTTCTTCGATCTTTCCTGGAAAAAACACAAAGTTCGTCGATCAGTTGTTTAAAAAACGCAAAGTTTGTCGATCAGTCGCGAAAAAAACGCAAAGTTTGTCGATCTGTCGCAGAAAAAACGCAAAGTTCGTGGATCTGTCACGGAAAAACGCAAAATTCGTCGATCTGTCGCCAAAAACCGCAATGTTTATCCATCAGTCACGGAAAAAACACAATAGACTGGGAGGCGACAGCACATACAACCATCTCATCGAGTTCACGGCTGAAATTCCAGAATCAGTTAAAACTCGATTCGCATATTAAAACGCAATCGGTCTGCCAAGTCATATCTTGGTGGAAAACACGTGAAAACCCGATTTTAGCGGTTGACTCGTAGGTTTACCATTGTGTTTTCCTGCACCCAGTTCTCCATGTTTTCATACTTTTGGGTGCAGGAAAACACAATGGTAAACCTACGAGTCAACCGCTAAAATCAGGTTTTAAGGTGTTTTCCACCAAGATATGACTTGGCAGACCGATTGCGTTTTAATATGCGATTCGAGTTTTAAATAATTCTGGAATTTCAGCCGTGAACTCGATGAGGTGATTGTCTGTGCTGCCGCCTCCCGGTCTACAAGGTTCGTCGATCTGTCGTGGAAAAATCACAAAGTTCGTCGATCTGTCGCAAAAAAAGCAAAGTTCGTCGATCTGTTGCGGAAGAACCGCAAGGTTCGTCGATCTGTTACAGAAAAACCGCAAAGTTTGTCGATCTGTTGCCGAAAAAACCGCTAAGTTCGTCGATCAGTCGTGGAAAAAACTCAGAGTTCTTCGATCTTTCCTGGAAAAAACACAAAGTTCGTCGATCTGTTCCAGAAAAATGCAAAGTTTGTCGATCAGTTGCTTAAATAACGCAAAGTTTGTCCATCAGTCATGGAAAAAACAAAAGGTTCGTCGATCTGTCGTGGAAAAAACGCATAGTTCGTCGATCTGTCGCAAAAAACAAGCAAAGTTTGTCGATCTGTTGCGGAAAAACCGCAAGGTTCGTCGATCTGTCACGGAAAAACTGCAAAGTTTGTCGATCTGTTGCCGAAAAAAACGCTAAGTTCATCGATCAGTCGCGGAAAAAACTCAAAGTTCTTCTATCTTTCCTGGAAAAAACACAAAGTTCGTCGATCAGTTGTTTAAAAAACGCAAAGTTTGTCGATCAGTCGCGAAAAAAACGCAAAGTTTGTCGATCTGTCGCAGAAAAAACGCAAAGTTCGTGGATCTGTCACGGAAAAACGCAAAGTTCGTCGATCTGTCGCGAAAACTGTAAAATTTGTCCATCAGTCACGGAAAAAACACAAGGTTCGTCGATCTGTCGTGGAAAAAACGCAAAGTTCGTCAATCTGTCGCAAAAAAAAGCAAAGTTCGTCGGTCTGTCGCAGAGAAAACGCAAAGTTCGTCAATCTGTCACGGAAAAACGCCAAGTTCGTCGATCTGTCGTCAAAAAAACGCAAAGTTTGTCATTCAATCACAAAAAAAAAACACAAGGTTCGTCGATCTGTCGTGAAAAAAACGCAAAGTTCGTCGATCTGTTGCAAAAAAAAAAAAAAAGAAAAAGAAAAAAAGGCAAACTTTGTCGATCTGTTGCGGAAAAACCGCGTTGTTCGTCGATCTGTCACGGAAAAACCGCAAAGTTTTTCGATCTGTTGCCGAAAATACCAATAAGTTCGTCGATCAGTCGTGGAAAAAACGCAAAGTTCTTCGATCTTTCCTAGAAAAAACGCAAAGTTCGTCGATCTGTCCCAGAAAAAATGCAAAGTTTGTCCATCAGTCGCTTAAAAAACGCAAAGTTTGTCGATTAGTCGTTAAAAAAATGCAAAGTTCGTCAGTATCGCAAAGATCTCAGTATTGGAAATTGGTTTATTAGTTTTTATTTTAGAATACCATTCGTAACTCTCATACCTGCCTAGTTTTATACTTTTGAGTCCTTTTTTACACTTTTATGCTTATATCCCCATTTTTATGCTTTTCCTACAATTCAGTGGTGTAGCCAGGGTGGTAGTCCGTGGATACCACTAATATTGTAAAGTTTTCTTTGCCTTCTCTAATTGTTGAGCTTTCTGCGATAATCAAAGAGAAGAAAACTTTACAATATTACTGGCATCTAGAGCATTTGGACCCCCTCCCTGGCTAAGCCATTACTACAATTTCGACAATTTTCTTTATTTCCTTAGAAAATGTATTTATTTATTTATTTATTTTCAATATCCTTTAAATTTGAGTTTTATGTCTTTTTTTAAATTTTATAAGAAAATCTTTTTAAAATGCGATATTTTCAGCATTTGTTTGATAAACAACGACGGCGATTTGGATTATCATTTGATTGCGAAATTTTTCTGTGGGCGATTGACAAATTTTCAGATTTTTCCTCGACCTTTGCTGAAATTCGCAGGTTGAAATAAGCCAACAGCAATTTTTTTGCGAACCCGAAACTAAAAATCGGGCTGAGTGCATTTGCAGCTATAACGGAACAGACAGGGCCCGATTTTCGCTGATTTCCTTAACCGCTTTTCACAGATTTTCTCTTTTGAACTTGCTGGCGAGATGCACGCACTGTATATGAGCGAATGCTGTTGGTCCATTGGGCAGGGATGTCGGAGAAAAAAACAATAGCTTGCAATGAATGATGAGCTGCGTGCAGTAGATCATCGCGCTCCTCCGGATGCTAAGCCAAACTGTGGCTGCGGCACTGTGCCCGTTGACGAAGTAAAAAAAATCTGCAGAAGTAGGGAAAAGAATCTGTGATCCGATGAAAGCTCCATGGAAAAAAATCTGTACGTCGCCCGTCTCGAACTTTCTGCTACCGGGGTGTTGAGTATATTTATTCAGTTCCCCATCCTTGCCTATTCATTATATTATAACTCATCACAATTTCTTTTCTTTTCAGATGCTGTTCGGGCTAAATTAGGTGAATTCTTTCAACTGGGTAGCAATCTGCTTCAAATTATTTTGTAGATTATTTTCTTGTAACTTGTTATTTTTAAAAATAAATTTTTGATTGAAACCATGTTGTCTTTTCATATGTACTACAAAATAAAATTATTTACTATTTTTTATATATATATATAATTGAAATATGTAAGTATTTTCAAATTTCATTTAATTGACTTTTAAAATATTCAATATAGTGTTTTTATTAATATATTCTACTGTAATAAAAAGTACTTATTTTATTCGTGAATAATGTTATTATTTACCTATAGTCTCTCATACAGCTCAAAGTTCATTGAGCTATATGAGATTAGAATACCTTATAATCATAAGCACTTTTTATTAATCATTCCTTCTTAGTGTGAATCTCAAGGATAAAATTAATATAGATTTAAAATCGACTTTATAAAATTTTGATTCGAAAATTAAAATTACATATTTCAATGGTTAAGATAATTTCAAGATCTTTAGTTGCAGCATTTAATTTGATTGCTTTATGGGTAAGTATTTTTTTATGTATATATAATTATATGTAAGTATAAAAAGTTTTATAAGAAAAAAAACTGCATAGCAATCTTAGTATTTTTTGCAGGCAGAGTGATGGGATTGCAGTGTGCAATTATTTTTTTAACTTATATAATTTTTTTTTCAAATGGTATTTTATTTCATATTTCCAATCAGTGTTGCCAGTAGGCTACTTTTTAAAATTCAGATTGCTTAATTGCTACCACTTTCTGAAGTATAAGTACAGGGTCATTCATAATTCCCTCCGGGGTTTCGAAACGTTATAGTAAAAAAACGAAGACGAATATGAAAAAAAGAAACATATGAAATTATTCCGAAACTATTCAAGTTTTACTTACACACATTACAGGTGTTCTATGTGTGAACCCTTGGTCACACGGCATACATCCATGCGATAGTCCAGTTCCTGCCATACTCCGTTTCTTTAAATCTGAATCAGTGGTGTCAGTTCAACGGGCCTTTCGTAATAAATATCGAAAACAGGGACCAACTGACAAAACAATTCATGTGTGGTACCGGAAATTTAAAGAAACGGAGTATGGCAGGAACTGGACTATCGCATGGATGTATGCCGTGTGACCAAGGGGTCACACATAGAACACCTGTAATGTATGTAAGTAAAACTTGAATAGTTTCGGAATAATTTCATATGTTTCTTTTTTTCATATTCGTCTTCGTTTTTTTACTATAACGTTTCGAAACCCCGGAGGGAATTATGAATGACCCTGTATTTGTCTTATTTAATAACATAATAAATAATGCAAAAATAAGGTCAATTGCACTATTTTAAAAAAGTGGTTGGAATCGAATGGTCTGAATTTTAAAAAATGTAGCCTGTTGGCAATAGTTTCCAAAAAGTCATTTATTTTTAAGATATATATTTTGTTTTATTTGTAGCTATGCAGTAAATCAGTAGTGGAGGTTACTGTAAAAAAGTTTTATTTTCCAGAAAAATAAAAAAAGAATTTGTTTAATGAAATATTTATATTTTCTTGACAATTTCATGCAGGTTTTGACAAAGTTTGAGTTTAGTTGCAGAGTGTGAAGACAAAATTGAAATATGTTTATAACGGAATATTCAGATTTTCTGGACAATTTCTACATATTTCATGCAATTTTTGAAAAATTTTCACAAAAATTGTTTATTTCACTGCATGAGTTTGTAGTATAGTATTTTTTTAATAAGTTTTATTAGCTGTTGACATGTTTTGGCTCCATCAGAGACATTATAAAAAAAAAAATTAAGAATATTCTACAATTACATGGTCTATGAAGTTATTTGAAACGCCATCACTTAATTTGTCATGTGCTTTTTCAAATTACGAACATTATTTTAACTTTTACTTAGATGTTTATTTCCAATATCCCTATTTTACAAATGCGGAAATAAACATCTAAGTAAAAATAAAAAAATAATGTGCATAATTTGAAAAAGTATGTGAAAAATTAAATGGTGACATTTCAAATAATAACTTCATAGATCGTGCAATTGTAGAATATTCTTATTTGTTTTGATAATGGCTCTGATGGAGCCGAAACATGTCAACAGTCTAATGAAACTTATTTTACTGTTTATAAAGTTTTTGTTCTATGTCTTTTAGTAATTAAAATAAGCACATGTTTAGTAGAATCAAGTATTTTAGTTGATGACCAAAAAAGTGACTTTTTATCAAAGTTGCTAATTGCACCAATTTTTCATAAATTATCAATGAAATTTATATTTGTTTAATTACATATTGCATTTAAAAATATGTATATTCTAAGAAAGATTTTTTTTTTGTTGTTAACTAAAACTGTGCACACATCCTTTCTGTATATTGTAGCCTTTTTTTAACACTTTCTAACAGTTGGAAAGTGTTTATGAATTCGGTTTGTCTGTCTGTCCATGCTCTAACTCACGTAAATATATCCGGATAGTCATGCAATTGATATATGTTGTTGAGGTTTACTATAACATGTTCGGTATTGAAAATGAAATGTGTAGCCCCTATACTTTTTTTACAGTGGCACTCAAAAGAGTGCTGTTACATTATGGTCTACGGGGGAAAAATCCTTTATTACAAACCTTAGTGGGAAAAATCCACTATTACAAACATAATGAAATTGATATTAATTTCTGAGATGCACTAAGACCTGCTTTCTGTAGAATATGAAGTGTAAAGCTTTTTTTCTTTCATTTACATTGCCACACAAATGTATTCTTTTACATAATGGTCTACGGGAGAAAACTGTTTGCAGCGTATTTTAATTATGTTACACCATTTCAAATATAATGAAATTGATATACATTATTGAGGTTTACTACAAGATACTTGTTTTTGCTATGTGCATAGCATTTATCGTTCATTTACAGGGACACACAAAATATTTCGGGTACAGTACTGTGTCCAAAATGTTGTTTATAAACCATAATTGAATGTGGGATTTTAGTAAGGTATGCATTTAACTAAATTTTTGAATGCTATTAAATATGTATAAATGCTACAAATCATATACAGGGCTACACAAAAAGAAATTGTAAGCATTACGGTGCATCAGCGTAAATTGATTAAAATGGTTTTTTAATCGAGTTATGCATTTTGAACGTGAATTATATTTAGTATGCCAAAAAAGATTTGTAGAATATAAATAAAATCATATACGGGGCCACACAAAGAACTGAATACATGGCTGCCTATGTATGATAATTCCTGAAAGTGTGATTTCAGCATGTGTTTCCCTGAATTAAACTATAACTAAAAGCTTAAGGTAATACATAGGGCTGTACAAAATAATTCTAGTATGTTTCTGTTTATTTGTAGAAACTGCTGAAAGATGAATTTCCAACTGTGTTATTTGTTTTATTACTAAACTAAATTGTAGCATACTATAGAGTATATATAAATTATATATAGGGCTGCAGAAAAGAATTGGAGTACTTTTTTGGCTGTGGACGACAATTGCTGAAATCTGGTTTTCAAATGTGTTTTGTGTATTTCTGAAATGTTTACTTAGATACCTTATTAAACAGCGATGGTTTTTTAAAGTATTCTGTTGGTGTTGGAAAGTGTTTCATAATCTATGCTTGGTGCATGATTTTTCTTTCTTGTTTTTTTCTTATCCTAAGATATTTATTATTTGAAGTGAGACAGAAAAGCACTAATTTAACTAAAATACTCCGTTTTGTAATTAAATTGCTTAAAATTTGAAATATGTAACTAAATTTTTCTATAGCTTTTTTGTCCCTGTTTGTGAAAGGGAGAAAGACATGAGTATGTAAAGATTGCTGGTCACATGTCACTTATTTGGCTAACACTCTTTCCCAAAAATAATCTTCATGGTAGAATTTTACAACATTTATGAAATTAATTCTACCATAAAGTTTGTTTTTTAGAAATATTGGAATAGAAAGGTAAAAAAGTGACTAATATGGTATCTAATTTCTTTCATTTTTGAGAGTATTAATTAATAATTCATATTTTTAATTCAAACTGGATCAAAGGATCTGTCAATAAATACAATTAATAAAAGCATGGAAGAAAAGTTAGAAATAAAATAATGAGACTGTATATTATTTATACATTACTATAAATATTTAAAAAGTATGATAAAAGTAAAATTATAAACTTAATAGAAATTAAAAGTGAAATGTTTATATTTTAAAAACAAGAAGTTACTGAAAAATGGCTATTAAAAAAGTAATTATAATAAAGTTATATGTCTTTAGAGATATTTTTAAAAGCCTATTTTTTTAGATTTTACTAGATAAAAGGTTTAAAAAACAGTATTTTTTTTTTTAATGTTTACTCCAAAGAAAAAGTAGTGTGGGAAAACTGTTTGATAGAAAAAATTAAAGTAATTTTTTTTTCAGGAAGCGAAAATTGTAAAAGACTTTTACAAACAAGTATTTAAGAAAAATGGAAATTTTGCTATTTATAATTATTTAAAAAAGAAAAACAGAAAAAAAAGAAATTTCATGGAAAAAGCCAATTTTATATTTTCTGTATTTTTAAACGTTTTTTACGGCATTAAAATGCCGTTGAAATAAAATAATACTAACAAGACAATATTGCGGACATATTCCTGTTTTTAAAAGCTTTTTACGGCATTAAAATGTCGTTGAAAAAAAGTAAAACAAACAAGACATATTGCGGACATATTACCATTTTATAAGTTTTTTACGGCACTAAAATGCTTGGAAAAATAGTATAACAAACGTCAGTATTGCGACCTTGAACAACGTTTTTAAGACGGTCGTTATTGCGTTGAAAATACAGCTATATTTACCGTTGAAAAATAATCGAATCAACGAGACATATTTTCGAATTTATAACGTCAACGAATAACGTTGTTTCAACGACACCGGTTGTCGTTTTTTCAACGATTTAAAAACGAAACTGTGCTACTTGGGGAGTGGTTCATCTCTTTGAAAAAATATGCAAAGTTACTGTTTCATGATTCTGTATCACAAGTAACATATGATTGTGTAATAGAGGTATTTCCTCTTAATAGTTAAGAAATGTTCACATATTTCTTGTTATAGATTTGTTTAAAATCCCTAATAAAGATTGCTTTGTAGCAAAGTATAGTGTAGTTGATGTAGAATGTATCTCCTAAATGAAAAAAGTAGCAGTATTGGGACTTAAAACGGCCTATAGAGGCGCTGATCGCAGCCGTCTGTACAGGAAAATTGTCCCTTTAACTAATGCTAAAGTGCCATTGAAACCATTACTTATTGTAAAAGCGTTTGAAAGTGTTAGATATTCAAATTTGGATATTTTTTACCTTGTAATATAAACACACAACACAAATATCACATGAAATTTGAAATTGTGCAAAAAAATAATCCTTATGAACAAATTAAAAATGCATGTAATGCAATGGGCTTGCAACGGATATTCCTGAAACAAGAAGTTACATCTTTTCACCACCAGATGGCGAATTCGAGCTCTTGAATTCCCATTTACAAAACTATCATGATATGAATGTGTTTTTTTAAGTGCTAGTTTTCAGTTAGATAATATTTATTCCGAGTATTTTATAAAGTTTCATATGCATATAAGAATATACGAAGTTCATATTTATATATATATCTTTTGTTTTTAACCTTATCCTACTCTAATAGTCTAATATATTGTGTATAATCAATACAGGGCCAAAAATTGATTAAAAGTTTGATCACTTAAATCACATTCAGAGTAACATTTCGGTCTCGTAAAAATCAGACACCCTAGGACCATTGCGCTATGGTTTAATCGAGCCTTGATTAAAAAAGAAAATCATGTTTTCAACTCATTTTTTCAAGTTAATAACAAATTTAAAATGGTGATAATAACAACTTATACTCCATTTGTGGAGACCAGAAAAAAACATTTAACAAATGCACATAAACATTCGCGATAATTAAACACGTTGGACTGTGCCAGGAGCACCAAACATACAGTCTGACTTTCTGCTTTTTTTTCATTGTTTATTGTCTTTTCGTGCTAACATTTACGATTTTGCGAGAATGCTGTTCAAAACGACAACTATGACAGTATTTTCTGAAAGATATTCTATCTTTACCAAAAATGAAAAACATCTTTCGATTACAAAGTTTATGAATAAGAACTCCTACCCATTTCATGCTTTTCTGAACAAAAATGAATTAATTGGCAAACTATGTATTTGGGCGAAAAGTGTAGCTCCTTGACGATGTTTTTGTAACCAGTTTGCTTATTTCTGTTCTCTCGTTTCGGCGAACAGAGTATAGAATATTGCATATCTATCTTACTTTTTTAGTTGTTATTTAACCGCCTGTTTTACCATTAGTGCTTATAAAATCAGACTGTTTATGGCAATTAAGCTTCTTTATTTCACAGAAATTTCTTTTGAAGAAAAGAAAAGTTATTCACAAAAAAGTTGAAATTAAATGCATCTTTACCACTATAACTCTTTCTGTTGACAGATTTTCTACATTAGTTTATTCATTTTTACAAAATCGAATTAAGATGTGGCTAAATAACATGCAATAAAAGTTTCTTGTTTGCAGTTAAAAAACCTTATGGTAATATTGAAGTGCAAACATAATATTCAATTTACTTTGGCAAACCCAAACTGCACTATGATCATCTATGTCAGACAATAAATTAAAAAGTCTTAATTTTTAAAAATAATATGCGATTTTACAATAAAAGTTATAAAAGTGTCAAATTTGAATGGTAGCATAAATTGGAGAAAAAATGGATTTTTTTAAAAACAGTTTTAGGGAATGAATTATTTTTTTAATACTATGTTCGAAAATTATTTAAATTCAATTTTCTTCATTGATTTCAGTTTCTTGTGAGAAATTTTTTCCTCTGAAATATGCTTTTGATGAATTGTAAAATATGATAGATTAACAGATGAATATATCTATACAGACTATATATTACAGATCTATATATTACAGATGAATATATCTATAAAAGTAGTTAAAGAGAAAAGATTAGATATTCATTATATCACTCAATAACGTCCAAAGTATTTAAAGTGGGAAATATGGAACAAAACATTGCTTTACAAGAACATTTTGGAGAAGTACCTTCTAACTCGCATCAGGGAAATTCATTTGGTTGTGAGGTATGCAACAAGAAATTCTCCCAGAAGAGTAAGTTAAACAGACATCTATTAGTTCAATCTGGTGAGAAACTTAATGTGTGTGAGATATGCAACAAGAAATTCTCTCGTAAGGATAACTTAAGCAAACATCTATTAATTCATACTGGTGAGAAACCTTTCTTGTGTGAGATATGCAACAAGAAATTCTCTCAAAAGGGTGATTTAAACAAGCATTTGTTAACTCATACTGGTGAGAAACCACTTGCGTGTGAGATATGCAACAAGAAATTCGCTCATAAGCAAATATTAAGCAAGCATCTGTTAGTTCATACTGGTGAGAAACCATTTGTTTGTGAGATATGTAACAAGAAATTCTCTCGTAAGGATACTTTAAGCCAACATCTGTTAATTCATACTGATGAGAAACCATTTGAGTGTGAGATATGTAACAAGAAATTCGCTCATAAGCAAATATTAAGCAAACATCTGTTAGTTCATACTGGTGAGAAACCATTTGTTTGTGAGATATGCAACAAGAAATTCTCTCGTAAGGATACTTTAAGCCAACATCTGTTAGTTCATACTGGTGAGAAACCTTTTGTCTGTGAGATATGCAACAAGAAATTCTCTAAAAAGGGTGATTTAAAAAAGCATTTGTTAACTCATACTGGTGATAAACCTTTTGCATGTGAGATATGCAATAAGAAATTTTCTGTTAATAGTAATATGAAAAGACATCTGTTAGTTCATACTGGTCGGAAACCTCTTGTGTGTGAGATATGTAACAAGAAATTCTCTCAGAAGTGCGATTTAAATAAACATTTGTTAGTGCACACTGGTGAAAAACCTTTTGTGTGATATATGCTACAAGAAATTTTCTGACATCAATCATTTCAATTAATTCATGCTGTTAATAAACCTTTTGTTTGTGAAATATGCAAAGAGAATGTCTCTCAAAAGAGTATTTTGAAAAATATCTCTTAATTCATACTGGTGAGAAATATTTTCTTTGTGAGTCATGCTATGGGAAATTTTCACAAAAAAGTAAACAAAGTACTAATGTACGCTCTCATAAATTGAGGTTTGCTATCAACTAACATCAGTACTTCTTTTTTAATAAGGCCCTGGAATAAATTACTCACAAGGGAGTGTGATTACTTGTCAAACATTACAAACAACAAAATGAAGTAGTTGTGAATGAAAAAATATTGAACATTATGCTGCTTATGTTTGTAATGATATGTCATATTTTGTATTATATTATATAAAGTTTTATTTATATATTATATTAAATAGTCTTAACGTATATATGAAATTTGTAAATATTGCAGAAATTGCTTATGTGTTTATTACATTGATTATTATTTCATGAGGTTTTAAAATGTAAATAAAATTTTATATAAAATGTTTGAAAGGTTTTTGTTTTTTCGTCAGGCTAATTTTATTGTGATGTCACTACCAATATGTGGGGTTAAATTTAAAGTTTCTTACTTTCAAGTTGTGGCAACTTTTATATTGAAGCAATTATGATAATTCTTAAATATCTTTAAAATTAAGTGCAATGCTGAATTGTATTGAATTAGTGAAATGAGATATATATTTTTCTGAACCTTGCATCCCTTGGCCGTGGATGGTTAAGAAGGTAAGGTAAATATTAAAATACATGCTCATTTTTTTAAAGTTAGTAACCTTGTACCAATCCAATATATCTCAGAAAGAAGTAGAACTCCTTAGTAAAACATCATATATTTCATACATTCGATGTCATTTCATGAGCTTTGTATAGCTATTATCTGTTTTTGGACTTCTTTCAGTATTGGAGAATTTCTTGAGTCAGAAAAGGTAAATGTAATTAAATTCAAAATTAGGAAAGTTTTTACTTTTCTAAAATTTGTAAAGGTAATTTAGTTCTACTCTGTATGAAGTCTTTTTTTTGTCTGTTTGTTATCTATTCTTTTGCAATGTGTATCATCCATTGACGTTTACTGGACGTTTAAATTTATCTATTTTTGTAATTAGCCCTGTATTTTGAATAATATTTTAAATACTAGCTGTTTAACCCGTTCTACGCACGGGAGTTCATGCATTTTATTCTAAAACCAAAATAAAAAATAAAAATCAATACAACCAAACTAAAGTTTATGAATATAAAATTTTGTTATGTCTATTAAAAATCAGTATTTACACAACCAAAAATCCGTAGTAAAAATTAGTAGTATGTAAAAAATGCACATCAAATCGACATAATAATAATCGAATATGAAACGAAACCTAACATAAAAACGCAATGCCAACAAACTATTTTAAAATATCTAAATAAGAAATAAGAATCCCCCTGTTAAAGTGTGGAGTTTTTCAATAACTATTCGATTTACAAAAATATTTTTCTACTACTGTGCATTTTTTTTAATGAAATTTAATTTATCATGCTGCTATGTCAGCAGACGATAAAACAATATATTTGGAATAAGGGAATAAATAGAATAAAAAGTTTTGTTGATGTTTGCGATAAAATGTTTTTCTTTAAATTTTAAAAAGGTAATAATTAAGTGCAATTAAATAATTACCCATGAAGAGGCGCGCAGTCAAGTGCTCAACAACAAATCACTAACTTTGACTGTTGATATGCATCAACTGAATACGGGCTCTGTACTTTTATTAGGAATCTAAATTCAATTTTTACGAAAACTGTTATTCTAAAATAGCGGTATTATCTATATAAAACAGCGATTAACCGTTACGAGTGAAGATAAAAATGCTAAATTTGTTAAATGTAATTACTTCTGTTGAAATCAGAGCAGTAGATTTGGATGTATTAATAAGGAGTGTCAATTAATGAAAAAGCCGCCGCCCAGTGGCGCGCTTTCAAGTAAAATAAATGTGATAGTTAATAAAAAGTCGTTTACCCCCACTTGTCCCCATCCCCGCAAATTTAACAAATAATCTGTTAAATAAAGTTTTCTGTATTAATAATCTCTATCATACTAATATGTTATAATATTAATATAAATATATATATTTATATTAATATATTATTACAATAATTATTACAATTTATATATAAATATATATAAATATATATATTTATATTAATATATTATTACAACAATTATTACAATTTACATATAAATATATATAATTAATATTATTATATTAATAATATTAAATATATAATATTAATATGTCATGTAAAAAAACCTTAAACACAGCTAATTATCATTCATTAAGTCGATAAAATCTTTTAAAATTAAGTTTTTAGAATTTGGCAACGGTCAATAATTAAGTTGATTGTCTACATCTCATATAATCTCTGATCCATCGATTTTAAACACTCGACTGGGAATTGCAATCATCCCTACCTTGATTTATTTAATTACTTCTGTGGAGATTTTATACAACCAACCAACCGATAAAAAAGTCGATATAAAACCAGATATAAAAGCGTATTTTTCATGAGATCTCTTTGTGGATAGATTGTAATTAATATTTAATTTATCAAAAATCTATTTAAAATTTTGAATTTTTTGCCCCGATCGTTCATGGGCCCCCTACCAGCTACCCGTGTGCAAAATTTCCTAGCCCTGCGCCCTGGGGTTTTCGAGTTTTTTTAGTTACATAGATACGCAAACTTTAATAGTATAGATAAATTTGAAATTATATTCAAACATTTAAAAAAAATGCCGAGGCCAATTAAAACAAAATTTTAAAGAGGGGTTGTTAAGTGATGCAAGATGTTAAAAAAATGTGTTTTCAGCAACATACATTGCTTTAAAAACAATTATTTAAAACAGCATAGAAAATTAAAATAACTAAGAATTAAAATAGTAATAATAATAAACAGATTAAAGGAATTAAAGTTACAAAAAGAAAAAGAAAACTATATACACAACGTATACAAATATTAAATGAATCTAATGAGGAGTTTATTAAATGATACAAGATGTTACAAAAAAGATACGTTTTAATCGACAAACATTGTTTTACTATGAAAAACAGTATAGAAAATTTAAATATAGAAATAACATAAAATGATTAAAGAAATTAAAGTTATATATAAAAAAATAAATATAATATACACAAATGTAAAATGAATCTAATGAGGGGATTTGGATGATGCAAGATGTTACAAAAAAAGATGTTTTAAGCGACAAACATTGTTTTACTATGAAAAACAGTATAGAAAATTTTAACAACTAAAACTTAATACAAATAACATAAACAGATTAAAGAAATCAAAGTTATAAAAAGAAAAAGATATATATATATACACACAAATGTAAAATGAATCTAGTGAGGGGTTTTAAATTATACAATATCTTATAAAAAAGACGTTTTAAACGACAAACATTGCTTAAAAAATAAATACAATTATGAAAAATCGGATAGAATATTTAAATAACTAAGAATTAATAAAAATAAAACAGTTTAAAGAAATTAAAATTCCAAAAATGAAAATAATACAATATATACAACTATTAAATGCCGATAGAATTTTTTTTATTCTGCACAAAGTGTGACGTGCAATAACGTATAAAAGTTTAGTGTGATTCAGAATACTATTTCTTGTAGCTTAGTTTGAATAGAATTTTTAAAACACATTAAATGCAGAAACATAAAATAAAATAATTCAAACCAAAAATATATAGAAAATGAATATATATATAATGCAAATTTTTATATGACTTAAAAGAATATATTTCAGTATATTTCAACCCAGGGGGGGTAGATGTATTTGTTGACACACACACAAAAATTCCTACATACTTTCGAAAAATTTTCCCTTGCAAAATGCTAATTTCTTGCATGTTTTGTTTATTTTCATGGAACGCCGCGGAGCCCCTGAAAAGTACAGACGGAGCCCCAAGGGCTCCGCGGAGCACACTTTGGGAACCTCTGTTATAGAAGGTGACTATTAAGTTAATTATAATGTTTGTAATCAGTTGCGTTGAAATCGGAAAGATAGTTGCTGAGTTATGGAAACGGGCATAGTTAGGGAAAAAACCTTGAAGGAGATGCCGGGGAGGAACGAATGTTTAAGTTCACTTCAGTAAATTACTAATTAGGAGGACCACCATGCATCTTTAAAAATTCGTTCGTTTGGTTAAGCTTAATTAGATTAATTAGAAATTTGTCTTGCACTGTTATTCGGAAATAGGGGTACCCGTTACTCACAAATTTATTTTAATAATATAGACGTTGATTATTAAGTTAAATGTGATGTTTGGAATCAGTTGCACTGAAATCGGAAAATTAGTTGCTGAAATATGGAAACAGGGTACAATTAGACAAAAAACCTTGAGGGAGGGGCCGGGGGGAGCGGATATTCAAGTGCCTTTCAGCAAATGATAAATTAAAAGAGCCACTATCTGCATATTTAAAGATTGATTCATTTGGTTATGCTAGGAACTTAATTTGAAATTTGACTTAGACTATTTTTCGGAAATACTGGTAACTGTTTTCTAGAAGTACACCCTGAAGCTATGAATGCTGATTTTTATGATAATTTAGCAAAATGGAACTGGTTTGGAGAAGTTCGGAACATAATTACCTGAGTTCTGGAAATAAAGCACAGTTAGAGAAAAAAACCTTGAGGGAGGGGCCGCGAGGAGGGGCGCGGTCAAGTGCTCAAAAACAAATCACTAACTTTGACTGTTGGTATGCATAACTGAATGCAGGCACTGTACTTTTATTAGGAACATAAATGTAAATATGAGGTTATTTATCCTTATTTAAGGTGAGAAGATTATCAGAAGGTTTCTTTAAACTTAACAAACATCATTTTATTATAACCAAAGATCGTAAACACACAATATCGTTACAAGGGCAAGCCACACTACAAACTATGGACCGTTGCCAATTCAGGAAAGGGAAAAGTTCGTTTTATCTGTTCAGTTCACTTCAAAGCATGGCCAAGATTTGTTGGCGCATGTTGCACATCACCCCCTTCCCAGTGATGAAGTAACATCAAGATAACGGGGGTTAAATTTAACTCGGCGTCCAGATTTTGCGATATATGGCTGTCGACTGGTAGATGGATCAGAAGACTGTGGTTAACTGGTTGCCAAGTCCGAAGGAGACTGTGATTGGTCAAGTGCTAGTGATGGTGGAGGGAAAAATTCTGGCTGCTCCAGAGGAACATCAGGAACTACATTGATGAATGCTGGTTTCAACCGATCAATGTTTACTGTTGTTGTTTTGTTGTTCAGTTGGATGCTGAATGTTTTATCACTGCGGGATAACACCTTAAATGGTCCAGTGTAAAATGGTTGAAGACTTCTGCGAGTGGCATCCTGCCGTAAAAAGACATGACTGCACGACGAAAGAGCATTATGCAAAAATAGAACGACCAGTGCGTTGGCTGGTTGGAACAGGACGGATTGTAGATATCTGGTCTTTCAAGTGACCGACAAATGTTGCTGGATCTACATAGTCCTTGGAAGCAGAAAAAAATTCACCAGGTAAGCGAAGGGTTTCACCATACACAAGTTCAGCAACACTAGCTTGGAGGTGTTTCATGGATGAGCGAAAGCCCAGGAAAATAGTAGGTAGTTAGTAGGTACCCAGCTTTCTGTGACATAGCAGCGAATGGCAGCCTTGAGGCTCCTGTGAAATCGTTCGACAAGTCCATTTGATGCAGGATGGTATGGTGTTGAATAGATATGATGAGCACCCATGATCTTAGCCAAACTTTCAAACAGCTGAGATTCAAACTGTCGTCCATGGTCTGTAGTGATACGAAGTGGTACACCAAATCTACAAATCCATTCAGAATAGAATTTGAAGGCAATTGTATCAGCTGTTATATCTTCTATTGGATAGGCTTCTGGCCAACGTCTGAATCTATCCACTAGTGTTAGGAGATATTGGTAGCCTCTCGATTGAGGAAGAGGCCCCACTAAATCTAAATGAACATGTTCAAACCGAGAATTTGGGGTGGAAAACTGCACAGGACGACTAGACGTGTGTCTGTGGATCTTGCTGCGCTGACAGGGAATGCAAGAACGAGTCCATTTGGCAACGTCAGATTGCATAGAAGGCCAACAGAAGCGTTGTTTTACTAGCTGCAGGGTTGGCTTGACACCAGGGTGGGAAAGTCCATGAAGGCTATCAAAAATCTGGTGACGCATCACTTGAGGCACAAATGGTCTGATTCTGTCAGTTGAAACATCACAATAAAGCTCAGATGGGGAACCACTTTCTACTGGAAATTTCTTAAGCACTAAGCTTGATGATGAAGGATTTTCTAATAGATGACACAGTTCACTATCAGTCAGCTGTGTTTCAGCCATAGCTTTCAAAATGAGATCAATAGATATTGCATTTATGCAAGAGAGTGCATCAGCAACACTGTCATCTTGCCCGCTGACATTCTGAATATCCGTGGAAAACTGTGCTATGAAATCAAGATGACGAAGTTGTCGAGGAGTGCATTTGTCAGGTTTTTGTGTAAAAGCAAAACATAGACGTTTGTGGTCAGTGAATATGGTAAATGATCTAGCTTCGACCATGTACCTGAAGTACTTAATTGCTTCATAAATGGCTAACAGCTCTCTATCATAAGCTGAATAGCTCTGCTGTGCAGGAGAAAGTTTTTTTGAAAAAAATGGAAGTGGCTGAAGACATTGTTCAGTTTTCTGATGTAATGCTGCACCAATAGCTATGTCCGATGCATCTGCATGCAGCACTAATGTGGCAGTTGGATCAGGATGGCTTAAGAAATTGCCATGAAAAAGTTTTTCTTTACACAGTTCAAAAGCATTTTTACTATTATCAGTCCATGCAATTGGCCGCTTATCATTTTTCTGGTAGTTTTGCAGCAAGTGGTGTAGTGGCATTTGAATTGAAGCCATCTCAGGAAGAAAACGGCCGTAAAAATTTAAGGCACCTAGAAATCGTCGGAGTTTTTTCACTACTTTGGGTTGTGGAAAGTCTATAATTGCCTTGACTTTATCCGAAAGAGGTTTACATCCATGCTCAGAGACCAGGTGTCCAAGGAACTGAATCTCGTTTTGGAAAAATTCACATTTAGATGCATTAATTGTAAAATTATATTTGTCAAGGCGACTTAACACTTGCTGTAGATGTGCTTCATGCTCAGCTTGGGATTTGCTGGCAATTAAAATGTCATCCAGGTATGGGAAACAGAAATCTAGCTCATTCAGCACTTCATGAATGTGCCTTTGGAATGTTTGGCCAGCGTTGGACAACCCAAATGGCATAAAAACAAATTCAAATAAAGCAAATGGGGTGGTAATGGCTGTTTTGGGAATGTCAGTAGGATTTACAGGGATATGATGAAAAGCTCTGACAATATCTACTTTTGAGAAAATTTTAGCACCATTCAAATTATGAATAAAATCTTGTATGTGTGGTATAGGATATTTATCAGGGCGTGTTATTTTATTAAGTGCTCTATAATCCCCAGTGGAACACCAATCACCTGAACTCTTACGAACAAGGTGCAAAGGAGATGCCCAATTAGATTTGGATGGTCGACAAATACCCTGTTCTAACATAAATTGGAACTCTCTTTTAGCTGCAGCAAGATGTGCAGGAGTCTTCGTGGTTCGCTAAAAACTGGTGGACCAGAAGTTTCAATGAAATGATATGTGTTATGAGTACTTTTGCTGTTAAATGACCGAGGGCCTGTGAGATTAGGGAATTGGTTTAAAATTTTATGAACACTTGAATCTTTACAGATACTCTTGACGGATGTGAAAATACCCTTTATAAACTGGCCTTTACTAGTTAATTTCGTGAATGGATGAATAAGACAGTAATTTTTAAGATCAATTAGCAATCCGAAATGAGCTAAAAAATTTGATCCAATGATGGGGCGCTTAACATCAGCCAAGGTAAATTCCCACTTAAAGCTACGTCTAAGATTTAATTGAACTTCAACAAGTTTTTGTCCATAGGTAGCTATCTTAGTGTTATTAGCAGTAAAAAGACAAAAAGTTGAGGGGTTTAATTTGGTGGTATTGGGAATTACAGAGACATCGGCGCCAGAATCAATTAAATAATTTGTCTTAGTGTCTGGATCATAAATACATAAGCGACTATGGTTTGGAGTTTGTGTGCGATCACATGCCGCTACTGTGATGAACTCGTGTCGTTTCCCGTTTGGGAAAAAGAACACGGTTTGGTACATTTCCGAGCTTTAAGGCCAAAGCGTGAATGATAATAACAAATATCAGAATTAGACCTGCGGTCTTTTGAGAGACTGCGGTTCCTATAAAAACTACCTCTATTGTTACGATGTCGGGAACGAGAGCGATTTTCTGAAAAAGATGCTGTTAATGCATCAAGCTTTTTAGACAGTTCAGAAACCTGAAGACGCAGTATTTTTATCTCATTGGTTTCAGAGATTGTATTTTCACTATGAGTATCTTCACTGATCTCAGAAACTTTATCTGCGAGGAGAGCAAGTTTGTCTAATTCATCCCCACTTACCGCTAATACAGTTTGTATGTTATTTGGTGAGCCAAAGATGTTTCAAAAAATCGCCCAGAAGCTAAGTCTTTCGTTTTTCTGTGCAAAACACTTGCTTTTTGATCACCACTACTAAGCTCTTGAAGTAGCGCTTTGGTGTTTTGAG
The DNA here is from genome assembly GCA_963931845.1 of Maratus michaelseni. NCBI lineage: Eukaryota > Metazoa > Arthropoda > Arachnida > Araneae > Salticidae > Maratus > Maratus michaelseni. Next base: position 316,519,227 of record OZ007597.1, read on the forward strand.
CTATTGAATTTTCAAATATGTTTAATAATTTGTCTTTGAGAGTCGTAAATGGATTGTCAACGGGTGGAGTGAAAATTAGGTCACTAACAGAGGAAAGGATGTCAGTATCTGAAATATTTACTAAGTAGTTATATTTCATCTTTTCATCCGCGACATTATTTAACATGAATGCCGAATCACGTTCAACAAAAAACAATTTAATATTGTGTTTGGAAAAAGTTGGCATTTTAGCTTGCACAGCAAGAACACCTTTGTCCTGACTCTGCAACATTTTTATATGAAGGCACGACGAAATAAAGCAAAAAATACTTGATAGTTATATAATTGAAATTAATACATAGTTGCAAACTAAAACTTTTTTGTTACGATACGATACGATATAATTACACAAAATATACGAGAGAAGAAGAAAAAAATAAATATATATGTACATAATAAAGTGCAAGTACAAGAAAAAAAATTATTTAATGGGATATTAGATATATTCAATGGTAAATTTTCCTCAGTGTTGTAATATTACAAAATTTGTATAGAAAAGGGGAACAGCCATTACCGAAAAAATGTATTTATAAAAAAAATAAAAATAACTGTAACCATACCTGGAGATTTAGTATAATTTGGGCTTTTTTACGCTAAATTTACTTCATAGTAATCAATGAAATGACTGCAGTATGACGACCTACCTCGACTTCAGATTGAAGCACGTTGCGGTTAGGCTTACTTGACTGTTGATATTCAGATCTATTTTACCGTCATATTAAGAAAAATCTTGCCGTTAAGTCGTTCGATGTCCGGGTCATCACTGTAAATAAGAGGTTTTTTTATCCTCATTTAAGGTGAGAAGGGTTGGGTTGGGTTGATTATTGACGGCCAATTATCTACACTTGGGATATAGGCCCAAGGTGAGAAGGGATCAGAAGGTTTCTTTAAACTTAACTAACATTTTTATTATATCTAAAAATCGTGCACACACACAACATCGTTACAAGGGCAAGCCACACTAACAACTGTGGACTGTTGCCAATTCAGAAAAGGGAAAAGTTCGTTTTATCAGTTCAGTTCACTTCAAAGCATGGCCAAGATTTGTTGGCCATGTTGCCACACCTAGCTATATAAAAGTGAGAAAATGCTAGACTGGATGTCGTCCGGTTGGCTTAATTGGTAAAACACTTGGTGTGCTATACCAAGAGATCCGGGATAGAACCCCGGTCTGGACATTTTTTCACTCGACTGGTTGTATGCTGTGTAGTAAAGTGATAAGCCACGACCTTTGTATTTCATTAATTTACAGCTTAATTTCAGCTGTGCTGAAAACTTAATGAGTTTTATAGATTTCAAAATTTGCATTCTGGGAGAAGGGAAAGACAGAAGGCAGAAATTATAAAAATGATGGGAAACTAGATGATACATTTATTCATTGTTTCTTCAACATAACAAATAATTCAAAAACATTAAAAATTTAAGTTTAAAGATAGAGTTTTAATCTTTCAAAACTAAGAGAGTAAAAGGCAGCAGTAAAAATTTTGCAAGAGATGGGGGCAGTTGGTATTAAGATGATATATTTTATATAGAAATCTGTCAAATTTTCACACATAAATGGTGCAAAGATTACTTACATTGTGATCAAATAACAATTTATCAAATTCTATGACATTTTTAAGTTTTACAGAAAGATTAAGCAACAAGATTTACAGCCTTTAAATAAATTGAATTATGATTTTTTTAAGTCTCAACAGAATTTCTTTCAAAGCAAATAAATTTTCTAAGTTCAAAATTATAATTAAATGAATTAGGTAAAATTAAGTTTAGACTTCAACATGTTAAAAAATAAAATAATAAGACTGAAAAAACTGATAGACCGATGCAGTGTTTGGGTATCTGATTCTTTTGTGTTACTCTAAACATATTTACTGTCGAAAAAGATCCAATCTATGCATTTATTAGTGAAATGGTAAAATGTTTTGAAAAAAAAGAAGAATTATGAGAAAAAAGATTACATATATTTATTTATTTTGCAGATTGAAATATGTAAACAATTTCACTTCATTTCAAACAACAACAATATAAATGACTAACCATAAAAAAGATAAAGGTAAAAGAAAAGAAGTAAGTACCAAATCCACAAAACATAGTTTTAAGCTATAATTTCAAAACATATTGATATGCAAACTTTATGACAATTTATGACATTTTCAACCCTACATATCAAAAGTAAATTTACTTTAAAATTAACAAGTTTTTAAAAGATCAGATAGCACAGCTCAGAATTGTGCATTTTGTTATTTCCTTTATTTAAAAACATTGTATATTTATACAATTATTACAAGATCGGCCGAAGTGAAACAAAATATGCTTGCTAATTTCCTTGCTTTACCAAAAGTAACTGATTTCGAAAAAGAAAAAATAATCCAAATGATAAATGTGAGAATAAAATATATTTCACCATGAAAATAAAATATACTTCAATTCTAAATATAAATAATTCTATTAAATATTTTATACACATTTTTTTCAATGTAAAATACAATTTTACAGGGCTAAGATAAAATGCAATTTTTTTTCATTGGTTGGAAATTATCATCTTTTAACACTTCCCATGACTACATTTTTCTTTCATGAAATATTATGAAAACATTCAAAGAGCAAAGATGTATTTTGAGTTAATGGACCCATAACCAACATGAAAGTAAGTATCAAGTTAATAAAACTAGATGGAACCCGTCAAAATTTGACGGCAAAAAACTTGATAGTACCATAAAAATAAAATTCATAGCTGCTTTAAAATGTTTGAAACTTTTGCAGAATAATTCAAATAAATAAAAAACCCACTTTGAATTAAAGCTAGGTTGAAGAACAGCAATTGGCTAAGTTTCACTGGCACATGCACTCGCGGAATTTCTTTCATTTGACACATTTAGCGCTGTTGTGCAAGTAAATGGTAAGTGCCCCCTTGGGGAGGGGGAAATGGCAGGATGGACCAAGGAGATGCATAACATGAATAAGCAGTCAAAGACCTTTCAAACGATATGTAACATGAGGGGTGTGTGCAAAATTAAAAAAAGTACCCCCTTGGGGGGGGTAAAGTAGGGGATGGACACGGTACATGCATAATATGATTAAGTGGTCACAGACCTTTCCAACGATATATAACATGAGGGTTGTGTGCAAAATTTAGAAAAGTACCTCTTTGGGGGGGGGGGGGGCAAAGTGGGGAGATGGACATCAGAGATATGCATATGATTAAGCAGTCACAGACCTTTCCAACGATATATGACATGAGGGTTGTCTGCAAAATTTAGAAAAGTACCCCCTTGGGGGAGGGGGGGCAAAGTGGGGAAATGGACATTGGAGATATGCATATGATTAAGCAGTCACAGACCTTTCCAACGATATATGACATGAGGGTTGTCTGCAAAATTTAGAAAAGTACCCCCTTGGGGGAGGGGGAGGGCAAAGTGGGGAGATGGACATTGGAGATGCATAATATGTTTAAGCAGTCACAGACCTTTCCAACAATATATGACATGAGGGTTGTGTGCAAAATTTAGAAAAGTACCTCTTTGGGGGGGGGGGGCAAAGTGGGGAGATGGACATCAGAGATATGCATATGATTAAGCAGTCACAGACCTTTCCAACGATATATGACATGAGGGTTGTCTGCAAAATTTAGAAAAGTACCTCCTTGGGGGAGGGGGGGGACAAATTGGGGAGATGGACATTGGAGATGCATAATATCATTAAGCGGTCACAGACCTTTCCAACAATATATAACATGAGGGGTGTCAACAAAATTTAGAAAATTGCCCCCTTGGGGGGGGGGCAAATTGGGGAGATGGACATTGGAGATGCATATGATTAAGCGGTCACAGATCTTTCCAACAATATATGACATGAGGGGTGTCAACAAAATTTAGAAAAGTGCCCCCCTTAAAAGGGGGGAAATGGCGGGATGGACCCCGGAGATGCATAACATGAATAAGCAGTCAAAGACCTTTCCAACAATACGTAACATGAAGGGTTTGTGCAAAATTTACAAAAGTACCCCCTTGGGGGGGGGGCAAAGTGGGGGATGGACACCGGAGATGCATAATATAATTAAGCGGTCACGGATCTTTTTAACGATATATAACATGAGTGGTATGTGCAAAATTTAGAAAAGTGCCCCAATTGACGGGGGGGGGGGGGGATGGACCACACAGATGCATAACATGAAAAGGCAGTCACAGGCCTTTCGAACGATATATCATATGAGTGGTGTCAGCAAAGAAAAGTCTCTGCCCCGTGTGGGCAAAACATACTCCCCCCCGCCGCCATAATTATTGATGCGGACTCATTTTTTAAATTCGTTCGCACCCCTCTTCTCCCGCAAAATGTGAATTTTAAAAACTCCCCTTCCGAATTTTTTTATACCAAAAGCACTTATGTCCATCGTCTGCATGCAGAGTTTTGTGCTTACAGACGCCAGACACAACAACACACACACAGACAGACGTTTACCGACATTAATAGCAGTGTTTCACCCAGACAGTTTCAGAAGGGTGCTGCACCCTGCCTGCCCTTTGGTTTGCAAAATAGCACCCTTCTTGCCCCTCATAAAAATAATTAGCACCCTTCTTGCCCCCTCCAGCAAAATAATTAGCACCCTTCTTGCCCCCTCCAGCAAAATAATTAGCACCCTTCTTGCTCTCAGTAAAAAAAGTGCCCTTTCTCCTTTTTGCATTAAAAAATTTGGTTTCATAATAAAAACTGACTCAATGTTGTCTTAAAAAGAGTGTTTTGACTTTGAAATATCAAAAGTGGCTTTAAAAACCAAAAGAATACCTTTAAGCTTTAACAATTAAAAAAGTGCCCTTAAGATTCTGAAAAGTGCCCTCAAAAATCCAAAAAGTGCCCTTAAGAATAAAAAAAGTGCCCTTTTTCTCACCAGCAGCACCTTGCCCCTTTTTAAACCTGGGGGAAACTCTTAATAGTATAGATGATACTCAGTGCCTACACATTTCACCCTTTATAATTCAGCCAATGAGTTGACAGTCGTTCATTTCCAGAAACGAAACAATAATTCTTTAGGATGAATTTTGTTTGTTTGGCGTCACAAACTTTTTAGGGCACCTGCAGACTAAAAACATATAATCAATCTTCGCAGGAAAAAAATCCTAGATTTCGTCAAATGATCACAGGAAAAACACTAATTTCATCAAAGGATCATGTAAAACGTGAATTTTGTTAAAAGGCCACAGAAAAACGTGATTTACGCAAAAGATGAGCAAATTTTGTCAAAGAATCGCAAAACAGGAAATTCCACCAAAAGATAGCGCTTTCTTGCCAAATTTCGTCTAAAAATTTGCGGAATAAAATGTATTTTATCAAAAAATCGCTGGAAAACGCACATTTCGTTAAAGTATCGCGAGAAAAATGCGAATTTCTTCAAAGATTGCTGAAAAAACGCGAATTTCATTGAAGGATTGCTGAAAATTCATGAATCTTATCAAAAGGCAGCAGAGAAAATGTGATTATTATCAAAGCATTGCGAAAAAAGAAAATTTCGTCTAATGATCACAGAAAAACACAAATTTCATAAAAGAATCATGGAAAATAACGCAAATTTCGTGAAAAAAAAAAAATCGCAGAAAAAACACAAATTTCGTCAAATTATCGCTGAAAAAAAACACGAATTACGTCATAGGATAGCTGAAAAAATTGTGAATCTCGACAAAAAAAAAGATACAGAAAAAAATGCGAATTTCATTAAAGAATCACGAAAAAAAAATGCAAATTTTGTTAAAGGATTGCGCAAAGAATGTGAATTTTTTGAAAGGTTCTTGTGAAAAATGAAACTGTCTTTATTAAAAACAGCACACACACAAACATCTATACAAACCTCAATACACACAAACATATTATAGGCAGGGCTTGAAATTCAATTTTTCCAAGGACGGGAGTCTCCCTACCAACATTTTTAAATGGAGGGGAGTTGTAATGTTTGGGAGGGAGAAAAAAAAATTTTAAACCCCACTATTATTTTACGTGTTATTTAAAGAATTACATTAATGCAGACATGACAAAATACCATTGAAAAAATTAAGTCAACTGAGAATGATTATGTAAAATGTTTATTTTTATTATAAAAAAGGGAAGAATGTTAAGTTTTATATATGCAGTGTATTTTTCAAGTTCCATTAAATGTGTTAGGGACCCTTAACAATTAGGTTGTTAAATAAATTTCTGACTTTAGATTTTACTTGATTGAGATTCACCGATCGATCGTGGAAAAGACGCAAAGTTCATCGATCTGTCGCAGAAAAAACGCTAAGTTTGTCGATCAGTCGGGGGAAAAAAGCAAATTTCGTCGATCGATTGCAGAATAAACACAAAGTTCGTCGATCTGTCCCCAAAAAACGCAAGGTTCGTCGATCAGTCGCTTAAAAAATGCAATGTTCGTCTATCTGTCTCAGAAAAAACGCAAAGTTCGTTGATCTGTCGCGGAAAAAACGCAAAGTTCGTCGATCAGTTGCGGAAAAAAGCAAATTTCGTCGATCGATTGCGGAATAAATGCAAAGTTCGTCGATCAGTCAGGGAAAAAAGAAAAATTTTATCGATCGATTGTGGAATAAACGCAAACTTTGTCGATATGTCCCCAAAAAACGCAAGGTTCGTCGATCAGTCACTTAAAAAACGCAATGTTCGTCGATCTGTCGCGTTCGTTTGATGTCGTTGTTGAAAATTTATGAATTTCTATTATTAAAGTAATTTTTTCATTTTACCGTATTTATTTTATTTTTGTGTTGTATGTATTTTGCTACTTTGAATTTTTTTAAACTAACCCTTTTTTTTTTGGAGAGTGAGAGAGAGAGATTTAGTAATTTGGTGACACGAAGTTCCGCAAATTCTTAAAATCCACAAATCATTTCCAATGTAAACAATGAAATTTACAATTAAGTTGCAAGTGCAAAATTTCAGTTTTTTAAAATTTTCATGCCATTCTGTACACATTTTAATATGTCATTCTGATCATTATACATATTTAGTTACGCATTATTAATTATTTACTTGACCTTTACTTTTAATATTTTAAATATTTCAAACTTACAGCTGAATGTAATTATTAAAACATTTGAAATACTGCATTCGAAAAATGAAATTTCAGCTTAGAAACGCGACAATTACTATTAGGTTAAAAAAATTTAAAGTAGAAAAGTACTTATGATATAAAAAGAAGAAAAAAAAATACACCAGAATTTATCTGTATTACGAAAGCGGGAGAAATGATTTTCTGTGCTATACGAAAAGATATCCAAATAACTCAATCATAAACATAGAAATAGGTATCGGTTTCTATGTTCATGTGCACTCAATCCAAACTTGAAACTTTTAAAAAGGTCATTGAATGAATGAAATTCATCTCCGCCTTTCACATCCAGAAAACTTGCTGTGTCGCCAATTATGTTTATATTTTATATATATATATATAAAAATAATAATTCAGGCACTTTTCCGTTATACGGACACCATTGTCGCCAAACATACATACATACATACATTTTGGCATAGTGTCCGTATAACAGAAAAGTACTAAAGTTCATGGTTTAAAATCACAATAAAATATCATGAAATTTATTGATTAGTTGTGGGAAAATATCGGGGAAATAATGTGTTTTTCGTGAATTTTTTGTTTTGTTAACAATGTGGTTAGAGAGCCAGGGAGAAATCCAGAAAACTTGCTGTGTCGCCAATTATGTTCATATTTTATATATATATATATAAAAATAATAATTCAGGCACTTTTCCGTTATACGTACACCATTGTCGCCAAACATACATACATACATACATACATACATACATTTTGGCATAGTGTCCGTAAAACAGAAAAGTACTAAAGTTCATGGTTTAAAATCGCAATAAAATATCATGAAATTTATTGATTAGTTGTGGGAAAATATCCGGGAAATAATGTGTTTTTGTGAAATTTTTTGTTTTGTGTTGTTGTGTTTAATTGTAAGCATTCATTATAATTTTCAGTGCATTATTAAATTGAAATTTTTGTTTAAAATATGTAAACAAAACAGTGACCAGAAACCTGCACAATTTCTAATATAGATAGATAGATAGATAGATGCATGCATGTAGTACTTTTAATTATTTGGTAAAAATACTGTGATCATCACTGAAAAAACCTTAATTTAACCTAAAAGTAATTGTCGAGTGTTTAAGCTGAAATTTCATTTTACGAATACAGTATTTCAAATGTTTTAATAATTACATTCAGCTGTAAGTTTGAAATATTAAAAGTAAAGGCCAAGTAAATAATTAATAATGCATAACTAAAAGTAATTGTCGAGTGTTTAAGCTGAAATTTCATTTTACGAATACAATATTTCAAATGTTTTAATAGTTACATTCAACTGTAAGTTTGAAATATTAAAAGTAAAGGCCAAGTAAATAATTAATAATGCATAACTAAAAGTAATTGTCGAGTGTTTAAGCTAATTTCATTTTACGAATACAGTATTTCAAATGTTTTAATAGTTACATTCAGCTGTAAGTTTGAAATATTAAAATTAAAGGCCAAGTAAATAATTAATAATGCATAAGTAAAAGTAATTGTCGAGTGTTTAAGCTGAAATTTCATTTTACGAATACAGTATTTCAAATGTTTTAATAGTTACATTCAGCTGTAAGTTTGAAATATTAAAAGTAAAGGCCAAGTAAATAATTAATAATGCGTAACTAAATATGTATAATGATGAGATTTTTTTTTCTTGAATTATTCAGTGAAACTCGCCTTATAAATGTACGCAAATAATTCACATCAAAATCTTAAAATAACAAAGTTTTCTTTCGTGTTCAGCTATGCTTAATAACCAAAAAAGCTTGATTAATACAAAAAATTTTTCGTAAAAATACTGTGATCGTCGCTGAGAAAACCTGAATTTAATCATATCACACAGAATTACATATTAAAAGTTTAAAAAACTGAAATTTTACACTTGTTTACATCGGAAACGATTCGCGGAATTTCGTGCCACGAAATCTCTCTCTCTCTCTCAAAAAAAGGGTTAGTTATAAAAAATTCAAAGTAATAAAATACATACGACTTAAAAAGAAAATAAATACGGTAAAATGAAAAAATACCTTAATAAAAGAAATCCATAAAGTTTCAACAACCGAACAACCAAATGGAGTCGTAGTAATCCACATACGCTTCTAGAGAGAGGAAAAAGCCTTCACCTCATTGGCTGAAATATCGCGTCTGAAGATAGTAAAAGCCTCTAGCTGATTAGCTGAATGCTCGCGCATGCCTATAAAAGGCATTTTTGCACGAAAAACTAAAAAGCAGGTTAGCTTTAAGTATATGGATTGAAAAAAGTTAATTTTTTATGACAAGACAAAAAAAATATTGTATTTCAAAAGTAATTTTAATCAAGCAAAATAGAAAATTTGGAATGTAGGAAATTAATAACAAATGCTTTGGATCAATTTCCTTGATGCATTGTAAAATAATATCATCATTTTACTTTTCTTTAAAAGAAGAATAGCTAAGTATAGTCACCAATCAAACAGATCTAATACAAACTTGACTTTTAATTGTGTTCTCGGATCTGATAAGGATCCCAAAATCTAAATTTTTAAAATAGAAGTGTTTTTATACGACTAGAAATACTTTTCAGAAGTTGTATGCAGGGCTGTGTACAAAAGTAAAAGGTCTATAAAAAGCAATTATAATATCTACAATCCTAACTGGAAAATCACTGATTATTATTATTTTTGTCTTTTACAATTATGCAAATATATAAGTTGTGTTGCACAATCCACTTTTGATTTTGCAGCATATTAAGACTCGATTATTTATTCATTGTTAGTATAATATAACAAATAAAGCAGTCAATAAAAGTTATGGAGTAATAAAGATATTTAAAAAGGAAGGGAGACAAATAAAAGAAGCAGATATCTCATGGCAAAGAGATTGGATTGAAATTAAAAAAAATATATGTCTTCTGATATGCAGATATTTATCTCTGATTGATTCTATCGGAACACAAAATGTCAAATTATGTAAAATAAAATAAACTTGTGCTTAAACAAATTTCAGAGAAACCGACTATCTCTATTATTCTAACTTTTAATGGTTGTAATCTAGTAGCAGTGTCATCGCTAAGACTTTTTATTAGGGGGGGAGAGGACCTTAAATTGCCAAGTCAAATTTCAGTATTTGCCAACTCATTGAAAAGGAAAAATAAATAGTTCTCGCCAATTCAACAAGTTTAATAATATTCCCAATTAGATTTGTAACTTTTGACAAGTCCATTAAAAATAGAGAGTATATTATAGTTTTTATTAAAGTTTTATGCAAATTTGCCAAATAAGAGTTTGTAAATTTGCCAAGTGTAATAGCATTCACAAACGTTTGGGGGAGAGGCTCCCCCCCCGTCCCCCCCCTTAGCGAGGCCTCTGTCTAGTAGGAGAGATAAACAGTTTAATTGCCAAGACATACTAATATTAGCAGCTTTATATGATAAGGAATGATATGCTAGAGATGAAACAGCATAAAAAAACTGGCAATAAATCACAATTAAATAACAAAATTTTGTAAGAATCACAAAAAAATGAAGTACACACAGGATGCGTTTTGGGCTGGAGATTCTAACAGCACGTCATAAGCCAACACCAGAATTAGAATGAAGATTCTGTGACAGCATTCGTTATTACGACAGTAATAGTTAATTTACACTTAGTGTGACTTAGTAAAGAGAGTTTATCCTTTCTAAAAACTGTGCACAATTTTTGAATATTTAATTGAGTGTTTTTCTGATCCACATCTTTGTATAGTCATACTATGAACTGATATTTGCATTAGATAGGACCTTTTGATGAAGAGTTTAAGGAGTTAACAGTAGCTAGAGGCGTGAAAAAATAGGCATTATTATTATTGTTTAAACAGTGGCATAATGTTGTTTATTTTTCATATAGCTTTTACACTATATTTTAAGCAAATTTCACAAAACCTTAAAATGAAATTATGAATTCTGGACCAAGTTCTCTACTTGGTTGTTGAACGTTGTCAAACAAATAGTATTTCTTAGTAGTTTACCTAAAATTAATACGCCAAAATTATACATATATTAGTTTAATACTTGATCTAGTATTTAATCAAAGCTTTTTTTCAAATAAAGAAAAATGACAGCCTCTGTAAGATTACTTATGAATTTTAAGTGACATTATCGTAGACATTCCACCAAAATTTCTTGGGGCCCTCTAAGAAGTCATGGAGCCACACTTTAAAAAACTCTCGTGCATATGTACTGGCATGCCGCATGTATTATCTGAGATTTATCACCTGGGAAAATTTCATCTATAAGACTTTGATAAAGATAATTTTAGATCTCATGCAGCTTTCCACTGCACCTATAGAAATTTTCGGCAAGATTAAAAGCCTTTTTTAAATCTTTATAAGAAGTTATGGTGCCAAAAGTTTTTACACTTGTATCCATACTTACACACTGTCTTATGTCACTACTGGATATTAATATACCTTTTTTTACCTTTAGATTTAATATTGAACCCCTCCCCCCCCCAAAAAAAAAAATAATAATTATGCCTTTAGGCCCTTTTTAAAAGAAATACTGCAGAATTATACTGTAGAAGATAAAAATTTGCCTGAAACGGAAATTCGACCAGTTTTATGAGATTCTGTTTTCGTAGGCTTTTCTATATAAGATATTGTTTATACCTAACATGTTCAGGTTAAAAAAAATCTGGGCACAACCCTCCCCCCCCATTCAAAAGGCTGGGTACGCCTATAGATTCTTATAAGCAGTGGTCACTGTTCTAAAATATTTATTAATGTGATAAAGACATGGATTTCAGAAATTCTAAATTAAAAAAAAAAAAAACTATTTCATCCTCTTCAAATAAGGAAATACCTAGAGAAAACATTTGGGGTGGGAAGTGTGTAATTTTTCATATGGATCTGCAGTTGTTACAAATGCTTTATTCCATGATGAAAAGGAAGCGGGATGGGGAGACGAATAACCCCAATAAAATTAAAAATAATTCCTGTACTCGAAAACAATACAAGAGTGTTCAAAATGAATTTAGTGCAAGAGGTCCAGTTGCAAAAACATATACTACATGAGAAAAGTTTTAAAGGACATGAATTATATTTATTTTTTAAATATGCACAGTGAATTTTTTTACACTTGAAAAGGAAATGAACAAAAAAAAATGTTTGTATTTAAAGAATAAACATTAGAATCTCTCGTATATGTGTCAATCTCTCAAATGTTGATAATACAATTATGCACACTTGGAATTCAATTCCAGATACTTATAGTTAGTTGTTTGAAAAAGTTGGCATTTGTATTGTCAACAATCTTTTCCTCTACCTATGCTTGTGAATCATTATTTTCAAAGATGAACAATATTAAAATTTCAAATCGAATCAACTTGTCAGATGACTCCAGTTCATCATGCCTTTTAAAAATAACCAATTATGAGCCCATCATTTGGCATCCAAGATGAAACATGGGAAATCACATTAATTTGTTTAATTGTTTTACTTTCTTGTCTTTTTAGTTACTTTAAAAATGCAAGTACACTTAGACATTGTTAAACGATCACTCACTTAATGCATCACTCTGCATATTATACCAGTATCTTAAAGTCCCAACTAAAGACGGAAATAGCGTTAAAAAATCCTAATAAATCTTGACTCAAAAAACAGAAGATCTGCTAAACCCTCAATTTCAGCTTACGATTAATCTTTTTTGTACAAACGATAGCAGAATATTGCAAGAAGAAAGAAACATTTGTTTGTGACCATGAGTGATATGAGAGAAGTAGCGAACTCTGCGAAGAAAAACTAAGACCAAAATTTCAAGATGCTGTTGCTGTATTATGTACTTTACAAAGTTTTTAATTTTTTTCTGAAAAAAGAAGATTTTGCAATGCTTATGAAATTAGAAAATAAAATTGAATAAAAAAAAACGAAAGAGAAAACAGATTTCTTTGGCAGACTTTTTAAGTAATGTTTTTTAGATTTGCTGATTTCTTCTTATGCATTGGAATATATTTTAAAAATAATAATTTTTAATTTAATAGCAAGTGTAAAACAAATCTCATCAAAAACGTCACCTGTAAAAAATGCAGCCGAGTCTTGTGACTCTTTTTCCATAAAAAGTTCTGAGATCGTGTAAAGCCAAGTTTAGCTATCTTATTAACTCTGAAATTTTCATTCACAAATCACTCCTAGTCTCTACATCTTTAGTTAAATATTATTTTGTGACTTGGCAATTACGCAGCACAGGGAAGTTATTACACCTTACTATGTTATGTGGGAAGGGATGAGATAATATGATTAAGGCTAATTATATACGCACAGGGAAGTTATTACACCTTAATATGTTATGGGATGGCATGGTATTATTTGATTAAGACTAATTATATACATCATATTCTTGTGCTACGTAATTGCCAAGTCACAAAATAACATTTAACTAAAGATGTAGAGACTAGGAGTGATTTGTGAATGAAAATTTCAGAGTTAATAAGATAGCTAAACTTGGCGTTACACGATCTCAGAACTTTTTACGGAAAAAGAGTCACGAGACTTGGCTGCATTTTTTACAGGTGACGTTTTTGATGAGATTTCACTTCTTTTTGTAAGTAATCCTCCTTTTCTTGATTTTGGGTTCTTTTTGGAGATCATCCACTGATTTTCGCTAAGCTCACACTCTGTCCCTATTATTTACAGGTATCAAAAATTTGAAGCTTTAGTTTCGTTTGCAAAGTACTGTAGATAAAAAGATTTCAGGTTCCTAGGCCAGCACTAAGTTATGGGAGGGGGAGTGTCAAAAGTACTCTCAATTGCTTCCAGGATAGGTGCTATCCATCTGAGATATTACTCGCAGTCCTAGATACTTGATATTTAGCATAAAAGAACTTTTTAGTATAAAAAGAAAGCCAAAATTAAAATTTCCGGAAATTTTTAATAAATCAAACTATATTCATTTTTTTGATGTTTTTTTTTTCGTTTTTTTTTTTTTTTTTTTTTTTTTTGCTTTTTTTTGTACATTTGCGGATTTTTTAATTTTTTCTTACTTTGTATACTAAACCCTACCAAATGTCAAGCTTCTAGGACTACAAAATCAGATTATTTTCAAATTTTTGACTTTTTATAAATTTATTGATTTTTCGATTTTACTTCTAAGTTACCTGATTGTCATACCAATATAGTAATTTTTTTATCCGTCTTCTTAGGATCATTTAGGTTGAATTTAGAGGTAAATCAAGTGAATGTTAGAGTCACCATGATTTTATTTCGAAAGAACTATCAAACCATAACCAGCCAGTAATGTCAGGGGGGTAAGGGGAGCTGTGAAAATTTTTTTGGGGCTAACATCATTTAACAATCCATATTTCATATGCGAAGTAAATATAGAACCTGTGAAAGAAAACAAACCTATCTATAAAGAAATCGCCTATAACGTAGCCTGTCTATAGTGGAACTTTCCTATAACGAAATTCGTAAACGAAAGAAAAGAAAACCATAATCCGGGGGAAATAACAGAAAACAATTAGGGGCATTGTACTAGCTAATAAGACAATTATCTTAAAACTAATGTTTGTAGCAGTACAAAATCAAATTGTTTTCGAATTTTCGATTTTTTAAAGATATTTCGATTTTATTTTCGAATTTAACGAATTTTTTAATTGTTCCTTTTATTGAATAGTAAATACTACCTTTACACCAAGTTTTAAGTTTCTAAGAATACAAGATAAAATTATTTTTGATTTTTGATTTTTTCGATTTTATTTTATAATTTTCTGGATTTTTTAATTTTTTCTTATTTTGTATCCTTTATTACAAATTTCAAGTTTCTAGCGCTACAAAATCGAATTATTTTGAAATTTCCGATCTTTTTCGAGTTTTTTTGTTCTATTTTCGAATTTATTGCGTTTTAATTTTTTCTTTTTCTGTATCCTAAACAATAAGTTTTTTCGAATTTTACAGATTTTTTTGTATCCTAAATACTGCCTTTATTCCAAATTTTAAGTTTCTAGCTCCACAAAATCGAATTATTTTCAAATTTTCGTTTTTTTTTTCGATTTTTTTTATTTTATTTTCGATGTTTGTTGTGTTTTTATTTTTTTTATTTTTCTGAATCCTAAACACTACCTTTACACCAAATTTTCAGTTTCTAAGACTACGAGATCATATTATTTTCAGTTTCTCACTTTTTTTTTCTTTTTCTTTCTTTCTTTTTTTTTTAATTTTTAATTTTTGAAAATTTCGATTTTTTTGTTCGAATTATCCATATTTTTTAATGTTCCCTTATTTAATATCTTAAATATTACTTTTATTCCAAATTACAAGTTTCTGGCGCTATGAAATCGAATTATTTTCAAATTTTGTTTATTTTTCGATTTTTTTATTTTATTTTCGAATTTTATTGCGTTTTTATTTTAACTTATCTTAATCCTAAACACTATCTTTACCGCGAATTTTAGGTTTCTAAGGCTAAAAGATCAAGTTATTTTAATTTTTTCATTTTTTTCGATTTTTTCGAATTTTTGAATTTTTTTTTTCGAATTTTCCGTATTTTTTAATTTTTTTTTATTTTGCATCCTAAATACTACCTTTTTCCGAATTCCAAGTTTCTAGCGCAACAAAATCGGATTATTTGAAAATTTTCGGGTTTTTTTTCGTTTTTTCCGATTTTTGATTTTATTTTCGATTTTTTTTGTGTGTTTTTGATGTTTTCATTTTCTGAATTCTAAACACTACCTTCACACCAAATTTTAAGTTTTTCAGACTACAAGATCGTGTTATTTTCCATTTTCAATTTTGTTCGAATTTGTTGAATTTTCGAATGTTTTTTCTTTTTTTTTTTTTTTAATTTTCCGGATTCTATAATTTTTTCTTTCTTTGTATCCGAAACGCTAGCTTTACTCCAAATTTTAAGTTTCTATGGCTACGGGATCTACCCAATCTTTTTTATGACGCGAGAGTGAGTGAGTGTGTGAGGGACAACAAATCGAAACTTTGAGTTCATATACCGTCTGCACTAATTTATGAGTATTTTTTGAATTATCCATATTTTTTAAATTTTCCTTATTTAGTATCTTAAATATTACCTTTATTCCAAATTTCAAGTTTCTAGCGCTGTAAAATCGAATTATTTTCAAATTTTCCTTATTTTTCGATTTTATTTTCGAATTTTATTGCATTTTTTATTTTAACATTTTCTGATTCCTAAACTCAGTTCACTATCTTTACCTCGAATTTTAAGTGTCTAAGGCTAAAAGATAAAATTATTTTAATTTTTTCAATTTTTTTCGAATTTTTCGAATTTTTGAATTTTTTTTTCGAATTTTCTGGATTTTTTAATTTTTCCTTATTTTGCATCCTAATTACTACCTTTATTCCGAATTCCAAGTTTCTAGTGCAACAAAATCGGATTACTTGAAAACTTTCGATTTTTGTCGATTTTTTAGATTTTTTCAATTTTGCTTTCGATTTTTTTAGTGTTTTTGATGTTTTCTTTTTCTGGATGCTAAACACTACCTTCACACCAAATCTTAAGTTTCTAAGACTACAAGATCATCTTATTTTCAATTTTCAATTTTTATGGAATTTGTTGAATTTTCGAATGTTTTTTGTCGAATTTTCCGGATTTTATAATTTTTCCTCTCTTTGTATCCTAAACACTACCTTTTCTCCAAATGTCGAGTTTCTAGGGATACGGGATCTACCTAATATTTTTGATGATGCGGAACGAGTGATTGAGTGAGTGACAAAAAATCGAATGTTTGAGTTCATATATCGTCTGAAATAGAATAGACAGAAATTTGTAATTTTAAATTTTGTTCCTGTGTGCCAAATACTCTAGAAAAACGAAGTTTTGAATTTTTGGGATACTCCAGCGCGGAGATATGGGGGGGGGGTCAAAATTGCCCTGAGTTGCTTCCAGAAAAGTATGCTTACGGCCGTGCTTTCTCGACTTGGCGGAGGCACAACTGTGCCTCCAGATATTTTGCAGACATGATTCGTAAATGATGTTTTTCAATGTCTCTTTTATCATTGTCTATTTTAAAATAAAATTACCTCAATTATAATTCTACCACGCTGTTTAAAATGTCAAAATCAACAGATCCCAAGGGGAATACCATCTATTACCATAATTATTACAGTCATTTGGGAAGTTGTTTCGATTTGGGTTTGTAATATTTTTTATGATTACTATAACTATAATTATTTCTTATACTTATCTTCTTTCTATAATCATTACTATAATTAATTAATCTTTTCATGTGACAAGTTATTTTGGCGTTAGTTTTCAATATTATACATTATTTAATTTAATGATATTATTGCTGTTCAGGTATGTTATCAATGTATATATTAATCTAATAATAATAAAGTAATTTAATTCAATATTCTTGTAGGTTTTTATGGCTGGGATGGGCGGGGGTAGGGGATTAGCATGCCATGGTCGCTTGAAAACTTTTTTTGAAAGAAAATTGGCACGCGAATGTGAAAAGGTTTACCGACCGTGCATAGACACTTTGAAAGGTGACAATTCATTTTTGTACCACTTAATTTTAATCCCACAATGTTACATTGGCACCAAAATTTTGGAATGAATTTTTTCCTTTTATTAAGTACGTGAAGAAAAGATTTTATTTATTTAATTTAGTTCAATTATACATGTGTTATTCTCCTTTTCACCAAAACTACCATTGTCCATCATACAATTTCCCCACACTGCTGCTTTTCTTTTATTGTTCTAGTGATTCTTGATATATCAAGAAATCGTTTTCTGAATTTGACGTTTTCATTTAAAAATCAGGTAAATATTTCACTGTTTCTCTGAAAGGTGGACATCAAGTTATGTGTATTAAAAGGCGAATTTTTTTTAACGAATGTTTAATTTGAAATGATTTTATTAATATTTATTGTCATGACTGACTTTATGATATCGTTTACAGAGTTAGGCATTTGCAATATCTTTCCGTTTGATTAACGTTTAGCTTACGGGAAAATAAATCCTTATATAGCCTTTCACTGCGGGAGAAATCTGTACATTTCACTCACCTTCCTTAATGATTATTCTCGGCAGGTGATGCGCGTATAGCTTCAATCGTTATACATGGTTTAATCTTTAGAGGTCGTGGGAGAGCTGGGGAATTTTTTCCTTTCCCTACCAGTTTACCAGACAGAAGTATTTCTTCGTTTGTAAATACGTTTTAAGGGGTATACTGTGATTAAAATTATCTTTTTCTGTGCAGTAAATGTCATTAAATTCAACTGATTACGCTTCACAGTAATTGAGTATAAATCGATTTTTTTGAGTTACTGAAATTGTATGCTAATACAAATCTTATTTTAAAATACAGTGATGTAAATTATATATTTTTGGTGAAGTAAATGTCATTAAATTCGAGTTAATACGTTTTGTAGTAATTCAGTGTAAATCGTATATTAAAAAAATCTCTCTTTTTTAATACATAAAATTGTATGCTAATATAAATCTTTATTTCAGAATTTTAAACCATCTTTTAAAAATAACCAGAAAAATTACCTTCATTGAATGTTTTAATACTATTTTATTTCTTGTGAAAGGTGGAATGTATATATATATATATATATATATATATATATATAATCAAAATAACTAAGACCAGTGGACCCGTGTCAAGATTTCGCACTGCATTTTAATATTTTTCAGATGCAAGTTTAAATTTATATTTAAAACAATAAAGATTAAATATATCTGCAAACAACATTAGTCAAGTAAGAATATCATCTTATTTATCACATCAAAGTTACAGTAAAAACTAATCGCTGATAGCGAAGGCAAAGAAAAGAAAGTCTATCGTTATTTAATTGGATTAGAGGAGGACATAATCTGTTTCGAAAAAAAAAAAAAATTAAAAAAAAAATAATGGGACAAAGAAAAATAAATTGAGCATATGAATTTACATTTTGTTCTTTATCCAAATAAAAAGTACACTTGTGCAGCAATCTTTATTTTACAATTTTGTTTTATAAATACTGTTGAACACGATATAATGCAGTATTTTACTTTTGTGGCAACACCAATTTGAGGAAAACTTTTCATTTCATTTACGAAAACAATGCTGATTGAATTTTTAATTAAGAGAAATTTTTCATCAAAAAACTGTTTTCACGAAATGTAAGTGTACTATGTCAGAAGCCAGTTTAAAATCCTTTTATATGGTATCTCATTTTTTCGTTCTGTGTTTTGTATTTGCTTAGAAAAGGGAATATTAACAACAGAAATAATATATACGATTGTAGCGATTATAAACCTTTATAGAAAAATTTTAAATTTTCTAATAATTAAATAAGTAATAAAAAATTGATTTCTTTAGATAAGCATTTTTTTATTGTTATTATCGCGATTCAGATTATAACAAAAACAAATTTCAATCGAGAAAATGTAGAAATAAATATTAGGAATCGATAAACAATATACTAGCGAATGATAAGGTGATACCTAATGGAATCAGTGTTATCAGTTGGATCTTCTTTTTTTTAATATACTTACACGCAGTATTTACGAATAGGATTATAATTTAATATGTAAATAAATCAATTGAATATTACTATTAGGAAATAGTGGCAGATATATAAATATAAAAACGCGTCCAATTGGTATGACTGAATGAAATATGTATAATAAAATACAGCGAATTTTGTTGAAGAATTATTCACTATGTATAGTTAAGTCTATAACTTATTGTTCTCTTTTAAATTTCTTACAGAAAATACTGTCAAAGTTTGTGATTTGAACCGAATTTCCGGACGAGACATCACGGGAAAGGAGAAAATGTGGTCGTCATGAGACAACAATCGTTTATAATTCGATAACTAATTTATTTATTTTAAAAAATGGTAAATGCTATTCGATTTCAACTCAGGCCTGCCGATATTTTGCATTTACGTTTAAAAATGAATCGGAAAGTGTCACGTTGTTCAGCAGGGAATGTGAAAACTGCCTTAAATTTTTACGTTTTAGTTAGTGAATTTCCCACCCCTTAGTATTTCGTGTCCCGGGCAACCGCCCGACCGCACAGTTTCCACGGTCGAATCTGGATGTAAAAAAAGAAATTGTAATAAATAATAATAATAAAAAAAATTTTGGGTTTTTTTAGTTACCGCCTAGTGCGGAAAAAAACACTTACAAATGTCAATAGGACGATAATATTTTTGTGCAGCGCAAAAACAATTATTTTTAAATGATTAATTTTAAACTAAGAAATGTTTCAAAATTAATTGTCTATTTATTTAAATATTAATATATATAATCATTTGATTTTTTTCAGTTCAATAAATAAAGTTTCCTCAATAATTTTAAGATATCTAGTATGTTATTGTCGATAAAAAAGAAAACGCGACACTTAACATTCTAAGAACAAAAACTTAATCGAAATCATCAACACTAAAATATTTTATTGAAAATAATGTATTTATTATCGTGTTGCAAACATGAACTATCTTCAACCAATGTGGAAAAAGTAGGGTAAAAATAGCTTCAAGACGTCAATCTGTACAGAATGTTTACTTTCTGTATTGCAGAAATTTCCCTGCTTTTCCTTAAGATAGCTAATATCATCCCTACGTAATTCCCCTTCTCCAATACGCAGTCAGACCCCTGTAGAGCTTAACGCTGTTGATTACTTCCTGCACGCCATGCTTGAGGGGTGGAAATTTTCGGGATAACGGTTATCCCAACCCCGTATTTTTCAGCATAATTTTTCTTGGGATTACGGTAATCCCCCCGTAAGCAAAAGGTTAACAGAGATCACATGTTTTCCCTGTCTCATTGATGTGAATTCGTGATCTTTTGCCACGTTCTATTAACGAAAATCGTAATATTTTTCAGCAACAGATTGACGAAATTTGTGATCATTTTAGGGTACCACTTGACAAACTTAATGAGATCGGGATTTTTTCCTTATCTGATTCACAAAATCCAGTGTTTTTTAGCGAACGAATGTCAAAATTCCAATTTTTTTCAGTGATGAATTTTAGAAATAATTTTTTCAAAGCCCTGTTAACAAAATTCACGATTTTTTTTACAAAAAATCGCGATTTTCTCCCAGTTCGATTCACAAAATTAGCGCATTTTACTCCCGTGACCAATGAAGGAATTTTGACTGATATAAGTTTTTCAAAATAAGTTAACAAAACATTGTACAATATAAAAAATGTTTCACATTTATTTTTTGGCTCGTATTTTTTTCTGTGCAGCTATCAATTCCAAAATGCCGATTCTGTAAAAGTCGACAAAAAAAAGAATTCGCGGAATTCCACGAAAATTAAAAATATTAGCAGAACAATCACATGACTAATAGTACTGTT
Organism: Maratus michaelseni; assembly: GCA_963931845.1. Lineage (NCBI taxonomy): Eukaryota > Metazoa > Arthropoda > Arachnida > Araneae > Salticidae > Maratus > Maratus michaelseni. The sequence continues at coordinate 316,540,615 of OZ007597.1, forward strand.
GCGTAAAACTTGCTAAATTTTATTACTTTGAGAACAAGTAGGACCCAGCGTTTTACGTCTCAAAAGGGATAAGTGGTTGAAAACTGGAACCCTTAATAGAGCTGCATCCATGGGCGTAGAACAAGGGGGGGGGGGGCTGGACCACCCCAAAGTTTTAGCTAGACCTTCCAAAATTATTTTTTATTGACAAAAACTATGAATTTTGCAAAGCATTTTAGAAGAGCAGTGGTATTATAAAGGATGACAAGTAATTAATAGCAAGACCGAGTAAAATGTAACTTTTAGTTTACTATGTCACTATTTAGGGAGGGGAGGTCACAGGGAAACTCTCATATGTCTTAAACAACATTACACATGTCAAATATAAGATTGATTGGTCTGGAACTTGGAAGGCCTCGATATGTTATGCTTGAAGCGCAAAGAAGAATACTCTATTGTACATTTTCAGATAAGGCATCTACTCTTCTTTTGTATATAACCAACCCTTGGCGGTAGAAGTTCTCGGCTAGATTCTAGGAAGCTACGCATGAAAACCAGGTCCTGTGCTAACCTCACTCGTATTATATAAGGGAGAGCACATTCAAGGATACATATTTGTTTTATTAATAGTATTTTCGGGGTTGTGCGTCCGTCAGTGATGAATCTCGTGAAGGACGACCAAAATCGGTAGTGATTCCAAACAACATCAATGCTGTGCGCAATATGATTGAAGAAGATCGGCATGTCACGTATCGTGAGATGGAAGCATTCGTTGGCATATCACAGACGTATACAACATCGTTAATGGTAACGAAACTTGGATATATTCGTATGAACCGGAAAATAATCAACAATCCACTGTTTGGGTATTTCCAGAGGAACCTAATCCTACGAAGGTTATTTGTTCACGAAGCACTTCCAAGAAAATGATTGCTTGTTTCTTCGGCCTTACAGGACATATCGCAACCATTCCTTTAGAGGATCGAAAAACTGTTAACGCTAAATGGTATACAGAAATTTGTTTGCCAAAAATCTTCAACGAAATTAGAAAAAACAACAAAAAACACGGCATCTTTCTTTATCACGACAACGCCAGCTCCCACACAGTACGTGAAACAATTGATTATTTGAAGGATAAAAAGATCGAATTAATGTCTCATTGCCCATATTCTCCTGATTTGTCGCTTAACGACTTTTTCTTGTTCCCTTTTTTCAAACAAATAATGCGTGGGCAGCGATTTTCATTACCTCAAGAAGCTGTTGCTGTCTTCCAAAACTATGTTTCTGAGATATCAACTTCAGAGTGGAAAAACTGTTTCAAGAATTGTTTTGAACGGGTGGAAAAGTGGATAAATCTTAAAGGCAAATATTTTGAAAAGCAATAAAACAGTTTATTCCCGAAAAATTCGTTTTCTTCTTACATTTTGTAGAAACTTAAAAGGCAACCCTCGTATACTAGTTGAGCAAAATTTTTTCTCTGAGAGAATATTACATGTCATAATTATTGTAAATTATTTGAAAGTACATACTCTGCTGGATATTCTTAAATGCAATTACTTTTCTTTTTTTAATGTTTAATATTAATTTATTGAAATAACAAGTTGTGAATCTATGTATTTACTAGATAGATGTGGATTTTTCTGTTTAAAGGATATTTTCCTTTTAAGTAAACATTAAATTTATGAAATACAAAGGAAATCACTTTACTAAACAGCGTACAGCCAATAGAGTGAAAAAATGACCAGAACGGGGATCGATCCCGGATTCCTTGGTATAGCGCACCAAGTGCTTTACCATTTAAGCCATTCGGACGACATCCAGTCTAGCATTCTCTCACTCTTATATGGCAAGTCTACAACCTCGTAGCACGAGATGGAACGTCAATCATGAGCATAACACCGTTGGCATACATGAGACAAATGGACTTTACCCATATCACGTCATCTGTGGGTAAAGAGAAGAAAAACACCAATAGGCGTAAAGAACATTTTAACACAGCTTCCCCTTCGTCCAATAAACAGTCTTTTTCCGAAGGAAATTACCCTCAGAGGTGGGGTTGTTGCCACTCGTGGGTAAGGTCCATTAAACCCAGTATCAGTGAATATTTATATACTAATTATTTTTTTGGAAGAGCTGTAATCACGCTGTACATTAATGAAAGACAAAGGATGTGAATAATCACTTTACAAAACAGCGTACAGCCAACAGAGTGAAAATTTTTTATTATAGATATAGATACTGTAGACAAACAATTTACGATGTCACAAATAGAGTGAACAAATGTTTTTAATCTATTGACTGTACGCTGTTTAGTAATGTGATTATTCATATTCTTTGTATTTAATTAATTTACAGCGTAATTTCAGCTCTGCTGAAACATTAATTAGTATATTAAGTGTATATTCGAAGTGAAATGTGTGTGGAATTTGGAAATGGTGACATTTTCTCTTATTCTTCATTTTTTTAATATACATAGAAATATAAAACGCACATTATAATTAGTAATTACAAAACTATGTTTTAGAATATAAGAGTGCTTGAAAGATAGTTCATTTAGTTGTAATACCTAGTAACAGTATGTGTATTTCAAATTATTCATACATTAAAAAATTTAAATAGATTTTTTTAATTGTTCAGAAAAACTTGAAATTTTTATTTATGAGTCTGTTTATGTAATATTAATTATTTTATTAACAATTAAAAAATTAGGTCTTTCTGAACCTTTGTTGTTCATTTATTGTATGTATAACTCAAACAGATCTAAAATAAGCCAGAATTGACCCAATAAAATATTACAAAACGGAATGTTATAGCACTGTTTTTGATGCACACATACGTGTATTCAATCTTGTTTGTTTTGTTACTCAGATCTCTTGTGAGACAGCATCCGTGTCCTGAAGCAAGCTCGTAAGAGAAAAAAGTTGTTTTCGCGATGGCGCCTGCACCAACCCTTAAAATTTGTATCATGAATTAGGGATTGTTGAAATTACATGTACCGCTAGTCTCATCACAGCACACATGTTTATAATCATTTTTACATTTATAGTATAACCTTTATCTTTATTTAAATACTTTATGTTAAAGTTTACTTACCTCTCTTTAAGACCTAAATATTATCCTTTCTCCATTTGCTTTATTTTTCTTTTCCATCTGTCTCCATATACTTTATCCTTTTCCATCTCCTTAAGTTCAGTTCAGTTTCGTTTACTTTATTTACAGTTTACAACCATCGTTTTCCCTACTCACGCAAATAACGTATATTTTATCTCAAGCGGTTCAGAGGTCCTATCGCCACCCAACCCTTCCATGACGTCGACAGCTGGAGACGATTTACGTGTCAAGACTTGGGTCATTTACATTACGCCTCCGTGTCAGCGAATCAGATCGCAGCATTTGGATATGTCTCTTTCGTGCGGCATAGTAAACGTATTTCAGTTCTCGTTCCTGTATATAGTCGATGCGAGTTTTGAATCCTCGGTCCATTCAGAACAGCTTTGGGGGTTTGGCGCTGTTCTGACTTTTGAGAAGCCGTGTTGTTGTTTACTAATAGATTCAGTGTGCACATGAACATCATGCGTGTGCGTATTAAAGAAGAGATATTAAAGATTAATAAAGAACTATTGATTTTCCCCACGCAGTTAGTGAATGTTCAACTATCATTAGAAAAGTATTTCTTAAACAAGATTTTATATGTTTTATACTTCCAGTTAAAAGATTTAAAATTGGAGGATGTTACATGTTACTCTGTGTTCGAATCTCAATCTTTATGTACACAATATCTCAAAAGAAAATGAATTCTCAGAAGTCAGAAGAGCGCCAAACCGTCAAAGCTGTTCTGAATGGACCGAGGATTCAAAACTCGCATAGTCGATAAACTTTCGTTCAATCGGCAGTATCTGGCATTATGAGATCGTTTTAACATTTTTGTTTTTCGCTTGACATAGTCAGTGTATTTGTTGATGGAACAATGTTTGCTTTTAAACTTAGTCCCTTTTTACAATCTATTTCAATGAAGATATTTTAGCCCAAGTTTATTACCTTGAGATGTCTGCTTGAGTTTTTAAATCTCCTTTCTACTTTTTATTATAAGCGTTGGGTCATGAAGTCTTTAACTATATTTCTAAGCAAGAATGTACAGTTTAATCAATAAGGCTTCTCTGTAAACAAGCATCGCTGATTGACGATTTTCCTTCAGTTTGAATCTCTGGAGGGAAGAATGGCAATGTTTATCTTCATCAACTTCGATAAAGAAATTGTTTGTTTAACCTGTTTCTCGGAGATTTCGTCATACGCCTTTTGAATCTTGCTATAGAACTTTTACATCTTACTTAATGTCACTAAAGATATCGTATTCTGCATATATCGAGAAAAGGCAATGATGATTCATCATTCATTTCGGCTAGATGATTTCATGCATTTTAATTAAAGATGAAACGATGTTTCTTTGACACATCGATAGTTTCCTTTAGTAATGCATCCGTAAAATATCATCACGTGTCTGTTACGTGACAAATGTGTTTATGAAGTCAAAATCTTTTTTACAGCCCTCTGTAATAGCTCCTGTGCATCTATAAATAAGACCTGTTTAGTTAATGGTATTTATTATTTTGCAAAGTTGTTTATTTTACTAAGTTGTGTGCCATTTATCATTTAAGGTTTATTCTATTATATTTCAAAGTTTATGTAATTTATGCTTTTTATCATTTAAGTTATTAATAAATGTTTACGTTTTTAAACTGGTGTCTTTTTTGTTATTTAGATAACTTTATATTACTTTGGGGTTCACAAAAACAGCTATACGTTTCTACTTGCATTTAGCACTCTACTTAAATTACTCAACCCTGTTAACATCATTTTTTCAATGCTAACAGAAATCACCTGAATTTATGGATTTTCTGGCTTTTCATTGCTATTGAGCAAATCAGCGATTGGGTCTCCAATCTGCCGTAACCGGAGACTCTGTGAAATGTTTTGTTATGGTCGGTAATTACTAAGTAATTACTGACACAGTAATCGGTACTTTTTACAGTAGTTTATGGAGCGCACTACATTCTGAACAACGTAGCTTCATATATATTTTAGTAGTGCCATACGAAAAATTACTAGTTTGTGGCAAGAACTGACTCTACTTTTAATGCTACTTTAAGTGAAAAAGTGCCATTCTGCAAATCACGTGGCCGAAACTTGTTTCTTTTGTGCAAATTTAGTTCTGTTCAACAATTTACAAATCTCAGCTGCAGTGTAAAGCAACACATCGCGTGAAGTCATAGATTTTTCTCATTGACACTTGCTGCTAAAATCAGAACAGATGTCGTAGATAAACCAGGTTGTCGCGATTTTTTTGTTTTGCATTATTTTGGCGAGGAAAACCCGTTTTCGGTTACTGTTAGCCCTAGCTTGTTAAAATAGCATGTTAGTTTTATTTTAATATGAAACAGTTTATTTTATTAGAAAACACATACAATTTTTATTATAAACACACACAAATTATTTGATTATAAAACACACATGATTACTTTATAATAAAGCACACAAAATTTAATTTACCATAAAACACACGGAAACGTCTCTACTGCGTTGCATACGATGCAAAATCTCGCAAAAATCGCCGGGTTACTTAGACATAGAATCGTCATTTTCGCGTTAAAAACATACTCCAGTGCGTCTGCGACAGCTGCACCCTAAAAAGATGTGTTAACCAGCCAAAGGAATCAATTTTCTTGCTGGCAACACTTGTCAATTTACTCGTTATTAGGTTCTCCTGTTTTACCTCCTCTCAAGGTGGTTCGTCAGTCATATTTGAAATTGCCTTCACTAATGTTAAACCTATGGAAGTGGAATGAATTGTTATTTTAAAAATATCTCTTCTGAAAATTAATATCTGTGATTTCTTTATGTGTAATCTTTTTAAAAAATGTGTAATTTTTAGTTGTCAAAATATTTTCAAGATATACACTTTATTTTACCAGAAGTGTTAAAATCTTACTCACAGCTCGTAAAATTTTAAAACATAAAACGTTAAACATAATCTCACCTTTCTCTCGAATCACCTTCTATCGAATATAGGAGGTTGGCTATTTAAAAAAAAAAGAGTTATTTTTAAATCAACAAAGTGAAAAGTACTTAGATATAGCTTTGAAAATTTTTACACTAAAATAATGGAAAATGAACTAAAATTGTGGAGTATTATTGAGTACAAATGACATTTTGTCTGTAAATTCATGGACAAATTAAGGGGTGTACAGAATTATTCTTTAGTAATATTTATTAAGATGAACAAGTAAAAAATAATCTAACTGGTAATGTAATGTTTAAATATTAATGTGAAAAAAGGGTTATTTGTGAGATTTTGTTACACAAGCGATTTTTCACGAGAAAACCAAACTTCATAGTTCTCTAATCTCTCACTGTATTAGGCAGGCAAATCGAAGCAAATCACAAAGAAAATCAAAGCAACTTAATAATAAAATTTGAAATACGACATAAAATTCATCACATCTTCAGACATACACTAAGCATGTAATTGAGGGTCCCTCTGCAAAAACAAGGCAAGCGAAAAATGGAGTTTTCAGTTATAAGGATATTATATGTATGCTTGACCAAATATAGAACTGCCTTTTATATTTACTTTCAACGCTTCAGTTTAGAATATAACTTATTTGCACATATATTCCTATTATGAAGAGTTTTCTAGCATCTTTTGTTTGCTAAAATTGTTTGATCCTAAAATTTATATTTCCTTGCATGCTGAATAATGCGTTAGATAAGTCTGAATATTGAGAATCAAGGTAACTCCGCTTACATTGTTATTGCAGATCTCCCCTCAATTATATTATATTAATTCCATATTTTGTAGTCTCCCCAAATAATTTCAATTTGTATCTAGCTAAAAACTGTTTATTTTTTGTTTTATATTTCAAATGCAAATGAATGATAACAACGGAATCCACTGGGCAGAGACAACAAGCCAAAGATGGCATGTGTTAGGGCTTGTTTCTTGGACTTATTGGCGACCTTCTTCCTCACCTGGTCATAGTGTTATTCCCCTTTCATAATCCCTAGTGTCAATTCTTCACACAAAGAGGCCACTGTTATATCCTGGAGTTACTTTTTTTTAAACATTGCTGTTGTGATTTAATTAAATTCTTTTTTTTTAGTTCAAAGAATAAAGGGTGAGCTGCATTATAATTCATAATGTTCTAGTATACCCAGGTATCTGTTCTTTATTTTTTTTAAGAACATATATCTTTAATTATTTGAGCATACAGAATATATTTTCTATTTTTGTTTCTTCAGAGGATTCTATGCTCAAAAAATAACTTAGATGATTAATATATTTTTTAATTTTTATCCACAAAATAACAACAAAATTACATTAAAATAAAGGGAGACTTAATTAACTATAGGAACAGTTTATTTTTCTTTTGACGAAAATAGATATATTTTATCCTCAAAAATATGTTCACTGAATAACAATAAAAGGTTAAGTAAAATATATTTTTTATATATAATACACCAATTTGCGTTATTCGGAAACAAATTTAACTCGTAAAAAATATATATCAATTCTATGTAACAGCAAATGAGAACAAAAAAAAATTATACTTATCAATAATCTTGCTTCTATTTGACTATTACAAATTGTGATAATTTTAACATGATATGCCAATATTAGTTTGGCTATATCCACTTCAACTGGACCACTATATCTTGAATTATCAATCATTTATTTTCATAAGATGATAAGTGGGAGGTCGACGAATTTAAGAATTGTTTTCCTTGAAAATTCGACGAAAAAGACAAAAATTAACCAGGTAGAGGACCACATCATACTTTTTATAATATACAAGCTGACATAAGATAATCTAATATGTATATGATGCATCTATGACACACAAAAATACGTATTTTATAATACACTCCATCTCCAACAACAACCGAAGAAGAACTCCGAAAATTTAAAAAAAAAGCGAACCTGTCACTGGCGAAAGGATAGGGTTGCCGTAACATGGAAAAACTCGCCAAACAGTGACAACTGCCACTACAAGCATCGAAACTTCATTGACAAGATGAACAACATAAAAATAACGGAATGCCAACATAGGGCTAAATATATGCCAAAGGGAGGGTATAATTAAAATTTAAAACAAACGGAAAAAAAATATGAATCTGGTTTGTTAAAAATGAAATGAAATCAACCTGACGTCACAAAGACGAAATTGAAAATAAAGAATACTAAATAAACGTTTTGAAGCCGATGGGTTAAATAGGATAACTTAATCAAATAATAATTTTTAAACAAAAAGGAAAACTATGATTAAAGTCTGCCAGGCAAATAAAAAAATAAATAAATAAAAGGAGAGAGAAGGGAAAACAGAAAATAAACTGCGCTATACGGAACCTGAATGTGGTAAAATTACCACACTCACCCACACCTCCACAAAAAAAAAATGGAGAAGGGGAAGTGCGAGGCACTAAAAGCACTTGCACAAGCCATTTTTTTTTTTTTTTTTTTTTTTTTTAAATTGAGCCAGAGATGGATAGGGGCAGAATGAATGATGGAGTCCAAATACAGCATAAAATATCAAGAAAATAACATACCACAACATATTTGTATATATCCTGTATCATAACATATAAATATCATAATGAGAAAAAGAATAAAGTAATTGTACCCAATTTTATAAGTCATAAATTATGTAACATGTTGACAGAAACAATATTTGCTTTTACAATTACATAACTATGTCAAGTAAAACCAACTTATGCTCGTTCATTTCTGTCTATGCAAACACTATATAAAACTCATAACTATAAACTTTTACTAAAAAGAAATCTAGTATAATACACAATACATAATACAATAACAAAAACTCAACTTTTACCAACACATTTTTATGAAGATGTAGTTAATAGTTATTACACAAAAATCCAAAGTGAGATGTAATAACCTAATTTCACAATACACATTATCAATGCAAAAATATAAACAAAAGTAAAATACGCATTCAAACAATACAAAAGTTATAACTATTAATAAAATACCATGGTTAATCATTTTCAAAAAGTTTTTGAATGAGTGGCCTCTCTAGAGAAAAAACAATCTAACAGGTACTACATGACAAGGTACTAAACAGACCTTATTCATAATACAACATTTGCCTAGGACTTTTTAATTAAATGTCATTCAGGTCATAATATAATATACACAAAAGAAAGCAATAAAATTATGTACATACCATACATAATGTACCATTAAGTTGTGCTTTCACAATTCCACTAGTAACATGATCCACTTGAGAAAACCATGTAAATTACAATAGGTGACAAACTGATATTGTTAAATATTTTTTAACAAAATAATTCACCCATACTTTTTTTTTTATTTAAACAGAATAACTATGAGAATATTGCAAGAGTTAAATAGTAACATGTATTATATATTTTGATGGTGACCTATAGCAAGCAACATTATGTAAAGAAATGCAATAAATCAAAATGCTATTGTATTGTTATTACAATTTTAGCTTAAACATATTTTAAATATGAATTATATATTTCAAAAAGAAGAAAAGTTAAAAATTTTTATTATTCAGAAAGTGCAAAATGCAGAGCTTGATAATATACAGTCAAGTGGGCTATTGATGGATAATTATTAAAAGGAAAAAAAAAAGGAATACTTATACAGCAGGTAGTCCACATGTCTATGATAAGAGGAGTAAAAAGGCTTTCTGACCAGCAGAAAAAAAATATATTTCTTATCAGTTCGATAGTGTTTAAGGCGCTCGATCAAACACTATCAGCAGGCATGACTGGACAACAGCTGAAAGAGAAAAAAAAAGGTTAATAATACTGGAATTCATCACTGTGTGGCACAAATTTTGGTCGCTTAGGTCGTAGAGCATAAGAGGAGCTGGACTGTTGATTACTAGAAGAAGAGAAATTTTGCGATGTAGTTGCAGTTTGATTATTACTGATACTGCCAGTTTGTGGAATTGCTTGTGTGGTATCTTGTAGTTTAGGAGCTCTAGGATGTAATTTTATTACTCGGTTGGTATGTATAAGGATAGGTGAGGAACGGCTGTCTTTTTGTGACACAATTTGCAGTAAAACAGGTGAAATTATCTTTTGCACTATGAATGGACCTTGAGGCTTTTTCTTGAATACATTAGGGAGTGTAATGAATACTGTGTCATTGACTTTTATATCTGAAAATTTGTGCTGTTGTCTAGACTTTTCATAGACTTTCTGACGATTTGTTTCATTATTGAGATAGGATTGATAATAAATTTTATCCAAGAGATCTGTTAATTTGTAGATGTCATGGGCGGTGTCAAGAATTTTCCAAGAGGGGTGACCTTTATAATTCATGTAAACATCATTAATTTCACGTCCAAAATGAATAAGATTAGGAGTGAATTTGGTGGCAGGATGTACTGTAGCATTGTATATTGATTGATGTATCTTGGCAGCAGTTTTGGTGTCAAAACCTTGTGAAGTCATGGTATTCAGTGATGATTTGATTTGAGAACTCACCCTCTCTGAAAGGCCATTTGCGGCTGGGTGGGCCACTGTGATGTGATTCAGCTTGATACCTAATGTTTTATTAAAAAACGAGAATATGTCACTAGTAAACTGGGATCCTTTGTCTGTCAATACTATATCAGGTCTACCATGGGTAGCAATGTAGTTTAAAAGAACATTGGTCACAGTTGGAGCAGAGATATTATTAAGAGTAGCCAATTCTAGATGACGAGAACAGTGGTCAATTATTGTTAGGACATTTGAGTGATTATTGAGAGGACCAACAATATCTAATGATATTTTTTGATTTGGAGCAGTTGGAACAGGAGCAGCCATAAATGGAGCAATTTTCTTCTTGCGATTTTTGTGAATAAGACATAGTTCACATGAATTAATATAATTCTGAGTATCAGCAATGATTGTTTTCCATGTGAAACGTTTTCGGAGGTTCTGTAAGGTTTTGTTTATTCCTGGATGAGTAATATGAGCAATGGTAAGTGCTTTGGGAATTAATGAGGTGGGTAAGACAGCACGATGCAGATCAATTTCTTCAGCAGGAAAAAAATTATTGTAGCAAAGAATATTGTTATTTGGATTGAGATAATAACCCTTGTGTTTCTGGAGATTAATATTTTGTTGTAAATCAAGTATTATTTTATTTAAATTTGAATCTTTGGTTTGTTCACTTGCTATTGTTGCATCTGAAATTTCTAATAATGGATCTTGAGTAGATGAGTTTGTCTGTGACAAGCAATTAATTTGGCACTTATCTTCATGTTGCTGTGGTACTTTATCCAGCTTTGTGGGATGTGATTCTACTAGTGATTTGATTGATTGAAGTTGACCATCTATTTCATCGTGTAGATCATTTATATTCATCGTTACTGGTAGAACTTCTTCAGAATTTATAATTTCAGGATTAGATGTCAAGTCCTGTGTAGGTGGTTGAGCAGTTCTGCTAAGAAAGTCCACTAATACATTTTCTTTGCCTGGTATATGAGCAAAGGAAAAAGAAAATTGAGAGAGCTCCATGAGCCATCTGGTCGTGACATCTGCAGGAGAAGAAGAACTTTTGTAGTTGTCAAGTGGTTTAGCATCAGATAGAACGAGAAAATGTCTTCCAAAAAGGTAATACTTGAATGAGGTGATACCCTTGTATAATGCATACAATTCCAACTTTATGGCAGGGAATTTTTTTTCAGCATCAGACAAAGCCTTTGAAAAATATGAAATAGGTACCCTTAAATTATCTTGTTCCTGCATGAGGACAGCTGAAATCGCAGTTTGTGAAGCATCGGTATTAACAATAAATTCTTTATCCCAATTAGGTAGATTTAACACAGGCTTCTTAAAAAATAATGATTGTAGTGTTTGAAAGGCATTTTCATGTACAGATTGCCAACTGAACTTAGTTTTTGGCCTTGTTAACTCGAGTAGAGGGCTAATTAGATCTGCAAAGTATGGAATAAGTGATCGATAAAATGAACATACACCAATGAAAGCTTTAACTTGTCGCTTGGTTTTGGGATGAGGAAAAGATGTAATTTTTATTATGTTGCTGGAAATAGGAAAAATTTTATGCTCTTGAATGTGAAAACCTAAAAAGTCTATGCTGGTATGAAAAAATGAGCATTTCTCAGGTGATAATGTTATGTTGTATTTGATGAATGTATCAAGAAGTAATTTTAAATTATGGATCATTTCTTCAAATGAGTTGGCTCCAACAATAATATCGTCTTGATAAGCATAAGCATCTACACCAGATAATTGAATTATCGTGTCAATAAGTTGCTGGAATGTAGACGCTGCTGTGCGTAAACCAAACATTAATCGCTTATAGGTAAAAACGCCAAATGGAGTTGTGAACGACATTTTATCTTGTAGCTCTTTGGGCATAGCTATTTGCCAATATGCAGAAGGGAGATCCAGCGTTGTAAAAAAATTCTTTTTAGACAATTGAACTAGTAAATTTGGAATTTTAGGTAAAGGATAGGTAGATGGAATAATTACAGCATTTAGTAGACGGAGGTCTAAGGCGAGTCTATATTTTTGAGGCTTTGATGGATCTGACTTTTTTTTAACCAATAACATGGGACATGCCCAAGATGAATTGGAACGCTCAATGATATCAGCTTCTAACATCTCATTAATCTGCTTTAAGGCTTCTTCCTCTAATGCTTGTGGCACCGGAAATGGAAGAGATTTTATAGGATGCGAATTAAGTAGACTTATTTGTGGAATGACTAGGTCAGTATGACCAAGAGTACGCAGAGACTTCGAAAATGCTTGGGCTTTTCCACATAGCAAGGACAATAGAGTCTCTTTTTGTTTGCTATCAAGATGTTCTAATTTAAAGTCTGTAGGACTTAAATCATTTATTCTCATTTTTATAACGTCTTCTGATGGTTGGATTAAATTGCACATTTCATCAGCTTCATCATTAAAATCGTAAGGCTGAATATCTTTTTCATCAATATTTTCATATACACCCAAGACAGTTCCCCTGTTGAGGTGAAATGGTTTGTTTGAAATATTTTGTACTACAATCAGAAAAGAATTTTTTTTTATGGCTGATAAGGAATGGAGAGATTCCATAAATACAATATTACGGTTATTTAGTGTTGGAATAAACATGAAATGTTCCTCAGGTTGTGAAGAATATTGAGCTTGCATGTGTTGGCTGGAATAGTTACTTTATGAAAGTTTGAAATTTTTAACTCATTTTGGGGGGAATTTGAACTTTCATGAACAATCCCAGAGCTGTGAATTTTTGTTTGCTGATGTTCACTAAAATCATTTGACATATTTATACTTTGAGGGTCCATAGTACAAGTAGAGGTATTAGGAACGTCATTTTTTTGACACATAAATACTTTATCCATATGATCCATATGAGAATCATCTGGTGTTTGTTTACTAACGGAACAAGAATTTCTTTCAGTAGAATGGAATCAAAAGATGGTGTTATGGAAATACCATATTTACAAATAAAATCATAACCCCAAATTATATCAAAATTTCTATTACGTATGTTAGTAATATAAAATACATGATTGAAAAACAATTTGTCTATTTTGAAAGACAAACGAATACATCCAAAAAATTCAACTTGGGAGTTTATGGTCGAAATAGATACTTTTCGAGAGAGAAATTTATATTTTATAGTGGGTTTTAACATATTGAAATGTTGTTGATCAATTAAAGAAATAATAGACCCAGTGTCTAACAAAGAAATAACATTATGATGTTGTACATTTATTTCATATGTTGTACATTGATGTTGTACATTTAAGGTAATACAAGGAAGAGAGTCATTGTAATTAAATGTGCTATAAATTACATAGTTTTCAATGGCATTACTACCATTTTGGGATTCAGCAACTAAAGTATTTGCGTTATCGACTTGAGAACAATTGCCAGAATTCGTAATATAATCATAAGTATTTTCATTTTGAAAAATAGTCTGTGATTCTGCATCTTTGAGCATACCATTTTTTGGTAAACATTGGTCATTTTTAAGTGTACTCTCAGAAGATAAAATTCCTTGAGAAGTAACTCTATATAATTGAGTTTTTGAGGAATTTTCTGGCAAATGTGAAGTATTGGAGGACAGAGTGCCAGATAGATCTGCCTCCAGCATTAGTTTAAACTCTTATCTTTAGAAAATCCATCATTATATTTATGAGTATTTTGTTGATTAGCTTGGTATTCATTAGCAGTATTTTGAAGCATGTTAACACCATTATGAGAGTTAGCTTGGTTCATATTTTGAACAAAATTTTTAAATTCAAAGCATGTTTTCATTAAGTGCCCCTGGCGTCCACAAAAAGCACATTGATTTACAGTCCTATGACAAAATGAATTACGAAGATTTCTTTTATAGAATGGTTTTTTAAACGTAATTTGGTTAACATTTTGTTTTGGATGATGTTTGCCATAGGAAGAGAAATTTCTATCACAAAATGACTTTCGTTTATTTTTAGTTTCAGAATGTTTATAATCAGATGCACCGGGATTAGGGAACGAATTATTTGAATGTTCCATATTATATACAGGTAAAGTGACAGGAGCAGGGGTGGTTGGTGATTCAGTGAAGTTGTAAATATTTTGTAATTGTTCAGCTCTTGAAAGAGCATTAGTAAAGTCAGAAATACCTTCCTCTAATAATTTTACATGAATATTTTTGGGTAAAGCATTCATAAAATATGTGAATTTCAAAATTTGGAGCGAAGCATCATCAACTGTTGAATGAGCTAACTTTAGATTCTTGTTTAATCGGTATGAGAAATTTCTAACTGATTCATTATGTTCCAATTTCATCTTATCTAATGAACGAAAGGCCAAATTTTTGTTCTCCTTTGAAGCGAAAAACTGGATAAATTCAGTTTTTATGTCTGCTAATTTTTTAGTTTGAGTATTAAATTGTGAATCTAAATAAAAATGAAGAGCAGGGCCAAGGAGTTTCGTTTTAAACAGTGCTAGCATTTCTTTTTCGCTATAATTGTTTAGCTGTTGAATGTCTTCAAGCTGGTCGAAAAAAAATTCGACAGTAGATGGATTACCATCAAATGGTTGAATATTCAGACTAATAGTGTTCTTGGATTTCGACATGTTGCAAAAAGTTTGTGAATTAAAACAGAAATATAGATAAAACACTCAGAATTTTTTTTTTTTTTTTTTTAAACTTAGATTAATACCGGTTCTTACTTCCTATATGTATATTTATTAAGAACACAACTATATTCAACAGCACAGCCTAAATAAACAAATTTTCTCTAAAAAAGAAAATATTGGAAGAACATTTTTCTATTAAGAAGCCATGCACAAAAAAAAAAAAAAAAAAAAAAAAAAAAAAAAAAAAAAAAAAAACGTAAAATGATCTTGAAATGGAAAATAATCCATGTTCCATCATCAATGAGAACAACTTTCGTTTTCATTAAAAAAAAAAAAAAATTCTTCAGTATTTGCACACAAATAATAATAATAATAAATCCTCTAAAGAAAGAGGCCAAGGCACCAAGTGTTGTGATTTAATTAAATTCTTTTTTTTTTTTAGTTCAAAGAATAAAGGGTGAGCTGCATTATAATTCATAATGTTCTAGTATACCCAGGTATCTGTTCTTTATTTTTTTTAAGAACATATATCTTTAATTATTATATTTGAGCATACAGAATATATTTTCTGTTTTTGTTTCTTCAGAGGATTCTATGCTCAAAAAATAACTTAGATGATTAATATATTTTTTAATTTTTATCCACAAAATAACAACAAAATTACATTAAAATAAAGGGAGACTTAATTAACTATAGGAACAGTTTATTTTTCTTTTGACGAAAATAGATATATTTTATCCTCAAAAATATGTTCACTGAATAACAATAAAAGGTTAAGTAAAATATATTTTTTATATATAATACACCAATTTGCGTTATTCGGAAACAAATTTAACTCGTAAAAAATATATATCAATTCTATGTAACAGCAAATGAGAACAAAAAAAAATTATACTTATCAATAATCTTGCTTCTATTTGACTATTACAAATTGTGATAATTTTAACATGATATGCCAATATTAGTTTGGCTATATCCACTTCAACTGGACCACTATATCTTGAATTATCAATCATTTATTTTCATAAGATGATAAGTGGGAGGTCGACGAATTTAAGAATTGTTTTCCTTGAAAATTCGACGAAAAAGACAAAAATTAACCAGGTAGAGGACCACATCATACTTTTTATAATATACAAGCTGACATAAGATAATCTAATATGTATATGATGCATCTATGACACACAAAAATACGTATTTTATAATACACTCCATCTCCAACAACAACCGAAGAAGAACTCCGAAAATTAAAAAAAAAGCGAACCTGTCACTGGCGAAAGGATAGGGTTGCCGTAACATGGAAAAACTCGCCAAACAGTGACAACTGCCACTACAGGCATCGAAACTTCATTGACAAGATGAACAACATAAAAATAACGGAATGCCAACATAGGGCTAAATATATGCCAAAGGGAGGGTATAATTAAAATTTAAAACAAACGGAAAAAAAATATGAATCTGATTTGTTAAAAATGAAATGAAATCAACCTGACGTCACAAAGACGAAATTGAAAATAAAGAATACTAAATAAACGTTTTGAAGCCGATGTGTTAAATAGGATAACTTAATCAAATAATAATTTTTAAACAAAAAGGAAAACTATGATTAAAGTCTGCCAGGCAAATAAAAAAATAAATAAATAAAAGGAGAGAGAAGGGAAAACAGAAAATAAACTGCGCTATACGGAACCTGAATGTGGTAAAATTACCACAATTGCCTTAAGCCCGAGTTACACCAACTCCACTATAGATAGTAAGTACATAAGTTTCTCTACTGCATCTCCTGGAAATATAAGTATAAATTCTTATACTGTTGATGCAGTGTACAGTCATTTAAAACTGCTAAAGGGCTGCTTCACTGAAACTCCCTGATTGCGAAACCCCATGTTAACCTATGGGAAAACTTAGAAGCGCGATGACTCATTACCTAATATAATGATTAAAATACGTGTTTCAACATCAGAAACTAGACGTTAGATGACGATGATGAGCGTTTTTAAAAATTGTCACTTTAGATTTTAACTATTTAGAAATTTTCTATAAACTTTTAAATTTTCTCTGGATGAAATTTTATCATCTTCTTAGAAGTAATTAAAATTTAATGAGACAATTTTTAAAAACGCACATCGTCACCACCTGACATCTACTTACTGATGTTGAAATCTGTATTTTAATCATTATGCTTGGTAAGGAGTCATCACGCTTCTAAGTTTTCCTATAGGTTAACATGGGACTTCGTAATCAGGGAGTTTTTGTGAAGCAGTCCCCTGACAGTGTAGTCATTTTGTCCACTTTTCTGTTAGAAGTCCAGGATAATACACTAAATGAACAAAATTGAAATTCATTAAATTTCAATATGCGTGACCTATAAAGTTATTGTGTTGATCGAGGGTGTGGAAATAAATGAATCTACTTGCAAGCAGGTTTTCAAACTGAGGGAGTGCATTTTTTGGCAAACTCTTAAAAGTCCAGCTTATAAATGGGTACAAGCAGCCCATCTAATGAAAGATATAATAGTGTCATCTAGAAAGTGGGAATCTTTCTACTTGTCTTGTGGTTTGATTAAATCTGATCTTTTAAATCAAACGCCAATTCTTAAAGTTTCTCCTTATGTCAGTGCTAGTATTTAGAGATTTCATTTACAATTAACTTGCCATATATATGCATACCGTAAAATCCTGAAAGTAAGCCTCTCCCACTTTTAAGCAATTTTTATTTTTTTTCTATTTCCAAATATAAGCCCCCTCACACACACACACACAAATTTTTCTGCAAAAGAAATTATTTTAAAAATCTAAGTGAGAGAATTTTCAATCTTTTGACTTTTTTGGCAGATTTCTACTTAGGTTTTTATATAATGTTAATGAAATCCCCCTCCTGCATGAAATGTCTGTTCCCCTTCTCTGCCCTTCCCAACACAAAAAGTTTAAAAATCTCGAGAATCTTAAATTCTTCTGGCCTCCTTGCTGCTTCCTAGTAACGTAACAATAAGTAAAATATCAATCCTCTAAACTACAATCTCCCCTTTATCCAAAATTTTGCTTCCCCCTCCCCCTTCAGCAAACAAAATTTAATATCTTTATAAAAAAATTATATTCTATTAGTTTCTTTCTAAGTAACAATAAATAAAAAATCAGCCAATTAAAGTATCTCTCTACCACCCTGATGTTTGCTGCCCCCCTTCGTCCCCCAGAAAAACAAATCTTTAAAACTCTTAGTTAAAAAAATTCTTCTCCCTATTTGCTGTTAACCGTAAGTGATAATCTCTAGAAACAATAAGTAAATAACCAATCATTAAATCCCCCCTCCTCTCTCTCTGAAAGTTACACTTCTCCTTCCCTCTCTCTCCTTGCAGGATACAAAGTTTAGAATCTTTAAAACTATATTTAAAAATGTATGTTCTATTTGTTGCATTCTAATAACAATAATAAATTGTAACCATTTCAATTATCTCTCTACCCACAAAATGTCTGCTTCTCCTTCTTTGCCATCCTCTAAAAAATCAAAAAGGAAAAAATCAAAAAGGAAAATCTTTAAAATCATTTATAAAAAAATCTTCTGTTCTATTTGTTGATCTCTATTAACAGTAAATAAATAAATCATCTAAATTACAAATTCTTTTTTTCGAAAATTCATATTTCTCCCTCATCGGCTTGGAATACAAAGTTTAAAATTTGTAAAACTCTTATTTCAGGAAATTTTCTGTCCTACTTGTAGCTCTCTTCTAAAAATAAATAGAAAATCTGTCAACAAAATTTTCTCTCTATTTCAAAAATGTCTGCCCCCCCCCCTCCTCCTCACATATGCATACAAAATTTAAAATCTCTAAAACTCTATATAAAAAAATTTTGCTGTATTTGTTTCACTTTAGTAACAATAAATGAATAATTAGTCATCTAAATTTCTCTCCTTCCTCCCAAAAGTTCCACTTCCTCCTCTGACACCGCCACTCAGCAAATAGTTTAAAATATTTAATATTATTTTTTTAATGCTGCCTTAATTCTTAGTTTGTAGTAAGGTAACTCATCTCATATAATTATCACTCATCTAAAATCATCATTCCTTTTAAAATTTTTGCTCTGTCCTTTCATCCCAAGGGGGGAGGGTTGTTCTAAATATGTGAAAGGAAAGCAAATTTTTATTTTTTTCAGTATGCCTGCTTTTACCCCGGAATCACATGTATATTTTAAGTTTAAAAAAATGTTCTCTAAAATAAATCCCCCCCCCCCCACATTAACAAGATATCAGCTGAGAGAAGAGCCAAACTATCAAAAAGACTAAAATCTTCTCTTTGCTCTTAGTCTAGAAATTCACACCTTTTTCTGGGATGGGGAATTGAAATTATAAGGGGAGAAATACATGATAATTTATTTATTGTTGCTACAAAGTAACAATACAGCATAAAAATCTTTAAAAAAGTTGTAAATATTTTAAAGTTTGTGTGCTAGGGGAGGGGAGGGAAAGGGAGAAGCAGAATTTTTTGGAACATGTGTGTGGGAAGGGGAGGGAAAGGGAAAATCAGAGTTTTTTGGGGGGCATGTGTGTGGGAATGGGAAATCAAATTAGATAGTTATTTAATTATTGCTACAAAAAAGTTATAACTAGAACAAAAAAAATAAAGAGTTAAAAATTAAAGACTTTAAAGTGTGCACTGGGAAGAAGTTGGTAAAAAAATGTATGTTTTTTTTTTAGAGGAGGGGAATAATTTAGATGGTTATTTGATATTGTTATATACAAAATCTCAAATAGAGCAGAAAAATTTTGAAAATTTTTAATTTTCTGAAATGCAATTGGAGGGGGAATAGGCTTTAAGAAATGAGGTTGGGGGTGGAGCCACAGGGAGAGAAGCATAGATTTTAGGAAGAAAGGATAATTTAGGTGGTAGATTAGGTTTATTTATTGTAACTATAGAGTATTAAATAAGTCTGAAAAGAAATATTTAAATTTAAATCTTTATAAAGATTAAACTATGTGTTTTTGATACTAGATGGGGGGGGGGGGGGTGACGGCAAAGAGAGAAGGAGTAATTTTGAGGGGAGATTTAGATGATTAATTATTTTTTGTCGCAATAAAATAGCACATAAAGAAAACCATGAATTTTTTTATTTTATTTTATGAGATACATTTGAAGACAGAATAGTCTTCATGACTTGAGGTTGAGGAGCTGGGGGAGAGAAGCATAAATTTTAGGAAGAAGGGATAATTTAGTTGGTAGATTAAGTTTATTTATTGTTATTATACAGTAATAAATAAGTCTGAAAAGAAATTTAAAATTAAAGCTTTATGAAGTTTAAACTTTGTGTTTTTGATACTAGAGGGGGGGGGGGCAAAAAAGGTAGGAATAATTTTGAGGTGGGATTTGGATGATCGATTAGTTATTGTTACAATAAAATAACATATAGAAAAATATGAAAAAGGAATTAATGATTTTTAATTTTATGTGTAAAGGGATGGGATTTTTAAGAGTGTATGTGTGTGTGTGTGGTGGTGGTGGGGAGGTAATTTAGATGATTTTTTTTCTTACGAAAACCTGCCTAAATACAGAAGATCGTGACCCATTTTTTACTTCTAAATTAATGCTAAAATGAATTTTTAATAACTTTTTCATGAAATTTCGATTATAAGTCTCCTTTCTAATATTTTACCTTTTAGCTTTTGAAAAAGGGGCTTATAATCAGGGTTTTATGGTATTAACCATACATAGTTATAGTACAATGATATTTATATGTTGAATAAAAAATATAGTAGTTAAATGATATTTAAAATATTATTTCAAATACACGGGTACAGATAAATTTAAACTTCTAGTTAACGTCAATGAATGATGCACATTGCGGAAGAATAGATAACAAACACACAAAGAAAGACTTCATACAGAGTAGATTTAAATTACCATTACAAATTTTAGAAAAGTAAAAAAAATCCCACTTTTGAATTTAATTATATTTACTTTTTCTGATTCAAGAATTTCTCCAAGACTGAAAGGAATCCCGAGACAGATAATAGCTAAAACAAATCTCTTGAAATTAGATCAAAAGTATGAAATATAGGATCTTTTTCTAAGGAGGTCTAGTTCTTTTGAGTTATATTGGGTTGATACAAGGTTACTAACTTTTGAAAAATGATCATGTTGCTTATCTCACCTTTTTAATCATCCACAGTCAAGATATTCAAAGTTAAAAAAGATATAGTATATCTCAGTTCACTAATTCAATATAATTCAACATTGCACATAATTTTAAAGATATTTAAGCATTATCATAATTGCTTCAATATAAAAGTTGCCACAACTTGAAAATAAGAAACTTTAAATTTAACACCACATACTGGTAGTGCCATCATCGTAAAATTAGACTGACGAAAAAAGAAAACTTTTCAAACATTTTACACCAACTTTTATTTACATTTTAGAACCTCATCTGACTTTGTATCAAATAACAAACTATGTAACAAACACATAAGCAATTTCTTCAATATTTACAAATTTCATATATATGTTATGATTATTTAATATAAAACATAAATAAAACTTAAAATAATGTAATACAAAATACGACATATCATTACAAACACAAGCAGTGTTAAGTTAGAAATTTTTTCATTTATAACTACTTCAATTTGTTGTTTGTAATGTTTCGCAAGTAATCGCACTTTCTTGGGAATAATTTATGTCAAAGGCCTTATTAAAAAAGAAGTACTGAAGTTAGTTGATAGCAAACCTCAATTTATGAGAGTGTACATTAGTGCTTAGTTTACCTTTCTGTGAAAATTTCTCATAGCATGACTCACAAACAAAAGATTTCTCACCAATATGAATTAAGAGATGATGTTTCAAATGACTTTTTTGAGAGAAATTCTTTTTGCATATTTCACAAACAAAAGTTTTATTAGCAGCATATATTAAACGATGACTTTTGAAATGATTCATCTCAGAAAATTTCTTGTTGCATATCTCACACAAAAGGTTTCTCACCAATATGAACCAACAAA
The DNA here is from genome assembly GCA_963931845.1 of Maratus michaelseni. NCBI lineage: Eukaryota > Metazoa > Arthropoda > Arachnida > Araneae > Salticidae > Maratus > Maratus michaelseni. The sequence goes on from OZ007597.1 coordinate 316,562,722, forward strand.
TGTTTATTTAAATGACTCTTCTGAGAAAATTTCTTGTTGCATACCTCACATACAAAAGGTTTCTCACCAGTGTGAAATAACAAATGTCTTTTCAAATGACTCTTGTCAGAAAATTTCTTGTGGCAAATGTTACACATAAAAGGTTTCTCACCAGTATGAACTAACAGGTGTCTTTTCATATTCATCTTCTTAGAAAATGTCTTGTTGCATATCTCACATGCAAATGGTTTCTCACCAGTATGTGTTAACAAATGCCTATTTAAAACACCCTTTTGAGAGAATTTCTTGTTGCATATCTCACACACAAATGGTTTCTCACCAGTATGAGTTAACAAATGCTTGTTTAAATCACACCTTTGAAAGAATTTCTTGTTGCATATCTCACACACAAATAGTTTCTCACCAGTATGAATTAATAGATGTCTGTTTAACTTGCTCTTTTGAGCGAATTTCGTGTTGCATACCTCACAAACAAATGATTTTCCTTGATGTGAGTCAGAAGGTGCTAATCCAAAATGCTCTTGTAAAGCAATGCTTTTTTCCAAATTTCCAACTTTAAATACTTTGATCTCCATTGAGTGATATAATGAATGTCTAATCTTTTCTCTTTATTATATTCATCTGCAATAAATGAAATTGTTAATCTGTCATATTTTACAATTCATCAAAATCTCATTTCAGAACAAAGAATTTCTGACGAGAAATTAAAGTAAATGAAGAAAATTGAATTCAGTTAATAAAGTAAAATAAGTTTCGAATATAGGATTAAAAACTGTATTCATTGCACAAAACTGTTTCAAGAAAAATCTACTTTTGAACAATTTATGCTACCATTCAAATTTGACACTTTTTGTACTTTTATTGTAAAATTGCACTTTATTTTGAAAAAATTAGGACGCTTTTCAATTTATCGTTTGACATAGATGATCATACTGTAGTTTGGGATTTAAAATTGATTATTATGTTTGCACTTTCGCACTACCATGAGGTTTTTTAACTGCAAACAAGAAACTTTTATTACATGTTATTTAGCCACATCGTAATTCCATTTTGTAAAAATTAATAAAGTAATGTAGAAAATCTGTCAACATAAACAGTTTTAGTGGTAAAGATGCATTTGATTTAAACTTTTTGGTGAATAACTTATCTCTTCTGCAAAAGAAATTTATGTGAAATAAAGAAGCATAATTATCATAAAGAGTCTGATTTTATAAGGACCAGTGGGTTCAATAACATCTAAAAAGGTAAGATAGAAATTCAATATTCTATACTCTGATTGCCAAAACGAGAGAACAAAAATAAACAAACAGGTTACAGAAACATTGCCAAGAAGCCACACTTTTCGCCCAAATCCCTAGTTTGCTAATTTATTAATTTTTGTACAGAAGAACAAGAAATTGGCAGGTGGTTTTATTCATAAACTTTGCAATCGAAAGATGTTTTCATTTTTTGATAACTCAGACTGTATGTTTGGTGCTCCTGGCATAGCCCCAGATGTTTAATCATCGTAAAAGTCTAAGTGCATTTGTTTAATTTCATTTTCATGCCTCCACAATTGGAGTATAAGTTGTTATTATCAATATTTTAAATTTGTTATTAACATGAAAAAATGAGTTAAAAACATGATTTTCCTTTTTAATGAAGGCTCAATTTAACCATACCACAATGGTCCTGGGGTCTCTGATTTTTACAAGACATAAATTTTATTCTGAATTTGTTTAAGTGATCAAACTTTTAATCAGTTTTTGGCCCTGTAATGATTATACACAATAATTTAGAGTTTTAAAGTAGGATAAAGTTAAAAACAAAAGATATTTACATAAATATGAACTTCATATATTCATATGAAATTTTATCAAATACCCGGAACAAAATTTATCTAACTGAAAACAAGCTCTTAAAAAACACATTGAACGATCATTATAAAATAGTTTTCTTTCTTTTGATAATTTTCATATTATGATTTTATTTTAATTTAAAGTAAATATATCCTACCTGAATTACGCTATTATCAGTTTTATTTTCAAGTTGTGAAAATTTTGTAATACTGATACTTTTTTGATTTAGGAGATACATTCTACATCAAGTACACTATAATTTGCAATAGAGCAATCTTTATTAGAGATTTTAAACAAATATAAAACATGCAATATGGGAACATTTCTTAACTATTAAGAGGAAATATCCCTATCACACAATCATATGTTACTTGTGATACAGAATCATGAAACAGTAATTTTACATATTTGTGTAAAAAAGATGAACCACACAGTGGCTGTAAAGACAGTTTTGCCTTATAATTTTCTAATACTGGATGCACAAAAATTTCTTAGGTAACATAAGAAAAAAGAACTTGAATTTTCATCTGTTTGTACATTTCTTTTCTTTTGTTGTTAGTTGTAAATGTATATGAAGAAACAGACATAAATATGAAGAAGAGAAATTAATTTTAAAAATTAATTTTAGTAAACTTTTTATTTTTTTGTAATTAAAATTACACATTTTAAAGAAGTTTACTCCTTAAATATTCATATTGTTTAAAAATCTCTTAAAACAGGAACAAACCATTGAATCAATTACTTTTCAATTATCTCACCTTCACATGAAAAGGCTCATTTTCAGCATATGATATAAGAAAAATACTTTTCTCTTTTGGGATCATTTGAAATATGTTACACAAATTTTGTAGGATTGTTCTTCATTTCTGCTATGTCACAAATTGTCATACTAGAATAATAACTTCTCCTCCCCAGTTTTGATGTCACAATTTTTAAACTATTAATTTACAGTTAATTTTATGTAAAGAATGTCATATAATCTATTACCTACTGATATAAAAACTGTAAAATTGTTAAATTTTGGGCACTTTCACTTGAAGCTGTTGCAATTTTTAAAAAATACTACAAGACAAAAAATAGATATTTTATAGTTAACATTATTATGCTGCTTCCAAAAAGTTTCCAGTTTCCTTTCATATTTTATATGCAACATGGACATCACAACTAGTTAACCTACTTCTCCTTGTCACAATTCATTAATCCCACCCTGTTAAAATATATTATAATTTATGGATGATCCCTGTGTTCCATACCGTCACTTTAATTTTCATTTATATTAGAAATGATTAGTTTAGTTTTTTCTCAATCTGTTTTACGAGGGAGGCTAAGCTTTCCTTGCCTCCCCCGATGGGTGGGGGAGGTATTTAGAAGATTATTTATTATTACAAAAAAGTAATAAATATAGAAGAAAATATTTAATAAAACGTAAAATGATTTGGAGATTGTAAAACGTTGAAAGTGGGGCAAGGATTTTTTTTTGGGGGGGGTAGGGGGGTTGGTTTGGCATTGTTAATACAGAGTAGAGTACAGCTCAGGTTGGATTGTACCTGACATAAATGCAACAAAGAAAAATTCCATGACCTGAAATACTGAAATCTGAAGGCAAGTGAACGAAAATTAATCCAAAATTTAATATTATTATGGAAAATTACACTGTTGAAATACATTCTCTTAAATTAGAGAATCTACTGACAATCCAATATCTTAATTCTTATGTAAAATTACAGACATCAGAAAAAGAGAGATTCTGTTAAAAAACAGAGCAATTATTCGATAAATTTAATGTAGACTCTGTAAATTTATAATATATAATTATATATAAATAATTGATAAAAAAAATTAACTTAGAAGAAATGTAGGTGAGTTAGAATTTTTTGAGTGAATTTCAATTGGATTTATAATAGAGCATTTAATTTTTAAAGAAATCGCTTTGATCATAGATGGGAGTTGAACCTGAGTCATGTGGATGGAAGATAAACGGCACAACCGCTAAACGATATAGGCAATTACTGTAGCCTACCAAGGATGTATTTTATGATTCGGTTGGCAAAAATCTATTGTCCTTCAAAAATTTATCATTGATTTTTAGTGATTAAGTTTAATGCGATGATTAGGCATAAGTATGGAGGCTTAAAAGAGTTTTGATTTTTCTAGTCTTTAAATAGACTTAAATAATATCTGATGTTGCCATCTTTCAGATTCTTATACGTTTAACTTAATATGTTTCCTTTTCATGATTAATTAAAATACTTTAGCGAATTATGCTTTTTAAAAATTGTACTTCAAAAATATTCTCATTTCCCTTTTTTTGTTTGTTTTTTTCAACTCAAGTAATATATCGTTTAGAAGTCTTTTTAAAACCTAGAATAACATGCATTGCTAATGTGCATAACATTATATGTATTTTTTTTAACTTATAACATGTAAGAAATAATTTTGTGACTGTTTTTTTGATGAAATAATTTTCATGTAATTCATTTTTTTGTGCAACGATATTAATAATGTTTTTAAGAATTTTTTTAAAATAGTAACACAATATATATTATTTTTCCTAATGCATGAATACTTTTAGAATTTTTTAGCAATAAGTAAAAAAACAAATTTAAAAAAAGTAATTTTTTTTAAATTGACTTTTAATGTTTTCACACTCTCTCACACACACACACCCATATATTTATATATATATATATATATTAATATTACAAAATTTAAATTTTTTCCGCAATTATTCTATAAAATTTGTCCATTCAATAATATTCGGTATATAACCCAGCTTATTAAAATAATTCTCATTCTTAAAATAGCCTTTTACTATCCATATGTAAAGCCAATTATTCCTAATCCACTTAATAATATTTATTCGAATGTAGTTATTCTAAAAATGGCGATAGCTTTTTTAATTTATTCTTTAAATAGAACATCTTTATTTTAATCCATTATTAAAATTCATTAGTATTATTCCCGTGTGGTCAAATTGCTATAACTTCTTTATTTAAATGCTAAAATATCGTATCTCTTAAAATATTCCGCTCAAAAAACCTTATTTCATAAAGTTATCCTATTATTAAATATCAAATGTCTATTAAAATATTTCCGAAAAACTTTAATTCTTTCTTTTTTTTTCCCCTTTTATAAAGATTCATTTTCTTTTCTTCTTATTATTTTTATTACGCATTAAATTCGAAGTTTAGCTACAGCCTCAAAAACAGATAAGCTGGTTTGTTGATATGACAGGCATCTGGTATGAGATTATGGAATATTCTGGATGGGCGTAGAAAGTTTTTGCATTTTACAACAAAATAAATCCGCCGGAAATATTGATAAAGTTCCAAAAGAGACCTTTTGATTCGATAGAAGTGGGTCACATGACGTATTCTGTATTATTACGCAAGCTAGTTTAAAAACACGATCATCCTGATTCGGAGAGGATTTTTCGACGCTGGTGTTTGCTAAAAGAATCGGGACGGATTCTAGAAAATAATGGAACGTTGTATTTTTTTTCGTTTAGCGTTGGCTAATGAGCATTTTCCCTGAAGAGATGTCTTAAACTGGAAATAAAAGGTTCTTCGACAAAAATATGGACTGACATTTCTTGTTGTTGATGATACCACCCGGCCGCCTGATGCGAACTAAAAGGGAAACCAATAACATCGCTAACCCTATTTATCACGAGCACGACTGCCTTTTCCCGGATTTGAACTTGGAAACACGACATATATATATATATATATATATATATAGATATATAATTTAGCATATTAATTTTCATTTTTTTTAAATTTTGTATAATATTTATTCATTTAGAAGGTTAACATATTTCTTCTAACTCATACATCATTAAATTTCGACTACCCTTAGTAATAATAATATATATTCTAAATTTTTATAAATATTAACAAACTAAAACACATAGAAAATATTAAAAAGAGTTAAACAAAGAGGAGACAACAAAAGGAGGAGAAATGAGAAATTTAGAAATATTACTTGAGTATCCAGGGCTGCTAAACCCTTGAATACCTTAAGAAGTTATCCCTATTGGGGGGGGGGGGTTATATTCAGTAATTTCTTTTGAAAAATCAGGTTAACCTTAACTTGACCTAAAAGAATTAAAACTTAACATGAAATTGACTTGAACCTGAAACAATTCAGGTCAACTCGATCTGTATTGAAAAAATTAGCATCAACTCAACCTGACCTATAGGTCAGATCACAATTGGATAAATCTGGATTGCCAGACTCAATCCAGGACTCTATTTCAAAACTACCAATAGGCAGGGTCTGATTGCCATAAGAGAATATGCCCTGGTGTCCAGTTAAAGCATGTCCCAAAATGCATTAAAATGAATTTCCAATTACTCTTGATAGAAAAACGAATTTTCTTTTATCTATCATCACTGAACTATCATGGAATTTCATCAAATAAATTTATAAGAAACTGTGAAATTAATAGAAATTCAAGTATTATACCAAAGGTGCTTCAATAAATAGCTTCAGTTTTAGACTGAAAGTAGTATTATGGAAATAAAAAAGCATATTTTAAAAAATAAAACAATGGTATAAAATTTAAACTGGGCATAATTTTGTGATTTGAGATTATTTTGAGAATGCATCACATGAGGTTGATCGGGGATCTACAAATGGAACAGGATTTTTTTTTTTTTTTTTGTACTGGGGCGGGGTGGCAGAAAAAAATTAGATAAAAATTTAAATGAAGAATTTTAAAGACTAATTTTTATTTCCGAAAACAGGTAGGAAAGGGAGGATGAAAGCAGCAATTTTAGATGGGACAAAACATTTAGATGATTTATTGTTACAATAAAGTACAAATAAAGCTGTAAAAGGTAGAAAAAAAGTTAGATCATTAAAGATTTTAAACTTTATGAGCTGCGAAGAAGGGAAGTTTGCTCAAAGGTGAGGAAACAGAACTTCTGGGTTGATTAGAGTTGAATAGGAAAATTATTTTTTGTTAACAAACAGAACATGGGGAAAAATAATTAGTTTTTGAAAGATACTTAAAATTTTGTGTGCTTGGTAAGAAAATTTAGATGACTAATTATTTATTATTAAAATAACACAACCAATAGAGCACAATTAGTAAAAAAATGTTTTTAAACATTTCAGGCTTTGGGTATTGTGGAGGGGTGATGTAATTACATAAAACAACAATCTGTCAAAACATAATACATTTTTATTCCTAATTCAGAAATAATAGGAGAGTAAAATTCAAGGACTTTCTAGGACCAAAATTTACTTTTAAAATGGTTGAGGACTTTGAAGAACCGTACAAACCCTGTTGCTTCACTCTGTTACTTCTGAAACTATTCATGATTTGCACCTGAAAAAAAAGCAATGAGGAAATGGACAGGGATGAAAAAGGTACTTTCAAGAAAGCCGATATCTGTTAATAATTTTTTTTTTTTAGAATGACCTGAATATTCTTTACTGCATGAAATGATTCTGCTCTTTGGAAATGCATTTCTCTTCTACCACGTTTTTTGTTTCTCCCCTATTTAATTTTTTGGGCACAGTGTTTTGTACCATTTGTGATTTTAAATTTATTTTATCATCTTATTGGATCAAAGGAGTCAGAGTCGGTGCAACGTAACGAGGGGTTCTGGCAAAACAGTTAAGGAGCTCACATTTACTGTAATACTGAACTACTAAAATTATTTTTTAATTGCATATATCGTAGAATAATATATAATATAGATAATAACTTGCATGGATAATATAACTTTCACATTTAAGGAGCATAATTAATTTTAATTTTGTAAAATCTTCTATCCTTTACAATGTTTTAAATATTTTTTTTTGCGTTCATGGTTACTTTTAGAATCATCAAGTCTATCGAATCCCTGACATTTTATGAACTTTGCCTAGAAGAAATAAAGCTAATATTCATTGTTTTTTCTTACAAAGAAATATTTAAAAACAAATCTAGCACAAAAATTTTATTTTATACAGAAAAAACAATGTATGTTCGAGAGGCTCGCCCCCCACCCAAGAAGACCACAGGAGGCCCGCTTGCATGCTGATTGTTCCAGCTTTGGAAGGTATGAACAAGCATATGATAAATTCATGAAATTGATACAAGATAAAGGTTACAATTCAATATTTGCATTAGTAGCCAGTAACCAGTAGAGGCTGTAGGTTTAGTAGCCACTGCTGTCAAGTTAATGACCACTTATTACCATGGTTTCCAGATTTAAATAGTTTTACAAGTAATATTTAAAAATTATGAATATTACAGAGATATATTTTTAGGTATATAAAAATATAATTATCACAGTGGCAGTTTACTTACCGCAACAATAACAAAAACATATCGTAGTTTTGTTTCATGATTGTTTGCCAAAAATCAGTTTTAATTTGTCGTCTCTTTCTGAAAATCATGGTTTTATTTCGTGATTGTTTGAATAAAATCGTGTTTTTATTTTGCAATCATGTGATGAAAATTGCAGTTTTATTTTGCGATCGTTTGATGAAATTCACTGTTTTATTTCACAATCGCCTGACAAAAATCATGGTTTTATTATTGTGATCTTTTGATGAAAATCGTTTTTTCACAATCGTATGCGAAAATTTTCAATTTTATTACATGGTCAATTGTTGAAAGCAGCTGTTTTACTTCATGGTCACTTACCGAAAATTGACGTTTTATTTCGAAATCGTTTGACAAAATCCTAGTTTTTTTCCTGCGATCACTTGACGAAAATTGTGATTGTTTTCTGCAGAAATTGTTGATTCTGTTTTTTCTTTTAATTTAAAAAGCAGAAATCTGCTAGTGGCATCTATGGAAATAAAATGGCGCTAAGAAATCGGATGTACTATTACATGAAAAATAGAAATCACCACTTTGGTGATCAGATGCATAGCATAAATTCACCAATTTTTTACATTTAGTCACCCTGTGGCTGCTGGAGACTGGGAATTTTAACCTTCAATACAAGACCTATCAAATTTTGATTCTGGGCCAAAAACCAATAATAATAATAATGCTGTAGAAGAAAAAGATTCAGATGGCAGTTATTACCAGAGGTTCCTGTGGCCATTCAGCAACATCTTCCATAAAAATGAGAAAGGAATAACTCATATAATATTTCAGTAATGATGTTTCTAAAAATGCCAAAGCAGTGGTGGCTCGAAAATTAAAGTGAGAAACAACATTCTTCTAACAAGCTGCTATACCTTTACACCAAAACTTAATCAGTACAAACTAATGTCAAGCTCTAACATAATATGAAGTTTAATAAAATTATGTGTATTAGTTCTTGAGTTCAAGCATCCACAAAATTTGCACTACACACATAGAGGTACACAGACAGACATTTTCCAAAAATAAACAAATCCTGTACAGGACTGTGAGGAGAATTGTACATGGTTGGTAATATAATATTTTTTATAGTTAAAGGATTTAATAACACTTATTAATTATCACAAATAATAACATTTTATTCTTTTCTAATTTCAATAACAACAAAACTGGGCAGTTGCCAGATTTCATATCAAAAATGTGCCGATAATTTTAACAGCAAAATAAATAAAATAAGGGGAACAAGGAGTTGGTATAAATGATGTAAGTTGCTTTAAACTGCATAATCGAACCACTACAGGACATCCCAAAATATAAAAATTCTGAAAAAGAAAAAAAACTGAAATTGAAAATTTTGTGAAGTTTATTTTTTATGTATATAGAAGAAGTTGCAAACCTATGAATTCACCTACGAAAAATTCACCCTTTTTTGCACGAAATCTGCAGGCAAGACTATTGATGGGATTTGAAATTGAACAAAATTTTTCGTTAAATGTATTTACATATTGAGTTAGAAACAGCTTTTGTCTCATGCCAAGCTTTCGCAGGCTATTACACCCCAAAAATCTGCTCAAAACGTCAAATTTTACAGCACTATCTTAAAGATCCTTTGCCTTTATCAAAAAATAGAAAATGTTATTTGATTCGTGGTTTCGGAATACAGCTCTTACCAATTTCATATGTCTAAGAGTAAAAATAACTTGGAAAAATCAGAAAGTAGTGTTTTGGATTTTTAGAACAGCTTTTATATTTGTTTTTTCTACATTAAGCAAATTGTTTGTTATTAAAAATATGAGAAATCTGCTTGTTTTCATCATCTTGCAGATGAAAATTATGTAAAAAAACCCAATTTACTTTGTTTTTTAACTTTTGTCACCTATTTTTTGCAGTTGATGCATGTTATCTCTAATATTTGGCAATCATACATGGTTTTTTACTAATTACAAAATTATTTTCATCCCTTCATGCAAAAACATTTTAGCTATTCTAACTCTGATTCCAAACAATGATACAATGCCTTTTGCCTATGAATGTTGTATTTTGCAGAATGCTAGGCAATAGCACTAACTGGACCTACAAAAGAAAGGATTTATAATTTTTAAATTTATTCTAATTGCAATGCTGCCTAACTTTACTTTTTACAGATTACACCACTTTTATTATAATTCCCAGGAATGTTAAGTTTTTTAGTAATGGTGATTTCTCAAATTAAGTTCATAGTTTACTTTTTAGTTTTCTGTTCAATTAGAGAGGAAGAAAAATATTGCATTATTAAACTAAAGCTAAAAAAAAAGTTAAGATCTTTAATAATGCACTTTACAAGATTTCCTTTCAGAAATCGTAAAAAAAAATCACCTTTGCAAATTCTGATATAGAAAGTTAGAAAGAAAAAAAAATATGAAAGAAATACAGATTGGTACTTTATATTGCTATGAGTATAGGTCAAAAATATTAACTCAGATGCTCTTAAAAAGTGAAAAATTTGGCCATTACTAATTGAACACCACATTTTCATTTTTATCATGCTTCATATTTCAACTAATCACACACATTTAAAAAAAATTTCTGACAGACTCTTTATTATTTAATAATAATATTAATAATAATGATAAAATAAAATAAAAGCTGTACAATTATTCTGGAATTTGAAAGGTAATTGGATTGTGCCATTAAATTGATTCTAAATGTTCTCATCTCTACATATTTTAGTAATAATATTTTAATTTCATCACATGACCACAAACTTGGTTTATTCTTGTTGCAGCCTTAACAAAAGTTATGAAAAAATTATTAACACTTAAATGAATCACTGCAGTTCAAGCAAGTGTAGCACTAAGAATTTGTTTACCTGAAAGGAATTATGAGTAAAAGCCAAATTACTGAACTTTAAAGTAGCTTCCAGGTCTGATTTCACAAAAAAATGACTTAGCCTGTATTCCCCTCCAGACTGACTAATAGGTTCTAAATGGTATCTGGAATAAAATTATTGTTTGGAATCAGTGTTGAAAATTGGATTTGAGTATCCTTGTAAACAGTGCTTTATATAACACAATCAACAGATCCTTTTTTTCATAATTAAATATGCTTTTTTACTTTAAAAAAAACCTTTTTTAACTTTTAAAAAACATTTATTACTTTTTATTCCACTTACCTATTATTTAAAATCGTTTAATTAAACCAGAATCTAATCTCAAGAAAATAAATTAAAAGTTTTAAAGCAAAAAGAAATAAAACTCAACCACGTGCAGATCCTCTTCCAAACGGGTTTCAATCTACGCACACAAAAGTTAAAAAAAATTGGGGTTGGTGAGAACAAAGATTCTAACTATTCGCAAAACTTCACCAAAAAAGAGGACAAGTTCCGTGGTATACCCAAGGGAAGCCTCAATTTTTTTCAACAGTTAGGCCTAAATATTGCCATGAGGTTATCACTACATTTTAGATCTTTATAGTAAATTTTATACTGACATACAATACCTTTAAAGTCTAAAGCAGTGTAAATCTCAAGTAAAAGTTTGTTTTTCCAAATCCTACTTGGATAGAAAAACACAGAACGAAATATACAAGTAACTAAAATATACTAGGCACAGGAGACGCCAGACTCTAATTCGATTAGCGATGACGATGATTAGGAAAGTTCGATTTTTAATTTGAATTTAAATTTCGATTATTCGATTCAATCTGATTAATCAAGGGCCATGTTCACTCATTGACTAGAAATATAAATAGACAGCGGACCAGCAACCCTTTCTTGAAGAAAATATGCCCTTCCCCACCAGCAGGTGTGGTGGGGGAATATTATGCCAAACAGGTTTCTTTTATTACGTCCTGTTTCTTTTATTACGAGTACAGAAACAGAAAATTGCCAAGAAAGGGATTACCGCCAGAAAGCGGCACCCTTTCGCCTTTTTTTGGCGATGAAAGGTGAAAGATATTTTCTTTAAGTCTGTCGGAAGAAAAGAAAGGAGTCCGCTGTCCATTTATACTACTAGTCAATGTGTTCACTGCAGTTTACCCACGGAGATAACTGGACCAAAACATAGAGTTACCAAAGTCACCGGTGAGATTAGTTAGTTACGAAGGCATACTAGTTAGCCTAAGCATCAGTGAACAAATATTTTAACAGAATTCCTTAATCAAAATTTAAATGCATGATAATAATCGAACTTTTCTATTCATCGTCATTGTTAATCACATCGGATAATGGAGTGTCTCCTTTGCCAATGAGTAGTATATTTGATTTTCGTTTTTAAATTCATATAGGTCATATAAGATCAGCTTTTATTTAAGTTTCACAGTGCTTTCGTCTTTAAAGGTATTGTATGTAATTCTTTCTGCGTATAGTCCCTTGGGTGCATTTATGCCGAACTTTAGAAAACATTTAATTTATTTGTATAATCATTTATTAATCAAACCTGATTTTACTAGCAATAAGTTAAGATCGTAAAAATTCATACTATATCGCTTAACATGTAAATTATTTCAATGAAAAATATTAAGTGGATACAGTTCTGTAATTTCAGATTTTGCTTGAATGGGACAAATGAACATAGTATTTCCGAAGTTTCCACTTATTTTATATCAGCCGTTTCTTATGCATTAATTTTTTATAGATAATTCCAAAAGGATAATTTTACTGTTTAGTTTATTAACTATTTATCGGTAAAAACAAGTGAAAACATTAAAGTAATAATAAGAAAAGTAACTAAGCAGATAATGTTAAAAGAATTTTTTTTTAATTCAGACTTTTTAATACAGTTGATAAAATAAAATATGAAAAACATTTAAATTACAATATACGAGACATTTTATCCATGTTATTTACTATCTAGCTATCATACATAACTATAAATAGTAACAAATATTTTTCAGCAATTTCCACCATTTTTTTCTACATGCAACAAATTTTCAGATTCAAAATGGGTTAAGAAAAATTGAGCAATTTATTCAGATATTAATTTTAAAGTTTGGAAAACTTAACTAATTTTCCAATTTTGTTTTTATTTCTATTGTATTTTAAATTTTTATTCTAATTTAATTTTTAAGCTAAATATCAACCCTCTAGTAGATCTACTTACATACCTTCAATTAAGTTTTCATTTAAATTAAGTAAAATAAACGTTTTGTGCTGCATCACATCACCTCCGAACATCTGCTGTCAAACAATATTGAAAAGACTCAGAAAACAATCTTAAACAGTTATAATAGACAGTTAAACATTTAGTAAAATAGTGCATTCACAAGGTATATTACAAAATTTATTTACTGTGAAATCCTCTATGCATGAAAACCAACCTTCAAGAAAAACTGCTTCATAATAATTCCTCCATCCCATTTTGACATTACCTGCACTTGCAAATTGCAGAATACGGTCTGTCTCAAGAGCATGTTGTAAATTTTTTCCATTTAGAAATGCAGATATGTGCTCACCAATTCTCATCTCAAAAAATTTCAGAATGGAAAATTGAATTAAAAAATTGTAGAGAGGCAGGAAAAATTTTCACTTCACAATGGTTATCTGTCAAGTGAACAAAAACTTTATGATTTACAGTACAACGCAATAACTCTAAATAGTAGTTATTATAAATAGCTGCAAGCTAATATTTTGTACTAGCGACTCGCTCGGCGTTGCTCGGCCCGAGATAATAACAATCTCAGAGCAAGGCATTAACCCCCTTCCCTCCCCATATCCACAAATATAACGAATAATTTGTTCAAGAAAACCACTTTCACATACATTAACGCGATCATTAAAAAAAAGATGTAAATTTTTTTTGATAATTAGAACATAATGAAGACGCTATGCAAAAATAGCCGGCAGATGACAACACTTCCCATCCTCAATTTCAGATCTATATCTTAATTAGTTATCTAAATTTTTGTTCATTAGTAAAAATTGGCAGTTATTTCCTTTCATTTTCGCAAACTAAATGGAGGGATCAGCCAGAGAAACAGATCTCTTTGTAGTTCAGTTTTTAATGAAAGCAGATCTCTGTCTGAAACTTTCTCAGATTTCTTTCACTGGCACCGGCAGATTTTTGCATAAATTACGAAAAATTACCAACCGAATTTTTCAAAAATTGCATAGTCGGATTAAGAATTTTTTTTTACATATGCTGAGAAATTTTCAAATTGATATCTTAATTAGTTTTATTAAAATTCGCTAATTAGTAAAATAATTTCGAATTCATTCATTTCTGCTTGCAAATTCACAACAGCAGTTCTTTTCCTTAGCCATTTTAATGTAAAAGATGGCATTTTTGATGCGATGTTTAATGATATTCTATTTAATATCTGGAGTAATTATTAAAATATTAAAATTCTGAGACTCGGGTGCACATGGTCAGACCTTGAGCTATCAACACCTAAATTTTCAGACTTCTAGGCAGGCTAGATTTTCCTAGCCATCACCAACAGACACACAGAGCAAAACTTTATTTTATTAGTATAGATTTAAAAGATTGGAATTATTATATCTATTTTTAAGATTGGAAGGGGAAATTAAACAGTTTAAGTATGGAAATAATAAAATTTGTTTTATACAGGTATTTTACAAAATATTTTGAGTAGAAAGTATAACTTTCATTATCTAAAAAGAAATCATTCAAATAATACATATGTTGCATGAGAAACTATAATTGATAAAGATAGTAAATATGTCTCATCTTTTAGAAATTAATGTTAGATGATAATTCACATTTAAAACTTATAAAACAGACTTCATGCTAAAAAGTTTGTACTGGATATAACATACTCTACTTTACTAATTTTAAATTATTTCGGTTTTTGTGTTTAAAATTCTTATTCTTACATTTTTAATATAATTATTTAATTGTTTACTCAATGAAAATGCAAAAGTCTGATATTATCTGAAAATTTTCTTGCAAAAAAAAAAAATCGTATTAATTTTTCTGGAAGTAAAGGGAAGCATAAACTAAATAGTTTCTTCGAATATAAATTTTATGAAAGTCTGAAATATGTAAGTAACGTTGGATTACGGTCCATTTCTTCTACGTACATGGTCATAACTAATAAAATGAAATTGAATAAAATATTTTTTGATGAAGATCTGATGCAAGTAAAAGAAGTTAAGCTGCTTTGCCAGTTCCTATGTTTCGACTGCACCAAACCAAAAGCAGAAAATATTCACTCTATAGAAGCTGACTAAACTACTGCAATAAATAACATTAATTGTTTATTTCAAACTTTGTTAAATATTTGCAGAGTAGTATATTGTTTTCTACCACTCTAAAAGAATAATTTGTCACAATATTTGTTTTGCACAAAACCTCATTAAACTGTTACGATATTAGATTAATTTAAACACAATTATTCAAATTGGTAAAGAAATCGTATGAGTTGTAATTTTCCAACTGGACGAAAAATGTACGGGCCAGGATTCGAAACTGGGATCTCTTGGCTGATCATGAGAATTTGAATAATTGTGTTTAAATTAATCTAGTGTAATCACGTATCCAGCGTTTACTGGAGTTCCATTACCTGCGATCTATTATGTTGAGCCTCTTCAAATGTCAGACCAGATGCTATGATCAATAAGGTTAACTGGATGAATTATGCCCTCCAGATTTGACCAGGATGGGTCAGTTGGTAGAGCATAGCTGCTTCAGCCAAGTGATTCCCGGTTCGAATCCTGGCACAGACCTTTTTCGTCCAGTTAGAAAATTACGACTCATATGTTCCGATATTGCTTGAAACTTCAGACTGCTGTGTATTACAAAAAAAGAATATCTCTCTTTTATAAATGATAATGCTGATATTGCATAAGAATGAAAATTTTCTCCTTCATAGTGTGAAACAAATAGATAGGGTAAATGTGCCAGTAATAGACACCCTTATAGAATTTCTTTAAAAATATTATTTTTTAATTTACAGTTATAATCAGGGCTTTACAAATTTGATAAAATCTGGCAGCCAGCAAAAAATTCTAGTCGCCAGTAAAAATATTCCTCCCCCTCTTTGATTTTTAGAAAGCTCAGATTTTTTTATGAATTAGTTTAGAGAAAATAATAAGAAGCATAGTTTAGAATTATTAGTTACATACTTTAGAATAGTACATAATTTAGAAAGCTAATATAAACTAAGTTTTATATTAAAAATTATCAAAATTATATAGCTCTGAAAAAAAAAAGAAATACCATAAAGGATAAATTAACCAGCGTGTTTGGGAAATGCTGAATGCCTTCTAATGTTCAAGTAGTTCTTCTAATGTTCGAGTAGTAGCTCAATCTATATCTGATTACGTGCATTTTTTCACATTGTATCCAATTTTAGGTGCGACAGAGGCAAGATTTATTTAAAGCTATTTCTTACTCTTTTATTGAAATCTGCCCCCTCACCCTACATTCTAATTACATGTCATGTTAGTTGACTAGAGCAGAAAAGAATGGTGTTTTTTTATACATGAGATGAAAAATGCCTTTTAAACCGTTGTTCTTCTATTAAAAGTACAAGAGAAGAGGAATATCACTGCTTGCTGCACAGTATTATGGGTGAGAGAGAGAGGAAAAATATAGTTTGGGCTCATTTCTTAGTTTAATTTCTGTAAATTTTTGCAAAAAATGAAAATTAATAGACATTCTCAAACAAAAAAATTCCTGCAATATTAAATAATCTTTTTGCAGATAAAAAATCTTGCTTGTCAATAACGACCTGGCAACTACATTTATCAAACCCTGCTTATAATTATTATATTCAAGTTTTTAAAAATTATCATTAAAGTAATCTATGACAAATATTTAATCAATATCATTGTCACATTTCCCATTATGAATAAAAATTAAGCCGCAATAATAGAATTAAATCAAAACGCACAGAATTCGAGTTATGGAGGCTATCAATATTTAATAAACTATGAAAATTAATAATTCAACTTAATTATTATCACAAGATCAATATTTTAATTATTTTAGAAAACTTTAAAATATTGAATTGCAGAGAATTACCGTTATCAAAATATTGAGACAATCGAAAGTTTAAGGGGTTAAGTAAAACAAAAAAAAAAATCTGAAAATATATCTTGGAGTAGTAGTGCATAGGATCATATATCCCATTACAATTCTTAACAGTTAAATATCCAGAAACTACATGATATATTAGTTGTAGTAATTAGTAATACAAATATAAAAGTAATTAAAATGGGTTGAATGTTTTAAACAAAAATGAAAATGATTTAAAAATAAAACTGCAAAACTAATATTTGAGCCCCCTGATCTACAGATTTACTAGTTTCATTATTACTAAATGTAATTAATATTACATATTCTTTTATCTACAGAGTTGTTTTGTCAGAGATGATTAATCAAATATTTAAGACAGAAAATAATAGATTTTTAGTAAATTGTGTGATTTAAAAAAAATTGTTTTTATTTAAATGAGAAGGCATGAACACCACGAGCCCTTTTTTCTCTATTGCCCTTAAACATTATTCTATGCTTCTTGACTGGTTTAACTGATTGCCAGATTAAATAATATACAAGGCAGAATTATAAACAAATATAATCTGGTTTAATATTAAAAAAATTATTAATAACAGGAAATTAAGTAAAATCAGCTATTTATAAAATATTTATATTTATTACATTCTGGAAAATGCAATTTCAAAATAAGATTTGATTATTAAATTTGTTTTTCAGTTAAATCATAGATTTCATGCACTGTTTTTCTATTTGTGTCATTCTTTTTTCATAAGTACATTTGTGATTATTTTAGTTTTAATTTATAATTATCCTTGAATTGATTAAAATTACTTAAAAGCAGAGTCCTGCATTGGATTAAATAACCAGATATAACCAAGGATCTCTTTTTGGAGCAAGAGAGATGAAGTAAATTTTTGTAATATTGTTCAGATAAATTTGTTTATCAAACATACTTTTTAGCATGATTGATACTTTTCGTTTTCAATGACTTTTTGGGGGACATGTCAAGATGTTGTTATTTTCTTCTACTCTATGCTGCACTTTTTTTTCTAGAATAAACTCGAGAACTAATAAGTGACTGAAAATGAATCTAACAATACCACATGATTTCAAGAAAAAAAACCTTTCTTTTTCTCATTCATCAATAGCTAATTCCTAAATAATAATTATTGCCTAAGAATTTGCAAAAATTTAAACTGTTATATATGTCCCATAATTTATATGAAGCAAAACTTTTTCCATCTTCTAAGATGCAAAATAGTAAAAACATCATTCTTCTATAACAAAAATTTAGCAAGTTATATTACAGCACTGAAAATGGAAACCCTGTACCACTGAAACTAATGACATAGGAACTAGCTATTGGTCCATGATAAGAAAGAATGCCCTATGTGCTGATCATTTATTATTTTTTGGTAAATATACATATTTTTTAAATGAACTTTAACACTATACCACTTCATACAGAATGGGAAAAATACACTCTTTATGTATTTAATGAAATGTGACATTTTATCATCATTAAAAGCTCATCTCCATTCCAGCATTGGCTCTTTTTAACACATTTATAATTATCTATAAAAATAAATAAAGATATGGAAATTTCAGATTCTCTTGGAATTCTAAGATACTATTTGATTCCAATGACAGATATATCACATTAAAAATGTTTATTTAAAAATACAAAATATTTCAGAAAAAATCGCTAAATCTGATTTAAAGTTATGATAGTCACAAGGTGAACAACATTAATCAACCTTTAATAGATGGAAATCAGTAATGTCTCTTTATTTGGTACATGAATAAGAAAATCTTAAAATAGGAGGGAAACAGGGAAAAAATATTTTTAAAACTTTATTAGATTTAAACTGCAACTGAAAACATAATGCATTACACACTACATAGGAAGTTTTTCCCTTTGTCAAGAAACATAACTTAAGAAATTTCAGAATATACAACATATATTCTGAAATTCAAATCTTAACAAAATAAAACACATGAATGCACATTAATTAAAAATTTATTTAAAAGTACAATGTCACAAGTAATGCATTAAAATAACATCCAAAAGCAATTACACATTAAATATTTTGCATTAAATCTACATGATATTTATGGCAACTAAATTTTACAATTTCAAACTTACATTTATTGTGAACAAAAAAAGGATGTTCTGCCAAAAATTTATCTACTTCAAGATTTTCACCAACATAAACCTTCTGCAAAGACTGGCATGACTTGATGATGGATACAATACCACCAGAATCCACAAAACAACAACGATAAAGGCAGATTATCTGCAAGTGAGGAAACACTGAATTGTTAAAATTCAAATCATCGTCTTTCAGAAGTGTATGACATAAATATAATTCTTTCAATATAAGTCCATGATTCAGTATTGCTTGAAATATTCTTGAACCAATGCGTGTCCATCCCAGATTCAACACACGTAACTGAGGCATTTTTGAAAGTTGAAGACTATAGAATTGTTCGTCACTGTTACTAAGAAATAGAAGATCATCTTGTAGCTGCATGAAACCAAGGTAACAATTACTGACATCTAAAACTTCAATTTTAGAATCACTTTTAAATTCTCTTCCTTCAGGGCATTTAAAAAACATAGAAGTAGGGACTCCCAAAGTTTTTACACCCTGTAAAATCTCAGTGCACAAATCTATAACTGAGGGAAGACTCTCCAAAATTAATGTTTTGAGGTGAGGGCATTTGTTTTGAAGCCTCACACAAAGTTCTTCAAAATTCAATTTTTCAGTCCAATAAGTAACACAGCCAAAAGGAATCATATAATGTAATCTTATATAAGTGACACAAGGTGGTAACATATTAACAAAACACCTGCTTCCAGTATTTGCGGATTCATTACTATTGTGAAATTTCAGATTGACTTCTTTCCATAGAACTGGGTTCCTTCAGGGCATTTAAAAAACATAGAAGTAGGGAAGTTCCATCTTCTGCAAACTCTGCCATAAGAAAAGGAAAATGCAAACATCAATTTTGTACATACAAATTGAGCTATTAGATTACACTATCTTAGAAATCAGAGAAATAAATAATATTTACAATTTATACATGAATTTCATTATTTGACACTGAATATATAAAATTGTTATAATTCTACTTTCAAATCTATATACAGGAAGATTCAATAGAACAGTGCAATTTTTAATAAAGGCAGCAAATTTATATGTGAGAACCATTTATGTATAGAATCATTTTTTATTTTCTTTCTTGGCAAGGTGAATCTGTCATAATTTAAGAAAGTCCTTCTGGCCTGTACCGGGAGGAAAAGGTAGCTTTCAAAGTCCATGTTTCTAAAAAGTCAACTTATTTTACTCAAACACCCGAAGTTAAAAGGCTTGGAAGCCGATTATAGAAAATTCCATCCCAGTTTTCGTTAGTACTAAATTTTAATGCAAATTTCAGCATGAGAGTTACAGCATAAAAAAAATCAGATCGTTTAAAAATATCAGTAACCCTCGAATTTCGAACTGCTATATCTCAGTTATTTTTTAAGATAAAACCAAAGCTAAAAATTTTCCGGAATCCTTGTATCACGATTTAACACTTAACGAAATCAACTTTTTTTGTTTATAATTTTTTATACATCTTTTTGAATTAAAAAAAGTTAACTGCCCACTAATTTGACACAAGATGGTACATGAAGCTGGCCAATAAAGTCAGTTGAGACCTTTGTATGTTCTGTACACATGATCAGTCACATCTAAATCAGTTCATAAATAAGAGTCAGAGCATGACAAATGTCAGACTGTTTCAAAATCTCAGCCACCCTAGAATTTCAAACTGCCATATCTCAGTCATTTTTTAAGATATAGTCAAAACAAAAAATGTTCTAGAATCTTTGCATCATGTTCTAACACTTAACGGAAACATTTTCTTTTCAATTTATAATTTTTTTGTACATCATTTTTAATTTTTATAAATTAAAAAAAAAATTAACTGGCTGCCATGAAGCTGGCCTACAAACTTGGTTGAGACCTTGGTATGTCCTATACAAATACTCTGTCACATCTAAATCGGTTCATAAATATGAGAGTTACAGCATGACAAATGTCAGATATATATATATATATATATATATATATACAGGGTGTCTGAAAAGTCTGGAAATGGTCGAATAACTCGAGAAATATACATCAGATTGAAAAAAATGGAAATAAGCAAGTTCAATATTTTTGAAAAATCTATTTAAGGATATCAAAGTTGCCCCCCAACACTGCCCTCTGGGGGGAAAGGGGAGCAACTTTGAAATCTTAAATGATAACCCTCCTTTTTTATTGCTGATTCGGATTCTACAGGAAAAAAATCTGTAACTTTTGTATTGAACATTTTCTTTGAAAAATCGTAGATAGCACTGCAATCGAATAAAATGCAGTAAGAATCATTTCCATTGAAAAGTCTGGAAATGGTCGATAGCTCGAGAATTATGCACTGGGTTGAAAAATGGAAAAATGCATGCTCAATAGTTTTGAAAAATCTATTTTTTGATATCAAAGTTTCCCCCCCCCAACCCTGACCCCCTGGCGGTAAAGGGGGCAATTTTGAAATCTTTAATGATAACACCCTTTTTTATTGCAAATTTGGATTCTATGGGAAAAAATATATAACTTTTGTAATTAACATTTTCTACGAAAAATCATAGATGGTGCTGTAATTGAGTAAAATGCAGTGAGAGTTGTTTCCTGCAAATGGTCGAATAACTCGAGAAATATACAATGGATTGAAAATCACAAAAATACGTATTCAATATTTTTGAAAAATTTATTTAGAGATATAAAAGTTGTCATTTTTCTAAAATATTGAAGGTGTATTTTTCCGTTTTCTAATCTGATGTATATTTCTCAAGTTATTTCACCATGGAAACGATTCGCACTGCATTTCACTCGATTACACCACCAACTATGATTTTTCAAAGAAAATCTTACATACAAAAGTTACGTATATTTTCCTGTATAATCTGAATCTGCAATACAAAAGGGGTTTATTGTGTAAGATTTCAAAGTTGCCCCCTTTTCCACACAGGGGGCAACTTTGATCAGATTCTTAATGGATTTTTAAATAGAGATTAAATAGATTTTTCAAAACTATTGAACATGCATTTTTCACTTTTTCAATCCGATATATATTTCTCGAGTTATTTGACCATTTCCACACTTTTTAATGGAAATGATTCTCACTGCATTTTACACGATTACAACGTCATCTATGATTTTCTGAAGAAAATGCTCAATACAAAAGTTATGGATATTTTCCTGTACAATCCGAATCTGCAATAAAAAAAGTGTTATCATTTACGATTTCAAAGTAGCCCTCTCCCCCTTTCCCCCAGGGGGAAACTTTGATATCCCTAAATAGATATTTTTAAACTATTGAACATGCATTTTTTCATTTTTTAATCCGATGTATGTTTCTTGAGTTATTCAATCGTTTCCAGAGTTTTTGGACACCCTGTATATAAATATATATATACATAAATCAACATTTGAATGGAGGATGGTTTTGGGGTCTGGGAGTCAAGATCAGTGAAAATATACGAAATTGTTTTAGAGTTACTTTCTTCTGAATGGCTGCAAAAAGCTCGTAATAGTCTAAAAATATATTGCAAACACAATCCTGGACATTTTCTGAAATATATATTATTTTGAAGAAAATAAAATGCATTCAATTTTTAGGAAACTGAATATCAATACCTGTAAATTGTATACATTTAGAATGAAATTATATTGTATCAGAATTCAGAAATACTTTTATTGAAAGGGAAAAATATAAATTTTTGAACCCTTCAAGAAATGACTTCAAGATATGAGCGTGTAAACCATTTTTTGGTTTTCTATTTAAAAAAAATGTTTTATTAAAATACAGAGAATTAGATAACTAGACATGTAACAATATGCAACAAATTAATATATTTTCCTTATGTTAAAATCACACCTACAAGCATGCAAATTTCCGGTATTCTAATTTAAATGTAAAAAAAAAATATGGTCATACTTTTTTTATATGTGTGAATGTGGTACCTCTTTAATCATAATTAAAAAAGAAAACTTATGGCAATTATTATGTTATTAACATTTCTCATAATTAGGTTTTAAAATTCTTTTTAATAAAATGTTGTCACAAATATTTCAAGTATAGAAGAATTAAAGAAATTTTGCAATTTTTTTTTTTCAAATTTTGCTTTTCAATATAAATGATTAGTGCTGGTTTAAAATAGAATTTGAATTTTGAGGAAGAGGGCATTATCCCATTTTAGTCCAAATTTAACAGATTTTTCTAGTTTTGTAAGGGTGTGGGCTTATAATTCAAGTTCTTAATTATTTCTATGTTTTTTCATTATAAGAGCTATCTAGCTCAACTGCTGGAAATATGAATAAATAAATTTGAATATTTATGCATGCATTTGCATAAACGAAAAATGTTTTTGATTTGAGAATGGATTCAAATCATGAATGCATGAAAAATTTTAAGTAATACAAATTTAAAATAACTCTGCAACTACCATTATCATTACAATAATACTAGATTAACAATCTTTTAGTAATTTTTTAAGGATTCCATTAGAAGATTTTTTGATGAACATAATTTAAATCCCCGAAACTTTAAAACTGTGAAATTATGCAGTGGGGGGGGGGGGTAAAGTGAAGATCCTTAATAGTTTAGCCACAAATAATGACAAAAGAAAGTGGTACCAGTCAATTGGAATAAACATAGACTTTTATTCAATGCTTTCAACTTCTTATTAGCATCTATCTCTGTATTAGAATGAACACATACAGATTATTTCTTTCAATAGAAAACTTTCTATCAGACACAACAAAAAATTCTATATGGTTTAATTAGCTTAAAAACCAAGGACTTGGTTTGAAAAAAAAATCTTGAAATGTGAAACAAAAAATGTTTCTTCTAAAATGTTTTTCATAATTTTTAAATATTTTATTTTAACTATTCAATGTTATATAATGCTTAGGTGCAATGTAAATGTAAACAGATATATTTTAGCTAATTATTACATTACTACTTTTTCTACATTGTATTTTCATCTTTTTCACACTGAGTAAATAAAAGTACCCTTTTGATTTTGATATATGTTTATGTAAGAGGTATAAAGATTTATAAAACATTAAAATAAATAAGTAAATTCAATGCTTCAATCTACTCAGTTTTAGAAAAAAGTTTTAACTTTTTTTTGTACTCATTTTCACATTTTATCAATTTTTTCTGCCTAGAACAAAAGAGGATACTATTATGACTTTGGTATACATATATGTTGCATGTTTAAAATTTATAAAACATTAAAAAATATTGGTACCTCAACTGATTAATTGTTGCATGAAATACATCTACATGGCTGATGCACAGACCACTTTTATAGTCTTACCAATGCTAATTCTTTGGAGAAAATTTCTATGATTATTAACAAAGATATTCAATATTTAAAATTAAACTAATTTTGAGGTTGTTTCAAAAGTGTCCATTATTATACGATTCAGACTGAATACAAATTCTAAGTATCAGGGTTTAAAATATAACTGAAATTTTGAGGAGTAGGGGCATTATCCCACATTAATCTAAATTTAGAGGGATTTTTCTATTCTTCTGAAGGATAAGGGTGTAGTTATATTTCAAGTTCATAATTCTTTTTTTCCCCATTATAACAGCAATTTATAGCATTAATTTTTACTGTAAACATGACAATACTATCGTATCATTTGTTTGTGTTAATTAAAATTATATATGATAAAAAACTGCACAGCATTCGAGTGAAAGCTGAAGATTTCTGAATTATATGGATTCTACAGTACATATTTGAAGAATAATTACCTTAGTAAAGAGGAAGACAAAAAATCTTCAATAAATTATTTTTTTTATTTTCATGTAGCAGAAAATTTGCAAATTTTGCGAGAGATTCAGGAGATTTGTGATGATTGAATTTCCCGATTTTTTTTTTCCTCAACCATGACAAAATCGACAATTTTTTTCAGAAATCGTTTGATGAAATTTGCGATATTCATACAATTTGTTGACAGAATTAAGATTTCTGCAATTATTTGATAAAATTAATGTTTTTCTAGGACTAATGGCCAAAATTCACAACACTGCTCTGTGTCCGAAGGATGAAATTCTCTATTTGTTTTCATGATCTTATGATGAAATTCATAATTTTTTCTTCCATGACCAAATAACAAAATTTGGGATTTCTTTGGTGACCAATTCAAATATCTGTTCTCCCCCCCCCCCCCCCAAAAAAAAAAAGAATGTACCTTATGTGGTCGATCATGAAACAATAGTATGGACTTATATTTAAAATAAACATTTAAAAAAATAAATTGTAGACATTTGCTCTGAAAACAAAATTGGCCAGTTACAGCTGGCTGTAACAAGGCCATCGTGAAAAACAACTTCTTCTCTTTCAGGCCTGCTTCATGATGCAGATGCTGTCGCACAACAGATGTGAGTAGCAAACAAACAAGAATGAATATGCATATGTGTGCAACAAAAACAGTTCTATAAAATTCCGTTTTGTAATATTTTCTTTGATGATTTCTGGCTTATTTTAGATCTGTTTGAATTATACATACAATAAATGAACAACAAAAGTTCATCAACGCACAATTTTACAATTGTTAATAAAAGAGTTACATAAACATACTCATGAGTACAAATTCTATAGTTTTTTCTAAACAATTAAAACAAAAATTTTATTTAAATTTTATAATGTATGAATAATTTAAAATACACATTCTGTTACTAGGTATTACAATTAAGAAAACTATCTTTCAAGCACTCTTATCTGGCAAAACATAGTTGTATAATTACTAATTATAATGTGCATTTTATATTTCTATGTATGTTTAAAAAAATAAAGGATAAGAGAAAGTGTCACCATTTCCAAATACCACACTTCTAATATAAATTTAATATTTACTTAAAAGGAAAAATTCATTTAAACAGAAAAATCTTCCATCCATCTAGTAAATACATAGATTCACAAGTTGTTATTTCAATAATTTAATATTAAACATTATAAAAAGAAAAATAATTCCATTTAAGAAATCCAGCAAAGTATATACTTTCAAATAATTTACTATAATTATGACATTTAATATTCTCTCAGAGAATATAATCTCACTTAAATAGCATGCAATATTAAGTAAGTGAAAATATGAAACTTATCAATGAAACTTACATACTGGTTAATGTAGATAATTTTCTTTTGTTACAGGTGCATTTGCTGTTGTTATTTTTAACTTTTGTATTGTTATTTAGCAATATATTAGCAAATCCCATCACATGCAGTCTAAATAGATAAGACAGTTCATTTCCACACTTGCATATAATTGTGAAATCCAGACCTAAAATTTCAGTCTTATCAGAATGTAATAACAATTTTTTTTTATAAATTGCTGTTTTTATTAATTTCATGTATAATTAATAAAATTTTTAAGATTGTAATCAAATTATTTTTTACAACCGTGCCTTGCATATTTTATAATGTGACACTCAGAAAGCAAAGAGTAATGTTTAAGGGCATAGGAAAATGAGGGGTTTTTGGTGCTCAAGCATTCCCCATTTAAATAATGACAATTTTTTAAACCACACAAGTTCTTAAAAATCTATTATTTTCTGTCCTAAATGTTTAATTATTCAACTCTGTAGGGAAGAGTAGGGAGGAATGGGAAACTTTTTACAGAAAGTCAAAAGTTTTAAAAATCAGAAAGTCAACTTCGTTTGACACAAAAACAGAAATTTTAATTTGTAGAATACAAGATAAATGACTTTGTAATGTCCACAAACAACTAAAAAATCATAATGTCCAAAAACAGTTTTAAAATTAAAGAAATTGTAAGTTTCAAACTATGCCCCATAACCCCCCCCCCCTCCTACTACCACCACCACTAAGGGGCAGGTATAGGACAGGCGTAAAAAAGTATTATAAGACACAGATAATCTAGTGTAGGTTACATATATAATCTACAAAAGATTGTAGATAGATAAATCCATTTGAAAGTCTACAGAAAACACTTTTGAGAATATTCAGGATGATCAATCACAGATGATATAAAAAATCATCTTTCACTATTAAAGTGGGCAATTCCATTAAAAAAAGATACTATAGTTTGCTCTATTTACATGTGAAATGGCATATAAAGTAACAATTTATATTCATTTTATTAAACAGGAGGAATGAGAAAAATCCCATTCCACCCCCTACCTTCTTTTATGTTAAACTACTTACATAAAAAAACTATACTGCTTTTAGACTTAATTTAAATCATGGATAATACACAGTATAATGTTGTATAAATAGGGAAACTATTATATCTACACATAACCAAAAATATAATAAATTACACAAAAATAACTTTTACTTTTCACATAAGGACCCTAAGAAAAAAAGACCTGCACCAATCTCTGATATATATATTTATTTAAACTAAAACTATATTTTAATAATTGAAAACACCAGAAGTAAACCCTTCACAAAAAGCATTTGAAATTCTTTTTTCAAAAGATATGCATAAGAACTCAGTATTATTAATTAATGTTTTAAATGTTTTCAATTTACGTAAATTGTAATTTTAGACACAAAACATGAAAAAAAAAAAAGATTTTGTATTACTCTTTTTAAAATGTTTTCAATTTACGTAAATTGTATTAAAACACTAATTCTAGGCACAAAACATGAAAAAAAAGGATTTTGTATTATTATACTCTTTTATCTATTAGATGTGACTCTAAATTGTATTTACTACATTCTAGGTAAAAATAAAAGCATACAATTCATGCCACATGTAATAAGTTCACAAAATTCACATGTGAATGGTAGGCACATTTTGCATTTGAAATAATGAGATAAAAAAGGGTATTTACTTGACTTATGATTATCTTTTATCAAACAAATAATAAATGAAAAAATTCACAAAATTTAAAGATCTTTATTCCATAATATGTTTAGGCAAAAATTATCTAAATACACAAAGAATAAATGGCACACAACAAGACGATACGAGTCAGATCTTCTCTATGACATCACATTACGTGTTTGAGTGTTGAAATCAGGTCAGTAAGAGAAGAAAGTTGTTTTGTTTTTGCGATGGCGCCAGCTGTAATTGTTGTAACATTGTTGATATTTTTCAGAATTAAACATTCACAAGTATAATTTTTAAATTTTATGCACTTTTACATTCATATCCAGTTTGAAATAAATTTTCTGCTTTAAGTCAAAATGAAATCTTTTTCTTAACATTTTTTTGCCAATATCTGAATATGAAAGATATAAATAACTTTTACTTTTCAGAAAATGGGCTCCAAGAAAAAAAACCTGCATCATCCCCTGTGTGTTTTAGTCCAAATTTAGAGAGATTTTTTTATTCTTTTAAAGGGTAAGGGTGGGGGTTATATTTCAAGTTGTTGATTATTTCTATTTTTTCATTATAACAGCTTTTTACAACATTAAATACTATCATATCATTTGCTTTTATTAATTCACATTATATACAGTAACACTCAAAAATATGCACAGTCGTGGAGTGAGGGCTGAAGTTTTCTGGATAATAGCATGGATTTTAGATCATTGCTTTGTTGTGCAACACCATGGTACATATTCAAAGAACAATTATCTTAGTGATAAGGAAGACAGAAAATCTTTAATAACTTTTTTATATTTCTATGGAGCAGAAAATTTGCAAATTTTGTGACAGATTCAGGAGATTCATGATGATTGAATTTCACGATTGTTTTCATCAACTATTTGAGAAAATCAGCAATTTTTTCAGGAATGAGTTGATGAAATTTGCAGTTTTTTTTTTACAATCATTTGAGAAAATTAATGTTTTTCTATGACAAATGGCGGAAATTTACGATATTGCTAAGTGTCCAAAGGATGAAATTCACTATTTGTTTGCATCAACTCTTGACAAAATTCACAATTTATATTCCATGTCCAAATGATGAAATTTTTTATGTTTTTTTGTATGATTGAAAAATGTTATTTTTTCCCCAAAAAAGAATGTACCTCATGTGGTCCATCACGAATAAGATGTATGGATTTATGTATAAAAAAACCATTAAAAATATAAATTGTAGACATTATTCTGAAAAAAAAATTGGCAAGTTACAGCAGGTTGTAAGTTTTGTAAGATTGTTGATATTTTAAAAAATTACATATTCATAAATATATTTTTTTAATTTTATGCACTTGTACATTCATATCCAGTTTGAAATAAATTTTCTGCTTTAAGTCAAAATGAAATCCTTTTCTTAACATTTTTTTGCTAATATCTGAATATGAAAGATATAAATGAACTTTACATACCGTGCAATTTTTCCCAGTTTATTCTGTGATAATTGACTGAAAATGTTGATCAACATCTCATCAGGCAAAGAGTTAAAATTCACAGCCTCATCGTTTGGTTCCATGATCTAGAAATAAAGAATATAAGATTATGAGTAAAGCATAGACAGGATACTTGTGTTCTGTGTAACCACAAGAAAATGGCAGATTTTAGAAGGGATACAAATATTAAAATAAATCCACATTGAACAGCAACATTGATTCAATATTGTCCAAGCAGGGTGTACTTCAGCAAAACTCTAACACATTTTTTATCAATATTGGGTAATAATGACTAATATTGGATCCGTAAGCTTTAAATTTTTTAAAAGTTCAACATTTTGTTTTTTACTTTACATTTTATTTCTTTAAAAGTAGAGGACAGTAAACAATTTTAGCACCATTTTAAATTTTCAAAATCTATAAAGAAAACTCATATTAGTCAATGTTGGACATTCTCAACAAAAAAGTTACAGTGATGTACTACAATAAGAGGAACTAGCTATGGAATGTGATTTCTTTTCTTATCCGTCAGAGATCATGGACATTTTATTTAGTTTATTTACTGCCAAAAACCATGATCTGAATGTGGACTTGCTCCATAGCTCACACATGATAAAATGTGGGTTAAAGTTATCAATTTATACTTAATGTGCAACAATTTTGTCTCTTTATTGCAGTATTAGCAATACAGCCCTTTGTGACACTGTAAGTTACCCTTTTGTTTCTATTTAAGTGTTGTTTTTACATAGAATCACTAAGGTGCAGATGCATTTTCTTTTAAAAGTAAAACACAAATCATAGGAAATTTAGTATTCTATTTTTTTGACAGGAATGATAAAGCAAGAGTGACATCCAATGAAATTGTATAAACAGAAAGAAGAAAAAGGAAGAACAGAAGAAGAAACAAAAGCTTGAGCATGAAAAGAAAAAGCAAGAGAAACTTGAACCTAAGAAAAAGGAAAGAGGTTTATTACTAAAATAAAATAAAAAAACATGAATCTTCTTTATTAGAATCCAGTGAGAGTGAGACTTAATCAAATATTGTATATGAAGATTCTTCAGATCTTAATCCAAATCATGATCTGGATGAAGACTCAGAAAAATCTTGAACTAAAATAAAATGTAACATTCAGATGAAGACAGAATGTTATTATGCAATGCTGTGTATTATAATTAGTAGTTTTACATTGGACATATTCCTGAAGTCAATAAAAAATGTTGTACAGTAAAATTTCTACAAGAAATAGTGGAAAATTCCTATTCATGGCCGTTGAAAACAAACAACAGTTGTAAAAAACTGTTACATTTTTTATGAGTCTTTCACTTGCATACTAGGTAATGATACTTTTTCTTTTGATATTGCTATAATTAGGAAGATATCAACAAATGAAAAAACAATGATTTATATCTTTCTTTGAATAACATTTCATACAATGCAATGTGTTTGCTTAAAAGAAAAAGATTAACTTTGTAAGGTGCAGTTGTTAAAATAAAAACTATATTAAATGATGTGAAGTGTTTATTATCTTTTTCTTTAAATTTAAAGTGAAGCACTTGAAAATTATAAATGTTTGCATCTTTCAAAATTTAAATCCCACTTTTTATAATAAAGATTAAAGTATTTTTAAAGCATAAATTCCCTGAATTATCTGAAATATACCTAATATGAATATGCCTAAATTAGGTATATGAATATACCTAAATCCCTGAATTATAATAAAATAACTTTTTTCTTTTTTAATCTTTAGAAATAAAATGTCAGACACTGGTCCACTTTGTGTCAGTTATTAGTGTTTCAAAATAGGGATGGTGTCAGTTACTGGGGTTATTGATCACATTTATGAAAAAAAATATTTTTAATAATAAAATGAATAATTTTTTTTTAATTTTGTCAACAATAATTTTTTAACATATCTCTACTGCTCTTTCAAAAATAAAAATAAGTATAAAATACATTTAAAATTTTGCAGTAGTGGTTTGAAAAAGAAAAAATGTTTAAGGTGTCAGTTACTGGAGGTTTCATCCTAATATACATTTTTAACTGCGCTGAGATGGATTTTATAATTTCGCAGTTATCTGTTGATGAGGAAGCTGCAGTAAAATTGTTTCAGCACTATGCAATTGTATGTAAAGAAAGTGTTGTTAAAAAAGAAATTATAAATGAGTTTGGAGTTTTACCCTCAATGGAGATGTAGCATACAAACATGCCAAGAAAGCATGGTTTGAAGCACCAAAATGGCCTTTTCTTACTACCCTAATTTCGGGAATATGCGCCGCATCATTGAAAAATCGGTAAAAAAAAAAGAAATATACACGCAAGCGCCGCACCCATTAGAAGCGCCGCATCATTGGAAAATCGGTAAAAATGAAATAGTCACGATAAAAAACGATCGGCAAAATTGGATTAAAAGTAACAAGAATAGCGATAAAATCTTACAAGATATATGAATTAACAATAAAACACAGGTTATCTTAAAATACAATAGGAAATAATATACGTACTACGCCAATCGATTATTCGATTATCGTTTTAATCGAATATCGCCCAATGCGGTGTGCTTATGAAATAAATATAATTTATCAACTATTGTAAAGTATACAATAAATACTTTTAAAGAGTGAGCTATTAATATTGAAACACATGTTATCTTAAAATACAATAGGAAAAAATACGTACTACGCCAATCGATTATTCGATTATTGTTTTAATCGAATATCGCCGTATGCAGTGTGCTTATTAAATAAATATACTTTATCAACTATTGTAAAGTATACAATAAATACTTTTAAAGAGTGAGCTATTAATAGTGAACAGAAAATAGAGAAATATGGGTAAGTTAAAATATTTTGCCAATAGTAATTACGTTTTTATAATAAAGATGTATTGTGATACTATGTACTGTTTATGAACTTTATACTGAGATTAAATGAATGTAAATAAAGATGAAATATGAATGAATGTTAATGAATCCATGTGTTTAAAAGTGTATTTGAGAGAGTAAGACTAAAAAAAAACTGAAATGAAGACTTGTTTTTCACAATATCCAGATTTTGCTATGTTGAGGGAAAAAAAATCATCGTACCCGCCGCCCTGGCATATGCGCCGCATCGCCGATATTTTGAACTTTCAAACACGTATGCGCCGCGGCGCTTACTCCCGAAATTACCGTACTTGGAATATTTCTGGTGCCAAGAGCTGACTTCAATTGAGTTTTGTGAGCTTCAACTACAAATGAACCACAACATGGCAGTGGATATATATGGGATAAGTTTGTGCCCATTTTTTGTGTTCTCGATCAAATGAAAAAATTTACTGGTCCTTTGGTGCCAACTATTATGCTTGGTGACGATGATGTTGGTATAGCAGAAAATGGTACTTCTCTATTATCCCATCGACCAATTTTCATAACAAAAAACTACCAAACTGTAACGGCAAATAAACGGCAGAATGTTGCCATTGGAATACCAAAATAAATAAATAAATAAAATATAAGAATTTAAGGACACAATTGTTATTTTAATTAATGAAATAACTAATAAATCAGTAAAACATAATGAAAAATACATGCAAATGTCGAATTGAAAACGACTTGATTACATAATAAACACATATAATGCTTCTGACATCAAGTAAATGGTACTGCATTTTCGGCGTTTAATCTTACAGTTTGGGAATAGTTTTTTGTTATGAAAAGTGGTCGACGGGATAATAGAGAAGTATCTAAAAATTACCAACCATTTTGTAACATACGAGAAGACACAAACAAATGAATTAAACAAAATGAAATAATATTTTAATGAAATATTGTTTTTCTTAATTTTAGAAAATATGTTGTATTCAACAGGGATGTGGAATAGAAAAAAATTTAATTCTCTTTTAAGAATTGAAATAGCGTTAAATGCAAGTTATGTGATGTAAAAATAGAAACAAAAGCGTACTTTCCAAAAAAACGGAAAGATGTTTGGTCATCATTTGAATATAATATTCATTAGGTGTGATATATACGAAGGATTAAAATAGATTTCGCATATTCAACTCCAAAAATCTGTATTTTGTTAATTTATTCTGATATACGGAAATCTACAGGCTTGAAATACTAAATGCTAATCTAAGATACAAAAAATGTATAAACAGACACATTTTTATAACTGAGCCAAAAAATAACACATTAATAATAATAATAATTAATAAATAATCAAAATCTCATCTATTCCTCTCCCTCTAACTCAATACTCATTGAGTAGAGGAAGAAATACTGCCTCTAACTCATACGGGCCGCATGTGACCCAGAGACCTTTTATGTGCGGCCCGATATACGTAATCAATAACTTCTATTTATTACATTAATTGAGATGTGTATAAAAGTTGTTAAGAACGTCACTGTTCTTTTATATATTTTCCTGGGAAGACAAAAACTGTCCTGTTATTTAAAATAAGTAATTTAAAATTATCTAAAATACCGTTTCCTTAGGCAAATGTTCTTTTTACATGTAGTTCTATTTGTGCTATAGTGGTGTATACATTTCTTAATCTTCAACACTAAACCAATATTATTTCAAATTTATTAGATTTGCACTATACATTTCTACACTTTAAAAAAAAAGTGTTTGTATTGAGAAAACGATTAATTTATTAAAGAAAATCACCTTATTTTTTTTCTTTAGAACTTGGAAATGCTACATTGTTATAAACAAAATACGCCAGGTATTTTGTCTAATAAGCATTATGTTTAACTAATAATGCTTATTAGTGTTCAACGTTTACCGTGGAAAAAATTGGCAGCAAAATGTTTTATAATCACTATTTGTACATCATTTGCAATTGAAATAGACCACAAAGTTTATTGTTTGGAAATAGTGGTGTGAAAAGTTTTAGTAATATTTCTTTTTCGACAAACGTTCAATTCTACTGATTATATTAACTTTATTATATAGGTTTGTTAGATACTACTTTTTAAAATCTTACTATTTAAATTACCCCTTTTTTACATTATAATATAATTGTGTTGCGGCCCGCCCAACGTTCCAATCATATGTTTGCGGCCCGCGAGAAAAAAAGGTTGAGTATGGCTGCTCTAACTTAATCTTTAGATTGATGAACAGAACTTACCACACCCTATTGCTTTATGATCAGCAAAATGGCGAAATGACGCTAGCAAATACTTCGATTAAAAATCCTTGTTCGATTAATAGCAATTCATGCTGCCATTAGTTGTCTGAGAAGACTTTTATTAACTGGTCTTTTTACAGCTAGCTTCTTTTCGAACTAATCTAATATCTTGATATAATAATTTGCATTGCATTAAAACAATTTTATTAGGGTGATAGATAGCAGTTTAGCAAAATATTAATCGAAGTACGATCTTTAATCGAAAAGTTTTCTGGCTATTGTTAATTTAATCGAAAAATATTGTTGCTTATCTTGATATATAATTTTCTATTTGCTTATTATACCGCAATTTTCACATGGCATTTTTATTATTTTGACTCTTAAAAAAGAATATTTCGTTATCTGATATACTTTATGTCTCTTTTAATTCCCAAAGCAAAGAAATGTTAAAAATTAAAAGAAGGTTGGGAGTTATAATATAGTTAGGTTAGGCCTATTTATCACAAGCTATATTTCCTTGTAAAGCATCTCATTTAAAAGTAAGATTTTCTTATTATTGTTTTTAATGCAATTGTCATCTATTTTCATAACATTTTGGCTGTAATTTTAAATTTTCAATTCTATGTGCATAAAATGTATTTTTACTTAAAAAAATATTGGTTTATATATGAATAGGAGATATTTTCGATGCATAAATTACATTTTATTTTTATTTTATTTACTATATTAATTCTTGTAATTACAAATAGTATTTAAATTTTAATAGTTTTAATTCAATTTATCAAATAATAATAATAAATAATTCAGACATCTGTGAAAATGAAGTTGAACTTTTGCTTTACTTTTATACACTGGAGTATTTTAAGTTTAAATTATAAACTTGTAAATGTTTTAATAACTAATTTTAAAGGTATTTTATTGAGTTAGAAGTTAAAAAAATTATTCCTCAATTAGCAAAACACTAATATTGTAATAACATATACCTAATAGTAATTTGTAGACAAGGTTGGGGGGGAAAAAGCACTTTACTTGGTTTATACTGATTCTTTTAACACTTTTTAAGGTACTTACGTATTATCCGTGCCATTTTTAAGCCAACTGCGCCAGGCATGGAGCCAATATTACTAATTATAGTGACCCTTATATTTTGTTTTCTTGCTGCATGGTACATGACTGGGAATAATCTATAATATTATTCTTTCTTATTTACTATGCTACTTATCATTTATTAATTTTACTAGAATAATGCTATTTACTATTTTTAACAATGTTATAAATTTAATAAACCTACATTACATTTTATTTTTTTTTACATTAATTACCATTTTTAACAATGTTATTTGATAATGTTAAATTACTGCATTTGAAAACATGACTGGCAACGATAAATAAGATTGGTACTTTGCAACCATTTTTGGCGATTAATCTCCTGGCACGGATAATACGTAAGTACCCTTTTTAAATGTTATTGCTGTTATTAAATATTTTATTTTAGAGCAGGAATTGTTTAATGATATATTTTATTACTTAAATTTTAAGGACTTTATTGATAAGTAATGCTCTTTTTATTTTCATGAATATTTAAAATCACGCTTAAAACAATTTAAGAAAAAAATATTTAACGGTGTTGAAAACAGCATTAAGAATAACATAGCATGACAATCTTTTTCAGTTAGCAATAAAATTTCAAAATTTTATTTTGAGAACAATTTCTAACTTTTCTTTGTTATATTGTTTTGAGATTTACCAAAATTTCCTCAAATGTTATCACCTTTCCTATTCTTTTTTCAACGTTGAACATTCTCAACATATGAAGATAATTTTCTCTTCATATCATTTTTACCAGTCATCAAAAACCACTGTTTACTAAATATGAAAGATCTCAAGTATTGTCAGATATATTCATTTAAATAATACACATAAATTGTTTAAATCAGTGTAAAAAAATTAAAAGAAGTATATAAAAAATGTTTTTCTTTTTGAAGTGAAATAGAATTTTTCCCTTTTAATGTGTGGTTTGTCACTGTTTCATGACATATAATCAGGGATCAGATTTTTGTTGTTAGTTTGTAGTGTAGCATGCTATATTTTGAACAATGTAATGTAACGAGTAGCATGATATAAAAATTTCGTACTTTGTAGCAAGGAATGTCACTAATTTTTATGCCAGTTCAAGGGAAAAAAATGTCATTGTACAAATCATATGGTCGTAACATAACTTCTTTTCCATAACATTTGTTCTGAGCTTGTGAATCTTAGCTGCAGTGTATTGCAATGCATCTTGTGAAGTCATAGATTTTCCAATTTACATTTTCTGCTAAAAATCAAGTACTGACCCATCAAAGGAATTCATTTTTTTGCTGGCAACATTTGTCTAATCACTCTTTATTAGGTCTTCATATTTTAATATCAGGTTTCCTATTATTTGTAATTGTTTTAATTACAGAATTATTTACTGTTTGAATTTAGAGTCATTTTATGTAATTTTCTAGTTTTTAAAATTAGACAACTTAATATAATTCACTCTTAATAACAGTATAAATAATTATTAATAGTGTATTGGAGAGTTCAGGAAACAAATCTCTTGGTATATTTCTTTTTAATGGCTTAAAGTTGCAAAATTATAAACAGTAAAATAGGTTTTATTAGACTGTTGACATATGTTTCAGCTCATTCTGAGCCATTTACAAAACAAACAAAAATATTCTACCAATGCAGTTATTGAAACATAATCATTTAAATTTTCGGTACTTCTCTATTATCCCGTCAACTACTTTATAGCAAAAGAAAATCGCCAAACTGTAACAACAAATAAATGGGAGAATGTTGCCATTGGAATATCAAAATAAATAAAATATAAGAATTTAAGGACACAATTGTTATTTTAATGAACGAAATAACTCAGTAAAAAATACTGAAAAATACACACAAATTTTGAATTAAAACCACTTGATGACATAACAAACACATATAATGCTTCTGACATTCAGTAAATGGGACTGCCTTTTTTGTGTTTAATCTTACAGTTTGCCGATAGTTTGTGATCAACGGGATAATAGAGAAGTACCAATTTTTCACTTGCTTTTCAAAATTGCACACAATAATTTTTATTTTTACATGGATGTGTATTTCCATATTTCTAAGCATGGAGTCACTCGAGCCATAGTTTTGGTAAATTAAATGATGCTGCATCATTACATATTGTATTTTTACGTGTTACAATCTCTATGGTTTCTCTTATTATGGATGGATAGTATAGACTGGAGGGAAATATTATTTTACTTTCATTGAAATTTATTTGGATGGTTTCTTCTTGATATAATCTTGCCAGGGCTGTATTTTTTCTATTATACTTAATATCAGCTATAGGCTCCTTTTTCCTGTAACTAAAAATCAGCATCATTTAATTTACCAAAATTGTGACTCGAGTGACTCCATGGTTACAAATATGGAAATAGACATCCAAGTAAATAATAAAAATAACATGTGTAATTTTTAAAAAGTATGTGAAAAAATAAATGATTGTGTTTTAAATAACTTCATAGACTGTGCATTTTTAGAATACTTTTGTTTGTTTTGATAATGGCTCAGAAGGAGCTGAAACATTTGTCAATAATCTAATAAAACCTATTTTACTGTTTATAATCTATTTATTTTACACCTTTTAGCAATTAAAAATAAGTATATAATTACAAGGTGTTATGATTTGTTTTATTTAAATCTCTTGGTATGTCAATGATAATTTTATATTTCATTGCAGTAACTATTGTAAGAATAGTAATTAAAATTTATGCAGTACTATGATTGTGTTGTGCATAAATATTTTATGTACAAGAGTAGCCCACATTATGTCACTTGTTCATATATATATATATATACAGGTAGAACTTCTAAAATCCAGAATCGCTCAAGTGTACAGTATTAGAAACTCTACAGTATGTGTTTCTTATTTTTAAGTCTGACTTTAATTTAGAATTTAAATTGTTATTTCTCAGTCTCTAAAATCTGGAAATTTCGAAAATATGGAATTGCAGAGTCCCGAGCGATTCCGGATTTTAGAAGTTCTACCTGAATATATACCTGTTTTTGTGTGTCCTCTGAAAAAATAAGCTGTAGTTTAATTTCATTTGTACTTTTTTTACACTTACAGTGTTAGGAAAGTAAATGTAATCATGATAAAAAAAATTATTGAGAATATATTGGTATATTTTTACATTTTGAGTTGATTTGAATCTGTTTTAGCTATTTTTACAATGATTCTATATGTACATGTGAATGCATGTATATTAATATCAGTACAAAAACCCTTAACAGGTTAAAAGTTGTGACGCAGCACTTTTTTTGGCTCTAATAATTTTAAATATGGGTCTTAAAAGCAATGATATCAAATTTGAGTGACGCTATGTTAATAATTTTTTTTTAAATCATCATTTTCCTTTTAGTTTTATTTATATTCACAGGTGCAATTATTATCTTAACATGAAAAAATATATAAAATTTATTCGCTGATGCTTTTTCATTCATATCTCTTCTGAATTCAAAATATGGGTTTTAAAAGAAATTATATCAAAATTTGAGTGACACCTTGACGTGAATTTAATAGGACTGTTTTAAAATTCAATTTAAATTATTTTTGGTTTGTCTTCTAAAGTATATTTACACATACAAACAATACTTTTAATTTTTCAATACACTGTTAAATATATTACTTTCACCGAGCCTATATTATGTATTGAAATGTATTTATTTCAATAAATTGATTTATCTATTGTGCCACGCTATCCAAAATCATAAGTAAAATTTATGTAAATGATTATTTTGCGTCATAGTATCCAAACAAAGGGAAATGTATGCAAGTGGATAATATGATGCAAAATAATCATTTACATAAATTTTACTTATGATTTTGGATAGCGTGGCACAAAAGATAAATCAATTTATTGAAATAAATATATTTCAATACATAATATAGGCTCAGTGAATGTAATATATTTAACAGTGTATTAAAAAATTAAAAGTATTGTTTGTATGTGTAAATATACTTTAGAAGACAAACCAAAAATAATTTAAATTGAATTTTAAAACAATCCTATTAAATTCATGTGAAAGTGTCAGTCGAATTTTGATATCATTTTTTCTCAAACCCATATTTTGAATTCAGGAGAGATGTGAATAAAAAAGCATCAGCAATTAAATTTTATATATCTTTTCATGTTAAAACTAATAATTGCTTTTGTGAATGTAAATAAAAGGAAAAAGAAAATTATCATTTTAAAAAAAATTATTAGTATAGTGTCACTCAAATTTGATATCATTGCTTTTAAGACTCATATAAAAAATCATAGAGCCAGAAAAACTACTGCGTCACAGCTTTTAACCTGTTAAGGGTTTTTATACTGATCATATATACACACCTAGCATTCGACATATTCATCAATAGATATTATAAATTCATCTTTATTAAGTTTGTAAAATATTTAAATATACAAGTTTTATTTACAAATACATCGTTTTTACTTACCTTTAATCTTTTACTTTTCAAACTGGTTTTAACTATTCATGAATGAAATTCTTTTTAATCTTTTTCTTATTAAACGGAAACACTCTATCGCTAATGCATATCATGCTTCACATGTGGGATGAAGTAAACAAGTGACATAGTGCATCATCCACACACTAGATGGTCATTTCATATGCAATCATTTGGAATGGCCGATCATAAGATCAAATGAAACAAGGCCCGTCTATGCAAATCTCCGTGGAAGAGTTCGCGAAAGGGGGTGTGTTCTCAGTTCATGCAGATATCATTTCAGTATAAATAGAGGCTGTTAGTATACTTAGGTTTAATTAGGGAATTAATCTAGTTATCGGCAAATCTCGTTTGCGGTATCGTCGTGGAGAAAATCAGTATTTTATGGTAAACTAATTGTCTGAGTGACACGAAGACTCATACACAACACAGTATTACTTTGCTCCATATATAGCTACAGCGGATATTAAAACCTTTCGTCAAGCATAACTCAAAAAATATTCAACGGATTTCGTTCAAATTTTTACAGCAGGTACCTATAAAGGTGACAACGACGTCTATTTATTACCAATAATAAATTTCAAACCGTTTGGAAATTATATTAAAAAATAGATAAAAAAAGCACAATTAAAGTACATACGTCACGAAAATCTAGTGCGTATGTCATTTTCAACAGCGGCAGATATTCGTAATCAATCGGATTTTAAAAGTTCATGGAGCATGGAGCAAAAAAATATGCACTTACTAATATTCAGTACAATAAAAGGTACTTTTCGGTTAGCCGGGCGCCAGTGATCTATATACATGTTGTGTGTATAAGATACGCCAGTGATATATATACATACACACATACGTATATATATACACATATATATATATACACACACACATATATATATATATATATATATTATATACATGTATGTATGTATAATATGTATGTATGTATATACATATATATTTATCTATGTATTTCTTCATATATCACTGGTGTCCAGCTAACCGAAAAGTACCCAATAAAATATATTTCAATTTTTTTATAAAATGGAACATAAAAGTACAAATATATCAAATGGTATGTAGTATGTGAAATGAAACAATTTTATTATAATCACCTATCGTACAATAAAAATAACTAATATTCTGCATTCAGAGGGAAAAGTTCCATATCCTGTGTCGGTAGATTGGGCGAGTTATTTTTTGGTGATAAGTGTTTCGATGTGGTTGTTGCAATCTTCAGTCTTTCAGTTACCTTTTCTAAAGTTATGTTTTGCAGATGTAATATTAAGTAAACATATGTTTTGTAGATATTTTTTTTATATATATACGCTAATTGTAAGGGCAGTTGGGAATGAGATTTTTACCTTTTTATCTATGCTTTCGAAAATATTAAAACATAAAAAAAGATGATACAGATGTCGAAGGCGCACCGGGGTATATTTTTGGTACTAAAATGGCGATGTTATGTAAGGGCAACCTGGCAATTTTGGTGAGATTTTGCTTCGTGTAGCAACTCGGTAGGGCAGATTCTGTGTTTTTATGTTAAATTAAATATTGTGTGTTTTATAATAAATTAATCACTGCGTGTGTTGTATAATAAAATAAGGTAAAGATGTCTTCTACGCACCACATTGGCGCGATTGCAACAAAATGGCAATTTTATGCCAAACATGGTAACACAGTTATTTTGTTTATGTGTTCATAAATGTTAATATTTACGATTTACTGCGATATTTATATTATTATGTTTATTATTTATAACTTATCATTTATTATTGCATGCTTTTTGTAACGGTACTTCTCTATTATCCCGTCGACCACTTTTCATAACAAAAAACTATCGCCAAACTGTAAGATTAAATGCCAAAAATGCAGTCCCATTTACTTAATGTCAGAAACATTATACGTGATTGTTATGTCATCGAATAGTTCATAAAGTGGTCGACGGGATAATAGAGAAGTACCTTTGTAACTAATATTCAAAAACACAGTTTTCGCCAAGTTCGCGGGGAAAAAAGCGCGCCAATGTGGTGCGTACATGACATCTGTGCCTAAAATAATTTCTGTGTGCTTAAAATAAAAATTGTGTGTGTTTTATAACATAATAAAATCAAACTAGCATGC
Source organism: Maratus michaelseni (assembly GCA_963931845.1). Taxonomy (NCBI): domain Eukaryota; kingdom Metazoa; phylum Arthropoda; class Arachnida; order Araneae; family Salticidae; genus Maratus; species Maratus michaelseni. Next base: position 316,604,946 of record OZ007597.1, read on the forward strand.
TGTTTTAGCAATCTTGGCCTAACGGGTTCTCAAAAACGGGGTTTTCTGGCCAAAATGGCGCAAACAAAAATAATGCCAATCCCAGTGCGCTAGCGACAGCTGTTCCAAAAATAAGGTGTGTCCCACCGAAATAAAGCCACTGTGATTATGTGCCGTAACTGGACAGAAAAAAAAACAATAACAACCAAGCATATATATTAAGAAAGTCTATATACAAATACATATCAACAAGGAGTAACTCCCTCCTTGCCCCATTTGGGCAGAAAAAAATTAATGTTTTTAAAAAAAGGAGGGGGAAAAAGTGTCCCACCGAAATAAAGCAACTACTGTTAATAGCCAATATATCCGCCATGCTTATATATGACATGGAATATACGATGTGGCATACTATTTACCAGTCCTTGGAGGACAGTAGCATCAATATTATCCCAGGCTTCAATGATGGCGGTGCTCAATTCTGCCACAGACTGAAACTGTCTGCCATTGGCATATACAGCCCTACTGAGGATACCCCACAAATTTTGTTGTTTAAGATCACGGGAAAGGGCAGGCCATTCCATGACATGCACCCCATTATCCAAAAACCATTGCCAGGAGGATTTTTCGACGTAAATGGGGGCGTTGTACTGCTGGAAAATCCAACTTAGGCCACTAATTCTCTCTGAAAATGGCACTAAATGGGTTTTTAGCATTTCTTGGTAATCGGTAGCCTTCATGCAGCCATAGGGCAAAGCTAGGTTAAGTCTACCACCATAACCATAGCCACCCCACACCATTAATGAGCCTACATTTTGCTGTATTTTGGAGAAAATTTCCTCTTCTTTCTTCATACCATGCCAATAGAAGGCAAGACTGTCTGGGCCATCCAAATTAATTTTTTTCTCAGCTGAGTATATAACACGATGCCACTGGTCCTTCCAGGTTCAATGATATTTGGCCCAATCGACTCTTCTTTGCTTGTGGATAGCTTTCAACATGGGCTGCTGTTTCTTTTTTTTTATATCACAAGTTGCTTGTACGTTTTACAATCCGTGACAGGGTTGATTGTGTCACATGGATGTTATCCTCTTTGGAAAATTGTCTTAGAGAAATACCACCTCGTGAAAGACGACGCACAACATCTCTTTCCTGCCTGGAAGTCATTTTTCTGCATGTACACCTCCATTTTTTATACCCGTACGCATTGCCCCGACTCACAAAATTGTCTATTATGGTTTCAGATCTTTTGATTAGCTTAGATATTTGTCTACGAGAAATACCTTGTTCCTTAAAAGCTGCTACCTGGCCTTTCTTGAACTCTGATAGCTGGGTTTCCTTTCCCATTGCAATACTGCTGGATAAATAGAAAATACAACCTTCTGAAGTCTTCAAAAGTTCGACTGGCATAGAACAGATATTTGACAACTTTCTGACATCATAAACTTGTTGACCAGTAGCAGCTCGAATTTCGGGCGTTTCCATAAACACTGATATTTCAGTGGGACACTTTTTCCCCCTCTTTTTTTACATTTTAATTTTTTTTCCTGCCGAGGTGGGGCAGGGAATGAGTTACTCCTTGTAAATATGTATTTGTATATAGACATTCTTAATATATTTGTTTCATTCTCATTGGTTTGTTTCTTGTTGAATTACAGCACACAATCACGGGGGCTTTATTTAGGTGGGACACACCTTATTTATATCAAGCGTATAATGTTTTGCATTTTTATACGGAACATTTCTCCATTTAAAGATTTTAAATGCTATTTACATGAGATATTTTTTTCCTGAGGTTCCCAAAAGTTAATTTAGGTATGTTTTTGTTCGTTTATTAATTTTTTACAATTTGCCCCCTGACAATAACAATTATTTATCCCAAAATACCTCTTAGGTTTGTTAAATATGTTTGTTTATGTATTTTCATTACTTATTAAAATTTCGAAAATGGCGATAAAATTTTATTTTAGCATCTTATTTATGTTTTTAAGATGGTTCAAAAACATGGTTTAATAAAAGTACGTTTGTAAACATTTGAAAAACATGTTTTTGCGCTCTCTAGAAAAATTTGGTAAGATGCTCAAGTAGATGCTTTTAGTAAGATGCTTTTTTTAAAGTAAATGCTTCGGTAAGATGCCTTTGGCACCATGTTTAATTTTTTCGCCAACCGGCACAGGATACGGAATTTTTACCCATTCAAATACACAGGCAAGGCTGGTCTCAAACAACAATAAAGTTAGCAACAACATTGTTTTAACTCTATAACAGTTACAATAATGATATTAAGTGCTCCGATTGGCTTTGGGCCCGATTACGGTAGTTTCCCCTGGAAAAAACTGTAGAAGTCTTTTAAATTTGTTTCGAATGAAGCTCGGTAAACAAAGTATTAATTAATAATACAAACAACACTAACATAAACATGGAGGCAAAAGTTTGAATTCAAATGTATATATTTGTTAATTTTTCCCCCTCCCTCCAATTCTTCAAAAAATAAGAAAAATAAAAAGAAAGTTACAGCATTGAATTTAAAATGGCGTTAAGCTACGTTTTCTGACTTAAGCAATTAACTGCAAATCTGATTACGAAACTTTCACTTAACTATAACATGTATCTAATAGCCCTGAGGATACTTCCCAGTTATACGGACCTTTAGGCTTTTTTAAAAAGCTTGACACAATTCGGGTTTAAGAAGTTGAGATTTATTGCCAAATTATATAAACAACTATGAAACTAAAACTGATGAATTATTTTGCTGGTTTACGCATGTATTTTTAAAAATTGCATCTGATTACACTTATTAGATGAATTACTTCTGTTTGTATTTAATAACGGTAAACGGCTTCTGTATATTGAATGAATTGTGAAACTATTGGGAAGAGGTAGAGAGACGAGTAAACAAACGGGTAGACAGATGGATAATGACATGGGTAAAGAGACGGGTAGTGACAGAGATAGGCTAACAGGTTGCGAAACGAATAGGTAGACGGGTAGCAAGACAGGTAAAAAAAGGGTTGACAGAGGGGTACTGAGATGGGTAGAGAGACGGGTAGCGAGACGAGTAGTGAGACCGATATACAGGCATGTAGAGTAAAGGTTCAGAGACGGGTTGCGTGGTGGATAGAGAGACGGGCAGACAGAAGAGCACAGAGACGAGTTGACAGACGGGTAGAGAGAGGAGTATGTACACAGGCAGACGTGTCAAGAGACTTGTAATTAAACGGGAAGCAAGACAGGTAGAAAGACAGATTGACAGATGGATAGCGAGACAGGTAAAGAGTTGGGTAAAGTTTGGGTAGAAGAAAAAAAATTAATTCAAATGTAAATATTTGTCACAAGGAAAATGTTGCAACAATGAAATTAAATTTGCGTTAAGCCACGCTTGCTAAAATATGCTATTGGCTGGAAATCTGATTACATAACTTTAAAAAGCTTGGCGTTTTATAAGATCAAACAAAAAAAATGGAATTATTTGCCAAATGTTATAAAAACAAATCCGATGGACGGTACTTCTTTTCTATTTGTTTAACAGTGTATCGGGCAGGGCTAGTGGAGCTTAAGCCATATGGTAGGCCACTCTGCCCGGCATGAACCTGTTTAACAGTGTATATGGATTTATGTAAGATATTTTGTAATGCTATCATTTAATTTTCACTTTTTCATTATGTCGTAATTGTTAATCCTACGTTCTTAACAATATCACTCAGACTAATCCCTTTGAGGGAAATCCTAGTTTTACATTCATGGATGATTTTTGTTATTTTGTGTTACAGAAATATGTGAATAAGTATTTAAGTTAATTCAATGCAGCTTAATATAAAAAGTTTGAGCTATGTTATTCTGAATATCTCTGGTGTTGTTATTGAACTGTTTTACTGCCATTTCAACGAATGTGTCTAAATAATTGAATCTTCAAGCTGAACTATAAAACCAATGTGAGTACAAAATTATAATAAAAACCTGTCTTCAATGAACAAACTCTTGTTTTACTTTGATTAATATATATTTCTACATTATATAAGTTCTTTTTACATGAAACAAACTTTCTTCATATTTGATTCACGAATCATGCAAGCAAAACTAACCAACTGAAGCTTCTTACAGGTGTAACCTGCTCTGCTTACTTCGAGGCTGACTTTTTATACTAAATTATTTAAGTTAGCACCATTTTTAAAACAACAAATCATTCACAAATCTCTGTAAATATCATCGTTTATCCAAAAAAAGAAACGCGAATTTAATCAGTAGGGCGCAGAAAAAATTGCGAAAATTTTCAGCCGGTCGCTTAAAAGAATCGTGAATTTTGTCAATAGGTCGCAGTTAAAAATTGCGAATTTCATCAATTGGTTGAAGTAAAAAATAGCGAATGTAGTGAGTCTCTTGCAGAATAAAACCCTGAATGTCATGTGTCGGTCGCGTATAAAACCCCTCCGCGAATTTAGTTATTCAGCATGGAAAATATAGTGAATTTCACCAATTGGTCACGGGAAAAATCACAAATTTTGTCGATGAGTCACGGAAAAAATTGCGAATTTTGTCAATCGTTTACAGAAAAATAAAATTTTTCATTGAATCGGTTGCTGGGTCACCTCAATTGGTATGAACTATAGTGGACTGAAGACAAATTACATTTATTTAATAAACAGTGTAAGTTTTCGTGCGTGATGCATTAAAAGTACAGGTTACAAAAAACGAAAAAATTAGTTTTTGTGTTTTTCATTTTTTAAGCCAGGTGAAAACTAGTTTAAGTTGTAAATTTTATTGTTTATAATTTATTTAGTTAATTATAAACAATATAGCTTACAAAATGCATTCATAAGTGTTGTGAAAAATGGCATAAATTTTAATTCATGCGTAACTTCCCCTTTTTGTTGTTTTCTGAGTGTCATCCCTGTATGCAAACTAAAAGCTGTAATAAAAGAGACAGATTAATAATTTTTTTCATTTCAGATATAAACAAGAGAGACATCTTTATCAATAAAGAGTAGAAAAGATTTTATTTTGGAAGCAATGAACAGATAAGCCCATTTGTACATATGCCAATAAGAAACTAGTTTGAAACAAATAATTTTTGCTGAGGTAAATTTCACGCTATTATACGCGAAGATTTGTTTTATATCTTGAAGAATGTTCTAAGATTTCCATGAACTACAAAGAAGAAGTGAAAAACAGATTGCATATCTAATACTTCAATCTCATTTAGATAAAACTATTTGTTTGAAAATCTTTTATTTCTGCAACATATCTGAAAAGAGTTTTATTCATAAATACCCTACAAAAGAAAATCTCTCCACTCATAGTGAAAAAAATCCTTTTGTTACTGAAGATTTTTCATGTAAAAATATGTCTAATCCTGTGGAAAGAAAAGCATACATTTGTGAAGTATGCTCTATAGAGTTTTCTAAACGAAGTTCTCTAAAACAACATCTCATCACTCATACTGAAGAAAAACCTATATGTAATATATGCTATAAAAGTTTTCTCAACAACAATTATCTAAGGAATCACTTGCGCATACATTCTGGGGAAAAGCCATTTATTTGTCATATATGTTCCAAAGGATTTGTAAAAAATGAATATCTAAAGATACATCTTCGTTCTCATACTGGGGAAAAGCCATTTATATGTGACGTGTGTTCAAAAAAATTTTCTTCAAAGAGTAACCTGAATAAACATCTTCGCACTCATACAGGAGAAAAGCCATACGTTTGTGAATTGTGTTCTAAGGGCTTTTCTGAAAATGTGAGTCTAACTAGACATCTTCGCACTCATACTAAGGAAAAGCCATATTCTTGCGAAGTGTGTTCTAAAACATTTTCTCAAATTGGTCACCTAATGCCTCATCGGCGTATTCATACTAAGGAAAAGCCATTTGTTTGTGAAGTCTGTTCTAAAGGGTTTACTGATAAGGGAGATCTAAATAAACATATCCCCATTCATGCTGACGAAAAACCATTTATTTGTAAGGTGTGTTCGAAAACATTTTCTGTAAAAGGGTACCTACGGAAACATCTTCGAATTCATAGAGAGGAAAAGTCATTTGTTTGTCAAGTGTGTTCTAAATGTTTTTCTGAAAAGGGATATCTGAATAAGCATCTTAACTGTCACATAGAAGAAAAACTATTTTTTTGTGAAGTGTGTTCTAAATCGTTTTCTAGAAAGGACTACCTAAGAATACATCTGCGTATTCATTTTAAGGAAAAGCCATTTGTTTGTGTGGTGTGTGCTAAAAGATTTTTTTCTAAGTGCGAAATGGATAAACATCTTCGCTGTCATACAGGAGAAAAGCCATTTAGTTGTGAGTTGTGTTCTAAAGCATTTTCTGTAAAAGAGAATCTAAAGATACATCGTCGCATTCATACTGGAGAAAAGCCATATAGTTGTGAAATATGCTCCAAAGGTTTCTCTAGTAGTAGTAATCTAAAGACACATTTTAATATTCATGCTAAAGAGAAATAATGTATTTGTGAATGTAGTATTTCTCATGTACAGGGGGTGGACAAAATAATACGAACACTCATGAAAAATGCTGAAAAGAGCAATATCTGGAAAAATAAATGAGGAATTAACCTGAAACTGCAGGTGTGTAAACACTATAGTATAAGTTATATATTTCCATGATGATATTTTCCCGAAAGCCCATAGGGGACTGTCAATAAATTAAAAAAGGACGAATATCTTTTGGATAACCCTGTAAAAACTAATGTAGCAAAAGCGTTCAAACTCGAGATTATTAATCAGTTGCTTATTTTAATATACTGTGTTCATTTTTATGAGGATAGCAAGTATACTCGTAGAGAAATTAAGGTTTTTATAAAAACAGTCCCAAATTTCGATTAGTTTTTTGCTTATAATTTGCAAAGTTTTTAATTTAAAAAAAAGTTCTTTTCAGAAAATATGACAAACAACATTGTACTTAATACTCTGCAATCAGAATTAAAAAATAATAAAAATTGGATGAAATATGAGCAGGTTTACTAAAAGATGTTTCACTGTGCATGCACGAATGCAATCAAAATAGAATATGTATAATGTATTAGCTAAGTATATACAGCAACTTTTGTGAAAGTCTCAAAATCATATCTTGAAAATTCTGTAAATTATCGTCGATAGAATAAGCTCGAAATCCGTTGTTCCCAAAAAGAAGTAAAAAAATGAGGGGTTGTATCAAATATCTGTTGATTAGTGCCAAGATAGCGTACACAATATTGAACGTACTACTATATTTGGATACAACCCCTCATGTTTTTGCTTCCTTTTGGGAACAACGGATTTCAAGCTTATTCTATCGACGATAATTTACAGAATTTTCAAGCTATGATTTTGAGACTTTCACAAAAGTTGCTCTATATACTTAGCTAATACATTATGCATATTATATTTTGATTGCATTCACGCATGCGCAGTGAAACATTTTTTAGTAAACCTGCTCATTTTTCATCCAATTTTTATTATTTTTTAATTCTGATTGCAGAGTATTAAGTACAATGTGTTTTGTCATATTTTCTGAAAAGAACTTTTTTTATATTAAAAATTTTGCAAATTATAAGCAAAAAACTAATCGAAATTTGGGACTGTTTTTATAAAAACCTTAATTTCTCTATGAGTATACATGCTATCCTCATAAAAATGAACACAGTATATTAAAATAAGCAACTTATTAATAATCTCGAGTTTGAACGCTTTTGCTATATTAGTTTTTACAGGGTTATCCAAAAGATATTCGTCCTTTTTCAATTTATTGACAGTCCCCTATGGGCTTTCGGAAAACATCTTCACGGAAATATATAACTTATACTATACTGTTTACACACCTGCAGTTTCAGGTTAATTCCTCATATATTTTTCTAGATATTGCTCTTTTCACCATTTTTCATGAGTGTTCGTATTATTTTGTCCACCCCCTGTATGTTGTTTGGAAACCGTAAATCCACATTCATACAGTCAAAGAAAATTTTGTTTTTATTAAATGCTTGAAATGTTTTCTTGAAAACTGAAATGTGTTGCTGTATCTTGATGTAAGAAAATACATTTTTCTCTCAAAGTTTAACACACACTTTGACTTTTATGGGATGACAACTCTTAACAAAATGTCATCTAGAACATCTTTTTTGCTACTTTTCTGAAAATTTCAGTATTTTCCTTTTTTATCTATATGATTTCCGTGGAATAATTATAATTCTCAGTAAGAAACTTTTCTGCTTTCTTTCACACATTTTTTGGTATTACTCTTAATTTAAAAATTTTGTTAAACGATATTCTTTGATAGAAAATGGGTCAGTTCGAACATTTTCCTTAATTGTGTTGGAAAAATATCAAAAATAAATAAAATATTGAATTGATGTATGCCACAATTGAAGTTGGCGATGGCACGATGCAATTAACTAACGCAACAAAAAAAATGCAGATCCACGGGATCCAAGTTTGAAATAATTTTGGATGACTCTCTTTAAAATGTATTGTATAGTGCAACATCGCTAGCCCTCGAATTAAAATTTATTAAAAAATGTCTTAACCATCAATGATATATTTTTCAAACACCAGCAATAAAAAATGAAATTTCATTTACTTAAATTAAATCTAAAAAGACTGAAATTTAAAATTAAGACTTAATATTTGTTCATAATTTTTCAAAAAATATTTTAATTTGTATAAGAATTTAATACTAATTTAATTTTTTTATAATTCAAAATTTAAAACTCTATATTACGACATTTATTTCTAATATTCATTCACAGGTTTATTGAATAAAAACATTATTTTTTTAGTATTTATTTATTACAAAAAATGTTATAAAACTGGGTTTAATGTAACAAATTTGTAAATATATTTTAATGTATAGTTTACAGAGTTCATGCCTATATATGTTTTAAAAAATGTAGCAAATTTCACTTCACGCTAATTCTCTAATTTGTTACTTTCTGGGGGGTTTCTTTGGAGACTTTTACCAGTCTGATTTATACTCTTATTCAAAAAACTTTAGCCAAAAAGCAGTGTACCATACTGATGTAAGTTATGGCATGTTTTAAGAGAATAATTTGTGTTTTATTCAGCAAAATTCAATTATGTTGATTTAGTTTATAAGAATGTGTGAAATGTTTTATAATGATATTTTTTTGACTTATATGCACTGCTAATAGCTTTTATAAGTTACCTTTTTATTTATAAACTAGCTGATCTGTCAGAGGTTGTCAGGTCCCATGGTAATAACCAGAAATTTTACCTAATTTCAGTGTTAAATAATTTTATATTTTTAGGCGAAAATCTTATGAACATAATGCTGGAGCCTCCACTGCCTTCAGCAGTGTACACTCTCGAATTTATATACTTTTATAGTTAAACAAATAATCTATTCAAAAGAACCTAGAATCGGGGACACCAGTGCCTTTGGCAGTGTACACCGGGTTGCTATGCATGTTCTAGTTTATTTTTCGAAACGAACCTCAAATTTGTGTGATTTTACATTTATTAAATGAAACTCTTTCTAAACATTCTAAGATTCCCCTGCACTGCACTCTTTTAAAATGTGAAATGATATATCTTCCAGTATATTGACAATCTTTGTTGAAGATGGAGAGGTTCCCATAGACATGCGCAGAAATGAAAACCCCCTTCGAAAAGGTTTGAAAGGCCAATTAAAATGGGAAACGATATCTTCAAATGCACTGAGATAAATAAATCTCTGGCGAACTTTTGAAACAACTTCCAGAAGATTTTTTTTTAATATTAAATTTTTAAACCCATCATTTCGTTACAACCGGACTGTTACTGAGAATGGGTGTTTTCTTTTTTTCTTCTTTCTTTTTTGTATTTTCATCAGCAAAAAATATAAGTCATTTTAAATTTGGAGAAAATCGGAAAATGTGAAAATGAACGTGAATCGACCTGTAATAAATGTATTTTTAGTAGTATATATTAATATTTTTCGAAATCAAAGTTACCACCAGAACCGGAAATATATGTTGAATAAGTCGATATTTTTTTATTATTCCTGGTATGCGGTGCGACAGTTTTAAAATGTATAAAAACACAGTAACTTGAAAAAAAGTCAATAAGCAAGATCGAACTTAGTTTTTTTCTTTTAAATCATAAATATTAATCTTTTAAAAATATAAACCTCTAGAAAGAGAAAGGTATCCTGAATAAGTGGCGATTTTTTCTTTTTTTTAAATTTTCATCCTAGAAGCAGGTGCAACAGTTTCAAATTTAAGATAATTGGAAAACTGGAAAATTTACTTGAAATTAGGTGCAGTAAAAATATTTTTTAGAATATTAAATATTAATATTTTTAAAACAAAAGATATCATTGGAACAGGAAGGTAAGGAAATTTTTTTCTGTTTATCTGTTTTTTGTGACTCTATGAGGAAACCAGTGATCCTGATTTAAAAATGCAGAAAAAAACGACTGCTTCGTTTTTGTCAACGTGAAGAACCAATGAACGTCTGAGGATGCACAGGCACAATCAGCAAAACGAAAGATGCTCGCAATTTTGGGACGTTCATTTTGGTATTTAATTAATATCTCGGCTAATTATCAAAAATCTAAAAATCTGTACCTAAGGAGGATTTGGACTTGCTTTCATCAATCCTCATCAAAATTTTCAGACCTCTATGTGCAGTAGACTTCTCTAGTCATCGCAGACAGATATACATACAAAAACTTTCTTTTATTATTATACATATTTGATTCCCTTTTTTTATTCTAATTTTTATTATTGCTGTGAGTGTGGAATGGTAGTTCATTTATTGAAATGGTGTAGAAACGATATATCTGGCTTTAATACTACTAATGTGTAACTTTATTTGCCCAATAAAGAAAATCCCTCTCGTTTTAAATTTCTTTTTCAATCAGCAATTTATGTTTATGGAGCAAATTACATTGATATTAATGTTAAAAAACAGTCTTTCTGATATAAAATTCTTTTAATGTATGTATAATTATGAAAGTTTTGCCCTTTTTAAGGGTAAAAAATATACATTGTAATTACGTAGTTGTCAAAGATATTTATTTTATTTGTGTGCGTGTCAAATAAAGTTCAGAATGCAATATCTTTCTAGCTTTTAAAAATAAAGATATACGCTTTCTAGCGATAAATTTGTATATTAAATCAAGATAACTCACAAACTATTCTCGAAGGGATGGAGATTATAAATAGACATGCTTATAAAAGTGTTAACATTATGAGTGTGTCGTTTTATTGGCAAAATAATTAAAATGAGCTAATAGAAAGACCAACTTGTTTAATTTTTTCTTAAAACTTCAGTAGATTTTTTTATTTTATTTTAATTTTTTTGAGGATACATATGTGGTTCTGTGGAAGATATTATAACAACTACAATATTAGTTAGTGAAGCTACAAAAGTTCATTTTGACTTTCATTTTTTCCAGTAACATAAGACCCAGCTAACTATTCTTTTACATGATTTATGTCATACACATTGTAAAATTTTACTGTTTTGTTTTATAATCTTGCTTTACAACTAAGTTTTCCTTATATATTTTAATTTACACTTGTAAAAATCGCTAACTAACTAATCGCTAACTCTTGACATATCATAGTTTAGGCTAATTTCATTTAAAATTTTATTACTGCTGTTTTTCTTATCTTATTTTAACACTTTTTGTAAAATATGCGAAATTAAAATTGGGATAAACCATTAATATGTAGGAAACCTTTATTTGAATGTGTAAATGATGAATTTTGTACTTTCTGCATCTTATTGTCAACTTCAAAAATTTGTATTTTTTTTAATAAAAAATGTTGTCAAATACAGTTCTTTGTGTGTGTGTGTGTTTGTGTCTGTATTTGTACAGAAATATAATTTAAACTGAAAATTGAATGTACCTATGTTCTTCATTCCTTCCCTGTGTTTTCGAATATAACTGGCTTTTCATAAATTATGACTAATTATTCCCAACTTACTGTTATAAACATTTTTATGAACAGTTTTATTAATTCTTAATTTTTAAGATTTCAACTCATTATAGAATCAAAGTTTGTTTTAGAATATAAATATTTCTAAGTACTTTATTTGACAGCACCATAGAAATTTAAAAATCGCTACATATGTTTCATATTGAAGAACTGTCATTCTTTGCACTTGTTTTCCAATGCATTTTATTCAAGTGAAGAAGGACCTAATAATTTTTCAAATAATAAAATGTATTCAATATTATTTTTAATTTTGTATTGTGTTTATTTAAACCATGTCGAATGCGTCTCATTAAAATAGCAACGAAATTTACTCAGTTCTCAAATAACTTCATGACACTCTCATTCCATAATGGAATAATTCTCTCCAGCTTAATTAAAAGCCAATGATGCATAGGTCTGCCTTCCTCGAATAACACTGCACCGACCCCAAAGATGCCAACGTTTATTCATTGTTCCAGAGTCTGATCGAAGATAAACGTTTTTTTAATCAGAAATTTTATTTAAGTAAAAAAAAAAAGAATTAAAATGAAATCGAATAAACACCTTATAGAATCAAGAATCATTTCCTTATATACACTTTCCGGCATTGGACGTATTTGTCTTGGATAAGACTCTGGAATAATTAATAAATGTTGGCATCTATGTAACTCCAATAGACATATCATCCCATTACATGACAAAGTGTAATGAATAATTTGAATGGACCATAATCAGAGAGGGATGAAATTAAAGCTTCCTTTACAAATTCAAGAGATTTCTGAGCTTTCGCTCACCAGATAAACTTTACCCTTTTCTTCTTCAAAGCATACAAAGCTTCACGCAACTCAGAAGAATAGGAAGTTAATTTTGAAAACTATGCTAAAGAATGTTGCAACTTGTTTACAATTTTTAGGAACAAGACATGGAAGTATTAGTCTCCATTTTCTCTGGATCAGTTTTGATTCCATTCTGAATAATTTTGACACCCAATCCTTTATTTATCGATAAAAAAAATCACACCTCTCCAATTTTAATGTTAAACCATTATTACATAATAAGGTAAAATCTTAGCAACTTTAAATATTGTACAAGTGTACAACACTACCTGTAGACCAACACTTCTTTATCTAACAGAGGTTTCAGGATTTCATTCATGGCCTTTTGAAACATGGATGGTACCGTAGATAAACCAAAAACTTATTTATTTAAAGACAAAACAGTTTTTTTCCAGTAATATAAGCTGTTTTAGCTATAGCCTCTGGCTTCAATGGAATATGAAAATATCAAGGGTTTAAATTTAGAGTGGACATAAATTTAGTATCCGATATATTTTCTGAAATGTCATCTGTTGCAGGTATTTTAAATAGTAGATACTGCTAATAGCACTTAACTTCCATTAATTAATTAAATACAAATTTCCATGTATCAAGATTATCAGAACTTTTCCCGTTATTCTTTCTACACAACACGAATATTGACACAAAGGTGGAATCAATAGGCATCATAATATCATCTTCCGATATTTTGTTGATATGATAGTCTACGTTACTCTGCTTAACCTGGTTATACCTATACCAAACAACATCCAATCCATGAAGATTAGCTCTCGTAAGCATAATGTAAATACGTCGAATCAAGTTAATATCTAAGCATGTAGTGCATGATAGACAACTTTACAGAGGAGTGGCGCAAAGTAACTGAATTTTCTTCTGTTTACAGATTTTGCTCTTTATTTTATTACATTATTTTATTTATTTTTTAGTTTTACTATTAAGCTTTATGAATGCGTTTCAGTGTTTCATAGAAAATTTATTTTTTATATATTTATGTAGTTTTTATTATTGTAATACAATAATACTAGATGGAACCCGTCAAAACGTGACGGAAAAAAATACTATAACAATATCAGTAAAATAAGCTTCTTTATTTATGTAGGGCTTCGTATGAAACAGTCTTTCAAATATTTTATTTTAAAAAATTCCCCCCACCCTCTCCCAGTGAAATGCTATTTCCGATGCAAACTCCAAATGAACACTCCGTAAACAAATGCGTAATGCAAATCAGTTTGACATTACCACCATATTCCCGATGAAAAAAAAAGGTCATGGAGCTATCATAAAGTATCATACAAATAGTCCTATCATAAAGTATCATACAAATTTCCTACTTTCATCTCATATTCAGTAAATAAAAGAACATAGTATAAGCAACCCCCCCCCCTCTGATAATGCAATCGAATGAGCTCCTATGCGCATATGTATTGCATCTTCCCAAAGGCACCGTTGAAATTCGACGTTAAAAAAAAGTTTTAAAATGTTTAAATTAAAAGTTTTAAAATGTCCTCTTTAATCATTGTTCGTTTCAAATCCATATCTTCTAAAACGCATCCATTGTTTTAAGCTAATCAATATTTATGTAAAAATGAAGAATTTTTGTTAAAAATAATAAATTAATATGCAGATGAGGGATAATTTTAATGTTTTCAATTGTAATTTATTTGTATGGTTTCTTCTATCCCTTTACATAATCAGGATGATTATTCCTTTTCCATCACAGTCGGTCTCATACAGTTAAATATCGAATGGATCTTTAAAAAAAAATAATAAATAACAGTTCCTAGCATATTCTGATTCAACATATACATCAACGAATTCAACATATCAATTTTATGTTAATCATAAACTAAAAATAGTTTTTTTTTCTTTTGACAGATTTTATATTAGCGCCAAAATACTCTATCTTATGGATAATCTGATCTTATGATTTATCAGGTTTTTATTATTTTTTTTTCACTTTTCATAAAGGTTAGGGATACCTATTTTCAATTGTTGCAACTTTCCAAGGTGCTATTTTACATTATTAAACAAACGGATGGTCATTGTTGAGATAGAATTGAAAAATATTTCATGCTTGAAAATTATTTAAAAAGTCGAATAATAAAGTCAAATAAATTTCAATCGAAAGCTAATTTGTTTTTTTCTAATTGAGGATGTAAGAATTGAAATTGTAAAATGTAGTAAAAAAATTAAATTTTTAGTATTTAGAAGTGATGTAAGCGCGATGAAAGCTAAAGCGATAGTGCCGTTTGTTGTCACAACCGTTATACATTTCTAAATATTGCCACTGTGTTTTGATTGACGTCCAAAAGTAGACTACCATTTTTTGACATCGAAAGAAAAATTCACAGAGAAAGAAATAAGACTTTGCCGCTAATAAGGAACTGTTAAATGAACTTATAACAAACCTACCAAAATAATTCCTATAAAATATTAGCCTTACATTGTTTATTCTAGCTAAAAATACAATCATTATTTCAAGTTTTTTTTTCCTGAAATTCTTTACTTTTGTGAATTTTTTTATTAAAAAAGGAAATCTTAATATTTTAAATCCTATAATTCCTATAACTTAATCCTATAATTTAAAAAAAGTAATTGGTAACATGTAATCAATGTATGCAATCAAGATGAAGCAACCAATAAAGGCTCCAGTTCTAATCTTTAAAATTAAAAATTGAAATATCAGTTAATATTACGCCATGTTGACACAATCATATAATTTTTTCTTTTTAGTTTTATAAATGTTAAAATGCATTTCAACTAAGCATAATGTCATTTTCACCGGTACAAACTTTTCACACGTACATTTATGCTTAAGCACCATGCATACAAATAAAAATATATTTTGCATTTAATTGTAATGAAAAAAATGGCATCAACAAAGTTATAATGCTTAATGATAAAATGAACACAATGGGCAATATTTCCGTGACGTCACAGTAAATATGAATTTTTATTTGCTTATAAAACACACGGATAAATATTTTTACCGAAATACTTAAACATTTTAAGTATATTTTAACTTACAAATTAAAAAATTCGGCCTAAAAGTCACGTGCTTTTAATATTTAATATTTATTTTTTATGCTCGCAATCATTGAGTTCAGATAATAAACTCTGTACGTCGCAACAGTGGGCTAATCCGATTGCCGACTTTATGATGTCATAAGCAGAAGTAAAATTTTAATTTAAGATTACGGCTAATTAATTAAATTTTCGAACAAACGAATGTACGATAACAAATCTGTGCCCAAATATCTTTCATTTAAAAAAAGAATGATTTAATTTGATGTAGTAGTTTGTTCTCACGGATTGTCGAAAAAAATCGCTTAGCGTTTTAAATATATAGATTGTAACTATCAAATATAGTGAATGTCTGTTTTAAATTACACTGAAGTTCAATTAACGAATGTATATCCATTTTTTTAAATATAAAAATATGTTTATTTTTCACTTTTAAAATGAATTTATTATTTTATTATATTTGAAATCAAAATAATAAGGATGATATCTAAACTAATATCTATTTTCATCAATCTAATTTGTACAGAAATGATTGATAGATGTAAATATTTTTGCTTAAAGTAATAATAATCCAACACATTGCTAGTCATTTAAATTAATACAAAATACTGAGTATTTTATTATATTTCAACTAAAGATAACGGAGAACATTTTAGCTGAAAATTTCATTATTGTCTGAGTGCAACGAAGACTCATACACAGCGCAGTATTACTTTGCCCCATATATAGCTATGATGGATATTAAAACCTTTCGTCAAGCATAACTCAAAAAATATTTAACGGATTTCGTTCAAATTTTTACAGCAGGTACATATAAAGGTGACAACGACGTCTATTTATCACCAAGAATAAGTGTCAAACCGTTTGGAAGTTATATTAAAAAAATAGATAAAAAAGCACAATTAAAGTACATACGTCACTAAATTTTGTGCGTACGTCATTTTCACCGGTGGGAAATTTTTGTAGACAATCGGAATTGAAAAGTTCATGGAGTACATGGAGCAAAAAAATATGCAAGCACTAATATTCAGCGCAATGAAATATATTTCAATTTAATAAAAATGGAAAGTTAATCTGGAATTTTTTCTGTTTGAAAAGTATTAGAGATTAGTAAGAGTAGTATTAGTATTAGAGATTTGGCGTAAATCACACCATTAGCAGCTTTTTTATTTCGCGTGTGTATGTTAGGAACAATTCTTTGATGTTTAAATAAAAAGTTTCGATTTGTGGCATTATTTCATATTTTCTTTTCCTTTTTAGTATTTTAAATGGAATTAGTGAAAGGCGTGTATTTTAAATTAAATGAGTGAAAGACGTGTATTTTTAATGTATGTATTTCAAATGAAATCAGTGAAAGATTTATATTTAAATGAAATGAATGCAATATGAAGATGTTATGAGAAAAATATTTGGCGATTTATCAACTGCGCCAAGTTAACATAAAAGTACCAATACATATGTGGGTACTTCTCTATTATCCCGTCGACCACTTTTCATAACAAAAAACTATCGCCAAATAAACGGGAGAACGTTGTCATTGAAATATCAAAATAAATAAAATGTAAGAATTTAAGGACACAATTGTTATTTTAATGAATGAAATAACTAACAAATAAGTAAAACATAATGAAAAATACACGCAAATGTCGCGTTAAAAACCACTTGATGACGTAACAAACACGTATAATGCTTCTGATATCAAGTAAATGGGACTGCATTTTTGGCGTTTCATCTAACAGTTTGGCGATAGTTTTTTGTTATGAAAAGTGGTCGACGGGATAATAGAGCAGTACCTCTATGTGAAATGAAACAAGGCACAGATGTCATATACGCACCACTTTGGCGTGATTTTTCCCTCCACCAGCTTGGGGAAAACTTTGTTTTTGAATATTAGTTACAAATAGTGTGACAAATAATACACGTGATTTTTTATTTCAATATAAATATAAAATAACGTAATAAATGAAACAGCTTCTATTATTTTAAAAAAGGAAATAAAAATAAATAAATAATAGTTTGATATAAATAAAGGCGCGTATGTCATATACGCACCACATTGGCGCGATTGCAACAAAATGGCAATTTTATGCCTCACATGGTAACCCGGTTATTTTGTTTCAATTGTTGTTTATTAACTTATATTTTTTATTTTAATTATATAAATTGTTTTTATTATATATATCAATATTTATTTATATCAAACTATCATTTATTTATTTTTATTTCCCATTTTTGAATAATAGGAGCTATTTCATTTATTACGTTATTTTATTTTTATATTGAAATAAAAAATTACGTGCTATTATTGTATGGTATTTGTAACTAATATTCAAAAACAAAGTTTTCGCCAAATTGGCGGGGGAAAAAATCGTGCCAATCTGGTGTGTATATGACATCTGTGCCTAAATTAATATTGATATACATATAAAAATAATCTAAAAAATTAAAATAAAAAATAAAAATTAAATAAACACAACAAACAGTTTTCGCCAAAGGGGCGGGGGAAAAATCGCGCCAACGTGGTGAGTATATGGCATCTGTGCCGGGATTTTTACCCTTTTATCTGTGCTTTCGGAAATATAAAAAAATTAAAAAATTCTTATATCAGGTGTATAATGTTTTGCATTTTTATACGGACCACTTCTCCATTTTAAGATTTTAAATGCTATTTATATCAGATATTTCTTTCCTGAGATTCCCACAAATTATTTCCGGTAATTTTTTTAGTTCGCTTATTAATTGTTTACAATTTGCCCCCCTGGCAATAACAATTATTTATCACAAAAATGGGTACTTCTCTATTATCCCGTCGACCACTTTTCATAACAAAAAACTATCGCCAAACTGTAACGCTAAATAAACGGGAGAACGTTGCCATTGAAATATCAAAATAAATAAAATATAAGAATTTAAGGACACAATTGTTATTTTAATGAATGAAATAACTAATAAATCAGTAAAACATAATGAAAAATACACGCAAATGTCGAATTAAAAACCACTTGATGGCATAACAAATACGTATAATGCTTCTGGCATCAAGTGAATGGGACTGTATTTTTGGCGTTTAATCTTACAGTTTGGCGATAGTTTTTTGTTATGAAAAGTGGTTGACGGGATAATAGAGAAGTACCCAAAAATGGCTTAGTTTTGTTAAATTTGTTTGTTATGTATTTTCATTTCTTATTAAAATATCGAAAATGGCAATAAAATTTTATTTTAGCACCATACTTAATTTTTTAAAATGGCTCAAAAACATGGTTTAATAAACGTATATTTGTAAATATTTTAAAAAACATGTTTTTCTGCTCTCTAGAAAAATTTGGTAAGATTCTAAAACTGCTTTTGGCACCAACCATTACATGATACGGAACTTTTCCCCATTCCGATACACAGAAGAGGTTGGTCACAAACAAGAGTAATAATGCTAGCTACAATATTGTTTTAACTCTATAAGAGTTAGAAACAATAATGATATTAAATTCCCCGATTAGCTTAGGGCCCGATTACGGAACTTTCTCCTAGAAAAAAAAACGGTAGATGTCTTTTACATTTGTTTCGAATGAAGCTCGATCAACAAAGTATTAATTGATAATACAAACAACACTAATATTAACATGGGGGCAAAAGTTTGAATTTAAGTGTATATATTTGGAACCCTCCCCCCCCCCAACCACCCACCAAAAAAAGAAAAAGAAAGTTACAGAAATGAATTTAAAATGGCGTGAAGCCACGCTTTCTGACATAAGAAATTGGCTGCGAACCCGATTACGAAACTTTCACTTAATTTAATAACATGTATCTAATAACCCTGAGGACAATTCCCCTTCCCAGTTATACGGACCTTGGGGCTTTTTTAAAAAGCTTGACGCAGTTCGGGTTGAAGAAGTTTTTACTGTCAAATGACATAAACTACTATGAAAATAAAACTGGTGAATTATTATGCTGGTTTATGTATGTATTTAAAAAAATTGCATCTGATTACACTTTTTAGATAAATTACTCCTGTTTGCATTTAATAACAGATAAACGGCTTCCGTTTACTAAATTGTTTAAATATTGGGAAGAGTTGGCGAGAGATAGATAGACGTGTAAACAAACGGGTAGACAGACGGGTAGAGAGACGGATAGCGACAGAGATAAGCTAACGGGTAGCGAAACGAATAGACAGACGGGTAGCGAGGCAGGTGAAAAAAAGGGTTGACAGAGGGGTAGTGAGATGAGTAGGGAGACGCGTAGCGTGGTGGATAGAGAGACGAGTACAGAGACGACTTGACAGACGGATAGAGAGAGGGGTATATAGACAGACAGACGTGTTGATAGACGGGTAGTGTAACGGGAAGCGAGACAGGTAGAGACACGATTAAAAAGTCGGATAAAAAGACAGACGGATACTGAGACGGGTATACAGAAGAGTAGAGAGACAGTAGACACATGAGTTCAGAGAGAGACACAGCTAAGACATACGAGTAGTTAGACTGGTAGACACGTTTGTAGCAAAGCATGTTATCAATGTGGTTTGAAGTATACGAGTTTCTATAAATAGTTATACAAATAAACAAAGGAATTTCTTTTAATTCAAATATTAAATATTTGATTTAATATTTCAATATTTAATATTTTATTTTTTAATATTTTATTTAGATATTTGTCACAAAGAAAATGTTGCAAAAATTAAATTAAATTTGCGTTAAACTACGCTTGCTAAAATACGCTATTGGCTGCAAATCTGATTATGTGACTTTAAAAATATCGTTTTAAAAGATCCGGCGGTTTTTTTTTTAAAGTTTTGGGCAATTCCCGCTTAAGAAAATGAGATGATTTGCCAAATGTTATAAAAAAATGCATATGAAAACATAACAGTATATATGATATTTTGTAATTATATCATTTAATTTACTATTTTTCATATGTTGTATCTTTATCTATCTCTTGTCTATCATATGCTGTATATTCACTTAGATTCTTGTTGATATCTTCTTTATATCGTAATTGTTAACTTTATGTTCTCAGCAATATCACTCAGACAATTACTAGGACTTCCCTCAAAGGGATTAGCCCTTTGAGGGAAGTCCTAGTAATTGTATCAATGTAACTTATACAAAAATCTTTAATATAACATTCAAAAAATAAATAGTTAAATTCAGAAAATTTGTCTTTTTTAATGTATTCAATTACAAACTTTTACACAGTATTTAATAATAATATATATGTTGTGTTACATTAATATTATATGTATGAAAGAGTGATTTTTATGTAAGTTACTTCCACACAAGTAAAATAAAAAGCTCAAAACGTTCCCAATTATTTTAATTTGAAATAATAATAATAAAACACAGTTTTTGTTATTATTTTAAGTGTCTAACGTATCACTGATCTATTAAGTATTGCTTCAAAATTTTAAATGAAGACATTTACACCTATAAATTATTTTACTGATCTCTGACAAAAACAAACATTACTTTTGATTATCTTTTAAATTACAATAACTGTAAACGATATAAATATCTAAAAAAATCAAAGTTTTTACAGAACACTGAAAAATATTCATAAAATAAAAAGAGAAAAATATTCATTTCCCCTGAATAAAAATATCAGTGGCTACCGACTTTATTTACAAGTTTTAATGTGATATTTAAATATACATATTTCATTTTTAAAAATAAATATCCCAGTTAACTGAGGGTTTTGTGCACTTAATGCCAGTAAACATATTTTCAAATGATACAATTGAAGAAAAATATATGTTTGTTAAGTGCTTTCTTTCACTACCAACGCCAATGCCATTACTTGAATTTGAAAACTACTGCCGACGCGGTGAAATGGACTTTGTCCACTCGCATTATGGGGTACTGAAAAACACATTTGATTCTGAGACGCAGCGCACGGTTATTTTACTCGGCAAAGTTTGCCGTTCCACCAAGCACACTTAGATATTTCCTTCGGCTGAATTTGGGCTTCTTTCTTCTCTATATTCTTTGTGCTATACGCAGGCGCACTCTTATCAGTGTCATCCGATACCAAATGACGTAATTCATTCCCGGCTTATCTGAAAAATATTCTCCCTAAATTTCTTAAACTTGTATTTATCACCCTCGCTAAGACCAGTCTCCTCCAAAGCAACAGAAATGGATGATGACAGGGGCGTAGCTTGAGGGGACACTTGTACACTGGGCGTTTACTGTATAAATTTATAATTTAGCATACACTTTAATTTAAATAATATTCAACATTTAATGTAAATGAACTCCAATCAGCTTTAAAAAATACCGTAAAATGAAATTCATTTAACAGAGAATGTCTTAATTCTAATAGGAAGGAGAGCACAGAAGCTGATAATACGAATGTGGGTTTTAGATAAACAATAAGACCTTAACCATAACGGTGATTACACTTGAATATGAAGACAATAACAGATATTTAATGAGACATTAAATAAATAAAAATGACTAGAAAATACTGTTGATAGTTGATTAGCACAAGTAAATATTTAGTCATTTGCCTATTTTGCATCACTAATATAATAGAAAAGCGATTTTTCTTTTCTGATTAAATAAAGCTACTTAAGTCTTACTTCAAAAACCAACTAATTTCTCCGGTGTGAAGTTCAAATAACTAGGATTCCCATCAAAGGGATTAGTCTGAGTGATATTGTTAAGAACGTAGGATTAACAATTACGACATAATGAAAAAGAGAAAATTAAATGATAGCATTACAAAATATCTTACATAAATCCATATACACTGTTAAACAGGTTCACGCCGGGCAGAGTGGCCTACCATATGGCTTAAGCTCCACTAGCCCTGCCCGATACACTGTTAAACAAATAGAAAAGAAGTACCGTCCATCAGATTTGTTTTTATAACATTTGGCAAATAATTCCATTTTTTTTGTTTGATCTTATAAAACACCAAGCTTTTTAAAGTTACGTAATCAGATTTCCAGCCAATAGTGTATTTTAGCAAACGTGGCTTAACGCAAATTTAATTTCATTGTTGCAACATTTTCCTTGTGACAAATATTTACATTTGAATTATTTTTTTTTCTCTACCCAAACTTTACCCAACTCTTTACCTGTCTCGCTATCCATCTGTCAATCCGTCTTTCTACCTGTCTTGCTTCCCGTTTAATTACCAGTCTCTCGACACGTCTGCCTGTGTACATACTCCTCTCTCTACCCGTCTGTCAACTCGTCTCTGTGCTCTTCTGTCTACCCGTCTCTCTATCCACCACGCAACCCGTCTCTGAACCTTTACTCTACATGCCTGTATATCGGTCTCACTACTCGTCTCGCTACCCGTCTCTCTACCCATCTCGGTACCCCTCTGTCAACCCTTTTTTTACCTGTCTCGCTACCCGTCTACCTATTCGTTTTGCAACCCGTTAGCCTATCTCTCTCACTACCCGTCTCTTTACCCATGTCATTATCCATCTGTCTACCCGTTTGTTTACTCGTCTCTCTACCTCTTCCCAATAGTTTCACAATTCATTCAATATACAGAAGCCGTTTACCGTTATTAAATACAAACAGAAGTAATTCATCTAATAAGTGTAATCAGATGCAATTTTTAAAAATACATGCGTAAACCAGCAAAATAATTCATCAGTTTTAGTTTCATAGTTGTTTATATAATTTGGCAATAAATCTCAACTTCTTAAACCCGAATTGTGTCAAGCTTTTTAAAAAAGCCTAAAGGTCCGTATAACTGGGAAGTATCCTCAGGGCTATTAGATACATGTTATAGTTAAGTGAACGTTTCGTAATCAGGTTTGCAGTTAATTGCTTAAGTCAGAAAACGTAGCTTAACGCCATTTTAAATTCAATGCTGTAACTTTCTTTTTATTTTTCTTATTTTTTGAAGAGTTGGTGGGAGAGGGAAAAATTAACAAATATATACATTTGAATTCAAACTTTTGCCTCCATGTTTATGTTAGTGTTGTTTGTATTATTAATTAATACTTTGTTTACCGAGCTTCATTCGAAACAAATTTAAAAGACTTCTTCTACAGTTTTTTCCAGGGGAAACTACCGTAATCGGGCCCAAAGCCAATCGGAGCATTTAATATCATTATTGTAACTATTATAGAGTTAAAACAATGTTGTTGCTAGCTTTATTGTTGTTTGAGACCAGCCTTGCCTGTGTATTTGAATGGGGAAAAGTTCCGTTTCCTGTGTCGTTTGGCGCGATTGGCGAAAAAATTAGACATGGTGCCAAAGACATCTTACCGAAGCATTTACTTTAAAAAAAGCACCTTACTAAAAGCATCTACTTGAGCATCTTACCAAATTTTTCCAGAGAGCGGAAAAACATGTTTTTCAAATGTTTACAAACGTACTTTTATTAAACCATGTATCTTAAAAACATAAATACGATGCTAAAATAAATTTTTATCGCCATTTTCGAAATTTTAATAAGTAATGAAAATACATAAACAAACATATTTAACAAACCTAAGAGGTATTTTGGGATAAATAATTGTTATTGTCAGGGGGGCAAAATGTAAAAAATTAATAAACGAACAAAAACATACCTAAATTAACTTTTGGGAACCTCAGGAAAAAAAATCTCATGTAAATAGCATTTAAAATCTTTAAATGGAGAAATGTTCCATATAAAAATGCAAAACATTATACGCTTGATATAAATAAGGTGTGTCCCACCTAAATAAAGTCACCGTGATTGTGTGCTGTAATTCAACAAGAAACAAACCAATGAGAATGAAACAAATATATTAAGAATGTCTATATACAAATACATATTTACAAGGAGTAACTCATTCCCTGCCCCACCTCGGCAGGAAAAAAAATTAAAATGTAAAAAAAGAGGGGGGAAAAGTGTCCCACTGAAATAAAGCCACCACCCCTATCAGTGTTTATGGAAACGCCCGACATTCGAGCTGCTACTGGTCAACAAGTTTATGATGTCAGAAAGTTGTCAAATATCTGTTCTATGCCAGTCGAACTTTTGAAGACTTCAGAAGGTTGTATTTTCTATTTATCCAGCAGTATTGCAATGGGAAAGGAAACACAGCTATCAGAGTTCAAGAAAGACCAGGTAGCAGCTTTTAAGGAACAAGGTATTTCTCGTAGACAAATATCTAAGCTAATCAAAAGATCTGAAACCATAATAAACAATTTTGTGAGTCGGGGCAATGCGTACGGGTATAAAAAATGGAGGTGTACATGCAGAAAAATGACTTCCAGGCAGGAAAGAGATGTTGTGCGTCGTCTTTCACGAGGTGGTATTTCTCTAAGACAATTGTCCAAAGAGGATAACATCCCTGTGAAACAATCAACCCTGTCACGGATTGTAAAACGTACAAGCAACTTGCGATATAAAAAAAAAGAAACAGCAGCCCATGTTGAAAGCTATCCACAAGCAAAGAAGAGTCGATTGGGCCAAATATCATTGAACCTGGAAGGACCAGTGGCATCGTGTTATATACTCAGCTGAGAAAAAAATTAATTTGGATGGCCCAGACAGTCTTGCCTTCTATTGGCATGGTATGAAGAAAGAAGAGGAAATTTTCTCCAAAATACAGCAAAATGTAGGCTCATTAATGGTGTGGGGTGGCTATGGCTATGGTGGTAGACTTAACCTAGCTTTTCCCTCCGGCTGCATGAAGGCTACCGATTACCAAGAAATGCTAAAAACCCATTTAGTGCCATTTTCAGAGAGAATTAGTGGCCTAAGTTTGATTTTCCAGCAGTACAACGCCCCCATTTACGTCGAAAAATCCTCCTGGCAGTGGTTTTTGGATAATGGGGTGCATGTCATGGAATGGCCTGCCCTTTCCCGTGATCTTAAACAACAAGAAAATTTGTGAGGTATCCTCAGTAGTGCATATGCCAATGGCAGACAGTTTGTCTGTGGCAGAATTGATGGCCGCCATCATTGAAGCCTGGGATAATATTGATGCTACTGTCCTCCAAGGACTGGTAAATAGTATGCCACATCGTATATTCCATGTCATATATAAGCATGGCGGATATATTGGCTATTAACAGTAGTGGCTTTATTTCGGCGGGACACTTTTTCCCCCTCCTTTTTTTAAAAACATTAATTTTTTTCTGCCCAAATGGGGCAAGGAGGGAGTTACTCCTTGTTGATATGTATTTGTATATAGACTTTCTCAATATATATGTTTGGTTATTATTGGTTTGTTTTCTGTCCAGTTACGGCACATAATCAGAGTGGCTTTATTTCGGTGGGACACACCTTATTTTTGGAACAGCTGTCGCTAGCGCACTGGGATTGGCGTGATTTTTGTTTGCGCCATTTTGGCCAGAAAACCCCGTTTTTGAGAACCCGTTAGGCCAAGATTGCTAAAACAGCATGCTAGTTTGATTTTATTATGTTATAAAACACACACAATTTTTATTTTAAGCACACAGAAATTATTTTAGGCACAGATGTCATGTACGCACCACATTGGCGCGTTTTTTTCCCGCCAACTTGGCGAAAACTTTGTTTTTGAATATTAGTTACAAAGGTACTTCTCTATTATCCCGTCGACCACTTTATGAACTATTTGATGACATAACAATCACGTATAATGTTTCTGACATTAAGTAAATGGGACTGCATTTTTGGCGATAGTTTTTTGTTATGAAAAGTGGTCGACGGGATAATAGAGAAGTACCGTTACAAAAAGCATGCAATAATAAATGATAAGTTATAAATAATAAACATAATAATATAAATATTACAGTAAATCGTAAATATTAACACTTATGAACACATAAACAAAATAACCATGTTACCATGTTTGGCATAAAATTGCCATTTTGTTGCAATCGTGCCAATGTGGTGCGTAGATGACATCTTTACCTTATTTTATTATACAACACACACAGTGATTAATTTATTATAAAACACACAATATTTAATTTAACATAAAAACACAGAATCTGCCCTACCGAGTTGCTACACGAAGCAAAATCTCACCAAAATCGCCATGTTGCCCACACATAACATCGCCATTTTAGTACCAAAAAGATACCCCGGTGCGCCTTCGACATCTGTATCATCTTTTTTTATGTTTAATATTTTCGAAAGCATAGATAAAAAGGTAAAAATCTCATTCCCAACTGCCATTACAATTAGCATATATATAGAAAAAAATATCTACAAAACATATGTTTACTTAATATTACATCTGCAAAACATAAATTTAGAAAAGGTAACCGAAAGACTGAAGATCGCAATAACCACATCGAAACACTTATCACCAAAAAATAACTCGCCAAATCTACCGGCACAGGATATGGAACTTTTCCCTCTGAATGCTGAATATTAGTTATTTTTATTGTACGATAGGTGATTATAATAAAATTGTTTCATTTCACATACTACATACCATTTGATATATTTGTACTTTTATGTTCCATTTTATAAAAAAATTGAAATATATTTTATTGGGTACTTTTCGGTTAGCTGGACGCCAGTGATATATGAAAAAATACATAGATAAATATATATGTATATACATACATACATATTATACATACATGTATATAATATATATATATATATATATATATATATATATATATATGTATATATATATATGTGTGTATATATATACGTATGTGTGTATGTATATATATCACTGGCGTATCTTATACACACAACATGTATATAGATCACTGGCGCCCGGCTAACCGAAAAGTACCTTTTATTGTACTGAATATTAGTGAGTGCATATTTTTTTGCTCCATGCTCCATGAACTTTTAAAATCCTATTGATTACGAATATCTGCCGCCGGTGAAAATGACATACGCACTAAATTTTCGTGACGTATGTACTTTAATTGTGCTTTTTTCATCTATTTTTTAATATAATTTCCAAACGGTTTGAAATTTATTATTGGTAATAAATAGACGTCGTTGTCACCTTTATAGGTACCTGCTGTAAAAATTTGAACGAAATCCGTTGAATATTTTTTGAGTTATGCTTGACGAAAGGTTTTAATATCCGCTGTAGCTATATATGGAGCAAAGTAACCTGCGTTGTGTATGAGTCTTCGTGTCACTCAGAGAATAACCTCGTTCAACATCGTGGGCCGGGAATCTACGATGGCTCTAGAATTCTTTTACTCCTTTGAGTTGAGATATTAGATTTAAATATTGCTCATCTTCTCAGATGAAATTCAAGGCTGCGCTTAAAGCAACTAGTGAATAATTGCCATAGAAACGGTAGAATTTTGTCAGCTGCACAATTCTGGAGAAAGAGGCTCCTATCGTATTTTGACTGACAAGGGACCTTTAAATTGGTCAAGAATTCGATTTTTAAAAATTAATTTACATCAAAATATAATCCTTTAGGTGCATAGTAAAACAAGCCCCATATATAAAAAAAATCGCATTAGAAACGAAGTTACGTGGAAAATAGTCAGAGCTCTTATCAGGGAACACCATCAATTAAAGGTCCAGACGATTGTTCACATTTTGGAGTCAGTAGGCGCTGTCTGCAACTCATAAAATTTCAGGAGTTCTACTCCCAGATTTATTTACTCTGTGTTTTCTTATCTTTGGAAAATTAAACCCAGTATTAGTGGATATTTAATATTTAATAAGTATTCACCGGTACTGGGTGTAATTTGTTTCATGTATGCCACTGGAGCTGTGCTCATGATTGACGTTCCATCTTGTGTAAGGAAAGGGCATGTTTACAAACAAACAGTTCCATCAACCAATCTACCACTGCATTTTTGTCACAACTATCATTGCAGGAATCGTCATGGCGACGTAGACTAATCGTATCATAGACCAGTTTAACATAGACAAATCAAATCCCTCCATCTCATGTGTACTGTAGGAGCCGTAAAGAACGAACAGGTTTTTCTCTCAAACCAACAGTAGTTTAGCCAACAGTGACGTCAGATGCCCTTTCCTTATAAGAGTGAAAGAATGCTAGACTGGATGTCGTCTGGATGGCTTAATTGGTGAAGCACTTGGTGCACTATATCAAGGGATCCGCGAATGAACCCCTTTCTGGACGTTTTTTCACTCTATTGGTTGTACTCTGTGTAGTAAAGTGATAATTCACATCCTTTGTATTTCATTAATTTATGGTATAATTTCAGCTGTGCTGAAAATTTAATGAGTTTTATAGATTTCAAAAATTTGCATTCTGGGAGAAGGGAGAAATTTCAAGAATGATGGGAAATTAGGTGATTTATTGATTCATTGATTCTTCAACATAACAAATAATTCAAAAACATTAAAAATTTAAGTTTAAAGATAGAGTTTTAAATTTTCAAAACTAAGAAAGTAAAAGACAGCAGTGGAAATTTTGCAAGAGATGGGAGGAGTTGGTATTTAGATGATTTAATTTATGTAGAAATCTGTCAAATTTTCACACTTAAATGGTGCAAAGATTACTTACATTGTGATCAAATAACAATTTATCAAATTCCATGGTATTTCTAAGTTTTACAGAATGATTAAGCAACAAGATTTACAGCCTTTAAATAAATTGAATTATGATTTTAAAAGTCTCAACAGAATCTCTTTGAAAGCAAATACATTTTCTAAGTTCGAAATTATAATTAAATTAATTAGGTAATATTAAGTTTAGATTTCAACATGTCAAAAAAATAAAATAATAAGTACTAAAAAAACTGATAGACCGATGCAGTGTTTGGGTATCTGATTCTTTTGTGTTACTCTAAATATATTTATGGTCAAAAAAGATCCAATCTATGCATTTATTAGTGAAATGTTTTGACAAAAAGAAGAATTATGAGAAAACTGATTACATATATTTATTTATTTTGCAGACTGAAATATGTAAAAAAAATTACTTCATTTTAAACAACAGCATAAATGACTAGAAATAAAAAAGATAAAGGTAAAAGAAAAGAAGTAAGTACAAAATCAATAAAACATAGTTTTAAGGTGTAATTTTAAAACAAAATTATATGCAAACTTTATGACACTTTCAACCCTTCATATATCAAAAGGAAATTTATGTTTAAAATTAACAACTTTTTAAAAGATCAGATAGCATATCTCAGAATTGTGCAGTTTCTTATATCTTTTCTTTAAAAACCTTATATATTTATACAATTATTACAAGATCGGCCAAAGTGAAAAAAAGAAAAAAAAATCTGCTTACTAATTTCCTTGCTTTACCAAAAACATCTGATTTCAAAAATGAAAAAAATCCAAGTGATAAATGTGAGAAAAAAATATATTTCACCGTGAAAATAAAATGTACTTCAATTCTAAATATAAATCTTTCATTTAATCATTTTTCAATGTAAGATACAATTTTATAGTGCTAAGATAAAATGCAATTTTTTTTCAGAGGTTAAAAATTATCATCTTATAACATTTCAATGACTACATTTTTCTTTCATGAAATATTATGAAAACATTCAAAATGCAAAGATGTATTTTGAGTTAATGGACCCATAACCAATATGAAAGTAAGTATCAAGTTAAGTAATGAAATTTGAAAACAGTTAATTTTTAAGAAAGTATCAACAATTAGTTTCTAAGTAAGTATCAAGTTAAGGGTTGAAATTTGAAAACAGTTAATTTTTAATGACAAGACAAAAAAGAAATACTGCATTTCGAAAGTAATTTTAATCAAGAAAAATAGAAAATTTTGAATATAAGAAATTAATAAAACACTCTTTGGATCGATTTCCTTGATGCATTGTAAAATGTCGTCAGTTTACGTTTCTTTAAAGAAAGAAAGCTAAGTATAGTCAGCAATCAAATAGATCTAATACTCTTGAGTTTCAATTGATTCTCGGATCTGATAAGGATCCCAAAATCTTAATTTTTAAAGCAGAAGTGTTTTTATACCACTAGAAATACTTTTCAGAATTATATGCAGGGCTGTGTACAGAAGTAAAAGGCCTATAAAAAGCAATTACAATGCCTACAATCGTAACTGGAAAATCATTGATTATTATTTTTTCTTTTACAATTATGCAAATATATAAGTTTTGATGCACATTCCACTTTTGATTTTGCAGCATATTAAGACTCGATTATTTATTCATTGTTAGTATAATATAACAAATAAAGCAGTCAATAAAAGTTATGGAGTAATAAAGATATTTAAAAGGGAAGGGAGACAATTGAAAGAAGCAGATATCTGATGGGAAAGAGACTGGGTTGAAATTTTAAAAAATGAAGTCTTCTGAAATGCAGATATTTATCTCCGATTTATTCTATCAGAACACAAGATGTCAAATTCTGTAAAATAAAAGAAACTCGTGTGCTTAAATAAATTTTAGAAGAAACGACTATTATTCTAACTTTTAAGGGTTGTAATATAGCAGGAAAGTTGTACGGATATAAATTATGCAAATAGTTTAATTTCCAAGGCATACTAGTATGAGCAACTTTATATAAGGAATGATATGCTAGAGATGAAACAGCATAAAAAAACTGTTAATAAATCACAGTTAAGAAATAAAACTTTGTAAGAATCGCCAAAAAATAAAGCACACAGGGGATGCTTTTTGGGCTGGAGATTTTAACAGCCCGTCATCAGCCAACACCAGAATTAGAATGAAGATTCTGTGACAGCATTGCTGATTACGATAGTAATACTAGTTAACTTACGCTTAGTGTGACTCAGTAAAGAGAGTTTATCGTTTCTAAAAAGTGAGCACAATTTTTGAATATTTAATTGAGTGTTTTTCTGATCCAGATCTTTGTATAGTCATACTATGAACTGATATTTGCATTATTTAGGACCTTTTGATGAAGCGTTTAAGGGATTAACAGTATCCAGAGGTGTGAAAAAATAGGCATTATCATTATTGTTTAAACTATGGCATAATGTTGTTTCTTTTTCATATAACTTTTACATTATATTTTAAGTAAACTTCATGAAAATTTTAAATCAAAATATGAATTCTGGCCCAATTTCTCTACTTGGTTGTTGAACGCTGTCTTACAAATAGTACTTCTTAGTAGTTTATCTAAAATCAATACACCAAAATATACATATATTAGTTTAATACTTTATCTAGTATTTAATTTAATCAAAACTTTTTTTTCAAATAAAGAAAAATGACAGCCTCTGTAAGATTACTTATGAATTTTAAGAGACATTATCGTAGACATTCCACCAAAATTTCTTGGGGCCCCTCCGGTGTCCTCGAAGAAGTCATGGAGCCACACTTTAAAAAATTCTCATGCGCATGTATTGGCATACCGCATGTATTATCTGAGATTTATCACCTGGAAAATTTTCATCTTTAAGACTTTGCTGAAGATAATTTTAGATCTCGTGCAGCTTTCCTCTGCACCTATAGAAGTTTTCAGCAAGATTAAAAGCCTTTTTTAAATATCTTTATAAGAAGTTAGGGTGCCAAAAGTTTTTACACTTGTATCCATACTTACACACTGTCTTATGTCACTGCTGCAAGGATATTAATATACTTTTTTTAACATTAGATTTAATATTCTGTAAAAGACGCTCGTCGCGAAGGGGTTAAAGTTGTATTTATAAGTACCGTCAGGATAAAAAGGGTTAAGCGACAAACATTGTTTTAAAAATTAAATACAATTATGAAAAACAGGATAGAAGATTTAGATAACTAAAATTTAATAAAAATAAAACAAACAGTTTAAGAAAATTAAAATTCCAAAAATAAAAATAATACAATATACAATATATACAAATATTAAATGCTGATAGATTTTTTTAATTCTGTACAAAGTGTGACGAGCAATAACATATAAAAGTGTAGTGTGAAAAATGTGGTTGAATTGTTTTGCACAGATTTTTGATACCTAGTGCAATTTTTGACAATTATAAGCGAATGTCTGGCTCTGCATTCAACCAGCTTCTGTACTTGGTTTTCATACTTATGTAAGTGGAGAATCTAGCTTCACACAGATAAGTCGTTGAGAATGGGAGTAAAATTAATTTTGCTCTGTCTGACAAGAATTTGTATTCCTCTGTCAAATGACACCAAATTTCTGTGATATGTTGGATTTGGAAAGAGATTTCTATATTGCTTTGAGATGTTAAATAAATGAGAGTATCGTATTCCTAACTAAGTATAAACATATGTATAGGTGAAGCTCCAAAGAACAAAACAGTTCTCCCTCTGGTTCGGCAAGCAAAGATAACAGCACTGGCATGCCTTTGCTCATTCGATTCACATTGGCGAATTAACTGTACTGTTTGTACAACATGGCACTATGCAATATTTATAATTCTACTCATTTTTAACACAGAAAATTAAAAAAATATAAGAAATAAGTCAAACACATTAGCCAGAAACGTAGCACGACTAACTGGCGAATGACGTCACAGCTGCTTTCGTCAGAGATGCAGCATTTTCCTGCCAAAACAAAAACTGCAATTTTAAAATTAATTTAGTGAATTATTAAAGCTTTAAATATACATAAAAATAGTATCAATTTTCTTGATTTTTTTTGTGTCCTTCAATATAAAAGTTAAAATGAAAATCGTGAAATTTCTCCATTTCCGTAGAGATATTCGACATACCATGTAAAATTGAAAGCTTCCGGTCACTGACCCTTAATTTTTGGAAAGCAGTGTATGATTTTATATTTTTAAATAAAAAAATATAAAGGGATATCTTTTTTACTTTTGTTTTACATTAGTGAGCTCAAAAAATAATTAATCAATAAAAATTATACTCTTTCATAGTATATGCTCCAACAAAAACCTTTCTTTAAAATAAAAAATGAAAGAAATGTGTCGAATAGTTTCAGAAAAATGGTCACCCAGTTTAAGAAAACATAGTTTCGAGAAAAACAAGTTTAAATTTTGAAATAACATGCAAAATAACATTCAACAAGCAAGAAAGATTGTATTAAATTGGAATTTAATGAAATTGTTTTAGGGCAATAATTTACACACTGGTGGGATGCAAAAAACACAAAATAAAAAATTTAAAACATAGAAGTACATAATACAGAAGACGAATTGGGAGTGGAATGAATTGTTATTTTAAAAATGTCTCTTCTGAAAATGAATATTTGTGACTTCTTTTTTTGTGTCATC
This sequence comes from Maratus michaelseni, assembly GCA_963931845.1. Taxonomy (NCBI): domain Eukaryota; kingdom Metazoa; phylum Arthropoda; class Arachnida; order Araneae; family Salticidae; genus Maratus; species Maratus michaelseni. Next base: position 316,638,710 of record OZ007597.1, read on the forward strand.
TTCTTAAAAATGTTTCTTTCTTTAGTTATTAAAATATTTTTTTAAATATATGCTTTATTTTACAAGAAGTGTTAAAAACTTACTCAAAGCTCGTACAATTTTAACACATAAAATGTCAAATATATCCTCCCTTTTCTCTCGAATCACCATCTGTCGAATTTAAGAGGTTTGCGATTTTATAAAACAGTTATTTTTAAATCAACAAATTGAAAAGTACTTAGGAAAAGTACTTTGAAAATTTTTACACTGAAATAATGAAACATGAATTAACATTGTGGAGTGTTACTGAGTACAAATAACATTTATTGTGTAAATTCATAGGAAAATTAAGGGGGGGTGTACAGAATTATCCTTTAGTAATGTTTATTAAATTGAACTAAAACAGAATCTAGTTAATGTTATCTAATGTTGCAATATTAATGAGAAAAAATGGGTTATTTGTGAGATTTTGTTACACAAGCTATTTTTCACAAGAACTTCGTACTTCTCAAAGCTTTCACTGTATTCGACAGGCAAGTCATAGCAAATAACAAACAAAAATCAAAGGAACTTGCTAATAAAATTTCAAATATGATATAAAATTCATTACAACTTCTTCAGAAATACACTAAGCATATAATTATATTATTCCATATTTTACACCTTCCCCCAAAAAGCAAAATTTGTATCTGGCCAAAAAGGTTTACTTTTTGTTTTATATTTCAAATGCAAATGAATGATAACGATTTCCACTGAACACAGACAACACACAAAAGATGACATGTGTTTGGGCTTGTTTCTTGGACTTATTGGTGACTTTTTTCCTCACCTGGTCCTAGTGTTATTCATGACTAAAGTTATGATAAAAGATTATGAAAGTCACTATAAAGTCAAGGCCAAATCGGGCAGGGAGGCCTACCTTTCGGCTTAAGCTCAACTAGCTCTGCCCATGATTATAAAGTCAATCATGAATTATTCACGATTGTCAATTCATTACACACAGAGGTCGCTTGTTATATCCTGGGTTAAATGTTGTTTTTCAAATTTTGCCTTGTACCCGAGTTACACCAACTCCACTATAGAAAGTAAGTACCTAAGTTTCTCTACTGCATCTCCTGGAATTATAAGTATAAATTCAATACTGTTGATGAAGTGTGCAGTTATGGAAAACTGCTTAAGGAGCTGCTTCACTGAAACTCCCTGATTGTGAAATCCCAGGTTAACCTATGGGAAAACTTAGAAGCATGATGACTCATTACCCAATATAATGATTAAAATAAGAGTTTCAACATCAGTAAGTAGACGTCAGGTGACGATGATGTACATTTTCAAATATTGTCACTTTAAATTTTAACTATTTAAAAATTCCCTATAAACTTTGAAATTTTATCCTCTTCTTACAAATAATTAAAATTTAAAGAGACAAGTTTTAAAAACGCACATCGTCAGTACCTGACATCTACTTTCTGATGATAAAACCATATTTTGATCATTATACTCGGTAAGGAGTCATCGTTATTCAAAGTTTTCCCATAGGCTAACATTGGATTCCACGATCGAGGAGTTTCAGTGAAGCAGTCCCTTAAGGACATTATTCCACATTTCTGTTAGAAGCCCGGGATAATAGACTAAATGAACAAAATTGAATTCCATTGAATTTGAATATACATGACCTATAAAGTTATTGCATTGATCAAGGGTGTGGAAATAAGAGAATATAAACTTGCAAGCAGGTTTTCTAACAGAGAGTGTTAATTTTTTGGCAATCGCTTAAAAGTCCAGCTTATGAATGGGCATAAACAGCCCATCTAGTGAAAGATATAATAGAGTGTCATCCAGTATGTAGGAATCTTTCTACTTGTCTTGCGGTTTGATTAAAATCTTTCAAAACAAACGCCAATTCTTGAAGTTTCTCCTTATGTCAATGCTACTATTTAGAGATTTCATTTACTATTAACTTGCCATATATATGCATATTAACCACACATAGCTGTAGGACAATGATATTTATAAATTGAAGAAAAAAATAGAGTTAATTGATACCTAAAATATTATTCAAAATACAGGGGTACAGATAAATGTAAACTTCCAGTAAACATCAATAGATGATGCACATTGCAGAAGATTAGATAATAAATAGAAAAAGAAAGACTTCATACATAGTAGATTTAAATTACCAATACAAATTTTAGAAAAGTAAAACAATTACTACTTTTGAATTTAATTACATTTACTTTTTTGGACTCAAGAATTTCTCCAAGAGTGAAAGAAGTCCCGAGAGAGATAGTAGCTTTATACAAATCTCATGAAATTACATCAAAAGAAAGGAATTTGGAGGAAAGGAATCTTTTCTTTAACTCTGGAATCTTTTTCTAAGGAGTTCTACTTCTTCAGTTATATTGGGTTGGAACAAGGTTACTAACTTTTAAAAAATGAGCATGTTCTTTATATTTATTTCATCTTTTTAACATCCACGGCCAAGGAATGCAAGGTTAACCCCTTAACAACGAGCGTCCTATAACCGAATTTTTAATTTTTTTAAATAATGTAAAGCTTACAATAATAACTGGTGGGAATAATCCAGGATTCTGAGCATCTTATGCATCACATATGCGTGTCGCTCATCCCCAAGGGGTTAGGAAAGATATATATCTCATTTCACTAATTCAATACAATTCAACATTGCATATAATTTACAAGATATTTAAACATTATCATAATTGCTTCAATATAAAAGTTGCCACAACTTGATAATAAGAAACTTTAAATTTAATCCTACATATTGGTAATGATAGCATAATAAATTTTTGCCTGAAAGAAAAAGAAAACTTCTCAAACATTTTATACCAACTTTCATTTACACTTTAAAACTGCACATGACGTTGTATGAAATAACAATCAATGTAACAAACGCATAAGCAATTTTATCAATATTTAAAAATTTTATATATATGCTGAGACTATTTAATATAATACATAAATAAATCTTTAAATAATGCAATACAAAATATGACATTATAAACATAAGCAGCATAAAATTAGAAGTTTTTTCTTTTAAAACTACTTCATTTACTTGTTTGTAATGTTTGGCAAGAAATCACACTCTCTTGTGTATAAATCATGGCAAGGTCCTTATTAAAAGAAGTACCGAAGTTAGTTGATAGCAAACGCAAACTATGAGTGTACATCAGTACTTAGTTTACTTTTTTATGAAAATTTCTGATTGCATGACTCACAAACAAAAGTTTTCTCAACAGTATGAATTAAGAGATGATATTTCAAATTACTTTTGAGAAAAATTCTTTATGCATAATTCACAAACGAAAGGTTTATTAACAGCATGAATTAACAAATGACTTTTGAAATGATTGATGCTAGAAAATTTCTTGTTGCATTGCTAACACTAAAGGTTTCTCATCAGCATGAAGTAACATATGTTTATTTAAATTACCCTTCTGAGAAAATTTCTTGTTGCATCTCTCACACACAAATGGTTTCTCACCAGTATGAACTAATAGATGTCTGTTTAAATTACTCTTGTTTGAGAATTTCTTGTTGCACATTTCACAAACAAATGATTTCACTTGATGTGAGTCAGAAGGTGCGTCTCCAAAACGCTCTTGTAAAGCAATGTTTTGTTCCATATTTCCCACTTTAAATACTTTGGTCGTTATTGAGTGACATAATGATAATCTAATCTTTTCTCTTTAACTACTTTTATAGATATATTCATCTGCAATAAATAAAATTGGTAATCATCATATTTTACATATCATCAAAAACATATTTTAGAGCAAAGAATTTCTGACGAGAAACAAAAAACAATGAAGAAAATTAAATTTAAATAATTTTCGAACATAGCATTAAAAACTATATTCATTCCCCAAAACTGTTTCAAGAAAAATTCATTTTTTCTACAATTTATGCCACCATTCAAATTTAACACTTTTTGTACTTTTATTGTAAAATCTCAAAATATTTTGAAAAAATGAAGACGCTTTTTAATTTATTGTCTGATATAGATAATCAGAGTGCAGTTTGCGATTCCCAAAGTAAATTAAATATTATGTTTGCTCTTCAGCATTACGGTAAGATTTTTTAACAGCAAACAAGAAACTTTTATTGCATGTAATTTAGACACATCTTAATTCCGATTTGTAAAAATGAATGAACTAATGTAGGAAATCTCTCAACAGAAGGAGTTTTAGTGGTAAAGATGCATTTTATTTTTACTTTTTTGCGAATAACTTACCTTTTCTTCAAAAGAAATTTATGTGAAATAAAGAAGCATAATTGCCATAAAGAGTCTGATTTTATGAATACCAGGTGGTTAAATAACATATAAAAAGTTAAGATAGAAATTCAATATTCTGTATCTATACTGCCAAAATGAGAGAACAAAAAAAAAAACCGGTTACAGAAACATCTCCAGGAAGCCACACTTCTCCCCAAATTCCTAGTTTGCTAATTTTATTTTTTCTTTTGATTTCTTAAGGCTTCTCTTGAATCTAAACTGGCATTATGACATTTTTTTAAATTCATTTTTGTTCAGAAAAGCATGAAATGGGTAAATGTTCTTATTTAGAAACTTTGCAATCGAAAGACGTTTTTCCTTTTTTGGTAAAGATAGAAGATCTTTCAGAAAATACTGTCATAGTTGTCATTTTGAACCACATTTTACAAAAATCAGCAATTTTAACACTGAAAGACAATAAACAAGCAGCCGAAATGGAAAAAAAGCAGAAACTCAGACTGTATCTTTGGTGCTCTTGCCACAGTCCCAGGTGTTTTATCATCGCCAATGTCTATGTGCATTTGTTTAATTTCATTTTCTCGTCTCCACAAATGGAGTATAACTTGTTATTATCACCATTTTAAATTTGTTATTAACTTGAAAAAATGAGTTAAAATATGATTTTCCCTTTTAATCAAGGTTGGATTAAACCCCAGGACAAAAGTCCTGGGGTGTCTTATTTTTATGAGATCCAAATTTTACTCTGAATTTGTTTAAGTGATTAAACTTTTAATCAGTTTTTGGCACTGTAATGATTATATGCAATATTTTAGACTTTTAGAGTAGGATAAGGTTAAAAACGAAAGATATTTATATAAATATGAACTTCATATATTTAAATATGAACTTCATATATTTTTATATGCATATGAAATTTTATCAAATACTCTGAAAAAATATTACCTAACTGAAAACAAGCACTTAAAAACACATTGAACAAACATCATAAAATAGTTTTCTTTCTTTTGATAATTTTCATATTATGATAGTTTTTAATATCCTACCTGAATTATGCTATTATTAGTTGAATTTTCAAGTTGTGAAAATTTTGTAATACTGATACTTTTTTGATTTAGGAGATACATTCTACATAACTACACTATACTTTGCAACAGAGCAATGTTTATTAGAGATTTTAAGCAAATCTATAACAAGAAATATGTAAACATTTCTTAACTATTAAGATGAAATATCCCTGTTATACAATAGGGATGGACGATATCAGAAATTTAATATTCCAATGTATCATCGAGTTTATATTGATATTGGTGACATATCGCTATAACTACCTTAAAGTGCTAATTTTAACATGATTAAAATAAGTGAGGAGGAAAAGCAAAAACTGAAATTGATTTAATGCCAGATTTCATACTAATACTGCTGAACCACTTTCAAAAGACGGACCTTGGCATGCTGCCAAAATAATAGACTCTTCCGAAGGGAGGAAAGCATTGGATTAGGAGGAGACAAAATTCAGGTTTTGCTTAACCTGCCTCACAGCTTGTCATTTCTTCACTGACTGCTCTTGTACTATTAGTGTTATTTTTCTCTCTCCCTATTTTGTTAAATTTTCTCTAAAGAAGTTCTTTTTATTATATTCATTTTGTATTTGTTTCTACTTCTATAAAATGGATTTAAAAGAATCTAAAAGTTCTCAAGGCAAACATTTTCACAGTGCAGTGAAAAATATTTTAAACCATGTTGTAAAATATTGTGATAATGAAATAGATAAAGTCTGCCTAACTATTCCATTAAAAAAGAACTAGCGCAATTGCCGGTGTTTTAGAAAGCACTATAAGAATTCGGAAAGGAGCTGTTAACAATACAAATAATTTCGCTTCTTCTAAAAAGAAAAAGGCGAAAACAACCATAGAAAATGTCAACTTGGATAATTTTACCTTGGATGTAATTCGAAGAGCTATCCAGGAATTCTGCACTAAAGATAAAAGAGTGCCTACTGTTCCGAAATTGGTTGCTAAGTTGAAAGAAAACATACAATTTTCAAAAGGAAAAGAAACTTTGCTTAAAATTATTCATGAAATGAAGTTCCGTTGGGAAAATGTCAAAATAAGAGGAAACTACTTTCGGAACGAAGTGATATTGTTCTGTCTCACACGAAATATTTAACGGACTATTAACTAGTTCCGAAAAGGTAGAAGACCCAGGGCCCGATTACCAACGGGGCAAACTTCCACCAGTAAATTTTAATGGAAAGTTTTGTCTCATTTAAACGCCGTATTGATGTAAAATTAGTGTCATGAATAAGTAATTTTTTTTCCTTTTTACTTGTGAAAGTTTGCCCCGTTGGTAATCAGGCTCTCAGAAGACCTATAATTTTTGTTGATGAAACATGGATTGACAGCAATTTAACTGTCGAGAAATGCTGGCAGACGGAAGAAACATATATTTTAGCATATATTTTTTAAGTTCTTTCATCTCAATTTGACAATAATTTCATTTTCATTCCTATTTACCTGTATTTTTTTTAAAAATAACATTCAAGTACTTAAAAATAGAACAGCGTCTTTAATTTTTCTATAAATTTGGTACATTGGGAGTTACAATTAAATAGATTATGACTATCATTTTTACATGAACTTATCCGAAAAATACACTGTTAAAATTTTGCAACAAATTGTACAGTCATTTGACCGTTTTTGTAGAAAACGATCACATAACTGCAATTTAACTATATTCTGACCGTATTATTGTTGATTTTATGTTCAGAATATAGTAAAATTACGGATACTTAACCTTTTTCTACAAAAACGGTCAAATGACTGGACAGTTTGCTGTATATTTTTAACAGTGTAGGTTCAAAGCGTGACCTTCGACGACATTTTCAGAAAGATTAGTTGCTTTTATAATAAATCAGAAAACGCTGTTCGATTTCTTGATATCAGAATAAGGTCTGAAACTTTTGCGCTTTTATAAATGAAAACGACTTAGTAAAGGTATCAGAAAATTGAATTTGAATTCGAGAACATCTTTTTAAAAACTATTTGAGTGTAAAGCATATTTTTGATCCTTTAGTGTGACTCTGTACTCTTTGAACTATTTTCTTTTATTATTAATTGAGTATTTTGTTATACATTTTCGACATATTATTAAATGATTTCATGTAAGAAAATAAACATGGAAAATCACGAAAAAATGGAATTCTTGTGGTAAAATTAAAAAAATATATATTAATAATCATAATAATACAAAATATTTTAAAACCCCACTTCTCCTACATTTACATCAGTGTGCCCTATAACTGTAAGAAACAGATATTTAAAATAGTAATTTATTTCAGAAAACAATAAATTGCTATGTCATGTGTAAAAATACAGTAAAAAATAGTATTTATTTACTTAACATGTTTATATCCTATAATTAAACAATCTAAATTATCATAACATGTTTCTTTAGATTGAAGATATCCCCTTCATCGAAGAGAAAACTACAATTTTTATGTGCTATTATTACATAAGAACAAAAATCCCTTTTATAATCTTGGAGCAAGTAAATACGAAACTATCAAAAATCAACTCATCCCCCCACGAAAGCAAAACTAGGGGAGACTCCCTTTCATTACCTCGATCCCTATTATGAAGAATAGACCGGTCTTATTCGGACGTGTTGCTCACGTGACCAGTCTTTAAAGCTTGGCTGAGCAGTATACTTGTAATTAAATAGGTTTCAATAGATGACAGATGCAGTAAAAATGTTGTTTTTCAATTTTTCTCTAAGATACCAATGCATTCGTAATTGAAAAAATATCACTGTATTTATAATATACTTTATAAATACAATACTGAAATCCTTTTTAGAATATATATATTCAAATTATATTTGGAAATAATTATATACTAATTAAAATTTAGTTTTTTGAGAAATATTCATTTTAAACTCTATGTTTAAAATGATATGTACGTTTAAAATGGAAGGATATATTAAATTAACTCAGGAAAACTTAACTCTACCGATAATATACAGCGAAGATAATATGAATTAGCAGTAGCATCGGCAGTACTAGACGTTAATAGCTGGTAAACTCAGGTTATAAGTAACAAACGAGCAGAAGGGCTAAAATTTGGCTTCGCCGATGTGACAAAAAGCAAAAGGCCATTTTCGTTACTATCAGCGAACTCTGATTAGTCGTGCACTAACCGAGCTTCCCAGCAGCTAAGCTCTAGGGAAACGTTCTACACATATTTTTAACTCAAGTATGTCATGATATATCAATATCTGGTTAGATTGCAATATATGAAGAGCGATAGTAGCAGAATTAAAATACAGACAATAATAATCAGTAACGAACAGATGTAGAAATTTGTGGTTTGTGAGAATAAAAAGAAGAATATTCGGATAGATTGGAATAGAAAGGAGAGATAATCACTGGAGGGGATAATATTGCAGTTTGATATGAAACGGACAGCGAATAAATGCATGGATAGTGTGAAAGAAGGGATTAGATATTGCAAGCGTGATAGAAGTTCATGATACTCAGGGCTTTTTCTCTGAGTTTGAAGATGCGGTGAGGTAAAAAAATAGTTATTGGGATATATCGGTACAGTCAGAGCTTAGATATCGTTATTGGGATAGATCGTCAGAGTCAGGGTTTAACTATCGTTATTGTGATAATTAAAAAAAATCAATATTTGACCCATACACTGATAAATAAACCAGCCTTATTATACAATTATATGTTACTTGTGATACAGAATCATGAAACAGTAATTTTACATATTTTTTCAAAAAGACGAACAACACAGTGGTTGTAAAGACGGTTTTGCCTTAAATTTTCTAATACTGGATGCACAAAACAGAAAGTAACATAAGAAAAAATAACTGGATTTTCATCTGTTTACTTTTCTCTTCTTTTGTTGTTAGTTGTAAATGTATATGAAGAAACAGACATAAATATAAATAAGAAGAGAAATAAAATTTCAAATCAATTTTAGAAAAAAATTTTATTTTTTTAAAATTAAAATGATACATTTCAAGAAAATTTACTCCTTAAATATTCATATTGTTTAAAATCTCTTAAAGCAGGAATAAAGCATAGCATCAATATATTTTCAATTATTTCATCTTCACATGAAAAGGCTCATATTCAGCATGTGATATAACAAAAATATTTTTCTCTTTTGGCATCATTTTTTAATTATGTTACACACATTTTGTAGGATTGTTCCTCATTTTCCCTATGTCACAAATTGTCATGCTAGAATAATATCCTCCCTTTCCCAGTTGCAATGTGACAATTTTTAAACTTAATTTACAGTTAATTTTATGTAAAAAAATGTCATATAATCTATTACCTACTGAAATAAAAGCTGTAAAATTATTAAAATCTTGAGCACTTTCACTTGAAGGTGTTGCAATTTAAAAAAGAAAAATACTACATGACAAAAAAAAAAATATTTTTTAATAAACATTATTATGCTGCTTGCAAAAAATTTCCAGTTTCTTCTCATCATTTAAATGTGACATGGACATCAGAACTTGTTAATCCCACCCTGTTGAAGTGTAATATAATTTATGGATGTTCCCTGTGTTCCATACCATCACTTTAATTTTTATTTATATAACAAATATTTAATTTAGTTTTTTTCTCAATCTGTTTTATGAGGTCGGCTAAACTTTCTTTGCCTCCCAATGGAATTTAGAGGATTGTTTATTATTACAAAAAAGTAATAAATACAGGGGAAAATATTTAATAAAATGTAAAATGATTTGAAGATTGTAAAACTTTGTGAGCTGAAAGTGAGGCAAAGGATTTTTAGTGAGGTGTAGGGAAGGGGGGGGGTTGGTTTGGCATTGTTATTACAGAGTAGAGTGCTGCACATGTCGGTTATACCTGACACAAATGCTGCACAGGTCGGTTTGTACCTGACACAAATGCAACAAAGAAAAATTCCATCACCTGTCACACTTCAACGTGCACATGAAATATTGAAATCTGAAGGCAAGTGAAAGAAAATTAATCCAAAATTTAATACAATTATGGAAAAGTACACAGTTAAAACACTTTCTCTAAAATTAAAGAATCTACTGATAATCCATTATCAGTCTTATGTATAATTACTGACATTAGAAAAAGAGAGATTCTGTTAAATAACAGAAAAATTATTCAGTAAATTTATAGTAGACTCTGTATTTTTAAAATATATTATTTATAAATAATTGATAAAAATTATACTTTTTAACTTAGAATAAATGTAGGTGAGTTAGAATTTTTTGAGTGAATTTCAATTGGATTTATAATAGAGCATTTAATTTTTAAAGGAATCGCTTTGATCTTAGATGGGAGTTAACTTGAGTCATGTGGATGGAAGATAATGGAAGATACGGCACAACCACTAAACGATATAGGCAATTACTGTAGCCTACCAAGGATGTCTTATGATTCGGTTGGCAAAAATCTATTGTGCTTCAAAAATTTATCATTGTTTTTTAGTGATCAAGTTTAATTAAGCGAGTTTTTATTTTTCTAGTCTTTAAATAGACTTAAATAATATCTGATGCTGCCATCTTTCAGATTATTATACATTTAACTTAATATGTTTCCTTTTCATGATTAATTAAAATACTTTAGCGAATTATGCTTTTTAAAAATTGTACTTTAAAAATATTCTCATTTCCCCCCCTTTTTTTTTTCAACTCATGTAATATATTATTTAGAAATCTTTTTAAAACCTAGAATAACATGCATTGCTAATGTGCATAGCATTATATGTTTTTTTTAACTTATAACATGTAAGAAATAATTTTGTGACTGTTTTTTTTGATGAAATAATTTTAATGTAATTCATTTTTTAATGCAACGATATTAATAATGTTTTTAATAATTTTTTTAAATAGTAACACAATATATATATTTTTTTCCTAATGCATGAATACTTTTAGAATTTTTTAGTAATAAATACAAAAACAAATTTAAAAAAAGTAAATTTTTTTAAAAATTGACTTTTAATGTTTTCACACACACACATAATTTAGCATATTTATTTTCATTTTTTTTTTAATTTTGTGTAATATTTATTCATTTAGAAGGTTAACATATTTTTTCTAACTCATTCATCATTAAATTTCGACTACCCTTAATAATAATAATATATATTCTAATTTTTTATAAATATTAACAAACTAAAACACATAGAAAATATTAAAAACAGTGAAACAAAGAGGAGACAACAAAAGGAGAAGAAATGAGAAATATAGAAATATTACTTGGGTATCCGTTGCTGCTAAACCCTTGAATACCTTAAGAAGTTATCCCTATTGGGGGGGGGGGGGGATATAAAGAAATTTCTTTTGAAAAATCAGGTTAACCGTAACTTGACCTAAAAGAATTAAAACTCAACCTGAAACAATTCAGGTCAACTCAATCTGTATTGAAAAAATCAGCATCAACTCAACCTGACCTGCAGGTAAGGTCACACTTGGATATATCTGCGTTACCAGACTCAAATTAGGACTCTATTTCAAAGCTACCAATAGGCAGGGTCTGATTGCCATAAGAGAATATGCCCTGTTGTCCAGTTATAGCATGTCCCAAAATGCATTAAAATGAATTTCCATTTACTCTTGATAGAAAAATGAATTTTTTTTATCTATCATCACTGAACTATCATGGAATTTCATCAAATAAATTTATAAGAAACTGTGAAATTAATATAAATTCAAATATTATACCAAAGGTGCTTCGATAAATAGCTTCAGTTTTAGACTGAAAATAGTATTATGGAAATAAAAAAGCATATTTTAAAAAATAAAACAATGGTATAAAATTTAAACTGGGCATAATTTTGTAATTTGAGATTATTTTGAGAATGCATCACATGAGGTTGATCGGGGCTCTACAAATGAAACAGGAAATTTTTTTATATTTTGTACTGGGGCGGGGTGGCAGACAAACATTCGATAAAAATTTAAATGAAGAATTTTAAAGACTTTAAATTTTTATGTCAGAAAACAGGTAGGAAAGGGAGGAGGTAAGCAGCAATTTTAGATGGGACAAAACATTTAGATGATTGATTATTTATTGTTACAATAAAGTACAAATAAAGCTGTGAAAGGTAGAAAAAATTAGATCATTAAAGATTTTAAACTTTGTGAGCTGTGAAGAAGAAAAGGTTTCTCAAAGGTGAAGAAACAGAATTTCTGGGTTGATTCGAGTTGGATAGGAAAATTATATTTTGTTAACAAATAGAACAGGGGGAAAAATTAATTAGTGTTTTAAAGATACTTTAAATTTTGTGTACTTGGTAAGATAATATAGTTGACTAATTATTTATTATTAAAATAACACAACCATTTGAACACAATTAGTAACAAAAATATTTTTAACGATTTTAGGCTTTGAGTATTGTAGAGGGGTGGTGAAACAACAATGTGTCAAAACATAATACATTTTTATTCCTAATTCAGAAATAATAGGAGAGCAAAATTAAGGACTTTTAAGAACCAAAATTTACTTTTAAAACGGTTGAGGACTTTAAAAGACCGTACAAACCCTGTTGTTTCACACAGCTACTTCTGAAACTATTCATGATTTGCACCTAAAAAAAAGCAATGAAGAAATGAACAGGGATGAAAAAGGTGTTTTCAGGAAAGCCGATATCTGTTAATAATGTATTTTAGAATGACCTGGATATTCTTTACTGCATGAAATGATTCTGCTCTTTGGAAATGCATTTCTCTTCTACCATGTTTTTTGTTTCTCCCCCATTTAATTTTTGGGTACAGTGTTTTGTACCATTTGTGATTTTAAATTTATTTTATCATCTTAATGGATCAAAGGAGTCAGAGTCGGTGCAACGTAAAGAGGAGTTCTGGCAAAGCAATTAGTAGAGCCCACATTTACTGCAATACTGAACTAATCAAATAAATTTTTTAATTGCATATATCGTAGACTAATATATAATATGGACAATAAATTGCATGGATAATATCACTTTCACATTTAAGGAGCATAATTAATTTTCATTTCGTAAAATCTTTTATTTTTTACAATGTTTTAAATATTTATTTCTTGTGTTCACGTTTACTTTCAGAATCATCAAGTCTATCGAATCCCTGACAATTACACCAACTTTGTCTGTAAGAAAAAAAGCAAATACTCTTTGTTTTTTCTTTATGAAGAAACATTTAAAAACAAATCTAGCACTAAAACTTTATTTTAGACAGAAAAACAATGCATGCTTGAGAGGCTTGGTCCCCCCAAGAAGATTGCAGGGGACCGGCTTGCATGGTGAATGGAATAACTCATATAATATTTCAGTTCTGATGCTTCTAAAAATGCCAAAGCCGGATGCAGTGGACGAAAATTAAAGTGAGAAACAACATTCTTCTAACAAGCTGCTATATCTTTCCATGCAAACTTAATCAGGATCAACTAATGTCCAGTTCTAACAGAATATGAAGTTCGATCAAATTATGTGCATTAGTTCTTGAGTTAGAGCATCCACAAAATTTGTAATACACCCATAGAGGCTCACAGACAAACATTTTCCAAAAATAAAAAAATCCTCTACATGACATCCCAAAAACATAAAAAATCTGAAAAAAATGAAGTTGAAAAATTTTTGATTTTTTTTATGTATCTAGAAGCTAACAACCTATGAAATTGAGGAGAGGAAATGAAAGTGGAAGACCCCTTTTTTAACACCTTCCAACCTAGTTGAAAAGTGTTTATGACTTCGGTTTGTCTGCCGTATGGCTGTCTGCCCGTGCTCTAACTCCCGTAAATATGCTCAGATTGCCCTGCAATTTTTATATGTTATTGTCATTATCTATAGCATGTTCCCAATTTCAACCGAAGTGTATAGCACTTATAGTTTTTTTATAGTGACACTCAAAAGAATTACGTTACATTACGGTCTATGGGGAAAAATCATTTGCGGTTTATTTTAATGATGTTACACAATTTCAAATACATTGTAATTGATATGTATCACTAAGGTGCATTACAAGAAGTTTAATATGGAATAGGGTGTGCATAGCACTTTTATTTACTTTACAGGGACAGTCAAAAGAATTCCGTTACATGACGTCTATGGAGAAAAATCGTTTGCAGTTTAATTAAATAATGTTTCACTATTTTAAATGCATTGAAATTTATATACATTACTAAGGGGCGTTACAAGAGGTTTACTACAAAATATTGTGTGCATAGCAATAGCAGTCATCGTTCATTTACAGAGACACAAAAAGGAATTCTCTACTGTCTGTTAACAATAATTCCTGGAAGTGTGTTTTAAGTTGCTGAACGCGATTTTAAATTGAACTCACTTTTTGTCTATTACTTGGTGTGTATAAATTCTGTATTTCATATACAGGGCAGCACAATAGTTTGTGAACACATTTCCGTTTACTGAAAGAAACTCCAGAAGGAGAATTTTAAACTGTGCTACGCGTTTCCTAACTAAACTAAAATTTAGCATCCTATGTAGCGTATATACAAATCTATATAGATCATATACAGGGCTGAATAAAAGTATTCGGATATTTTTCCGAATATTGTATATGTTGGAAATATATGTTGGAAATTCCTGAAATTACATTTTTAAATATGTTATGTATTTTCTAAATTGATCCTTTAATATTAATTATTTCATTTTTTAAAAAATAATGGAATAACTAGATTGCCAAAATTTGAATTTCTTCAGAGAGTTTTAAACATTTTTAAAAGTTAATGCATAAAAAGGAAAAGCTTTCAGAAATTTAAAAGTTAGTATATGATCCGCTAATACAGGTGGATAAATGATTTTGTTTTATATAGTCACATGTCAATATATAGATTATGATAAATTATATGACATCATCTTATAGTTTTTTTATCTACAATAATGAAGAAATCAAAAGTGATGGAACTCGGTGGAAAGTATAAATACCCCTGCAATATGAGCACTACAAAATACCTTGCAATAAAACTCTGGACTGACATGCTATGCTAATTGTGCTGTTTGGAAAAATAAACCACTTAGTACATGGGAACAAAGATGTTGGAGATAAATGAAAAAAGATGATATTGATGTTGAGGCTAAGCTTAAACTTCAAACAACTTGTGAAATGTCTTATTAGAAAAACTCAAAGTATTGATATCTTTGTTGCTTGTTAGGGGTGCATTAGCTGCATGTTCCTAATTTCAAGTCCAATACATGGGCCCAATGTATTTTCACAGGACCATGAGCGGGTACAGGCTTTTACACAAGGTCTTTGTTTGCCAATTCCTATGTTCAAAAGTGATGTTGTTACTACTCTGTTTCTTACATTATTATTTGAAAAATAAAAAAAAGTACTAAAATGATTAATTTGCTTTCAAAATTTATTTTAAAATAGAAATTGACATAAATATTCATAATTTTTATTGTTCGTACTTCTAAAATGTAACTAAATTGAAGCAAGATTTTCCAACACAATTAGCTAATCGTTTACTACATATGAGGATCACACTAAAATTTTCGAGACTAGGGCAGTCAAAAACTGTCAAAATAAAATTATTGGTCAGATTTTTAAATTTGAACATTTTTATATCTTCAGACGATAATTTGGGACAACAATTGTAATTTAGGTACTGTTGAATAAAATTTGAAAGAAGCTAAAATGGAATTACCACTACTTTGCAGAAAACACGGACATGACCAAGCACACTCTAGTGTCCCTTCCTCCAGCACTGCCCTGGAATGGTGGTAGACCTGATCATGGAAGATATCTACAGAAAAATGTTAAAGTTCATTCAATAAGTTTAAGACATCAACCAGCAAGAAGTTCAAGAAGAACATCAAGAAGTTCACGTATTTATGCTTGATGAATTAGTTTACTCTAAAGAATAAAAAATCACCTGTCAATAAATTGTCATCTAAAAATCATAACTTCACAGCTTTTATAAGTTTGGCATTCAACAAATTTAAGCTCCTTGAATTCAACTGGACAATTATTACCCTCTAAACACAAGTAAAGAATATGTAGAAAAAACGATTTTGAACTAATAATTTCTGAAAGATAGTGGTTAAATTCTTTGCAAAGGCACTAAAATTAGAAAGATTTTTTTTAAACATTTATTTTAATTCTTAAAACAAATATTTTTAAATAAGATGATGAAAATTACATAGATTTTATTCTAGTAACGACTAAATTAGAAGGCAAAATCTTGAAAACAAAACAAGATGATTTTAAGAAATGACGACCGGCATTGAAGTCATTTGTCCAGACGTCAATTTTATTTATTTGTAACTTAATTATTTATTAAGTTATTTATTAGTAAAATGATTTGATATTTCAAATTTAGTATTTAATAAAATCAAATTTCGTTTCGCCTAAATATTTTACAATGTAAATACAGTTTTACAGTACAATTTAAACACAATTTAAATCAAATACAACGGGTTGCCATGCAGCTAGTTAGTACATATCAGATATAAGTTGTTTATGAAGACATGTGACCTTTGAAACGAAACAGAAGATACATGACTACAAATAAAAACTTTGTAAATGAAGTGTTGGATAAGCAAGCAAAATCTCAAATGATGCTATTTTATCTACTTAATATTTCCCATTAATCAGAAGTTAATGCGATACAGCATGATGCTCCACGATCTTAACTTTTTCTAGAAAAATTAGGTTTGATTAAAAAAAGTTTTACAAGAGATTTAAAAGAGTTTACTGTTTCGTAATGCTTTCAAAAGTTAGGCCTAAACACACCCAGCAGGCTTACACAACATTTTAGATTTTTATAGTAAATTAGACACAGAAATATTTACATACATTACCTTATGAGACAAAAGCCATGTGAATTTGAAGTCAAAACTTACCTTTACTAGTCCTATTCAAATAATAATGGAAAATCAAATGTATTAGACACAATGCAGACGCCGACGCAGAAGTCGATTTAATAATCGATTAATTGATCTTCCATGCATAGATTGTTAGGAGCGACTAGGTATAGCGATACCTCCTTTAAACAGCGCATGCGTCAACTGATTCTTGGGTTGCTTTCTGCCGTCGTCTTGGCGATGAAATGCCAAGCATTTTGGGGAAGTGTTGTGTATAGCAGGCACGTGCTTTGTTGATAGAATTTGTTTGTGAATGATCTGGTGGCTTAGTGGTTAAAGCAAGGGATGTTTAAGGTTGCGTATTCTGCATAGATATAGGAATAACTAGATTACGCACACGGGGAGAAAAGTTGATTCTGCGCGCGCGAACGAACTACTCCGTTAGAGTGGCAAGTGAACGGCGATTCCTTAATCGGTATAAGAAAATGATGCAACTATGCGTTCTTAAAATGCGCCTACTTTTTTTTAGTTCAGTTTAAGCATTTTTGAATATATAAAAATTTATAATCGGGATGATTTTTAATCAATTAGCCGTTTGTACCGTTAAAGAAATTTTATAATAGAAATGAATCAATCAGAAGTATTTGTGTTCTATCACAAAACAAAAATTATGTAATTTTTATTTATTTTTTCAAGGAGGGGGGGGTAGCTTATATTGAACACTAAAATTCTTCCGCGGATTTCCATCTTTTATCGACGCCCCCCCTCCCCCCCCCACAATTTAAAATATTTTTTGTCCATTAGTTTCTTTGCAAAGAAAATAGTCATGTAAAATTTTTCTTGCCCACAAAACTAAAACATTTAAAATGTTTTCTTTTCTTATTCCGATTGTTATTCAGTAGCAAAAGTAAATAAATTAACTTTGTTTAAAATTAGGCATTTATTAATTTTTTTTTACATGCTTTCAAATCTGCAAATATGTGACCAATTTTTGCTTATTACCTGTGTGAAATTTAAATAGCAAGAATTTTGTTTTCCAATTAAAAAAAAAAAAAAATTGCATTTTTAATGCACATTCTTTAGATTTTTTTAAACTATGCATTATTCAGCAAAGAATGATGAAAACAATTTATTTACCAAAATTTATTTATTTAATTAATTTTATTTAATAAATTTTATTTATTTAAAAATATATATTCAATTATTCTTTATATTTTAAACAAATCTTAATTGCATTTTATTTTCATATATTTGAACATTTTAAAACATAACATAAATGCTCCAAAATCACACACACACACAAAAAAAAAAACTTTAGTAACTAACTGAACTAAACGTTACATCGAAATTGTACTAAAAAGTGTCTAACAAATCACAAATACTAATAATACACATATGGATATTTACCTCTGATAGGGTATTCTACTGTCTTTGCAAACAATTACAAAATATCTTCTGAAAACATTTAATTAAAAGGCAAACAATGACAAGATCATAATGTTTTCATATCTACTTCAGGAAAACCAGGGTATTTAACACAAATTCCACTCGCTTTCTGCCACTCTAATGGATGTTGCCACCGAGCCGCTGCAGAATCAAGAAGTATTGGGAGAATAACATTGAGTGCGGAATCTAGTTATATTACTATATCTATGGTATTCTGTACTCGCTGACGCTTTTAGTGTTTTGTTTTAATTTTTATTAAGTCAGTCAGTGGTGTAGTCCTGGAGAAAAAAGTGGGGGGACGCTCATAGTCTGGATCATTAGGGTCTGTATCTGTATCACCCATAGGGCAAACTTGATTATGAATCTTGCTTTTCATTTTGAATTGCAGAGAAAAGTAATTGAAAAATTAAATTTTATTTAAATTAAATTAATTAAAGTTTTTTATCTGTTGGTCGTTCATAGCTTCCATAAATTAAAATATTGTTAACCTTATTTCATGTGTGAAAATACGTATTTGAAATAGAATTCGTAATTTAATAACACTAATCCACGCAACGAGACTTTTGTTAGACATTGTTTATTTTTGAGATAGTCATAGAATAACTATTGTATACTAAGAGCATTGAAAATTATTGCATTTTTACATTACGGACACGTATAATGTAAGGAAAATATTGTAATCATGACAAGAAAAAAGACTATGAAATTTATATCTTTACTTTTATAGGTTCCCTGAGTCCGCTTTTCCTATTTCTGTAACAATTCTCTATGTATATGTGCGTATGCATGTGTGCGAGTTCGTATTTTCTTTAAGATTCCCAAAGTCTGTGTTTGGTGATTTTGCAATGAGTCAATATGTGTTGTGTATGTGTCTGAGCAGGGTAGCATTTAAACGGTGTTTTCGGCTGAGATTAAATATCGCAGGTATGTTATATATGATGAAAAGATTATTTAACATTCTGGATTATATATACCACTGCCCAAACTCTATACAAAATTTTGAACAACATGTAAAAATATTGGGTTGTTCGGAAAGTTTCTTCTGTTTGGGAAAACCAATTCGTACCGGAAAATTCTATCACTAAATTATTAGACATTAATTTCAATACCTAATGTCAATTGACGGGCAGAATTTTCCGGTACGAATTAGTTTTCCCAAATGAAAGGAACTTTCCGAACATCCCAATGCGAATTTGAAAGGGGTGAAATAGACCAGTATCCTTATAAAGAAAATTTCTGAAAATCGCGTTTCTTCAAGATTTTTGTAGAATTAGTAACTCTTTAAATCAGTTACTAGGTTACTTCTAATCTGTAAGTATTGAACTTTTACGGGATGAAATGGAGAAAGACGTTCAAAAATATTGGTTTCATCATGATTTGTGTGGAAATATTTTAGCAAGAGTAACTGACTTAAAACTTGGCACACATATACTTTCAGGACTTACATGCTCGTAAAATCTTATTTATTATTATTTTTTTAATTTACATTTTAAAAGGATGAATTGTCCAGGGCTCTCAAATAGTTAACAAACAGAATACCAATATTTTTTTAACAGAAAATTTCTTAGTAGGTTTCTAAAACTTTTCTGCAAAAATTTACTTCCGAAGGTTGTTCCTGCCAAATTTACAAGAAAAATCTAAAAATAATTTTTTTCTAAGAAAATACTGGTATTCAAAAAGCGGACCATTTGGGAGCCCTGATTGTTAAGTAAATCTTCTAAACTCGTTTCATCACGATTTATCTGGTAGCTATGCTATTTATCTGGTAAAAACATGCAGATGCTCACGAAGAATGGCTTTTGAAATATTCGAAATTTTAAGTGCTGAAATAAGCCGAAAACTTTTTAAAGTTGTTATTCTTTGGAAACTATCAGTACTAGAAACTTCAAATTTGACATAGAAGTTATTTAACTCGTAAATATTCTCTACGATGAATTGAAATTTTAATGTGGGAATCGTCTCAGTGAATGTTACCACACTATTAATAGCGATATAAAAGTATACTCTAGTTATAAATTGGTTTGAATCCATGCCATTCTATAAGTGTTTAAAGAATTGAGCGGAAATTTTTTAAAGATATAATTTTGAAGTAGAGTTTCTATGGAAAATAATACTTATGCCTGTGCCAGATAACTTATTTAAGAAACACTTTCCTAATAAAATTACTTTTAACGTTAATAAAAATACATTAAATATAGAAAAAAAAAACATACTTTCATTAAAATTCACAAAAAGTCAACTTATATTATAAAGCACAAATGTGTGCGTCGCTCAATGATGTCATACTGATGCGGGCAGCAATGTGGTGAAAATGGATGAATTTTGAAACAATGGAGCTATTTTTTTTCAATTAAACAATCGTAATGTGTTTTCTATGGGTGTAAATGCCATTTTTGTGCCGACGTTGACCGACCCCCCCCCCCCCTTACTGATCTAATTTTTAAAAAATTAATGTCCAATTCCTGTATTTTCCTCAGGTATACATATATATATTCCAAATTTCAAAGCTCTACGTCAACAGGAAGTGGGTGAAAAATGAATCACAAGATTTGACTGTCACATAGATACAGAAATGTAAGATAAAAGAAAGCGGGTAAAAAAGTGGCTCAAATTAATTTCTTTTATTTATTAAATATTTAAATAAAAGGGGGAAAATGGGTTGAAAACAACAGCAATATATTTAATTCTCTCACAGTTTAATAATAGGTATTATTTTCCCTCTTTCAATGAACTTTACAGAAATACTTATTTTCAAAAAAAAATTTTCACCTCCTTATATTTTCTAGATTTTGTATCAGTAGCCATTCTATGATTTACCGCTTTCCAAATTTTGAGTAAGGCTGTGGTTTTCACTTAGATAAGGATGAATCGTTAAAGATTAGAATGAATTAGAAGATTAAACAGTTTATTATTCATTAAAGTTAAATTACTATTATAAATTAAAAGCATCAAGTTTTGTCACTAAAAACCACTTTGAACCACATTGCTATCAAAGTATTGCATTTTTTTTTTTTTTGACAAAATCTTCAAGTTTGAGCTAAGGTCGACTTTTACAGGGCGTCTGAAAAAAATTAGACTTGAAGATAAGTAGTCAATGTAAGATGCAAAAAAGTTTAAAATAAGGTAGGAAATATGCAGGGGGAGGAAGGGGACAACGACTATATATAAAATTAGAAAAGCTATGAGGTATTACAAGAAGTTAACAGTAACAGGGATGATAATAAACATGTAAGGTTGACCCCCAGTTATGTATTGCAGCTGACGGAAAATACATAAAGCATGCTTAGCCAATTCTTCTTCTTCTTCTTCTTTTTATTTGTAAGTTTTAAAACTACACTGTCTCTTTACATGATTTCTGCCTGTGCAGCTTTTTATGTAGATACACTTGCGATGCATTTTTTTTTCTTTTTCTTTAATATTTAATTTTGTTCTAAAAACGCTATCGCCAATATGTGCACAGGACCATTTTCACTGATAAAGTAATATTTAAATGGTTCGAAAAGGTTTTATAAGTCAGCTTTCTTCCTTCATTTTTAAAATTTAATTTTAAATATATGCAGACTTTTAATAATTTTATTGCAGCAAAAAGGAAAATTTTTCTGACCAACAAATTTTGAATAGAAGAGTCGCATAAAGAGTTATTGTATAAATGTTTGAAAATTAACAAGATAATTATTTCATTGACAATATTATTTCAATATTATTTTTTGTTTACTTTATTTTATTTATAATTTACGTTATCTACTTATCTCCAGCAGGTAACAAATTAAAGTGCTTGTCAACTTTTATAATACACAGACACACTGCATACCGGCCAATATATATTATATTCATTACACACAAATGTTTGTAAAATTAATTTGGTGCAACAATGTGTGAAGGAAAAGCATGTCTAGCGGGTTTTTTTTATCGAAAATATAATTTCGTTCAGTTTAAACACATACCAAGCAATAATTATCTATAAATGGTAACGTATTCATTCGAATTATTTTGAGTGGTCATGTATAGAAATTAATGATCACATAACACACTAAAATTTAAACCAGCTGCAAAACGCCTTTCGAGAAATATCCGGCCATGACGGTAGTGTATTTGGATTATTTTTGTGTGGCCCTGTATACGAATATCATTTGCGTATCACTTAGCAAATAAATATTTTCTTCAGCTGAAAAATACAAAATATAATCAAAAACACGTTTCGAGCAACTGAACCCACGTCTGACAATGTGTCCGGATTCTTTGGCCTTGTAAAATAACTATAAATGTTTCGTGCACCGTTTTCCATGCACTGCAAACAATTACTGTTAATAGCTCATGGTGTTTCGAAATACTTCTTAACGTCCCTGTAAACGAACGATAAATGCTATTTTTTATAGGGAATATGTTGTAACAAATTTCAATACCATATGGCATGACTTCATTTATGTGTATTTCAAACAATCTCCGCCCAGTAAACAGTAATACGAAAGAACTCTTATTTGATCACTCGTAAACGAAATACTGATGCTATATACATAATTCACAATAGTGATAAGGCTACATTGAAAAAAATATACATAAAATTTTGTCGAAATTCAAGCAAACTTTTGGAAGTTACAAGTAGAATGCGAACAGATGGAGACAGACAAGCGATCTGACACCGTAAACACTTTCCATGTTGTTGAAAAGTATTAAAAATCAATGCCTTATTTCTTAAAATTGTTGATTTATTGGTGTGCTCATAATTTAAAAAAAAAAATTACTAGTAAGTTTGAAAAGATGGTGTCCTCTCGCGTCTCTAGCGTCCCCCTTGAAAACAAAAAGTAAGGGGACGCTCGACATAAAATAAAAAAGTGAGGGGACGCCATCCCCCCGCGTCCCCCCTCGACTACACCACTGAAGTCAGTTAATAAATTCAGCCGATTTTTATTACTTTTATTGTTAATTAGAGAATTACATTAAATTTGAATTATAATTACGTTTATTTTTTTTTATTTATTATTTATTAAATTTAAATTGTATTACATTAAATAGAATTTAATTTTAAATAAATTTCAGTAATTAAATTTTAAAATTCATTTAAGCTATTTTTTGATAATTAAAATAAACATTTATTAAAATGCAATAATAAATCTCCTAAGCTTACGTCAAAAATATTTTTATGGTAGAAGTTTAGTGACAGAAAAATATAAAATTTGCAGAATTAATGTATTAAAGTTTGTGTTCTGTACTCGCTGACGCTTTTAGTGTTTTGTTTTAATTTTTATCAAGTCAGTTAATAAATTCAGCCGATCTTTATTACTTTTATTGTTAATTAGATAATTACATTAAATTTGAATTATAATTACGTTTATTTATTTTTTTATTATTTATTAAATTTAAATTGTATTACATTAAATAGAATTTAATTTTAAATAAATTTCAGTAATTAAATTTTAAAATTCATTTAAGCTATTTTTTGATAGTTAAAATAAACATTTATTAAAATGCAATAATAAATCTCCTAAGCTTACGTTAAAAATATTTTTATGGTCTGCAAATTTTATATATATAAAATTTGCAGAATTAATGTATTAAAGTTTGTGTTCTGTACTCGCTGATGCTTTTAGTGTTTTGTTTTAATTTTTATCAAGTCAGTTAATAAATTCAGCCGATCTTTATTACTTTTATTGTTAATTAGATAATTACATTAAATTTGAATTATAATTACGTTTATTTTTTTTATTTATTATTTATTAAATTTAAATTGTATTACATTAAATTATTTAATTTTAAATAAATTTCAGTAATTAAATTTTAAAATTCATTTAAGCTATTTTTTGATAATTAAAATAAACATTTATTAAAATGCAATAATAAATCTCCTAAGCTTACATTAAAAATATTTTTACGATAGAAGTTTAATAACAGAAAAATATAAAATTTGCAGAATTAATGTATTAAAGTTTTCATCTTTTAAAATTATCCTTGATTATTGTCACTATTATTATCATTATGAAGATTTTTTATTTTTTCTATCTTTACTTATTTCTTACCAGTTGTCTTGTAATTTTTATTTAAAACCAACTATTTTAAATGAAATTTTAATATTTAGTACTATTTATGAGGTATTGTTAAATAATTAAAATAAAATATCCATTTAAATGCTATAATAGTATCTCTTAAAATGATATAGCAAACTGTTTTCATATAAAAGCCTCAAAAACTTATTTTTAGTTATACTGCTAGAACTGCATAGGATCGTATGTTGGTCTAGACTCTAGACCTAGTCGGTCGTTGGATTGTGTATAAAGTTTTATTTTATTTGTTTTGTCGCCATCTATTGGGAATAATATAAACAAAGGAACTTTGTGTTAAAATTGTACTTCGGCATTTTATCAATTTCGAAATTTTTCATGCAATGAAAGTAAGCTAAATATTTTTTTATTATATGTAATTGAAATATAAGGAATGTATAAGGACGTGTACCACATATATTAATTATACAATGCAAAAAGCTTTTTAAATTTTAACATGGTAACTTCGTCGTGGCACAAAATTGTAATGTAATAAGGGAAAAAGAAAATTAAATTTTCAGTGATTCTAATGCAATGAATAGTTGTAATTTTCTTTTGGATTAAAAGAAAGGGTGATTTTTAATGACCAAAAATTATTGTAGTTTTCTTTAGGGATATTTTTAAAATGAAAAAAATTCGGGATTTAATTCAAGATAAGCTTTTAAAAACTATATTTATGAAGTATGAAAAATTCAAATTTTAATAGTTTAGTTTTATTAATTTTTAAGAGATGCAATTTTGTCATGCTGGGAGGTGACATTACAAATAGGCAGTTCTGATTGATAGAACTACCCTGATCTCCATCTGAAGTTCAATGGTTGATATATCAGCTGATTGCACCTTCCCTATAAGGAATATATAATACTATTTTCTCATATATTAATGCAGATAAAATTTTGATTTTTAGCATAATACTTGAACTTAAATTTGTCCTGAAAGAATTTTTAACCTAAAATGTGAAAGAGTATTTTTCAGTCATACTAAGGCAATTAAAAGACGCAGTTTGTTTATGGTATAAAGAGAAATGTGATTCATAATGAACACAAGTGAATCTTATATAAAATCCTATATTGAACAGTAAAACTATAATATAGACTGATTTACATGGCAAGAATAATTAAAGAGATCAAAGAGAGGTTTAAAATTGTTTTTATTGAATAAACATGCACTTGCAATTTACTTACATTTAAAATATAATGCAATTTTTAATTTTACTAATAGGTTTTTGCTATAAGAATGGTCAAACGATGCATTAACAAAAACCACTTCATTGTTTGATAGTAAACTTTCTTTAATATTTTGTGATTCCATAATCGTGGGATTGGGAAATCTAATATTAGTAGATGGCTTCTTTTCTGTTAAAAAATATCGATGTTTCTTCTAAATTTTCTTCCTTATTGAATCTTTCACAAAATTTTCATTTAACTGAATTTTACACTTCTCCATTTAAATATTACTCCTATGAATGTCCATTACTTTATTTAAATATTTATGAATGATTTCATTGTCTTGTGATGAAAATTTACATTCATCAAGATAGGACATGATGCTTTCTAATTTTGTTTTAACCGAAAAATTTGCATGTTTATTAGATTCAAAATCTTTGGGAAGAAAATTCTGGTGTTTTTGTTTTCAGTATAGGTCATCATCATCCAGTGACTCAGCTACAATCAATTCAGTATCAGCACAACTATCTTCTGTCATTTTTAAATATATCTTGGCAATTATATGCTTACATATGTTATCTCTAATTCTGTTGTTTATATATGTGCATGCAAAAGAATAAATACATGTTTTGTACAGGAAACATTTTTCTTAGCAAGTTCTTTCACATTTCTTTTCTAGCTTTGTTACTTTGTAGAAATAAGTTTCTTAGATGCAGTTTCAATCTTCCATTGATTTGATGTGATAGAATGAATCATTTCTGTCTTAATTTAAATGCTGACAGTGGGACTGTTCATAATTTGACCCATCTATTGCCTGAAATCCTTTTTTTTAAATTTTTATTAAGGCAATGAATAATTAAGTCTCATACTAATTTCAAAACAGTGTCGATTCATATCTAATATTTTAACTTGTTTTTGGTCAAAGTACTGATATTTATTTTTTTATGAATTTATTTTAAGCACATGTTTGTAAATATCCTAAACCTTTCCTAAAGCAACAAGCCCATTTTACCAAAATGAATGGTATCTTCATCATTCAAAAGACTCCTACTCATGAACTCTTCAAGCAACTTTGAAAATATTTCTTCATCCATTTCATTTCTGACTATTTTAGCTGTATGAAATACTATTTTTTTTTCTTTTGAGTGTCTTTTTATTTTGTAAAGATTTTGTTTCCATTTTCTAGTTACATACCAAGCATATAATAAAATATTAGATACCACACGCATCACTCACACACCACAAGAATTATAAAATGATGGAGCATCATTGCTCATAAAAGTGATACGAACGACTAATCACTCTTACTATTTTCGGTACTTTATGATTAGCCGGGCGCCAGTGATATATGTACATATATAAATACATATGTATATACACATATGTATGTTTATACATACATATATGTATATATATGTGTATGTATATATATGCATACGTAGATATGTGTATATGTATGTGTGTGTATATATATTCATGTATATATATCACTGGCGCCCGGCTAACCGAAAAGTACCCTATTTTCTTTATAGCATCAAGTAGAATAGTAAATAGTTGCTCACAGCTTCTATTTAAAAAACAAAATGCCACAGGAAAACCATTTTTAAACTACTATAATATAACCAAAGTTAAAGTCATAATTATTTAATCCATGGGTTCCATCCAAACAAATTGTGTCTCTACTATGTTTTATAAACATTTCTATTTGGAAAGTTGTCATTATGACCATAACAAAATCTTCATCTTTTAACAAAGAACTACTATCCTACTCTCCCTGCTCTTTAAAATATATTACACAATTATCCACTTCTCTTTTCATTTTTTTTTTTTTTTTTTTACCCATTATTGTGCACTTGCTGTGAGCTTGTGGTTTCATAAAAGTGAATTATTAATATTAAAATCCATTTTAATACTTTTTTCCCCCAGTAAGCATTTTTCTTCTATTAACAATCTTAATCCAATTTCTAATATCATTCAAGATTCTATTGTCATCAACACTTTTGTTAGTTTACCAAAAAACAAAAATTACAGATATAAAAATTATCCATCATATAAAATACAAAAATAATCTGTTACATGTACAAGAGTAAACAGAAAACCACATTACACCATCAGCTAATTTTATATATGCATATACACTCAAACTCATTTAATATGAGAACTGCTAAAATAAGGATATGGTTGTTAAAACGATCAATCTGAACGTTAAGAATGGTTGAATATTTAAATTACAGTAAGATTTTTATGGTTTTTCTCAGCTACAAAAGCAGAATCATGGCTAATGCGAGCAAAACATTTATTCATTGCCATATGATTTTTGGCTAAAAGTAAAATAGAATGAGGAAATAAATCCTTTCTTATCGAATATTGTTCTCACACAGCAGTAATATTTATGTATCACATATGAAATGTAGTCATTTATGAGTTTTATCAAACAGAATTCAAGGAATACTCTTCCCGCCCCTCAAACAAAGAAAATTCTTAAGGCCTTGAAAAAAAGAAAAGAGAGATAAGGACGTTTCAAATACCACCCTTTTGTAAGATTTACAACAGAGCAATGGAAAGGAGAGAGAACTGAAATAAACCTTTATTTGTTCCTTTTTTTTAAATACGGTCTATGTTAACTAACATTAAAATGTTTCATATTGCACTGTTAAAAAGAAAAGCATCTATGAAATCAATGTCTTTAAAATTGCAGTGACTATTGCAATATTAACAAAGTTTTTCTGGGACAAATTATGATATTAGCAATGAGATAAAAAAATTAATGCAATTAATAGTTATAATTAGCAGTGTTGAAATTCGGTGGTGGCCCGGGGGGACATTCCCCCCTGAAGCACTGAAATATCCCACCAGAAGATTTGAGATTTTATGCTTTTAATGGTTAAAAAGTGCGATTTCCCCCTCGGAGCCACAGAAATCCTTCCAGGAGAAAAGTCTCTGAATTCAACACTGATAATTAGCTTATCTGTGTGTGTGTTTTTAAGCTTTTTATTATCTTCACACATATTATGAGTAATGGTTAATACGAGGACTTTCATAATTCCCTTGCTTCTTGTATTAACCTCTGTGTGTGTGTATATATATATATATGTATATATAGTTAAAATGAAATCACATGTGTGAAAAACTAAGAAAGAGACTGTATAAAATTCAAATGAAACGATGCTAAAAAATGAAAACCAAAAAGATGAAAATCAAATATGAAATACTTGTGGATACTTCAGAAGAGCATCATAAGTATAATTCACGGTAAAGATGTGTTATTTCCTCATATATTGTCAGCGTTAAGCCTAAAAATGACAAAACTATGCCCCTTATAACATATCAAAATGAAACCCAAGAAATATTCAAACAAAAAGAAATCCAAAAAAATAAGTAATTATCCATAAGCCATAGTTAAAAAGGCAGAAAATGGTACACATGACTCAACAGCATAAAAAGGTGTAGGAATGATTAAACCAAATTAAAAAAAAAGACAATGCATTACCTCACACTCTACAAAGAGATTTTCTGATACATCACATGGAAAAACAAGAACAAATAGCAGTGCTTTCATCTGTCCCAGAGAGAAGAGCAATATTCTAAAGATTAAGTTGTTATTTAAGATATAAAATTAAAGGGGATAATAATGCAGTTAACAATTTAATTAATAGTATTAAATAATATTGAAAGAGAAATGAAAGAAATTACTTAATTGCTACATTAAACTTTACAACTACAATATAAATTCTAAGCAGCAGTAAAACAACAAAGAAAAAGAATGGCTATATGAATTTTTAGATAAATTGTTTTATTCATTTATTGTATATTAGAGATGGACTAGCTCAATTTTTATAGTACTCTTCGGACTCGGGCTCAATCTTTTATATATTTTTTTTTACAAATTAAAAAAGAAAAAAAAGCAACTTGCTATTTGAGAAAAATGAAGTCTAAGTTTCTTAAAGTGTTTTACAAACATTTAAAAATCAGTTTCAAAGAAAATGGAATTGTTATTGATGAGAAATATTCTATGTGATTGTTAAGTCTGTGCATGGTCAGTGTTAGTAACATAAGAAACCGTGGGATATCGCTTGTCCATCCTTACTTTTAGTTTTAAATCCTTTTCCAGAATTACTTAAAAACAAAACTCATGTCTTTTTGCCATAATTGCACAATGATATTTTAAAAGAATAAAAATTGAGACTTTTACGGATTTCAGGTTGGCTATAAATAAAATATATGCTTTTCTAA
This sequence comes from Maratus michaelseni, assembly GCA_963931845.1. Lineage (NCBI taxonomy): Eukaryota > Metazoa > Arthropoda > Arachnida > Araneae > Salticidae > Maratus > Maratus michaelseni. Next base: position 316,668,630 of record OZ007597.1, read on the forward strand.
ACTAATTTTCAGGGACACGAAATGTTGTTATGAGGAAGTATTTAGGACTACTTATTTCTATGTAAGAAGAGATTTTTAAACAATAAAATCAATCTCGAAACAATTTTTAAATGTTATTTACTATTTTCTGCTACATATGCTCTGTATCGAGCTCGGTTGTTGATGACAGATTATTTTCAAAAAGAGCCTCAATGCATCTCTATTTCCGATATAAAAACAAATTAATTTTATTTTAAGAATCATAGATATTAAAGCTTGTACGACTTTTTAGAATATTTTCATTCGATAATTTGTTTATACCTTTAAGTTCTGATGTTCATTTTGAAGAATTTTAAACTGCACGTTAATGAAATTAAGCCAATCATAAGAGACATTCTTTCTAAGGATGAAAAAATGGAACAGATGCCATGAGAAAATAAATAGAAAATGCCTGGCTGCACTCTCCACAATATAATTATCACATTACGCAAATATGTTGTGCATATAGCATGAACTATATTTTAAATTGTCTGTGATTTAAATACCTATATTATAAAGGACAAACATGTTTATCTGTATTGCTGATGTTATTTTGAGGTTGGCAACAGCTGAAGATTAAATTTTGGCTTTTCAATTTTAGCTACTGTTTTTTTTTTTTAAATTTCTAAAACTCACATCATTTTCAATGTTTACACCATTGTATAGGGGAGGGGGGGGGGATCTACTGTCAAATTCAACTTGTTTGAAAATTGTTTCTTAATTGACGTATTTATTATGGTGTTTAAAATAATTTTCAAGCATAAATATTTTAAATCTCTCCATTACGTGTAAGCTCCATTATGGAATAATAATAACCTATTTGTCCTTAAAACAATATAAATAGTTCAGCATTTGTCTCCAGCTAATTTTATATAACGAAATGGAAAGTTCATCAATATATTATTATTATAGCAAGATATTAGATTAGTTCGAAAAAGAGGATAACTGTAAAAAAAGGGTGCTACAACTTCATTTAGAAGATAGATAGCAGCATGAATAATGGTCTTTGTTATCAATCGAAGTATTTTCTATAATCGAAGTAGTTTTGTCATTTTCCTGAAAATTAGAATATAGGGTGTGGTAAGTTCTTTTCATCAATCTAAATATATTACGTTACTTGTATTTTGGTGATGGTTGATATATGATATGCAGATGCACAGATGAAATTTTGATTATTTTAAGTATTACTATTACGAATATGAGTTATTTCTGCTCAATTATAAAATAGGTCAGTCTTTACATTGTTTGCATCTTAGACTAGCGTTTACTAATTCATTCAAGATCATAGATTTAAGTCGCCAGCATTTCTGACAATATATATATTTTTTTTAAATTCCTTTAGAGTATAATGTGTGAAATCTATTTTAATCTTTCTTACATGTTACTTACATTTAATAAATATTATATTCAAATGATCACCAAATATTATTTTAATAAGTCATTATTATTTTAACTAAGACCAATTATCTTATACAAATAGAAAGCCCAACTGCCCCGGACCTTTGAGAAGAATCAGAGGATACAGGTAGGACTATATAATCTATTTTTTTAAGAATGCTAAATTTATTGGAATCGATATTGATAAGATGGCATCCCTTTTTAAAAACTGTATTTTAGAAAAGCATGCTTTGTAAATTAGATTTATTTCTCTTCGTGTTCCTGATACAAATGATGTGAAGGGGGAGGGGTATAATTTAGAATTATTTTAATCAAATAATTGTTTGATCCCCTATAATTATAAGTTTCTATAGGTGGTGCTACCTGTTATTCACATCAGGGCTGAAACTAGCTTTATTTTCACCTGGGGAAACCATGTTTTTTGGCCCCCCTTCCTTTGCTAAATAAATTTACAAAGAGAATTATACTAAGTTGATATTAGCCGACTTATTTTAAAATTTAAAATATGTAATCATAAAATACGTAGTATTGCAATACGTAATCAGCTCTGTCAAATATTTATTCATTAAAACCTGTGAAAATTGAATCAAAAGAAACCGGAAAAAACTCAGCTTTAGACAGGTTTCCGTCTTAGTCAGTATAATTATTGGTATTCTTTCTGTTGGGACTAGGTAATGTTTTAATTTATGACATGATTACATTATAGAAAAATTTCATTTTCCCAGATTTTACTGCAGTTGTAGTATTACAAATTATTACAATTGAGACATTTAAACTCATAGTAATATAAGTCCCATTGTCTTATGAACTAGAAAACCAGAATTTACTGCAGGCATAATAATGAATTCCAATACTGTAAAATATCTTCGTAATATCTACAGCAGTTTTGTGAAAATATCTTTTATACCTCTCTACTTATTTATTGACTGATATGTTTAAATACTGTCTCGCTTACAAGATATTTTTACTCAAATTTCATATATATAATTTTTTTGTGCAACGCGACAAATCAAATCTTCATGTAGCACCCTCTTCGACTTCTGTTGGGGGGGCCTGGGGCATATGCCCCTCTGTTACCCTTAGTTTTGGCCCTGACTCACATCTCTGTCTTTTGATTGGTTAGTGTTTTGATTTTCTAGTAAAATATAGAATGGTCTGTGGAAAGTGGCTTTGCCATGTATTCAGTTAAAATGCTTTTCTCTATATATGTAAATCAAAATTATGTTAATGTTATAATAAATCATTCATAAACAAAATACATTAAGATTTTACTTTTAAATTAAAAAATTTAATTCTTGCAATGAAGAATTGAAATGTTGAAGTATACTATGAATATGGAAAAATGGGTTCAGATTATTTAAAAGTTGGAAAATATTTTAAAACTGTTTGGAAAAGGAAAGTGGCTGGTTATTTATTTCATTAATTCAACAATTTCTTATGGGTCAGTTTTTCTGTGCTAAGTTGAAACTGGATACTTTCAAGTCTAATTGTTTATAAAGAGTAATTAATGACTGATGTAAACTTGTGGAAGTGAAATGCAGTCTTTAATTTCAAGAATAAAAAGATCACCATCATATTTTCTGAACTGATGCTTTAAGAGAAATCATTAGAAAAAAATAGATATAACCAGTTTTTTGTTGTTGTTGTTGTTAATCAGTATACATATATGCATAAAATATATATTTACAGTATTAAATGGTTCAGTGATGGCTTATAATGATATTAATTAATCTAATTAATTTTAAATATATGTTTAATCTTTCTATGCTTTAAGTTTTACTACTTTTTTAAATGTAGATTGTTAGGTAGCTAATCAATAACTTAATGTACAAAAGATTGATAATTATTTCTTAAAATCATGCATCATATTTTTAAAAAGTTGTTTTGAGTGTTTTATTTTAATGAAGCATTTTCTGTTTTGTAATTGAGTATGAAGTCCTTTAATTTTGTTAAATAACTTATCAGTTAATTTTTTAGTTCAATTATATGATTATTTCAGCATTATGTCTGTAAATCTGTATGACATCTAATAGCAAAAATCTGCTTTCTAAATGCGTAATGATTCTAATATTCCAAATTTGTATGAGTCTCTGCATTTTTTTTTTCAAAATACTGTAAGTGAAAATTAGAGTTGAATCATAAAAAATCAAGTAATGGCTTTCAGTAAATAAATAAAAATTAAAAATTACAATATATTGGATTGCCTTTATGTTATTTCTTCCATAAAATGGTCCATGGAATTTTTTAATGTATTATATTGTAAATAAATTTCTTTGTCAGGAAAAAGTATAATTTTATATAAAAATGCACTTGTTTTTCACTGTCTAGAGTATTTAATAAAATGCATTAATATTTTTTTTTAATGATAAATTTTAGCAAATGAAACAGACTAATTTATAATACACAGTAGGGTGGAGCGAAAAAGTGAATTTTTTTTTACAAAAAACGGGTAGGTGCCAAAAGTTGCCTTTATACTAGTACATCAAATATCTGAAATTTTAGCGCTGAAAAAAAATGCCTTGAGTCTGCGCTTTTGGTCCAAATGTCGAAATTTTGGGTAAAATTTGAAAATTTTTCAAAAAAAAATAAAAATTTTCTGTAGAACTGGTTATGATTTAAAAGTGTAATTTAAACCTTTATTAATAGAGATTTAAAATATTGAAATGATAAAACGATATCTTTATTCTGTATAAATGGAGCAAAACTGACAAATTTCGATAAAAATGGGGTATTTCCATTCTGGTACAGCATACAACGAATTGTTGGAATACAGCTCTTTGCTAGTTGCTTTTACAACTACCCAGAAGTGGAGGTGGATGCATATCATGGCCCACCCGTAACCAGCACAACCACCCTACCATCTGAGCGCAATGTTTTATTTATACAATGAATTGTGATTTTTTTATCACACTGGCACGAGTTTTCTGTATATCAACCTAGTCTTGGTATATTCATCTCTTCTTTCCTATCCACAGACTTTGGATGATGCTGGCAGTGACTTAATTCACGTATCTTTCTACTGCTTGAGTATGAGAAGGCATGCAAAGTAACTCATTGGGGATGTTAGTACGGGAATCTATCCAGCCGTCTATTATCTTCAACAAACTTGCACCTGATAAATGCATAATGATTGGAGGTCCTGTTATCGCAATAGTTTTCCAATCAAATAGATTTATATAATTATCTGCTTCAATGTGGATTGTCAGTATTTCAAATATGCGTATGTCATCATTTATTCTACCTCTTGCATTTTTTATGGGATGAGCAGCTAGTTGTTTAATGTCACTCCAATCAAAATTTGCTCTGAGTGTGCAAAGTAACCATTGTCCTGAATAACTTTTTTAACTATTCGTTTTATGCCGTTTGCTGTGTTGTTTAGTAGCCGAGTAGTTTCCCATAACGTTTTAGATACATTCTTTAGCTGTGGATTACATTTGATAAACCATCCTGGGGCATAAACTTAGATCACATACTTTGTGATTGAAAATAGAGACTCTGACGCGCAGTCAATGCGAATAATTCAGGCGAAGAATTTTTTTCCGCCGCTGTGAGCCATATTGCGCGGGACAATTTTCCTAGGCTCCTATTTGCTAGTTCTTTAGAGCAATATCCTGATGAAATAGCTTTGCAAATGTCCAGCAGGTATTTCTGGTCTGTACTGAGTGCCTTTTCATCGATTTTAGGGAATATGTTTTCTAAATTACTCTTTATAGGTTCAAAAACTGCAATAGGTAGTGAATGGCACGTAGACAAGGATTTCCCTAATACATTTGGGCCAGAAGTTTTCCCATCGATCATGCCTAACAAATGATGCAGAGGCAATTCATTTAACTGGAGCTGGCATATGATCCATTGCAATGGTCTTGCAAGCTTCTCTTCCATTCGACAGATTTCTTCAGTATGCTTCCCCGTATTCACAGGACACCGGACACCCATCATAACTCAAGCATGACAGGCTGGACAAATCAATATTTTCATCTTTTAAAAACTTTGTTATGCATTCTAAAAAAATCTTTTGATGCTCCAGATGAGGAATTGTTAGGCAAAATTAGTCCCCAAATATTTGGAGCCAGGCTCTTTTAAGATAGTAACACGTTCTTCTTTCATAATTCTACGATACGCATGTTTATCACTTCTCTTTTCTATACACATTGTGTCATCTTTTCAGGAGTTGAAATATAAGGCTCTTATTTCTGTTTTAGGGTTCTGTTCTTTACGGTGAGACAAACAAGCCGATTGGCTTTCACGCCTTACCTTGCTTCTATTTGTAACGGGTACATTATGTTTTACAGTGTCATTTGCTGTACGTACACAATCTTGAAGAACCGCTAAAGCAAGAAGTACAGCAGACTGATTCTATAGCTATCACATGCTCTAGAAAAAATTTCAAAATTCATTCGAGTTTCGGTATATGAGGATGAAGATGGGAATTAAATTTTATCTATTATTGAATCACTGCATACTGATTCGTTTATTTCAATTTCACATGCAGTATCTTCTAATTGTGGTGCTTCTTTATTTAATCTTCTTTCTATTAACTTTCTTTCAACGAATCTTTGTATGCTGTACCAGAATGGAAATATTCCATTTTTATGGAAATTTGTCAGTTTTGCTCCAGTTATACAGAATAAAGATATCGTTTTATCGTTTCAATATTTTAAATCTTTATTAATAAAGGTTTAAATGACACTTTTAAATCATAAGTCAGTTCTACAAAAAAATTTTATTTTTTTTGAAAAATTGTCAAATTTTACCCACAATTTCGACATTTGGACCAAAAGCGCAGACTCAAGCCATTTTTTTTCAGCGGTAAAATTTCAGATATTTGATGTACTAGTATAAAGGCAACTTTTGGCACCTACCCGTTTTTTGTAAAAAAAATTTAATTTTTTTCGCTCCACCCTAATACACAGTTATATACTTGTTCTAATCTAATGTCATAATGTGTTTCATATTACATAACTGCAGCATTGCTGATGCTGTTTATGATAAATTGGTTCCAAATAGTTAAATGTGAAAGAGGTAGGTAAATAAGGGATACAGTACCTTAATGTACAAAATGCATTTTAACCTCTGCACATTTTTAGCATATCAGTTAGATTAGTTTAAAAAAGGGAAAAGCTTATAATTATCAGAACAGGAGAAAGGGGATGCCTTAGATTTTGTAAAGCAAAAATGCACCACAAATTCTGGTCACTTGTCCTTGAGATGCTATTTGTCTCCCCTTCCCCAAAACAGTATCTTCAATGAGTCCTGGATCTACTGTATAGAAAGTATTGATATGATTCACCAATACTGTACAAATAACAGCACTAAATAATAACACAGTACAACTAGGACTGATTTAAAATATTTTTTATTTGGGTTGAAACGACCTTCTTCTGGTTCCAACTTTTGAGAGCAAAAGCATCTTTAATAGTGAAACCATGTTCTGTTTATTTGGCTTTCTACAATCTAAATTGAGAAAGAGTGTGGGAGTGAAAAAAGTAAAAAATATAATGTTCAAAATGTTTATCTGAGGAAAATTATTGTTGATTTTTGTAATATCGGACTATGCAATTTTTTTTTAATTAATAAAAATTTATACCATTTCAACTTAAGTTTTTGTGATATAAAGTATTTCATAATGTAATGAAATTTCCATATTCTGTATTAATTTTCTTGACCTTTAAATGATAAATATATGTTATTCCATTTACAAAAGCATATAAATAAAATAATATTAATATAGAAAATTTCTGATATACTGTGCTCTTTTTTGAAACTTGTAAAGTCTTTTGAAATTACCACAGTTTCAAACTTTCTGACTCTGAGATTGTCCAGTCTAAGTTATGAAACTGGTTAATATTGAACAAAGATTTAAATTTTAACCAACCTAGAACAGCAATTTGTACGTAACATTTTTTTATGTATTTGTTGATCCCTTTATGTAATTAAAACCATTTAAAATATTTTACACTTTAACAGTAATACTTTTTGCACTGTAAAAAGTGACCAATGTTTCTTATTTGATGAAAATATACTATAACCACGAATGAAAATATAATATAATCTGAGTTTTCCAAAAAGCGTGCTCCATTGTCTTTTGAATCCCCAGAAACTAATACATTTCCAACATATAAAGAATTATTTATAAAAGCAAAATATTTTTTGCTGCCTGTACTTTTCAGAAACGTTTTTGAATTGTTTTTATAGTGTATTAATCAGTTTCTTCAGCCTGGAATACCTGTTTTTCGAATGTCATCAATTCTCAAGGAAACGTTTTCAGCCGCATAAGTTAATTTTTTCATGAAAGAGTAAAGAAATAATCCTAATTTTAAGTTAATGTTAACACTGTTAATTTTGCATGTTTGTCTGTTAAGCATATTTGTTGAACATGAAAATGTCTACTTGAGAATGGATAGCATCGGAAAAAACTATATTCCGGGCTCTTAGAAAACTTATTTAAAAATACACTTTAAAAGCTACTCGTAAACATTTCGAAAATTACAGTCAGTAAGAGAAATTTTGTTTTTATAAATGACTCTTTATATCTCGAAATGGTCTAAGGTTTCTAAAGATAAAGAAACACTTTTCAGAATCATGGTTAACAAGTATGAGTTTACATTGTAAATTTATTCGTGATTATATTATATTTTTGTAGATTAAGAAACATTTGTCATTTTTTACAGTGTAGTGCATAAAAATGTTTTTATAAATGACTCTTTAAATCTCGAAATGCCATTGATGTCTGAGGTTTCTAAAGATAAAGAAACACTTTTCAGAATCATGGTTAACTTTAAGATGAGTTTATATTGTAAATTTATTCGTGATTATATTATATTTTCCTAGATTGAGAGACATTTGTCATTTTTTTACAGTGTAGTACTACATAACAATGACTGTGTAATCTACTATCCATCCAGTTAGAATATTACATCTAATAATAGAGCATCTAATAATTAGACTTAATTTTTAATATTCTCACAACAACCCTTGCATTTTATACATTTCTAATATCTTTTTATGAAAGAGGGCAAAATAACTACAAGAAATAAATATCTAAACACAGTTTGGCTTTCCCGTACAGATGATTGTACTTACAATGAGTAATTTCTCTTCTGGAGATACAATGAAAGCACATATGAAGATAAATAGTGCCATTAGATTATTTTACACATTTTTAATTTCTTTTTAAAAATAGCAACAGAATTATAAATAATGAAGATCTAATCATCCTTCCTCTAGCAGCTTTGTACTTTCCATTTTAATATGTTCATCTCTTTATGTAATTAGAGCCAATTACTATACTTTGCATTTTAATAGTTTTAATTTTGATAAATAAAAATAACACTATAATTCCAGACACTGTAAATTCATCCAGTTACAATATTTTATCTTTATAACATCCAATAATTAACTTAATTATTAATACTCACATTATAACTTGTACATTTTATACATTTCTAATTTCGTTTCATAAAAAATGGTAACAATAAGAAATAAAGATCTAAATATAAATTTGCCTTCTCCTAAAAGCTTCTTAAAACTACTTTGTACATGATTGTAATTGTGCTAATTTTAGAAACTAAAGTCAAATGTACCAAAATTTATGTATTTAATGATTGTTCTTATTTCATTATTAGCATTGTAATGGCACTTGTTATACAAACATTTTAAAATTCATATATGATATGTATATATTTTTATTTATATTCCAGGTGCAGATGTTTGTGAAGACTATTTTCAACTTATAGTGAAAGGATTTGTGAAGATTATTCACACTATATTATTCTTTCTATTCAATGTATTCTCCTGCAAAAAACTTGTTCAATAAGGACTTAAGTTTCTGAGTTATTGGGCAATACCATTTTTTTTTCATTTCCACATGCAAATTTCTCAATATAATTTAGACAACCGTGTCTTAAAAGCTAACAAGTGGATGAACTAAAAAAATATGCCACTGAGAAAAGTTCATGGATATATATATTTACAGCATGTTTTTCAATAAGTACAATATGTAATTTTAAAGCAAAAATAAAGAATTTAAATAATGTTTTGATGCTACATCATTGTTGATACCTCCATCTTTATTTTCTAATTTCAATGTTCTATATAGAAAAGTTCTCCTGGCAAATCCTATCTTATTGGAATATCGAATATATATTCATTGCAATAAATTGCACATTCCATTAAATACGTTGCTTCACTTCTGTTGAAAATAAAAGTAATTTAAACGTATATCTATATATTTGTGTATATTTAAAATACTGTATAATATAATTACTGGGAACCTTATATACATCACTTTAAAAGAAGCTTCTCATTTCATAGTGAAAGGAAGGTAATCCGTATTTATAGTGGTTATAAACATCTTCTATATATGACGTGCAAAACACAGCATATAATTAAAAATGAAATTTAACTTTGAACCAAAAACTTAATTTTAGAGTGTTGCAGCAGAGCATCTGCACATAAATTTACTTTTAATAAGCATCATCATACTGCCAGTAAGAAAAAACATTTAATGTGTAAAGTTTGCAATTAGACACTTTCTGACAAATCTACATTAAAAAGAATATTCATTCATCACCATTCTTTTGTGAAGTGTGTAACAAGCGGTTTTCTGAAAAATCTTATTTAAATCACCATTTCTGTTAACTAAAGGGAAACATTTTCTTCCAAGGTGTATTTAAAAAAGGAATTTCTCAAAAGTTGAATTTATATAAGCATTATAGTGTCTATAATAATCAGAAAACTATCACATGTCTAGTGAAGGATTTTCTGAAAAATCTATTTTAAAAGATCAACTGCCACTTTTTACAGAAAAGAAAAAAATTGCTTTTGATGTGTGTAACAAAAATATTTCTGATAAATCTGCTTTAAATAGCAACATGAATTATTCTACAAAAAATAAAAATGTCAGTTTTGAGATGATCGACAAATTGCTTTCTCAAAAGTCTGATTTAAGTAATCACATGCATATCCACACTACAGAGAAATCTTTCATTTGCAACATGTGCAACAAAGGGTTTTCTCGAAATGGTCATTCAGTTGAACACATACATGTTCATACCAAAGGGAAACCATTTACTTGTGAGGTATGCAACAAAGGATTTTCTAATAAATCTAATTTAAATGTCCATCTGCATCTGCATGTTCATACTGGAGAGAAACCTTTCTGTTGTAAGGTGTGTAACAAAGTCTTTTGTCAAAACACTAGTTTAAACACCCACATGCTCGTTCACACTGATGAGAAACCATTCAGTTGTGAAGTGTGCAACAAAAGATTTTTTAATAAATCTAATTTAAATGAACACCTGCATGTTCATACTAAAGTGAAACCTTACTCCTGCGAGGTGTGCAACAAACGGTTTTCTTAAAAATCTTTTTTAAATAAACACCTGCGTGTTCATACTAATGCGAAACCTTTCTCCTGTGAGGTGTGCAACAAAGGGTTTTCTCAAAAATCTAATTTAAATGTTCACCTGCGTGGACATACTGGAAAGAAACCTTTCAGTTGCGAGGTGTGTAACAAAAGGTTTTCGCAGATACATCATTTAAACATCCATCTGCTCGTTCATACTAATGAGAAACCATTTACTTGTGAGGTGTGCAACAAAGCTTTTTCCCAAAAATCTAGTTTAAATGTTCACCTGTGTAAACATACTGAAGAAAAACCTTTTCAGTTGCAAAATCTAAAACAAAGGTTTTTCTCAAAAATCCATTTTAAATACTCACATGTATATTCATGCTAATATGAAACCTATTTAATGTGTGTAAGAAAGGTATTTCTAAAAAAGCCTAACTTAATTTGGTACAATCGTATCCATTTCAAATTATCAGACTTTTGCATATTTCATAGACAGTTCATTTTATCTATCATGTTCGTGTCTAAAGAAAGTTCCATGTCTGCAAGGTAGCTTTTGCAATTCAAATTTGAATTTAAATAATAATAGTCATATTAAAAGAATTTTTTTTAATTATGAAATCTCTAATGCGATATTTTCTTTAAGAATGTAAGTTGATGTTTAATTTAAAGTGGAACGATTCATTCCTGATGTAAGTAGATTGACATAGCAGCTTCATTTACTTTAAAATTGGCAAATGAAAGCCTTTTGTTTATAAAATACTCTTAGCGGTCTTTATCATCTAATATTGTTCATATAAGTATTCTTTGGAAGTATCCGATTATAAACGTTAGTAAAAAGTAGTTAGATTACCAGAATAATCACTAATCAGAATAGGATTAATTTTGCTTTCCAGCACAGTCTGTGACATTGGTAAGCGTACTATTAAACTGCTGGCAATCTGCCATGTCATTCATAACATGTCAGATAAACAAGAAAAATCTTTTAAAAGAGTTTCAAACTTTATCAAATACTTAATAAATTTCTTGTTCCCGCTCTTCTTACGTAATGTATCGATAGTGACTTAACAGGTGTTTGTTTAACCTGTTTAGTAAAAAACTTTCTTTTTCTATTCATTATTGGAATATCACATATGGAAAATTGACAGCAGCAATGAAGTACCTATTTAGCCTTAGCTGCCAACTTTTATGCTTTTTTCTTACCACTAAAATTTTATTGTAAATTTAACCTTATTAAATCGCCGAAAGCATGTGATACAATAAGATAAAAATTTCTATTAATTTTAAGTAGTAACAAAAAAGCGTAAAAGTTGGCAGCTATGTATTTAGCTTAACCCCTTCGTGACGAGCGTCCTTTACAGAATTTTTAATCTTTAAACACCAATTTTTCAAAACAGAAATTTTTGCCTAATTGAATCGCAGAAATACTAACATTAAATAAGGCAAAGCTTACAGTGAAAATTAACTGGTGGGAATAATCGAGGATTCTGAGCATCTTATGTGTCACGTATACATGTCGCTCGTCCCCAAGGGGTTAATGCAATTGTGCAGGCTCACCATTCTTCCCAATAATCGAGGATTCTGAGCATCTTATGTGTCACGTATACGTGTCGCTCGTCCCCAAGGGGTTAATGCAATTGTGCAGGCTCACCATTCTTCCCAGTGTGCATAATTTACTTCCATAATTATTTACTTCTGGTTCAGAATCATTGAAAGTTGGAATAATAACCATCCACCCTCTCTGAAATTTACACTAGGTCATTAACAACATTCATTTTACAGAATTTTGCATTGCGCTGTAACGCAATAAATTAGAGACAATTTTTTTTTTCAAAAAATTCCTTAATTCCCCATCCTTTAACCCTTACAGGACCATAAGATGTCCAAGACTAAATATGCCAATACAACACAATATTTTAGCTATTGTGGGTGTAAAGTAAGAGAATATCACCAGAAAAACATAGCAGGGTGTATAGGTTTCCTATAATTTCATGGGAAATATTTTTCCCTATGGACCATAAAAGTAAATAAACGAAGAGTTAGGTTTATTATATCGGTATTTTATTTATTCCTTTGTAATACAAAAAACATAATACAAATGATCAGAAAAGTAAAATAAATAGTTAGTTATGGTATTCTAATTTTCTCAAGTTCAAAACGCTTTCAAGATATTATTAGTTCAGCCCGCGAATGTTTTGGTTTTGGCGCAATAAAGTTTGACAGTTCTTTTTTTTTATTCGTTCAGAAACACATTTGCCGCCTTGGACATACGTTTTATTTTGACATTCAGTAAAAAAAATATCGATTCAATAATAATTGAACAATCGATAACGATTTTTGTAGAAGAGAAAAATATTTCCCTTGAGCGTGAAAGGGTTAAACATTTCTCTCCCCCAACCCTTCACAATGTAAAGTTAAAAATATCTAGGTCTTTGTTTTTTAAATCTATAGAAACTTAATATAATAGAACGAAAGTATACCATAACATTTTCCATATTATTCACGATTTCAAAAATCATTCTTTATCTGTCGAAATCTCACTACCCAATATATTTTCAAGATTTCAAAGGACTTTTGTAAAAACACTGTTTCTTTAGCCTACACTGATTTTCGGAAATTTTAAGTCTATTTAACATCTTTTTATTTTAAATATGTATGTTGTTTTTGTTATTCTGCAGTAACAGTGAATAAATAATTGCATTTCAACTTACTACAAAAGCCAATGTGTATCAAAATTGATATTTTTGTATAGGTATAGTAGAAATTATGGATATCCAGTAAGTAGAATTTTTATTTCTAAAAGTGTATTTCATTGCATACAGCATCTGTATATAGCATTTCTGAACATAATTAATTATACAAATATTTTTTTACTGTATAAACTTGTATTGTGAAATCTTTATCAGAGCTGAATCAATTGAAATTCGATAATATTAGATTCAATTAATTGATGGCTAATCTTAGCCATTCTCCTACTAAAGGTCAGTCTGAATATGGTGTGTTTCGATGCATCAATGAAAATAATCTTTTATTACTTTCCAGCATTTGAGATCTTTATTATTCCATTTGAAACTGAATTAACTAGAATCTCACTTTGTTTTTTCTTTCTTCTATATACAAAAGAAGAAAATAATGGTACCACGGAAATTTCCGACTTTCATTTTTTGATGGATTAACACGTTTTCATATGTTTTGAACATAATAAAAAGACGATATTTAGAAAATGTCTGTCTGTCTGTCTAGAACTTGAAATGAATTCATGCTGATTAGATTTGATGTATATCGTCTAACAGGTGGCGCTACTGTTTAAATTAAAATCCTTTCCATGTAAACTGAAAGTCTGAATTAATATATATATAATAATCAAAATTGTAAGTAAAATATTCGCAATTTCGTTACTTAAAAACACAGATTTCTGGGTTACAGAACGTTTAACAGATCTGTGAATGAGTCATACGTAAAAAAAGACCATTTTGTGATTTAAAAAATATGTCCTCTTTCTATTCTTCAATGTTAAACACCTTTCCCAAAGTAAAAGAACATTCCTGCCCAAGCTCTTCTACTGTGATCTCGACTGCCTTGTATCATTCCGAAAACCTCCAACTTAAAACAATCCACTTGCACTGGTAAAAATTCTGCTCTGCTACAAGAGTATGGCAGGTGGTCATGCTCTTGCCTGTTTTCTACCAGTTTCAGCGATATCACCACACCAGAATTGAATCCATGAATGTTTTTGGAAATCTGTAGATAAGGGATTTGTTTTATTTATTTTTGAAGTCCTAAAAATCGAAATTTTTGGTAAATCAAAAAAGTTTTCATTATTTATGGAAGGAGAAGGTAAAGAATGGTTCTCTTTTTATATTTGACTGCTCTGATGGCTGTAATGTTTGTATAAATACATAAAACTATTTTTTTAAAAATGTGAGCTTTGTTATATAATCATCCATCAACATGTTATAGAAGTTTCTTTTAACATGAATTTTCATGTAGTACAAAGGAAAACTTTCTTAAAACACACACGCAAAAATTGTTCAACTTATTCATTTATTGATGTTTAATTACTCTTTTTTATTTTAATTACTTATTCTTTATGTTGTTTAAAGAAGTTTTTTTTATCATATATTGTGTTTTGTACCAAATTTTGTAACATTTTATTGTCATGGACATGTAGTTTTTATATTAGTATGTTCTTAATAAAATAGCTTAGTTCTACATTTTGCTGAAATTTTTACTTCAGTTGTTTGTGTTTTTTTCAGTTGTTTTTAGTTTAAAAAAATTAATTAGAATTTTCTGATAGCAAAATAAATAAAAATGTAAAACATTTTCTCTGATTATTTTATCACTTTTGTTTAATTAAAATTTCCAGAAGTATATTAGCCTCCACACTTACAAATGCAAGGATTTCAAACTTTTAAAACTGAGGGTTTTCAACTATTCACCCCTGGCATGTTATTTCGAATATTAAGAGCAAAATATCTTTGTGACATAAAAAAAATTCTGAAACATCTAATTAGGGATACACATAGCTGCCAACCTTTACTCTTTTTTTCACATCAAGTAAACTGTTTTAAAGGAGAATTTTTTTTTAAAATTATTTCTTGTTCCTATGGCTCACTTATTTGATTTAATTTATTAAGTAAATGTCTGCCATAAAATGTTTATTTAACTTAAAACAAAATTAAAATATGATAGCTATGGCAATCTTCTTTTATAGATTAAAAAAAAATGATAGAGAAACGGGGAAAGATACACTCTGTACATTTATTTTTCTCCACATCAACTCAAATGCCAGCTAAGAAAATTTGTTCCCATCGTACAGTAATAGAATGTACCACTTTTTACTAACAGCTGCCGATGGCATTAATATATGTTATCTCGTGCATTATTTTGTAACGCAGTATTCATAGTAGTGCATAGTCATCTTTCACTTCCTTGAGTACCAACCGACAGATTATCCCTGTATACAACTACAATTCATAATAAATCGAATAATTGTACAAAATTTTTGGTATTAAAATTAAATATTGCTTGCAAATACAAATAAATAAAATGTTTCTTTGTAAATCAAGAAGAAAATGAGAACACTGTAGTTCTGCAACGCAGTTGTGGCCGGTGAGTTAAATTTGAGTGGCGGGTGTGATTGACTGCAGAACAGAGGCATAACCGGATTGCAAATTTTGTGGCGATTTAGTGGATAACACTCACAATTGTAGTTCGAAACGTGTTGTTCTTTCCCTTTCACAAAAAGCGGAGCAGGGGACAAAAAAAAAAATCCAAACAGTGGCTTCTAAATCGGGACATAAAAATACAACAGTAAATCCTATGAAAAACGAACTTGTCTATAACGGAATCCTGATTTAAATGTAAAACATCCCTAGACCATATGAAAAAAATACCACACAATTATATCTGCTTAGAACGAAACATGTCTCAAACGGAATCTTTCTCCAGTCATTTAAGATTCTCTCTTAGTAGGTTTTACCATACTAAATAAATATAATAATCTTGCACAGTAAAATCCGTGAAAGCGAGATCTCTAGGGACCGAAACAAAAATCAGTTTTGGAGAGGTTTCCTATTGAGAAGTTACAATTGTATGGTATATGGTGCCTTTTGAAGGCACCATATATTTTTTACGTTTTTAAAACAGTATTCTGTTATAAACAGCTTCCGTTATCACAGGTTTTACTGAACCATGCACATTAAATCGTGTAAAAACAGAATCACCGGAAAATATTTTGTATTTTCACAGTTTCAGACTTACGTACGGTACTTCTTTCCGCAGGACCATAAAATTTTTCCATTATAGACAGATTCGGTTTATACAGATTTTGCTGTATCAAACTCCACTTAGTGCAGGATAATGGTACTAAAAGAAATTATATAGAATTTGTGTATCATGAAAAAATTGGACTTTTGGCTCCTGCATTTGAAAACCGTGACGTCCCACATAACCTGGCAACACTATTTGAAGCATATGTTACAGAAATAAGATGTTAAGTGTTTGTACAATATATATTTTTAAATTTTTTTTTAGTGTTCTCCAAATATTATATTCTTTTAATACCAAGGAATTTGATAGAATTTTACAGTGAATGTCATGTAAGCGTTTTTACTAAACGCTATTGGTGAAAATTTGACGCATTTCAGAAAAATTTCTATTTAATAATAATAACAATTCAAAATTCTCTCTCTTTTTGTTAAAAATTTTTCGCTACTCTTTATTTTCTGCACTTTGTTTTGAAAAATACTAACGTTTATTAAATGTATTTCAAAAATAAATTAACGCTGAAAAAATATAACAATGAAGAACTTAATAAAATAAAATATAATGACTGATGACATGTCAACAAAAACAGGTGGTAAAATATGAATATGAGCATAAGATAAATTAAGCTATCAAAGACAAAAAGTCCTACACACATGTTGGTTGGTTAGTCATTTAAATATATATACACCGTAGTTTACTTTTTACAACAAACTTAAATAATTGCATATTGGAACACACTCATAATTGTTGACATTAAACACTTGTAAAAAAAAGTTCCTTTTCAACTTGTATGACGATTATTTGAATATCACCAAACAAACAAATTAAAGCAGGCTCTTTTATCACTATTGAATTGAAGAAAAAACAAGATGAAGAGAAGTCCACCCATTATTTATCTTTGAAAAAAATACATATCACCATTCCAGCAAAATGGAAAGAAACTAGACGAACTCCAGCAGAAGAAAAAAACAAACTTTAATAACTACTAACAGCCGCTAGCATCGTTTTTTCAACAGCTACAAATGTCGCTTTTAATTATCGCTGCTTCCCTCGCCCACAATCGGCGTTTTCGTCTCTTTAAATAGTATGAAAATACCGCTTTCGGAAAACGCCTCCTTCCTAAAAATGCGAAGTTCTTAAACTGCCTATCGAAAAATAATTAAAGTGCCTTGATACCGCGGCACGGCGTGGTGCGCATGATCAAACTACGTTATGAAGAAAATGATGTCGTTATTAGCGATCGCAACTGAATTCGGAAAAGGGCTGAGAAACGAGAGTCGATATACTACGAGATCGATATCGAGAACAAACTGTCTGAAAAATAAACATGACCGGCGATTTGAAAAACGGAAAGATGAAAAGAATTGAACGATACCAGAAATGGAAATGTTGGCCACCGAAGCGAATTATCAAATAAAATAAAATACAGGATTAAATGAAAATTAGGTGAGTACCAAAAGTGACATGATGTATAAGTTTCAAAGTCCATATTGGGGCTGACAGACGTGATAGCACGGCCAAAATGAAGAATTGGAGCCCCGCTCTGTTCATCTCGCACCAAGATATGATGAGGCAGACTGAAATATTTGTATTGTTGTGAGCTCGGGGTTCGAAAGGACTGATGCCAATATATAAGAACAATAAAAAGGCTTTATTCACTATAAACAGTGCAATACGATCACAAATATCTTCTGAAAATTACAAGATATTCAGTAATCTTCAAATCCAATAAAAGCACAGCAAAATTTCACACAGAAACAATGCGTTCAATACGACGTATCAACGACAAAATCGATCCGAGTAACACAGTTCTCAATGCAAAGCCTCTCGTATGAATTCAATCGCAGTGATGACCAATGATGACGTCGTCTAGGTAGATGAGACAAGCTTCAAAAGTCAGGCCTTTTAACACTGTCTCCATGAGGCGCTCGAACGTTGCTGGAGCATTGCAGAGCCCGAACGGCATAACTTTGAATTGCCAAAGTCCTTGTCCAGTAGTAAATGCGGTCTTCTCTTTGTCATCAGGATGGATCTCTACTTGCCAATACCCACTCTTCAAATCCAGTGTGGAAAACCATTTATGCTTTGAAAGAGTATCTAGCGTGTCGTCTATTCTTGGTAGAGGATAGCTGTCCTTCTTCGTGATATCGTTAAGTTTACGATAATCCACACAAAATCTTGTGGAGCCATCTTTCTTTCGGACCAACACGATGGGAGAGGCCCACGGACTTGATGACGGTTCGATGATGTCACTATCCTGCATCTCTCGTAAGAGCTTAGAAACCTCTTCTTGTTTTTCAAACGGCAAGCGTCTTGGATGCTGTTTAATCGGTGGATGGTCGGCAGTATCAATTCTATGACGTGTCAGAGAAGTGCGACCTATATCATTCTCGTTTTGTGAAAACACATCCTTAAACTCCTGGACCAGTCTTTCTGCAGCATGTCTCTGCTCAGGAGATAAATTCTCATTTCGTCCAATTTCAGGTGTTAAACTTGTAGGCGTCTCCGACAACGTCAAGCTCGGGTCTTTGCAAACGCAGGTGACTGGAGCACAGGTTGCAAGCACTTCACCCTTCGGGATAATTCTAGACTTTTCACTTACGTTCGCAATCCTCACAGGGACCACATCTCTCGACAGATCTACCAGCGCTGATGGTATTAGCACTCCCTTTGGGCTCTTCTCAGGATATCCAGTCAAGCCATACTGGAAAATTCTTTCGTTTCCAGTTAATCCAGGTATCATCATTTCGGTCTGAGGAGGGATGATAACATCTGCCTTGGCTGTGATCCGTTGAATAGACACGGACTCATTTCCAAGTTTGAAAATAGTGACATCTTCTTGAGCAGAGCATAACTCATTCTTCTTAAAATCCAGAGTAAATCCATGCTCTTTTAAAAAGTCCACTCCGAGTATGAAAGGTCTGAAATATCGGCCACATAGACTGTATGATGGTAAGCGGCGTTCCCAAATTTTATTTCCAGTGTCATTCTTCCAAATATGTCGATCTTATCTCCTGTCACAGTTTGAAGGATTACACGTGGCGGGGTCCAGGAGAGTTTTTCTTTCAGCCGCTGAGCTAGATCTTTCCGAATGATGGTCACATTGGCTCCTGTATCGATGATCATATTACAGGGCAAATCATTCACACTTCCGACTAGAAAAACTCCGTTCTCGCCGCAACTTCTTGCAGAAATTTCACATACTTGAAAATGGGGCTTCTCAAAATCTGGCAACCTCCGCCCCGCAAGATGGCCATTAATCAGTTTTCCTGCTCCTCCTTTAGCGGGAGAGATATTACCTTCGGTGCTGGGTCGTCTTGGGCAGTCGATTTGGATATGGCCTTCTCCACCGCATTTCCAGCACTTGATCTTTCTTCCAGGTTTGTTGTCCATCAAGGAGTTTATATGTCTCATCACGTCCTTCATCTGCTGCTGTAAACGCTCCACAGCTGTATCTGACGTCTCAGGCATGTTGGCTACTCGCACAAAGTGCCGATCTTTCCTTGTAGCTTGCTGGGCTGCCTCGAATTTTAGGGCATAAACTAAAGCCCCTTTTAAGTCATTGAGATCTGCAATCCGGAGTTGTTTCTGGATCTCAGAGTCACGCACACCATCGATAAAATGCTGTAGAGCTAAGCTTTCTCTAATTTCAGTCGGACAGTCAGGATAAGCAAGATGTGAAAGTCTCTCGACATCCGTAGCAAGATCTTGCAGGGATTCAGTGGATTTCTGCTGTCGAGATTTGAGCTGGAGTCTGCTATATTCCTTCATGCATTTCTCGCCAAAGCGCAATTCTAAGGCACTGACGAGCGTTTCAAAATCCAGCGGTTCATTTGCAGGCAAAGTCTGTAGGACGTCGGCAGCATCAGCTCGTAGAGAAGCAGCTAACTGGCAAGCCTTTGTCTGGGAATCCCATCCATTGGCGTCCGCTACGATCCCAAATTGTGTCTTAAAAACTGGCCATGAGGATTTTCCGTCATAGGTCGAGAGTTTAATACAGGAACGAGGAAGCATAGATTGATACTTGACATCTTCGGTATAGTTTCCGGCATTTATCTTTTGTTTCTTCACATTTTCGAACTCTTTTTCTACACTCTCTATCCTTTCTTCTACGTTATTGGCTGTCTTTTGAACTTTTTCTTCTATTTCCTGAAATCTTCCTTCAAATTTGTTTTCCACGCTGTCAATTCTTTCATTTAACGATGTTATTTTATTGTCTATTAATTCTTTCAACTCACCAAGGTTGGTTGACATATCTTTCTTTATTTCTTCCGACATCTCCTTCATTTCAGCCTGGTTTGCAGTCATTTTCTCATCTATCGCTGACATTTCCTTCCTCATTTCTTCCGACATTTCCTTCTTCATTTCTTCCGACATTTCCTTCATTTCAGCCTGGTTTGCAGACATTTCTTTCTTTATTTCTTCTTTCAACTCGCCAAGGTTGGCAGTCATTTTTTTCATCCATAGCTCCTAATTTCTCCAATAATTTGTTCAGTTGCTCCTCCATTGCTCTTGTAATCGGCATTCAAACCCCACTCCTGACATCAAATGTTGTGAGCTCGGGGTTCGAAAGGACTGATGCCAATATATAAGAACAATAAAAAGGCTTTATTCACTATAAACAGTGCAATACGATCACAAATATCTTCTGAAAATTACAAGATATTCAGTAATCTTCAAATCCAATAAAAGCGCAGCAAAATTTCACACAGAAACAATGCGTTCAATACGACGTATCAACGACAAAATCGATCCGAGTAACACAGTTCTCAATGCAAAGCCTCTCGTATGAATTCAATCGCAGTTGACAGACAACTAACTGGACTGAACTGATGGAGGTCCTTATACAGGTTTCAGAGATCTTTCCAGATTATTCCAGAGCCTTCAGATGCTAGAAATTACCAGAAAGTGCTTTAACTCTCGATAGAGTACCCCAAACGAGAAAGGATCCCAATGTAAAGGTATAACGGGGGGGTTGCACAAAAAGTCGCCAAATCCGTCGCCAACTTGGCGACAAAAATAAGTCGCCAAAACCATCGCCAACTTGGCGATAAACCCATTCCTTGGCGATTTTCCAATAGAACTCATTATAAAAACCGATGCTGTAAGGTTGTTTTCCTTGCAAACCACCTGAGGCCTTTAGCATTGAGTTACATGATGCTCAATAGGAAATACATTAATAATACTGCAATTTTCACAATAATAAAATAAAATAAATTTAAACAAATGGAATATTTACAGATATATACAAAATTCATAACAGTATTTTACTCATTGTCATATTTAATGTGCTGAAGTTGCATGTCGTAACTCTATGACGTAATAGTACCGCCAAGATGACGAATTGGTGCCCGTTCTTTTCACATTTTACCAACATATGCCGAGTGAGATCATTTATTACAACACTCACTGTTAATAAACTTTTCCTTTATCATTAGTTCATGCCGTAATAATATATAGCGCAATGTAATGTAAAATATTATGTATATTGTGTCTCAATTATACTACATGAAATGTTTTAATGTCATAAATTTATATACGGGTCCTGCCAGGATATGCCCAGTAGGGTGATGCCCCTTAAATTATTTTTTTTATTTCAATATGCTAGAAATTTTCACCAGTTGCCTTTGATCAAAATAAAGACGGAAATTAAATTTCAGGGTAATTGGATTATGTTTAGAGGTGCCGCAAGAAGGGTAAATTTTAGGTTTTATTAAAATTCTGACAAATTTCGCAATTATGTTAAAAAAATGTCTTTTGAAAATTGACAACTGAGAACTGAATACCCTTAATGCGGACCCATATGGTCAAGGTCATGTGCTACAGTGACAGACCAATGTGAACACTTTCTGTTATTTGGGTGATTCCAAATATTATTTATTATTCGACCCCTAATTGCCCTCACAACTAAATATTCACTGAATAATATGAAATCAAACATCTTCTTTATATCCTCGAAGTTCAAGGACAATTCGTCCAGAATTTCCATAGATATTCGACATACCGTGTAAAATCGAAAGCCCCTTAATTTTAAGGTCACTGCCCCTTAATTTTTAGAGAGCAGTGTATGATTTTATATTTAAAAAAATAAATAAATAAAAAGGGATTTTTTTTGTCTTTTTTTTACATTTGTGAGCCTAAAAAAATAATTAATCAATACAAGTTATACTTTTTGGTAATATAAGCTCCAACAAAAGCAACTACCTTTCTTTAAAAGAAAAAATGAAGAAAATGGGTCGAATAGTTCCAGAAAAATGGTCACCCAGTTTAAAACATACAGTTTCGATAAAAACAAGTTTAAATTTAAAAATAACATTCAACAAGCAAGAAATATTGTATGGAATTGGAATTTAATGAAATTGCGTTAGGGCAACGATTTGCACATTGGAGTTGTGCAAAAAATGCAAAACCAAAACTTTGAAACATAGAAGTACATAACACAGAAGACGTAACCTCCCCTTAAGGGGGGTTGATCAATCAGATCTTAAATTCCCTTCGCTAATGTTAAACCTATGGGAGTGGAATGAATTGTTATTTTAAAAAAGCCTCTTCTGAAAATTAATATTTGTGACTTCTTTTTTCTGTGTCATTTTCTTAAAAATGTTTCTTACTTTAGTTGTTAAAATATTTAAAAAATGTATTCTTTATTTTACCAGAAGTGTTAAAATCTTACTCATAACTCGTACAGTTTTCACACATAAAATATTAAATATAACCTCCCCTTGGAATATAGGAGGTTTGCGATTTTATAAAACAGTGATTTTTAAATCTACAAAGTGAAAAGTACTCAGATATACCTTTGAAAATTTTACACTAAAATAATTAAACCTGACCTAAAATTGTGGAGTGTAATTGAGTATAAATGACATTTTTTATGTAATGGGACAATTAAAGGGGTTACAGAGTTATTCTTTAATAATATCTATTAAGTTGAACAAGTAAAAAAGAATCTAGTTAATGTTATCTAATGTTTCACTATTATTGTGAAAAAAATGGGGATATTTGTAAAATATTATTACACAAGCTATTTTTTACAAGAAGAACTTCGTACATCACTAATCTCTCACTGTATTAGAAAGGCAAGTAATAGCAAATAACAAAGAAATATCAAAGGAACTTGCTAATAAAATTTCAAATACGACATAAAATTCATTACGTCTTCAGAGATACACTAAGCATGTAATTATATTATATTATTTCATATTTTGCAGCTTCCCCCAACAAGCCCAATTTGTATCTGGCCAAAAAGTGTTTACTTTTTGTTTTATATTTCAAATGCAAAAAAATGTTACCAATGATTTCCACTGAACAGAGACAACACACAAAATATGGCATTTGTTTGGGCTTTTTTCTTGGACTTATTGGCGACTTTTTCCTCACCAGGTCCTAGTGTTATTCATAAATTATCATGAATCATAAATTCATGATTAAAGTCATGATAAAAGATTTATAAAAGTCATTATAAAGTCATGATTATAAAGTCAAGGTCAAATCGGGCAGGGAGGCCTACCTTTCTTCTTAAGATCAACTAGCCCCACCCATGATTATAAAGTCAATCATGAATTATTCACTAGTGTCAATTCATTACACACAGAGGTTGATTGTTATATCCTGGAGTTAAATGTTGTTTTTAAATGCTGCCTTAAGCCGAAGTTACACCAAATCCACTATAGAAAGTACATACCTAAGTTTCTCTATTGCATCTCTTGGAAATATAAGTATAAATTCTGATACTGTTGACAATGTAAGAATGCAGTTATCGAAAACTTCTTAAGGAGCTGCTCAACTGAAACTCCCTGATTGCGAAATCCCAGGTTAACCTATGGGAAAACTTAGAAGCGTGATGCCTCATTGCCCAATATAATGATTGAAATACAAATTTCAACATCAGTAAGTAAATGTCAGGTGACGATGATGTGCATTTTTAAAAATTATCACTTTAAATTTTAACTATTTAAAAATTTCCTATAAACTTTGAAATTTCCACGCGATGAAATTTTATCCTCTTCTTTGAAATATTCAAAATTTAAGGAGACAAGTTTTAAAAACGCACATCGTCAGTACCTGACATCTACTTTCTGATGGTGAAAGCCATATTTTGATCATCATACTCGGTAAGAAGTCATCGTGATTCTAAGTTTTCCCATAGGCTAACATGGGATTCCGCGATCGAGGAGTTTCAGTGAAGCAGTCCTTTAAGGACAGTGTTGTCCGTTAATCCACTGTTCTGTTAGAAGTCCAGGATAATAGACTAAATGAACAAAATTGAATTCCATTGAATTTGAATATACATGACCTATAAAGTTATTGCATTGATCGAGGGTGTGGAAATAAATTAATCTACTTGCAAGCAGGTTTTCTAACGGAGAGTGTGAATTTTTTGGCAATAGCTTAAAAGTCCAGCTTATGAATGGGCATAAACAGCCCATCTAGTGAAAGATATAACAGAGTGTCATCCAGAAAGAGGAAATCTTTTTACTTGTTTTGCGGTATGATTAAAACTGATCTTTTAAAACAAACGCCAATTCTTATAGTTTCTGTTTATGTAAATGCTACTATTTGGAGATTTCATTTACTATCAACTTGCCATATATATGCATAATAACCACACATAGTCATAGCACAATGATATTTATAAGTTGAAGATAAAAATAGATAGTAGTTAATTAATTGATATTTAAAATATTATTCAAAATACAGATAAATTTAAACTTCCAGTAAACGTCATGGATGATGCATATTGCAAAAGAATATATAACAAACAGACAAAAAAAACTTCATACAGAGAATATTTAAATTATCATTACAAATTTTAGAAAAGTAAAAAAATTACCACTTTCGAATTTAGTTATACTTACTTTTTCTGACTCAAGAATTTCTCCAAGAGTTAAAGAAGTCCTGAGACAGATAGTAGCTCTATAAAAATCTCATGAAATTACATCAAAATAAAGAACTTTCGGATCTTTTTCTAAGGAGTTCTACTTCTTGAGTTATATTTGGGTGGTACAAGGTTACTAACTTTTAAAAAATGAGCATGTTGTTTATATTTATCTCACCTTTTTAACCGTCAAAGACCAAGGGATGCAAGGTTAAGAAAGATATATATCTCATTTCACTAATTCAATACAATTCAGCATTGCATATAATTTATAAGATATTTAAACATTATCGTAATTGCTTCAATATTAAAGTTGCCACAACTTGAAAATAAGAAACTTTAAATTTAACCCTACATATCGGTAGTGACATCATAATAAATTTCGCCTGACAGAGAAAGAAAACTTTTCAAACATTTTATACCAACTTTTATTTACATTTTAAAACTGCATATGACTTTGTATGAAATAATAATCAATGTAATAAACACATAAGCAATTTCTTCAATATTTACAAATTTTATATATATGCTGAGACAATTTAATATAACACAGAAATAAATCTTTAAATAATATAATACAAAATATGACATATCATGACAAACATAAGGAGCATAAAATTAGAATTTTTTTTCATTTAAAACTACTTAATTTAGTTGTTTGTAATGTTTTGCAGGAAATCACACTCTCTTGTGTATACATTATGCCAAGGGCCTTATTAAAAGAAGTACCGAAGTTAGTTGATAGCAAACTGCAAACTATGAGAGTATACATTAGTATTTAGTTTACTTTTTTATGAAAATTTCTGATTGCATGACTCACAAACAAAAGTTTTCTCACCAGTATGAATTAATAGATGATGTTTCAAATTACTTTTGAGAAAAATTCTTTTTGCACAATTCACAAACGAATGGTTTTTAACAGCATGAATTAACAAATGACTTTTGAAATGATTGATGCCAGAAAATTTCTTGTTGCATATCTCACAGAAAAGATTTCACACCAGTATGAACTAACAAATGTTTATTTAAATCACACTTCTGAGAGAATTTCTTGTTGCATCTCTCACACACAAATGGTTTCTCACCAGTATGAACTAACAGATGTCTTTTCATATTACTATTAACATAAAATTTCTTGTTGCATATCTCACATGCAAAAGGTTTATCTGCAGTATGAGTTAACAAATGCTTGTTTAAATCACCCTTTTGAGAGAATTTCTTGTGGCAAATCTCACACACAAAAGGTTTCTCACCAGTATGAATTAGCAGATGTTGGCAATAATTATCCTTACGAGAGAACTTCTTGTTGCATATTTCACACACAAATGGTTTCTCACCAGTATGAACTAACAAATGTTTATTTAATTGACTCTTCTGAGAGCATTTCTTGTTGCATATTTCACACACAAATGGTTTCTCACCAGTATGAACTAACAGATGTCTTTTCATATTACTATTAACAGAAAATTTCTTGTTGCATATCTCACATGCAAAAGGTTTATCTGCAGTATGAGTTAACAAATGCTTGTTTAAATCACCCTTTTGAGAGAATTTCTTGTGGCAAATCTCACACACAAAAGGTTTCTCACCAGTATGAATTAGCAGATGTTGGCTATAATTATCCTTACGGGAGAACTTCTTGTTGCATATTTCACACACAAATGGTTTCTCACCAGTATGAACTAACAAATGTTTATTTAATTGACTCTTCTGAGAGCATTTCTTGTTGCATATTTCACACACAAAAGGCTTCTCACCAGTATGAATTAACAGATGTTGGCTAAAATTATCCTTACGAGAGAACTTCTTGTTGCATATCACACACACAAATGATTTCTCACAAGTATGAACTAACAGATGCTTGCTTAATATTTGCTTATGAGCGAATTTCTTGTGGCAGATCTCGCAGGCAAATGGTTTCTCATCAGAATGAATGAACAGATGTTGACTTAACGTATCTTTATGAGAGAATTTCTTGTTGCATATCTCACACACAAATGGTTTCTCACCAGTATGAACTAACAGATGATTGCTTAATATTTGCTTATGAGCGAATTTCTTGTGGCATATCTCGCAGGCAAATGGTTTCTCACCAGTATGAACTAACAAATGTTTATTTAAATGACTCTTCTGAGAGAATTTCTTGTTGCATATCTCGCACACAAATGGTTTCTCACTAGTATGAACTAATAGATGTCTGTTTAAAACACTCTTCTTAGAGAATTTCTTGTTGCATATTTCACAAACAAATGATTTTCCTTGATGCGAGTCAGAAGGTGCTTCTCCAAAACGCTCTTGTAAAGCAATGTTTTGTTCCATATTTCTTACTTTAAATTCTTTGGTCGTTACTCAGTGATATAATGAATATCTAATCTTTTCTCTTTAACTGCTTTTATAGATATATTCATCTGCAATAAATGAAATTGTTAATCATCATATTTTACAATTCATCAATAGCATATTTCAGAGCAAAGCATTTTTGACGAGAAACTGAAATCAATGATGAAAATTGAATTTAAATAATTTTCGAACATAGCATTAAAAACTATATTCATTCCCCAAAACTGTTTCAAGAAAAATCCATTTTTTCTACAATTTATGCTACCATTCAAATTTAACACTTTTTGTACTTTTATTGAAAATCGCAAAATATTTTTAAAAAATTAAGACATTTTTAATTTATTGTGTGACGTAGATGATCAGAGTGCAGTTTGCAATACTTAAAGTAAATTGAATACTATGTTTGCGATTCAGCATTACGGTTTTACAAGGTTTTTTAACTGCAAATAAGAAACTTTTATTGCATGTTATTTAGCCACATCTTAATTCCATTTTGTAAAAATGAATAAACTAATGTAGAAAATCTGTCAAAAGAAAGAGTTTTAGTGGTAAAGATGCATTTGATTTCAACTTTTTTGTGAATAACTTATCTTTTCTTCAAAAGACATTTATGTGAAATAAAGAAGTATAATTGCCATAATGAGTCTTTATAAGCACTAGTCGGTTAACCCTTTCCGGCACAGTGGTCCCACTCCGGGCACACCTAATTTTAATTCCAGACTTGCATTCGACACCAAGAATATTTAATAAAATTTTGTTTCTATGATGAAATCTTAAAATAAGGAGTTCTTATTTTCTAAAAGAGTCGTTTGTAAATTCCGGTGTCAGTCAGTAATTTCTCATTTTACGAACAGACTTTGTCTGTGACGGAAAGGTTTAAATAGCAACTAAAATAATAAGATAGAAATGCAATATTCTATACTCATATCACCGAAACAAGAGAACAAAAATATACAAACTGGTTACAGAGACATCTACAAGCACAGGGCCTGACTTACAAGTTTTTGCGCCCAGGGCACTTTAAATTTTTTGTGCCTCTTATATTGGTTGATTTACTGATACTAGTTTTTTTTTACATTTCGCACGATTATTCGAAAAGTGTCAACGCAAAAAATTAAGTTTTCCGGAAAATTAAAAACAGTTCCGGGAATAAAAATAAAATATTTTTTCTATTATCTCTTGATATGTGCTTTTAACCATAAATTGAGATATGTTTTTGTAATTTTATTGGATTAATATCTCAAATATCCCATTTATTCAGTTGTGTCACTTTTCGAATAAATGTGCAATATGATAAAATTGAATGACTTGATAAATACAGCACATCAATTACTAGAAAATAATGATAAGAAGTCTACTTATTAATGATGTTATTGATATTAAATGAAAAAACAAACTGATACCAAGTGCAAACAAAAGTCCTAAAAGAAATAAAAACGTTGCACAGTTGTGATTTTTTTTTAAAATGGAAATTTAGATAAAATTATGAAAAATTTCCTGCCCCTTAGAAATTTTGTGCCCGTGCCATAGTCCTGGCCTAAAAGCAGCTACACTTTTCGTCCAAATCCCTGGTTTGCTAATTTTATTTTTTAAATTGACATTATTGACTTCATTTTTGATCCGAAAAGCATGAAATAGGCAGATGTTCTTATTCATAAACTTTGTAATCGAAAGATGTTTTTAATTTTTTGGTAAAGATAGAAGATTTTTTAGAAAATACTGTCATAGTTGTAGTTTTGAACCGCATTCCCACAAAACAGTCAATTTTAGCACTGAAAGACAATAAACAATCAGCCGAAATGCAAAAAAAAAAAGCCAAAAACAGACTGTATATTTCGTGCTCCTGGAACAGTCCCAGGTGTTTAGTCATCGTATATCTCTATGTGCATTTGTTTAATTTCATTTTCTGGTTGCCACAGATGGAGTATAAGTTGTCATTATCAGCATTTTAAATTTGTTATAAACTTGAAAAAATGAGTTAAAAACGATTTTCCTTTTTAATCAAGGCTCAATTTAACCATACCACAATGGTCCTGGAGTCTGATTTTTACGAGACCCAAATCTATATATTTAAAACGCTAAGCGTTTTCTTTCGACAATCCGTGAGAACAAACTACTGCATCAAATTACATCATTCTTTTTTTAAATGAAAGATATTTAGACACAGATTTGTTATCGTGCATTCGTTTGTTCGAAAATTTAATTAATTAGCCGTAATTTTCAATTAAAATTTTACTTCTGCTTATGACGTCATAAATTCGGCAATCTGATAACGCCCACTGTTGCGAGACACAGAGTTTATTCTCTGAACTCTGTGGTTGCGAGGATAAAAGAGAAATAATCTATCTTATATATTTAAAACGCCAAGCATTTTCTTTCGACAATCCGTGAGAACAAACTACTACATCAAATTACATCATTCTTTTTTTAAATGAAAGATATTTGGACATAAATTTGTTATCGTACATTCGTTTGTTCAAAAATTTTAGTAATTAACCATAATTTTAAATTAAACTTTTACATCTGCGTATGACGTCATACAGTCAATCGCAAGAGGACGCTGCAACTCTGACTCTGACCGTAACTTCAAACTATCTGCGCAAGGTAGAATTCTAAACAAAGATCGATTACGTTCAAAAAATATCAATGTCACCAATTTATATACTTTTAACATTTGCTGAAACAATAAACTAATACAAAAAGATTAAAATATATTAAATTACTCATAAATTTGTTTTTAAACATTAATAAATTTTATTTATTAAAAAAATACCAATAAATGATTTAATGGAACAGATGTCGTACACGCATCTTGATTGGCGCGATTTTTTTTTTATGCGACATTTTGGCGAGAAAATCCAATTTTTTTCGCAATTTTTCTTCCCAATTTTTTAATTTTTTAATTAACACACGAATTTAATTATATTTATTAATTATTTTTATATTATTTTATGGTACTTTTATGTTAGCTATATATTATAGTTTTTATATATACAGTTCCATATTAAAAGAGAAATTTCGTACATTTTCTTAAATCATACAAGACAATAAAAGTAAATAAAAGGTTTGATCTCACCTAATTTTCTGGTTCGTGTTCTATGAGCTTCTTTAAAGGTAGAAACATCTTTTACTAATGAAGATTATTTATTGGACAGGTAGACACACTTAATGACGATACAGAACGAATACACGACAAGCTATGTACAAACGTAAAGTAAACAAAACAGTCAGTCAGTCTAAAAGTTCTACACGCTTAGCGCCATCTGGTGGTTCCTTTTCATTTTGCAACAACTTCCGCCGCGCGAAGTTCGTCTGGAGACGAAAGTGTTGAAAGTTCAAGAGGGCAAAGAAGCTGCACCGGTCTTCTGATGATGGCTCCGTTTGGCAACCTCACTGTGCATGCTCTTGTCCAACCATCACGTCCGGGATGAGTCTGGATTATAACACCCATTTTCCATATGAGGCGTGGGGTGTTTTCCTTTATAAGAACGACGGTGTTTTCCTTAAGTTCACTTGGTCGATCGACCTGTTGGTGCTGGTGAGCAGATTTTAATTCTAACAGATAATTGGATTTCCATCGTTTCCAAATTTGAGTCAAAATATTTTCTTGGTATTTTCTTATTTTTATTATTTGGTATTCATTGGATTGGGGAACTGTTATCTTTGATTGAGGTAGAGTTAGCAATCTTCTGCCAATTAAGAAATGGCCAGGTGTGAGGGGTTCTGGCTCCCGAGGATAGCTGAATACATAGGTGAGAGGTCTTGAATTGAGAATCGCTTCTACTTCAATCACAATTACTTCCAGTTCTTGAAAGGAAACTGAAGTTTTTCCAAGAATTCTCTTTAGAGACATTTTAACTGATCTTACAAGACGCTCCCAGAAACCTCCCCACCAAGCTGCTCTTTCAACTATGAAATTCCATTTGATGGACAATCCACTAAACAAATTTTTCACTTCTTCATTTCTCATAATCTTCCATAATAAATTTAATTCTCGTTTTGCCTTATGGAATGTTTTGGCGTTATCACTGTAGATAGTGCTGCATATTCCTCGTCTTCCTACAAATTTTCGGAACGCTTGAATGAATGTTTTTGTGGTCAAGTCCGGAGTTAATTCTAGGTGTACTGCTCTTGTTACGGCACATGTGAAGAGCAATATGTAGGTTTTCTTAGTCTCGTCGTGATCTTTAATGTACAACGGACCTAAGTAATCTAGGCCTGTAACTTGGAATGGATAGGCTTCATTTATTCTGTCGGCAGGTAGAGGTGCAGGAATCTCGGTGGCAGGTTTAACACGAAGTTTTTCACATAAATTGCATCTAAATATCAAACTCTTGATCCTTTGTCTTGCTTTCAATATCCAAGTTTTTTCTCTGAGTTGTGTTAAAGTTTCCGATACACCACCATGCCTTGTTTTTTCATGACAATCTTTGATGATAAGATTTGATAAATGAGATCTACTAGGTAGTAAAACTGGATGAGCTTCATGGTATGAGATATTAGCTTGCTGTAATCGTCCACCAATCAAGATTATTTTTCTTTCATTTAAAATTGGATTGAACGGTCGAATAACTGAGTTTGCTGGTACTGGTTTTTCTTGCGTCAGCGCTGAATATTCTTCAGGAAAATGCTCCATTTGTGTAAGTTTAATCCAGTATTCTTCGGCAAATTCAAGTTCTTCTGTAGCTAAGGCACCACTTCTCTTACTCTGAGGATTCCTTGTATTGTGGATGAATCTTTGAATCCATGCAGTAATTCGTAATATTTGTTTAAGTTTGCTGAATCTTCGGATATCGAAAAGATCTTCAAGTTTCGTTGTCAGGAGCATATTCACCACTTCATATTCTTTATTTTCTAAGTTGGTTTCCTGATCGGTATGAACGTTGGATTGTGGCCATTGACTTTCGCACTTCCTTAGCCACGGTGGCCCAAACCACCAAAGCTCCAGGTCCTTTAGACTGGTTAAGTTTTCACCACGTGTTAAAATATCAGCAGGGTTATCATTCCCAGGACAGTGATTCCAACAATCAGGTTCAGATATTTTCTTGATTTCATCTACTCTGTTCTTGACAAACATCTTCAATTTTCGAGAATTATTCTAGATCCAGTGAAGAACAATCGTGGAATCTGACCAAAATATAGTCTTCGTATCCTTCGGTGTACTTGAATGTAGTCGAATATGATCGAACAATCTGGCTCCTATAAGTGCAGCAAGAAGCTCTAACCTCGGCAGAGTTATTTCTTTAACTGGTGCAACCCTAGTCTTTGAAGTGACTAAATTGGAATGGAAAATTTCGTCAGAGTTGCGAAAACGTACATAAATAACTGCTCCGTAAGCTCGTTTGCTGGCATCTACGAAGACGTGAAATTGACAGCCCGTAAGTTCTTCCATTCCTTTCATTGAGAATAGATGTCTTGGTACAGATATCTGCTTCAAATAAAACAATTCTTCACACCAATCTTGAAATATTTTTGCTAAGTCAGTTGGTAAAGCATCATCCCAATTGAGTTTTTTCTTCCATATGTCTTGCAGTAGTATTTTAGCTCGAACTGCAAATGGTGATATTAAGCCCAAGGGGTCGTAGATTCTTCCCATAGTTTTTATTACGCTTCTTTTCGTAAATTTTAATTCTGCCATATCCTTATCCCTTAAAAGTTTATCACTATCAACGCTTAAGACATCATCTGCTGAATTCCAGCAATAGCCAAGGACCTTGCATAACGTGGATTCCTCGTTAACTTCTTCCTTAAATCGATCTTGCAATGAGCGTACATTTGTTTTCCATTTTCTCATATTAAAGCCTGCTTCTGCCAAAATAAGCCTTATTTGTTCGTGGACGGTGTCGCGTTTATCGCTACTTCCATGGTTTTAATTTAATCGTTTTTCTATTTTGCGCCTCGCGCAGACGATGTTTTTCTGTTGATAAAAAATGGATCTGTCTTAGAACTTTTATGAATGAACTAGAAAATGTAATACGGAATATAAGATGTAATATTTATGATGTGCGCGAAAAATGTTATGTATATTGTGTTCGTGATCGTCAATATATTTGTTTGTGTGTCTACTTTGTGTAGATTCAATTATTTTTTGAACAACATGAACATTTATTCTCGAAAAGTTAGAGTAATTTAAGATATCTTATCTCCCGAAAGAGGACCGTTTAGGTAAGCCTAACCTATTCTTGTGTTCTAGTTTTATGATATTTTAATTTTGAAATGAATATTGATACCTTAATATCAATATAAATAATATTGAAGATAGAATTTTACAGACAGGGACAGATTCAATATTATTTTGGCATCTCTCTACCGGGATATTATATTATTTAAGAAAATAAAATACGATAATGGAACAGATTACAAAATTGCGTACTCCATTAAGAAGCGCTTTTACACGAATTGCTAATTTACTTGAGAACAAATTAACTGATGAAAATAAAGATATTGAAGAAATTGAGATTTTATATGCTCAATTAGGTGAAAAATGGACAGATCTACAACCAAAAGAAAAAGAAATGTTAGATCTTCTTTTAAACGATAAAACATGTTCTCAAGAAAATTATGATAAGGAATACGAAGGTTTTAGCGTGTATGAAGAGAAATTTATTAAGTTAAAAACGAAAGTTCAAAAGATTTTAAAGGTTTTCGAAACTGAAAATATCACGAAACGGAAGTTTAAACTTCCTAAGATAGAATTTAAATTATTTGGGGGAGATATTAAGTAGTGGTTAGCCTTTTGGGCTCAGTTTGAAAAAATACATAACGATTCTGAAATCGCGAAAGAAGATAAATATCAGTACTTGTTACAAGCAACGTTAAAGGCAGGGAGATAGAGAGAAGGAGAACAAAGATAATGTTT
Organism: Maratus michaelseni; assembly: GCA_963931845.1. NCBI lineage: Eukaryota > Metazoa > Arthropoda > Arachnida > Araneae > Salticidae > Maratus > Maratus michaelseni. The sequence continues at coordinate 316,703,241 of OZ007597.1, forward strand.
CTACTTATGGAACTAAAAGCGGTACCTAGTATGGCGGCGTTTCTGGTCTTTTGGGCCTTTGGGGAGTGTAGCGCCCTCTATTTCCGGTTTCGACTGCCAACTATTTACCATGCTCGAAACCAAAATGCAGGAACGTAGCCTACGATGATGCACGTCGCTGTACAGCCTATCAAAAGTAGGGGACAGGGAGTGGACGAGCGCCATCTACTGGCAAACCATGGTTATAGAAATTCCCCCAATCTTTTCTAAGGGGATGGCAGGAATTTAGATTATTGTTGAATTTTTTTCTGTGTGAAAGGAAAAAAGGGGGGGGGGGTCACAAAATTTTTGGATAGTTGACGAAATTAAGATGATTTTTTATTGTTATAATAAAGTAATAAATAGCAGCAGAAAACGTTTAAGAAAAATACTTTTTTTTTTTTTTTTTTTTTTTTTTTGGGGGGGGGGTGGTAAGTGCTTGATAATTTATTAATTTGTTTTACATTAGAATGAAATGTAAAACAATTTATTATAAATAATTTACAAAATTTATGTATAACAAGAATTTTTCACAAAACTTAATAAAATTATTTATGAATCAGTGCTTATAAGTCACACATAATTACAGACGAAGAAAAGGTGCACAAAATTTTTGGATAGTTGAGGCTATTATGATGATTCTTTTTTCATCCTGTTATAATAAAGTAATAAATAGAGCAGCAGAAAAGTTGAGAGAAAAAGTTTTCTTAAAAAAGTTATAATAAAGATTTTAAACATTGTCAATTGGAGATTCCCCCCCCCCTACCTTTCTTTTCTTTTCTTTTTTTGGGGGGGGGAAGAGGAGGAGAAGGGGGGTTATTTAAGTACTTGATCATTTATATCACATTAGAATGAAATGTAAAAAAAAATTATTATTAATATTTTACAAAATTTATGTACATCTAGGATTTTTTTAGAAAACTTAATAAAACTGTTACCTACTTAAAATTTAATTTGTAGCACACTTTGAAAGAATTTTACGCATCAGTGATTATAAGTCACACATAATTACATATGAACAAAATGTGCACAAATTATTTTTGGATAGTTGAAGATATTAAAATGATCATTTTTCTATATTGTTATAATAAAGTGATAAATAGAACAACTGAAAAGTTTCAAGAAAAAGTAAAAAAAAAAAAAAAGTTATAAGGTATTTAAACATTGTAAACTGGATTTTCCCCCTTTTTTTCCTTATCATTCTTTTATGAGGGGGTGGAGGGTAATTTAAATACTTGATCATTTACATCACTTTAGAATGAAATGTAAAACAATTTAAATATGCTTTTGGGAAAGGAGCAGAAATGTGTGTTTATAAATATTGTAGTATTGACTTGCAGAGTTAAAATGAAACAAGATTTGCAGTCATTGGCTTAAAAAAATTTATAAAACAAAAGGTAGGAGGTGCACAAAATTTTTGGCTAATTGGGAAAATAAAGTTTATTATTTTTATTATTGTTAAAATAAAGTAATAAATAGAGCTGCAGAAAAGTTTTAAGGGGAAAAAATTAAAAATTTTAAACTTTGTTCTTTTAGATGGGAGGAGATTTAAGTGCTTAATAATTTAATAATTTGTTTTACATTAGAATGAAATGTAAAACAATTTCATATAAATATTTTACAAAATTTATGTACAACTAGGACTTTTCAAGAAAACTTATTAAAAATGTTACATACTTAAAATGTGTAGTACACTTAGTAAGAATTATCAGTGACTATAAGTCACACATAATTATGTTTTTGAAAAAAGAGCAGAAATGTGTGTTTAATAAATATATTGTATTGAGATGTTGAGTCAAAATGGAACAAAATTTGCTTTCATTGGCTTAAAAGAATTTTAAAAATGAGATAAAGCGAAAGGTACTCCAGATGCATACATTACACAGTTTCTCATACTCAGTACATATAAATTTCCGATACACATCAACTGTAATTTATTATCAATTTTATAGTTTGATTAAAAAAGTAATAAATGCAATAAAAATCATTGAATATTGTTTATCGTAATCTTCTCTAAAACTACCAAGTGCAAAATTTAAAGCTAATGACTTTCTGGTTTTTACCAGTACCAGATTATCCGGAAACTGGATTTTTTAAAGGGTTCTTGGGCATTTTCTCTTAAAAACTACAACAAAATATTAAAAAACAAATTTATGTAAAAGGCTGTTGCACTTAGCCACAGAGACTCTTTGATCTGACACTGGGAAAATTACACTGATGTATTTAAAAAAAAAAAAAAAAAAAAAAAAAAAAACTTCGCCAAGATGCCCCATTCTCCCCTACACAAAGACCGAAAAGTAAAGGAGTTTCGTTTTTTCATGTAATAACAGGTCATAATTTTTTTATTTTACTTAGATACTTTTTGAGATATTTAATGAGATAATGTAACTAATAGTTTTCAACTAGATATAATATTTCTGCTCTCCCACCCCCCCCCCCCTCAACACAATATTCAAAGTTATGAAATTTCTAACAATTATTTTAAATTAAAGCATGTAGTATTTTAAGACATTTAAGAGTAAAAATTCTAATACTATTACACAGATCAAGCAATTACCTGTACATTGTACCTATAAAATTTCTGTTCATTATAAATCAATTTAAAATAAATGTCTTTTAAAATATATGATAAATGTGCCAGTAATGGATACCCTCCTAAATTTTTGGTTTATAAATAAATAATCAATATAAACAGTTAACCAGTGAATCTCCAAACTAATCAGAGAAGCACCTTACCACAATGAACATATATACAAAATTTGAAGAAAATAGGATAATTCTGCATGAAAACCTTATTTATCAAAATTGAGGGGAGGGGGGTTAGCCCCCGTTTCCTCTCTTTATACTTAACCAATGGACCCCCAAAACTAATCAGGAAAGCTCCTTACCACAATGAACCTATATACAAAATTTAAAGGAAATCGGAAAATTCTACATGAAAAACCCATTTATCTAAATTAAGGGGGAGTTACCCCCCGTTTCCCCCCATTATACTTGATTATGAGATATCATGTTTTTTTTCATTTTGTACTTTTCTAAGCTATCAAATCGTTCTATCACAACAGTATTCTCATTATAAAAATTAAATTAAAAAATTTAGAGATTGTTTTCATTGATTACATTACAATTCTATAGTTATATTGGAGATTGACAATTTTAAATGCGAATATTAATCCATGACGAAGTAAATTGTATATATATTACTGAAATGCTTAACATATTTAAACCTTAACACTGGAATAGAAGTTTTATTAAACTTATTATCTACGACTAAAAATTAGAAAAATAAATTGAAGCAGAGAATTTTGTAAAATTATAAAATTCTTCAGAGCAGACGTCATAAAGTTAATCAATGGCTTTATATATCGATGTCAAAATTTCTCTATTAGTAATATATACTTTGCATTAGTAAAATATGTCGGTTTTAATTAGATATAATAATCATTAACAAAATTATAGCTAATTAAAGCGCCACATAATGCTAAAACGAACTCTAAGTAATGTAATTTCAACGTTTGTTTTCCCCGGGAATGACGCCCTCTACCAGATTATATTTAAACTATTTTCTTGACCCGTTTTCGCTTACAGAAATCGTTCAAAATGACAGGCTTTACAGCGCCGCGCATCATCGTAGGCTACGGCAGGAAGAGCGGACGACAATTTGTCATGTTTGACAGGTCACATGACCGGCCTTTGGGAGCACCAGCGCCGCGAACTGTGTACTAATTCCCGGTCCATGTTCTGATCTTGAAAGCCTATCTTCACTGTTCTCCTTCTTATTTCTATCTCCATGGTTAAAGGGTTCTAGGGCAAGAGAAATAGTCGAGTCGTACCCCGCTACTGGTGATAGTTATGAAAATGTTATTGAATGTTTAAAAGCTCGATTTGGTCGTACTGATATGTTAATCGAAGTATATATAAGAGAAGTGCTCGCTTTAATGATGAATAATGCTACAGGAAAAGGTCCAAGAATTCCTCTTTTTAAATTATACGACAAAATTGAAACCTATTTAAGATCATTAAAAATGTTAGGTGTTTCAAGCGAACATTATTCTGCAATTCTTTATCCATTGATTGAATCGTGCTTACCAGTTGAAATATTGAGAATTTGGGAAAGAAACTTAAATTCTATTACTTTAAATTCAAAAGACGAAAGTAATAATAAGTTAGATTTTTTGATGAAATTTTTGCAGCACGAAATCGAAAGCGAAGAAAAAGTCCGTTTGGCTAGAAGTGGGTTTAATTAAGAAAATGTGAACAAAAATATTTATACAGTGTCAAATAGGCGAGAAAGAGATATTTCAACGGCTACGAAATTACATAATTCATCAAAAATGAAAAGGGAAACGTGTATTTTTTGTAACAAGTCACATTTAAGTAACGAATGTAGACATGCTAATAGTTTATCTCATGAAGAGAAAAAACAAATATTAATGAAAAAAGGGGCTTGTTTTAAATGTTTAGAGATAAGAAAACACATATCACGTTTTTGTAGAACGAAAATACTACCCTGTGATTGCGGTAAATTACATTTCAAAATAATGTGTACGGCAAAAAATGATAATGAAAACCCGATTATGGAAAAGTCAGATATCGAAATTAAAAAAGACACTGCTTTATCCAATAAAACAGGTTCTCGTCGCGTACTTTTACAAACGCTTATTGTCCGTCTTAGATGTAATAATAAGATGAAATACATAAGAATATTAATTGATTCAGGTAGCAGTAAATCTTATTTATCATCTTTTGCATTGGCCGAGATGGGATATGAATGCATTGGGGAAGATAATTTGACACATAGTTTATTCGGTGGCACGGAGACTGTATTATCACATAAGAAATATTTGATCAGTCTGAGCGACTTCTTTGATAATTATCGCTGTTGTGTCGAAGTATTAGATCAAGAAAAAATTTGTTCGGACATTCCTAAAATTCCTCGTGGCTCATTTATGAGTGAAATTAAGAAACAAAAAATCTTTCTTTCTGATTTGAATAACCAGGTTGAATTGCTATACGAGTTTTCACCTAACGAAATTCATGGGCTTATAGGAGCTGATGTAGCAGGTAAATTGTACAATGGAAAAATCAAACAATTGATTTCTGGCTTAGTATTGATGGAAACACGTCTTGGTTGGACTTTGATGGGAAAAACTGACCTATGTAACATATCCGATAGCACAAACAGCGTCATGTCACTTCATGTAAATGATGCAAAAATTTCAGAATTATGGCGGCTAGACACACTTGGAATTCTCGATCCTGGCGAAAGCGGAAGCAGACAAGAAATAGAAAAAGCAACTGAAGAGCATTTTAATAAAAATATAAAAATAGATGCAGAAGGAAGGTATGAAGTGAGCCTCCCATGGATTGAAAACCATCCTCCCTTACCAACTGGTCGAAAAATCGCTGAACGACGATTAAGAAATTGTGTTGAATCACTAAAGAAAACTGAAACATTACAAGAGTATGAAGATGTATTAAAAGAATGGATACAAGAAGGCGTTATTGAAGAAGTTAAAAACTCCTGTAATGACGAAAGTGAACACTACTTGCCACACAGAGCTGTGATCAAAGAAAATTCTACCACCAGAGTTAGACCAGTCTTTGATGGCTCAGCTAGACAAAAAGATTCACCTTCGATCAATGATTGTTTAGAGAAAGGTCCTAATATCGTAGAGCTCATTCCGACTATATTAAATAAATTTCGATTGAAGAAAATAGGCGTGATTGCAGATATTCGAAGAGCCTTTCTACAAATTGGTTTAAATGAGCGAGATAGACCATTTCTGAAGTTTTTATGGTGTGAGGAAGGTGACCCCGAAAAGTTCAAAATTTTCCAGCATAAAAGGGTTGTTTTCGGTCTTACATGTTCGCCTTATTTACTTGGTGCAACTATCCGATATCATCTGAAGAATGTGCCTTCTAGATTTAAAGAAACAGCAGACAAGTTGTTAAAGTCTTTTTACGTAGATAACTGCGTCACTAGTGTTGAAAACTATGAGGAGCTTGAAAAATTTATTGAAGAATTCACAATTATTCTCCAAAATGCTAAATTTGATCTTCGAGGGTGGGAGTATAATCTCAACAAAACAGAAGCAGAAAACTTCCCGTTATTAGAAGAAAAGAATATTCCAGTTTTGGGACTGATGTGGAATGTAAAATCTGATACTCTGAAAATAGATTTACGAAAATGTTTTGAAGATTCTACTATTGTAACGAAAAGAGCAATCCTGAGTGCTGTTCATAGAATTTTCGACCCCATTGGCTTCACATGTCCTGTCACCTTGGGGCCAAAGATTCTCCTTCAAGAATGTTGGAAATTGAGAGTTTCGTGGGATGCTGAATTGCCTGAATCTATTACCAAGAAATTTGAAAAATGGCGGAAGGATGTCTCTAAATTAAAGGAAATAGAAATCCCTCGATGTATTATTTCAAATTATGAAGCGCCAGAAAATCTTTCTTTGCACATATTCTGCGATGCAAGCAAGAATGCATATTCTACATGTATATTTTTAAGAAGTGCGACTGAAAATACAATATCTTGTCAGCTTGTACAGGCTAGGTGCAGAGTTGCTCCAATGAAAACCATTTCTATTCCTCGATTGGAACTACTTTCCTGTAATATAGGAGCTAGACTAGCACAAAGTGTTATACACGATCTTCAGTTGAAAGATATCCCAAAATTTTTCTGGTCTGATTCAGCAAATGCTATATATTGGATCAAGGGAACTGAAAACTGGGCTCCTTTTGTTTTCAATAGAGTTAAAGAAATCCGATCTTTGACGGAAGCTGATAATTGGTATCACATCCCTGGATCATTAAATGCAGCAGACCTCCCTTCTTGTGGTTGTAATGCAGAAACTTTAGCGAAATCGAAATGGTGGGAGGGCCCGGAATGGTTGCGAAGAACGGAAAAAGAATGGCCAAAATCCAACGTTGTTCCTGATTTCAACATAATATATTCCGAAAAGAGAAAAACTGTTGTTAGCACTACAAATCATGAAGAATCAACTGAAAAAATTTATAACAGAATTTCGTCGTACGACAAACTGATCAGAACTATTGCTTGGATTTATAGATTTTTTACTAACTGTAAAGTGAAACGTGCCAACCGAATTTCTGGACTTTTAACTCTAGAAGAAATAAATAGAGCTGAATTATCTTTGTTAAAAATAGTACAAAAGGAATCCTTTTTAGGAACTGAAGATAAACGCTTAAAATCTCTTCAGTGTTATGTAGAATCGAATGGACTACTTAAAGTAAAGACACGTATTCTGATGAGAGAAGATAAAAGAAATTTCCGATTTCCGATACTGTTACCCTGTAGCCATCCAGTTGTGGAAATACTTATTAAGACAAGACATCTTAGTTTAAATCATGCTGGTACCCAGATATTGATGAGTAATTTACGAAGCTCTTTGGACTTAGAAGAAATGCAAACTGTTATTTGCGATACTGAAAATATTGTTAATCAGCGGCCTTTGACCTATGTTTCAGAGGATATTGATGATTTAATACCACTTACTCCTTCTACGTTTTTACAAGACATTAGAGAATCAGGTATTCCTGATCTTGACATTTTGGATTCATTGTCTATTAATAAGAGACATGCCTATAGACAGCGATTAAAACAAGATTTGCGAAAAAGATTCCGCACTGAATATTTGGGATGTTTAAAACAATCCTCGAAATTTAACAAAAATCAGCGACCTGCCCAGATTGGTGACGTTGTTCTTGTGACTAGTGAGAATGTTAAAAAACTTGAATGGCCACTTGCCAAAGTTATTGAACTTTATCCTTCAAAAGATGGAAATGTACGATTGGTAAAGGTAAAGATGAAAGGCGGCGAATTTCTACGTCCTGTTCTCAGATTGATTCCTCTAGAAGTAACCCATGAAAGAGGTACTGAACTCCATTCTACAGTTCAGTCGAATGATAAAGAATGTCCTTTAGATCCTGCTCCTACCAAACCGACGGTAAAATTGACTGGTAAAAACTGTTATTTAGACCCTGCTACGAGTAAGCCAATGATCCAACATTCTGTTAAAGACTGCTTTTTAGATACTGAATCTACTGAACCTATTTTTCATAAAGGTGCTAGTGACTCTCCTGTGGTGACTGTACCTGAAAAACGATCCCGATATGGTCGGTTATATAAACCCAAAGTAAAGTTTGAGTTTCATTGAATTCGAAACTCAAAGGTGGGAGTGTGTTGCGTTTATCGCTACTTCCATGGTTTTAATTTAATCGTTTTTCTATTTTGCGCCTCGCGCAGACGATGTTTTTCTGTTGATAAAAAATGGATCTGTCTTAGAACTTTTATGAATGAACTAGAAAATGTAATACGGAATATAAGATGTAATATTTATGATGTGCGCGAAAAATGTTATGTATATTGTGTTCGTGATCGTCAATATATTTGTTTGTGTGTCTACTTTGTGTAGATTCAATTATTTTTTGAACAACATGAACATTTATTCTCGAAAAGTTAGAGTAATTTAAGATATCTTATCTCCCGAAAGAGGACCGTTTAGGTAAGCCTAACCTATTCTTGTGTTCTAGTTTTATGATATTTTAATTTTGAAATGAATATTGATACCTTAATATCAATATAAATAATATTGAAGATATAATTTTACAGACAGGGACAGATTCAATAGACGGTGTACGCTAAATCTGTGTCTTCTAAACTGTGTATAAGGTCATCTACATACAATCTACTGTTCAAAACGCTGAAGGCAGTTGGATAAACATCCTCATACTTCTTGATGTGATGTTTAATTGTCGCGTTCAGTAAAAATGAGCTCGATCTTGCTCCAAAAATTACACGCGTCATCCTCAAAACTTCGGGTTCAGCGTCTAAATCTTCCGTAACCCATAGAAATCTAACTACGTCTCTTTCTTCTGGCGCCAGGGCAATTTGCAAAAATGCACCTTCTATATCCGCCGTTATGGCAACCTTATTCAGACGGAACTGCAAAAGAAGTATTAGGATATCGGGCGTTAAATTCGGACCTGGATTCAAGCAGTCATTTAGGGACGGAAAATTATGTTCACTCGAGGAGGCATCGAAAACTATTCTCATTTTCGTCGTTGTTTTATCTTCGCGTATTACTGCGTGATGTGGCATGTAATAGATCTTAGAATTATCACCACATTCATTTTCATTGACCCTTTCAGCTATTCCTTGAATTAGATGCTTTGAAATAATGTCCTTGTACTGACTATGAAAATTTCGATTTTTCTTAAATCTTTTGACAAGTGTTCGCAAACGGTTGTTAGCATTACTATAGTTATCATGTAGCGACTCAGAATGTTCGTTCCATGGTAGTTTAACTTGGTAGCGACCTTCGATTAGTTTCGTAGAATTTTCAAATTCTTTCATAACTTCGTCATCTTCATTCAGATTGTCACTACGCGATATTCCCAAACCTTCTAAATCGAACAATCTTTTCAAAATGTCTGATTCTTCTAAATTTTGATTACGCACTATAACATTCATTACGCTAACATCCTTAAAATTCTTGCGTTTAGCTTCAGAACCATTAAATACATAACCTAGTTTCGTTTCCATTCCTACTAAAGCACCGGAAACTCTTTTGACTTTCCCTGTAGCTATTTTCCAGAAATAGTCTGACCCAATTAAAAGAGATACCCTTAAATTTTCAGAGCCTTCAATATCAGCTATCTGTATTTTGGATTCATTACAAAATTTGTGAATTTCTTTACTAGGGCCTTGAATTTCAGCTTCAGATATCGAAGATGTTTCAATGGCTTCTATAGAAATAATTTTCTTTGGATCATAAATGCTTCGTAAATTTACTTTTACCCTATTTCTTACAATAGATTTCTTTGGTTTTGACTCAAAAGCATAAATTGCTAATTTTTCTTTTCCTATAACTTCTAAATTAAATTTACGAGATAACGTTTTATCGATGAACGTATTTTGCGACCCCGAATCCATGATGATTTTTATTTTTTCTTTCCTGAGAATTATTACTTAAAAAGGCGACAGCTGTTTGTAAAAATACATTTTCGTTTACTGCCGTTGTTGCGCAACTCAGAGCATTGGAATCATTTTTTCTTTCGGGAGACTTTGAGACGCCTTCTCGTTAGTTATTTTGCCTTTCAGTTTCGTCACAAATTAAAACATTATGTCTTCGAGTACAAATGTTGCAACGCATTTTTTCGCGGCAAAATTTTGATACATGTGATTTGCGAAGGCAAAGAAAGCAATAACCCTTTCGTAAAAGACTTGATTTTCGTTCATTAATGGTTAAGGGGCAGTTAAAATTTTCGTGTTCCCCATTGCAAAATAAACAGTCTTTCTTGATAAGAGTATTTAATGTAGCTGCGGTGGGTATATTTTTATGAGTTTCATGTTTTCGATAAGGTAACTCTTTAATTTTATTCCTGTCAAATACTTCAGCATTTCGAAACATATACGTTTTTTCTCGCGTTTCGATTTCATGTTTTAGAAATTCTAATAATTTGGCACAGTTCCAAGAATCTTCGCCTGTAGCGGAACGATTGAATCCGAGTACAATTTCTTCAGGAATTAATTTGACTAAAATAGCGAATAAAATTCCCCCATAGTTATTTAATTCTACTCCGGCTGTTTCGAGACTTCTGATTTGAATAATACAGGTATCATGTAATTGTCTAAGCTCTCTTAAATTCGCTCCAGATTTTACAGGATTTAGGCTTAATAGCTTGTTTACATGCGATCGTATTATTAATTCATTTTTTCGAATCTTTCTTTTAACAATCCGATCGCGACATCGTAATTATTTTGTGTTAAAGCTAAACCTTGAATACATTTTAAAGCTGCTCCTGTTAAAAAATTCTTTAAGTAATTTAACTTCTCTATGTTAGTTAACTTTACATTTTCATGTATAGCTACTTCAAATTGCCCCCAGAATTCCTGCCAATTTTCATATTTCCCATCGAAAGGTTGTATTGTAAGCTTCGGTAATCTTACGTGAGAATAATTCTTTGATTCATCAGGTCCTGTGGACAATAGAATAGAAGAGTTTATTTTACTTTCGTTAGGAGCATTACGCTTTAAATATCGATCAATTTTAGCTTTCGTTTTTGTAATTTTTTCGCGATATTCTTGACTGGATGATACATCTTTTTCTAGAGTTTCTAAGTTATCTACAAGTTTCTGAATTTCTGAATCTAATTTGTAAACTTGTTCTGCATTCTCGATTAATTGAATTTTAAGATCTTCAATTTCGTGTATATATTTTTCGTCTCCTGCCAAATATTCAGTTATTTTGTTAATAATCTTTGTTAAAGATGTTCTAAGAGACTTACGCATACTTTTTGATTTATCTAATTCGCTAGGTAGCGCCATTTTCTAAATTTCAACTCTTGGGAATTTCGGCACCATAAAAGAGAAATTTCGTAAATTTTCTTAAATCATACAAGACAATAAAAGTAAATAAAAGGTTTGATCTTACCTAATTTTCTGGTTCGTGTTCTATGAGCTTCTTTAAAGGTAGAAACATCTTTTACTAATGAAGATTATTTATTGGACAGGTAGACACACTTAATGACGATACAGAACGAATACACGACAAGCTATGTACAAACGTAAAGTAAACAAACAGTCAGTCAGTCTAAAAGTTCTACGCGCTTAGCGCCATCTGGTGGTTCCTTTTCATTTTGCAACACATATATGACTGAGTTATAATGAAACAATATTTCTCTTAATAAAATTAAATATCTACATTCAGCTCACATATTATAACATTTTTACTAACATTGTAAATATTTATTGTTGTATGTATTTATTACTCTCTTTAAATGTTACTCTATTATTGCAACAATATTTTTGCTTCATTTTCATGCACCTTTGGGCTCTAATGAGAAAGTGTGAAGAAAATTTCAAAATTTCCCAACAAATCTATACAGGTAATTTTTGATGTACTACATAATAAAATTCCAATGTGGTAATTTTCCGTTATACGGACAGCATGCCAAAATGTATGCTAATGCATAATGTATGTAAATGTATGTATGTATGTAAATGTATGTAAATGTATGTAAATGTATGCTTTGCAACAATGGTGGCCGTATAACGGAAAAGTACCTCCAATGTTTGGCACAGATGTCATATATGCACCACATTGGCGCGATTGCAAAAAAATGGCAATTTTATGCCTCACAAGGTAACCCGGTTATTTTGTTTATATTGTTATTTATTTACTTTTATTTTTTATTTTAATTCTATAAATTATTTTAGTTATGTATTTTTGCATAACATCGAAATGGGCACTGAAATGTCTCAATATTTTGGGTACTTTTATGTTAGCCGGGCGCCAGTGATCGCCAAACTTTTTTAATCTCGCCAACCCTTTTTTTCTTGATAATCTTTTAACATTAGCTAATAACAAATAACCAATATTTTAACAATGCAGTATAATGTCTTTAAAAACTTACTTAAAAATAGTACAAATATAATCATGATGAAATACGTAACCATAAACACATCAATACAAATAACAAAATCCTAGAATTGAGTTGAAATCAAAATTGAAATCATTGAATTCAAATCATTTAAATTGAAAGGGTTGCAACTGAAACAAGATTTGGAGAGTTATCACTGGCGCCCAGCTAACATAAAAGTACCGTATTGGGTATATATATTTTTTTTCACATTTTTGCTGATCTTGGAAATATGCCTTAATGGCTCAATGGCGTTTAATTAGGCAAGAAAAACTTGTGTGAAAATTCTGAGACTTTTTAATAGTAAAAATCATATTTTTTTTGTAACTTATTTATGTACAATGAAAATAATTCTATAGCATAAGCCTAAAAATTGTTTCTTTTATATTTTCTAAGAAAAATAATTGTAAGAAAATATTTTAGGGTAGAGTTCCGTATCCTGTGCTGGTTTTTTTGGCGATAGGTGCTTGATGTGAGTATTGAGATCTTAAGTCTTTGGTGTTGCATTTTTAACTACTAGAATGAATTTTATTTACGTGACATCACACTCCTTTTGGCGCTATTTTAGATTTTTCTGCCAATTTCGCCAACCAGCACAGGATATGAAACTCTTCCCATACTATGTCAGTTAAAAATATGCGCTTTTATACTTATCATTAGTAAAAATTGATTTTGCAATAATGTTTGTAAGAGGAAATTTTTTGAAAAACCATGTTTGTCTAAAACTTTCTAACGCATATAGCCGCTGAAAGGTTAATAAAGGGTTACAGTTCACTATACCTCTTGGGTGTACCGCAAGTAATAATAATTTTTATTTTCATACTTTATGAATTAGATTTTTCACATATATGGATGCAGAAATCCTGAACTAAAAAAAATTTCAGAAATCAACACTGATTTTAAACATATCTAGGTTTTTGTCATATGCTGGAGCAATGCCGGGCTGGTAAAATATTTATGTAAAAATTTGTAATTCATATCAAATTGTCAAGTTTTGACGGGTTCCATCTAGTTTTATTCTAAATTTCTTTAAGTGATCAAACTTTTAATCAGTTTTTGACCCTGTAATGATTATACACAATAATTGAGACTTTTAAAGTAGGATAAGGTTAAAAACAAAATATATTAACATAAATATGAACTTCATATATTGCTATATGCATATCAAATTTTATCAAATACTTAGAACAAAATTTATCTAACTGAAAACAAGCAGTTAAAAAACACATTGAACAATCAACATAAAATAGTTTTCTTTCTTTCGATAATTTTCATATTATGATAGTTTTTAATTTAAAGTAAATATATCCTACCTAAATTATGCTATTATTAGTTGAATTTTCAAGTTGTGAAAATTTTGTAATACTGATACTTTTTTGATTTAGGAGATACTTTCTACATCAACTACACTATACATTGCATCAGAGCAATCTATATTACAGAATTTAAACAAATATATAACATGAAATATGGGAACATATCGAAACTATTAAGAGGAAATATCCATATTTATTACACAATCATATGTTACTTGTGATACAGAATCATGAAACAGTAATTTTACATATTTTTTCAAAAAGATGAACCCCACAGTGGTTTTAAAGACAGTTTTGCCTTAACCTCTTAAGACCCGAAGTTAAAATAATAGTACAAATACTGATTCTTTGCTTTTAAACAAGCAAAATGACATCATAGAGGACAAAAAATATATTTTTTTGAAATCTATTATTTTAGGGGACTTGTAATTCAGGTTCACAAATATGAACATAAAATTACTAGCCCCCCCCCCAAAATATCAATTTAATTATCAATAACCTAAAATTACACAATAAAAAAAATAACAGCTTTAAATATGTGACTATTCTGCAAATTCTTAAATTTTTTCATTATAAAGTTTTTAAGTTAAAGAATTGTGAAAATTACATACTTTCTTGGATGCACTGTTTCGAAAGCATTTTGCAAACTCAGGTTAAAATAACATTTATTTTATAAGGAAATCGACATCGGTGCTTCCATTTATTGGTTTCATTTTAAAGCAAAAGCATTCAACTTTATAGAAGTGAAGTTAAAATGTAAAAATAACAATCATTTTAGTTTTTATGAGCAAAAGAATCTAGGTACACATTTGGGTACCCAGGACTCAAGAGGTTAAAGTTTCTAATACTGGATGCACAAAACAGAAAGTAACATAAGAAAAAAGAACTTTTATTTTCATCTCTTTACTTTTCTCTTCTTTTGTTGTTAGTTGTAAAAGCATATGAAGAAACATACATAAATATAAATAAGACGAGAAATAAAATTTCCAAATCAATTTTAGGAACTTTTTTTCTATTTATTTAATTAAAATTATACATTTGAAGGAAGTTTACTCCTTAAATATTCATACTGTTTAAAAATCTCTTAAAACAGGAATAAAACATAGAGTCAATATCTATTCAATTACTCACCTTCACATGAAAAGATACATTTTCAGAATGTGATATAACAAAAATATTTTTCTCTTTTGGGATCATTTTTTAATTATGTTACACAAATTTTGTAGGATTATTAGTCCTTTCCCCTATGTCACAAATTGTCATGCTAGAATAATAACCTCCTCTCCCCAGTTGTGATGTGACAATTTTTAAACTATTAATTTATAGTTAATTTTATGTAAAATAGTGTCAAATAATCTATTACCTACTGACATAAAAACTATAAAATTGTTAAGATCTTGGGCACTTTCACTTGAAACTGTTGCATTATAAAAAAGTAAAATACTACTTGACAAAAAATTGATATTTTTAATAAACTTTATTATGTTGCTTGCATGAAATTTCCACTTTCTTTTCATATTTTAAATGTGACATGGGCATCACAACTTGTTAACCCACTTCTCATCATCACACTCTGTTAACCCCACCTTGTTGATGTGTAATATAATTTATGGATGATCCCTGTGTTCCATACCGTCACTTTAATTTTCAATTTAATTTAGTTTTTTTCTCAATCAGTTTTACGAGGAAGGCTAAGCTTTACTTGCCCCCCCCCCCTCCTCGATAGCAGGTGGAATTTAGAGGATTATTTATTATTACAAAAAAAAGTAATAAATACAGAAGAAAATATTTAATAAAATGTAAAATGATTTGAAGATTGTAAAATTTTGTGAGCTGAAAGGGGCAAAGGATTTTTTTTGGGGGGGTGAGGGGAGGTGTAGGGGGGTTGGTTTGGCATTATTACTACATAGTAGAGGGCTGCACAGGTAGGGTTGTACCTGACACAAATGCAACAAAGAAAAATTCCATCACCTGACACACTTCAACGTGCACATGAAATATTGAAATCTGAAGGCATGTGGAAAAAAATTAATCTAAAATTTAATACAATTATGGAAAAGTACACAGTTAAAATACTTTCTCTAAAATTAGAGCATCTACTGATAATCCATTATCAGTCTTATGTATAATTACTGACATTAGAAAAAGAGAGATTCTGTTAAATAACAGAAAAAATATTTGATAAATTTACAGTAGACTCTGTAAATTTAAAATATATTATTTATAAATAATTGATAAAAAATTTTATTTTTTAACTTAGAATAAATGTAGGTGAGTTAGATTTTTTTGAGTGAATTTCAATTGGTGGTGTAATGCAGCACTTAATTTTTAAAGGAATCACTTTGATTATAGATGGTAGTTGAACCCGAGTCATCTGGGTGGAAGATAAATGGCATAACCACTATACGATACGGGCAGTTACTGTAGCAAACCAAGGATGTATTTTATGATTCAGTTGGAAAAAATCTACTGTACTTCAAAAGTTTATCATCGTTTTTTAAAGATTGTGTTTAATGCAATGATTAGTCATAAGTATGGAAGCTTAATAGAGCTTTTATTTTTCTAGTCTTTAAACAGATTTAAATAATATTTGATGCTGCCATCTTATGGATTATTATACGTTTAACTTAATATGTTTCCTTTTGATGATTAAGTAAATTATTTTAGTGAATTATGCTTTTTAAAAATTGTACTTTAAATATATTCTCATTTTTTGGTTTGTTTTTTCAACTCAAGGTAATATATCATTAAAAATTCTTTTTTAAACCTAGAATAACATGAATTCCAAATGTGCATAATATTATATGTATTTTTTTTTACTTATAACATGTAAGAAATAATTTTGTGACTGTTTTTTAATGAAATAATTTTAATGTAATTTATTTTTTGTGCAACAATATTAATAATGTTTTAGAGAATTTTTTTAAATAGTAACACAATATATATATATTTTTTCATAACGTGTGAATATTTTTTGAAAAGATTATTTCTTTTTTTGAAAATTTTTTTTAGTAATAAATAAAAGAAAAATAAATTTAAAAAATTTAAATTTTTTTAAATGGACTTTTAAAGTTTTCATATATATATATATATTAATTTAGCAGATTAAATTTCATTTATTTTTTCAATTTTGTGTAATATTTATGTATTTAGAAGGTTAACATATTTTTTCTAACTCATATATCATTAAAATTCTACTACTCCTAATAATAATAATAATATATTTTAATTTTTTTATAAATATTAACATAAATTATAAAATAAACTAAAATAATAGTAGAAAAATATCTTACCTAAATTGTAAATCCTACACTTCAAAGTGATAGTCAATAAAAATCTCTACTAACACTGCAGAGACAAATTTTCCCTTTCTAAAATAATATATTTTTTAATAAAACAATTTTTAGACTTAATTTTCTTTTTCAATAATACCAATAAAATTTTAAAAGTATGTATTTTGAATTACAGTTTGTAACAAAGATAAAAATATCTTTAAATAAATATATGGAAATCCCCACGGTGTATTTGATGTAAGAAAAGGGAAATGTCTGTAAAATGATGACAAAGCAACTCAATCGAATGCATTTAACAAGAACTAGTGTAAATTTATAGAGAGTCTCGGTTTGTTTTTTCTGTGTTTTTACAGAAATTTTTAACAGTACTTGTAATTGACAACTATAACTTCAATGTCAGTTTTATCTTTTTTTTTTTGTTTTGAAAAGAATATATATATTAATATTCAAATAGTATACAATTTTTTCTAATTAAAAAATAGTCAGTTTCCCTTTAAAGACATGCTCAACCAAAGTACATATTAAAAGTAAAAATGAAAGCCTGCCTATTTTTAAAAGAGGCCTTAGACATCAATAAGAGTGTTGAAAGTTATGTTGTATTTTTCCTCATATTTAAGTTAATTTTATAACTTGTTTCCATTTTAATTTTTTCATTCTTTTTTATTTTCCCTTACAGGGGTCCTGCTTGCATGCTGATTGTGCCAGCTTTGAAAGGCGTGAACAAGTGTATGACAAATTCATGAAATTGATACAAGACCTGTCAAATTTTGATTCTGGGCCAGAAACCAGTAATAATGCTATAGCAGAAAAAGATGCACATGGTAGATACTACCAGAGGTTCCTGTGGCCATTCAGCAACATACTCCACAAAACTGAGAAAGGAATAAGTCATATAATATTTTAGTTCTGATGTTTCTAAAAATGTGAAAGCAGGATGCAGTGGAGGCTTGAAAATTAAAGTGAGAAACAACAGTTTTCTAACAATCTGCTATACCTATACATCCAAACTTAATCAGCACTAACTAATGTCAAGTTCTAACAGATTATGAAGTTTAATGAAATTATGTGCATTAGTTCTTGAGTTACAGCATCCACAAAATTTGCAATACACACAGATTGCCTACACAGACAGACATTTTCCAAAAATAAACAAAGCCTGTACAAAACATCCCATTACATAAAAAAAACTGAAGTTGAAAAATTTTTGAAACTTTTTTATGTATATAGAAGAAACTAAAACCTATGAATTCCACTACAAAAATCCCCCCCCCCTTTTTTTGCACAAAATCTTCAGGCAAGACTATTGAAGGGATTTGAAATTAATAGAATTTTTCATTTTTCATTAAATGTATTACTAATTGAGTTATAAGCAGCTTTTGTCTCATAAGAACCTTTTACAAGCAATTACACCCCACAAATCTGCTCAAGATCCTTTGCCTTTATTAAAAAATAGAAAATGTTATTCGATTTTGTGGTTTCTGAATACAGCTCTTGCAAATTTCATATGTCTAAGATTAAAAATAACATGAAAAAATCAGAAAGTAGTATTTTGGATTTTTAGAACAGCTTTTAGATTTTCTTTTTCTTCAGTAAGCAAATTGTTTTTGATTAAAAATGTGAGAAATCTGCTTGTTTTCATCATCTTGCAGATGAAAATTGTGTAAAAAAACAATTTACTTTGTTTTTTAATTTTTATCACCTATTTTTTACAGTTGATGCATGTTATCTCTAATATGTGACAATCATACATGTTTTTTTACTAACTACAAAATCATTTTCATCCCTTCATGTGAAAACATTTTAGCTATTCTAACTCTGATTCTAAACAATCATGCAATGCCTTTTGCCTATGAATGTTGTATTTTGCAAAATGCTAGACAATAGGACTAACTGGACCCACAAAACAAAGGATTTACAGTTTTTAAATTTATTCTAACTACAACGCTGCCTAACTTTACTTTTTACAGATGACACCACTTTTATTATAACGCTCAAGAATGTTAAATTTTTAGTAATGGTGATTTCTCAAATGAAGTTCATAGTTTACTTTTTAGTTTTCTGTCGAATTAGAGAGGAAGAAAAATATTGCATTATTAAACTAAAGCTAAAAAATATTAAGAGCTTAAATAATGCACTTTACAAGATTTCCTTTCAGAAATCATTAAAAAAAATGTGAAACAAATACAGATTGGTACTTTATATTCCTTTGAGTATAGGTGAAAAATATTAACTCGGATGTTCTTAATAGACAAAAAATTTGGCCATTACTGACAACCACGTTTTCATTTTTAAGAGCTTAAATAATGCACTTTACAAGATTTCCTTTCAGAAATCATTAAAAAAAATGTGAAACAAATACAGATTGGTACTTTATATTCCTTTGAGTATAGGTGAAAAATATTAACTCGGATGTTCTTAATAGACAAAAAATTTGGCCATTACTGACAACCACGTTTTCATTTTTATCATGCTTCATATTTCAACTAATCACACATGTTCAAAAAAAAATTCTGACAAACTCTTCATTGTTTAACAATAATATTAATAATAATGATAAAATAAAATAAAAGCTGTTCAATTATTCTGAAATTTGAAAGTTAATTGGATTTTGCCAGTAAATTGATTGCAAATGTTCTCATCTCTACATATGTTTAGTAATAATATTTTAATTTCATCAGATTACCACAAACTCTGTTTATCTTGTTGTAACCTAAACAAAAATTATGAAAAAAAAATTAACACTTAAAATTAATCACTGCAGTTCAAGCAAGTGTAGCACTGAAAATTTGTTTACCTGAAAGGAATTATGAGTAAAAGCCAAATTACTGAACTAGTAGCTTCTAGGTCTGATTATGCAAAAAAAATGACCTAGGCTGGATTCTCTCCAGACTGACTAATAGGTTCTAAATGGTATCAGGAATAAAATTATCTTCCTGAGGCAGGGTTGAAAATTGGATTTGAATGTCCTTCTAAACGATGCTTTATATAACCCTTAACCGAAAGTGTACCATCTGTGAGAGGGTTGTGTCTACATATCTACCCTTTATGCAAAAATGAACATGTCCTCAATGTAATCATTGCACTATTCGTTATCTCCCCCTCGACCCATTTGCAACACCTATGCTTTTTTAGTTGTTGAAAGAAAAACTATTTTCTTTTCAATGCAGTCTGTCAGACGACGTGTTTCCATTTATGTAATTTTTTGCTTTGGGATATCGAGATGGTGGGACCATCAAAGCGGGTATGCTATAGTGATAAAGACTTTGAGGAGACTATTTTGCTATGGTTTGATGAAGTAGGAAGTGACATAAGTGATGTTGAAAGTATTTCAGATGATGAATATATAAATTCTGAACACAAAAGTGATTCAACATTGTCAGAAAATTCTAATGAAAGTGAAAATGAAGATATAAGAAATGATGAAAAAATAGCAGACGCAGATACGAAATATATATATGGAAAAAATCGGTACTGACGGTCTGTTTCAAAAGTTTGCCCCTCGTCAAGAACAAGAAAACACAATATAATTATTAAAGTGCCAATTTTAAGAGGGAAAGCTAGAGATCTTGGAGAAAAGGCAGATCCATTCTCTGTCTGGCAGTTGTTACTTACAAATGATATCTTACTGCATATATTGAAATGGACAAACCATAAAATAATTCAAATACGAATGAATTATGATACTCTGAGCAGTAATATGAAAGATACAGATTTGATTGAAATGAAAGCCTTTTTTGGTCTTCTAATATTCACATCGGTATTTAACTCTAATTATGAAAACATTGAAACACATTTTGTGACAGATGGAACAGGGAAAGAAATATTTAGGACCGTAATGAGTATAAAAAGATTTGCAGTACTTCTTTCAGCATTGAAGTTTGACAATCCGGAAGATAGATGAGAATGAATGAAGCGACATCTGACAGCAGCTAGATCCTATTTATTCAACAGTTTCATAGAAAACTGCCAATCTGTCTATGGAATAGGTCAGTCAACAACAGTAGACGAAATATTCGTTAGTTTCAGAGGAAAAGTTCGCTTCAAAATGTATAACAAACCATGTAAATACGACATAAAAAGCATGACTCTTACAGACTCTAGGAACTTAACAACGCATACATATATTGCGGTAAAGACTCTGACGGAATTGGGCTGGGCTCAGAATTTAGAAAATTTTCCAATCCAATGCAATCTGTTTTGCGCCTTGCTCAATCTATTTTTGGAAGTACTAGCAATGTCACAGCAGATAACTGGTCCGCATTCATAGAACTTTTAGAAGTCCTTTTGAAAAAAAAAGCTTACATACGTCGGTACAATGAGAAGAAGGAAGCGAAAAATTCCATCCAAATTTTTACCTAACAAAATAAGAGAAGTTGGATCAACATTATATGGGTTTCGAGAGGAATGTATGATAATTTCTCATGTAAGCAAGAAGTGTAAAGCAACCATTCTCATTTTTTCAATGCATCACCGAGTTTGTACTGATATTGAAACCCAGAAACCAGAAATTATAGCTTATTGCAATTAAAACCAAGGTGAAGTTGATAGTCTTGTTGAGAAATGTGCAAAAAAATCCTCTAATTGTCGCACACACAGATAGCTTTAGATGTTTTTTTCACATTCTAGACGTCTCAGTAGTTACTGAGTAGTTACGTCTCACTTCATATATTTTACATTTTACACTAATGCTTTAAAGAAAATGAAGAAAAGATCTGTTTATGCGAAGTCTTTAGCATCCACACTAGTCCAGGAGCATATGGAGAGATAACTAGAAAATCCCCAGTTACCCTGGGAATTGCGCTTTACAATAGCTCAAGCATCCTGCAAAAACCTGTTGAAAATGTGCCCCAGGTAGGTGATGACTAAATACTTCTCAAACGCAAAGCATATTTTTTGTATCATAGAACCAACCACAGAATGAAAAATACCTGTGTGTACAGTGCCTGAAGCCTGTATGCATGCAATGCTCCAAACCTAAATGCAATGATTGCATAAAAAATGCTGATATTTAGAACATGCTGCAATATTTACTATTAAATGTTTTGTTAATTTTACTGTCTATTTTTTTTAAATTCATATTCTACTAATATATATAAAAATATTTACATTTATTTATTTGGTTGAAAATGTAATATTTTGAATAATAGTGTGTAATTTTGAAATATTTCCTGTTTCCGATATTCAAAACTTATTTTTATGCCGTTAAATTAAAAATTTGTTCCTGTTAATGCATTACGATTAAAGATTAAACGTTTAAGTTCACTATTGGTAAATTATTAAGAGTTGTTTTCTTACTACAATTTTATAGTAATTTTTAAAATTTAGCAGTCTGTTTGAGTTCTGAATTTTCACGTTTCCAATTAAGGGATAACATAATCAACAAATCCTTTTTTCATATTTAAATATGCTTTTTTTTTACTTTAAAAATCCCTGTTGTAACTTTTAAAAACACATTTATTACTTTTGATACCTCTTACCCATCGTTTAAAACCGATTCAATTAAACCAGAATCTCATTTCAAGAAAATAAATAAAAAATTTTAAAGGAAAAATAAATAAAACTCAACCTGGTGCACATCCTCTTCCAATAGGGTTGCAATCTACAAACACCAACGTTAAAAAAAAAAAAAAAAAAAAAAATTGGGGTTGGTAAGAACAAAGATTCTTACTATTCGCAAAATATAACCAAAAAGACAACAAGTTCAGTGTCTATACACAAGGGAAGCCTTTGTTTTTAACAGTTAGGCCTAAATATTGCCATGAGATTATCGCTATTTTTTATATCTTTGCAGTAAATTTTTTACTTACATATTTACATACAATACTTTTAAAGTCCAAAGCAGTGTGAATAGCAAGTAAAAGTTTGTTTTTCCAAATCCTACTTGGATAGAAAAACACAGAACGAAATATACATGGAAATAAAATATACTAGGCACAGGAGGCGCCGGTCACTGATACGATTAGCGATGACAATGATTTAAAAAAATTCGATTTGTATCCTCTATTTCAATTTCGATTCAATCTGATTAACAAAGGCTATGGTCACTGCAGTTTACCCACGGAGATACCTGGACAAAACCTAGAGTTACCAAAGTCACCGGTGAGATTAGTTAGTTACCAAGGCATACTATTTCGCCTAAGCATCAGTAAACGAATATTTTTACACAATTCCTCAAAATTTAAATACTTGACAATAATCGAACTTTTCTATTCATTGTCGTTGTTAATCACATCCGATTATTAGTCCAGCGTCTCCTTTGCGCATGAGTAGAGTATTTGATTTTTGTTTTTCTATTCATATAGGTTATATAAGATCAGCTTTTATTTAAGTTTCACAGTGCTTTTGTCTTTAAAGGTATTGTATATAATTATTTCTGTGTCTAGCTAATTGGGTTCATTTATGCCTAACTTTTGAAAACATTTAATTTATTTGCAAAACCATTAATTAATCAAACCTAATTTTACTAGCAAAAAGTTAAGATCGTAAAAATTCATACTATATCTCATAAAAATGTAAATTAATTCAACGAGAAATATTAAGTGGATACAGTATTGTAATTTCAGATTTTGCTTGGAGGGGGCAACGAACATAGTAAATTCGAAGTTTCCACTTATTTCATATCAGCCGTTTCCTACGTATTCATTTTTTATAGATAATTCCAAAGGGATATTTTTACTGTTTAGTTTGTTATCTATTTATCGGTAAAAGCAAGTGAAAACGTTAAAGTAATATTAAGAAAAGAAAAAAACAGATAATGTTAAAAGAAAGATTTTTTTTTTAATTCAGACTTTTTAATACAGTTGATAAAATAAAAATAAAAAAACATTACAATATACGAGGCATTTTATCCATATTATTTACTATCTAACTATCATACATAGCTATAAACAACAACAAAATATTTTTTAGCAATTTCAACTTTATTTTTCTACTTGTATGAAATTTTCAGATTCAAAACAGGTTAAGAAGAATTGAGCAATTTATTCAGAGATAAATTTTAAAGTTTGGAAAACTTAACTAATTTTCAAATTTTGTTTTTATTTGTATTGTATTTTAAATTTTGATTCTAATTTAAATTTTAAGCTAAATATCAACCCTCTAGTAGATCTACTTACATACCTTTGATTAAGTTTTCATTTAAGTTAAGTAAAATAAACGTTTCTTGCTGCATTACAACATCTCATAGCGCAAACATCTGCTGTCAAACAACACTGAAAAAAACTCAGAAAACAATCATAAACAGTTACAATAGACAGTTAAACATTTAGTAAAATAGCGCATTCACCAGCTATATTACAATATTCATTTAGTGTGAAATCCTCTATGTGTGAAAACCAACCTTCAAGAAAAACTGTTTCATAATATTTCTTGCATCCCATTTTGACATTACCTGCACTCACAAATTGCAGAATAGGGTCTGTCTCAAGAGCATGTTGTAAAATTTTTCAATTCAATTTTCCATTCAGAAATGCAGATATGTGCTCACCATCCAGGAAACTCTCCTACCTGAGTTGCATTCCACCGCAGCCTGCTCCTGGACAGTGAAAACTCTCTAGTTTTCAAGTACAATCCTAAAAATCCCTGCTTATATCGTTCCAGCTTAGATACGCGATAAACGCGAGCATTACACCCCGCGTAGGCACTCCATGGACTAACTGACTTTCACTTGACTTGATGCTTCAATAAAAATAAGGAAGTCTGGTGAGCTCACATCATTGAAACTGGTAAAAAAGAGCTGGCAAAGCAACTACTAGTGTAGCAGACTAGAATTTTTGCTGGTGGTTTTTCATCCGAGATTTACCAATTGCTACAAGGCAGTCGTAATTGCAGTAGAAGAGTTTTCAAATGGATTCTTTTTACTTCTGTGAACTTGTTTAAACATTGAAGAATAGAGAGAGAGAGAGCACATTCTTTGAAATTGCAAAACACTATTTTCTTACATATCACTCATTCACAGATCTTTCAAAAGTTTGCTAACTCAAAAATCTGTGTGTTCTTTTTTTCAATGGTATAAAAATTGCATATACAGGGTTGTTATAATTAAAGTTTGTCTATTCAGAAGGCTCTAGAGCAGGTTCTATGGCTCTAAACGAAACCAAATTTCACTAGTACATAGTTGAAGAGATGCGCTCTGCGAAAATCGAAAAAAAAATTAGTTACATTTTTCGT
Source organism: Maratus michaelseni (assembly GCA_963931845.1). Lineage (NCBI taxonomy): Eukaryota > Metazoa > Arthropoda > Arachnida > Araneae > Salticidae > Maratus > Maratus michaelseni. The sequence goes on from OZ007597.1 coordinate 316,728,490, forward strand.
CAGTAGGTGGCACTGCGCCAATATTTAAGGCAATGTTTGCAGATTCATTATATCAATTTCAGTCAATCCAGATGAAGCACACAAATTTAAAAGTTTCAACAAACTTCAATAAACTGCGAATTGTTCTAATTAAAGTTCACCTAATCAGAGAGCTCTATAGCCTGACCTATGACTCCAAACAATACAGAAAAATGAATATAATTTCATGTGATGTAATCTGCATCAACAAAAATAAAACATGTTGCTCGGCAGCGAGGAAATAACGAAGAATAACATTACACATGCTCAATGAATCCTCCACCATTTTCAATAATGCATTCCATTCTCAGAATTGTGCTTTCTACAGCATTGCATAAACTGTCCTGTGAGATTGAGCGAATATGAAGTCTAATACTGTCTTTCAGATCAGAGATTGTCTGACATCTGTCTTTAGATACAGAATCTCAAAAATCCCCACAAACAAAAATCGCATGGTGTTAGATCAGGCGATCATGGTGGCCAGACTGTTTGAAAATAACGACTTATGATGCGGTCTTCTGTAAAATGGCTTGTTAAGAAAGTCTGAACTGCTCTAGTAATGTGCGGTGGTGCACCGTCTTGCATAAACATGATATTTTGAAGGCAGCCTCGCTGTTGCAGCTCGGGAATCAGAAAATATGACAACATATTGAGATACCTTCTCCCATTTACGGAACATATAATGGGTCCTGTGGATGTTAGTTCCTCAAAAAAATATGGCCCTATCTTAAACGTAGCTGTGAAACCACACCACACCGTCACTTTAGCTGCATGCAATGGAACTTCTTGGACAACATTAAGATTCTCTTTCGCCCAAATTCGACAGTTGTGTGTGTTCACTTGTCTGTTTAAATAAAAATGCGCTTCATCACTCCATAGAATATTCCAGGGCCAAAAATTATAAACATTCATGCAAGAGTGAATTCATTCATGCAAGAAACTGTAGTGAAAATGATAGCTGACTTCCGATATTACCCTGTATTAATTGTTGCACCCTCTGAATCTTGTATGGATAATAGAGCAAAATTTGATGCATCACTTTTCTCACAGTGGAAATCGGCATATCGACTTCATTCGCAATAGCTGGTACACTTGCATTACCAAATGATGACTGGCTTGCTAAATCCACGGCAGCAGTAGCAATATCTTCAATGCTAGAAATGTCTTCCTTTTTTCGTCCTCTGCCTTTAAGAATGTCGAGTTTTCCTGTTTCCTCGAACTTTTTAATCATTTTGTGAACTCCACGATCCGACATTGGTCCACGTCTAACATCTTTTAGTTTCCGGAATTCTCAAAGAGCTGCAGCTGCGTTGCTGTTACTTTGATAAAATAACTTTACAAGAAGTGCCTTTTCTTTCAAAGTTACCATTCTCCACAAAGCGTAGATTCAAATGCTTTTCAGAAACAATCAACTGTTCCAGTGTCAAAGAAATCACAGACACACTTTATCAGCAAGTTTTAAATCGTCAGGTGGTTAGAAGGGTATTTCAAGTTTTTGAAGTTGCGACGTCACTTTGACGTCGTTCGTCGAAAATTTGAATAAAATGTGATATTTTTCAAGCGTTGGGTGAAATTTTGTGCGTTTCATCTGGATTGACCGAAATTGGTATAACGAATCTGAAAAAGTTTACTTTTACCAACTGTGAAATAAAATTTCCTGTATTTTGTTTTTTTACAAATATCGGCTTAAATATTGGCGCAGCGCCACCTATTGACAAAAATTTTAACTAATTTTTTTTTTCGATTTTCGCAGAGCGCATCTCTTTAACTATGTACTAGTGAAATTTTGTTTCATTTGGAGCCATAGAACCGATTCTAGAGCCTTCTGAATAGGCGAACTTTAATTATAACAACCCTGTATTTCACTTACAATGTTGATTAATATACCGTAATTTCGGGAGTAAGCGCCGCGGCGCATACGTGTTTGAAAGTTCAAAATATCGGCGATGCGGCGCATACGCAAGGGCGGCGGGTACAATGATTTTTTTTCCCCTCAACATAGCAAAATCTGGATATTGTGAAAAACAAGCCTTCATTTCGGGTTTTTTTTTGTCTTACTGCCTCAAATACACTTTTAAACACATGGATTCATTAACATTCATTCATATTTCACCTTTATTTACATTCATTTAATCTCAGTATAAAGTTCATAAACAGTAGGTACATAGTGACACAATATATCTTTATTATAAAAACGTAATTACTATAGTCAAAATATATTTAACTTACCCATATTTCTCTATTTTCTGTACAATATTAATAGCTCACTCTTTAAAAGTATTTATTGTACACTTTACAATAGTTGATAAATTATATTTATTTCATAAGCACACCCAATACGGCGATATTCGATTAAAACGATAATCGAATAATCGATTGGCGTAGTACATATCTTTTTTCCTATTGCATTTTAAGCTAACCTGTGTTTCAATATTAATAGCTCACTCTTTAAAAGTATTTATTGTATACTTTACAATAGTTGATAAATTATATTTATTTCATAAGCACACCGCATACGGCGATATTCGATTAAAACGATAATCGATTGGCGTAGTACGTATTTTTTTTCCTATTGTATTTTAAGATAACCTGTATTTTATTGTTAATTCATATATCTTGTAAGATTTTATCGCTATTCTTGTTACTTTTAATCCAATTTTGCCGATCGTTTTTTATCGTGACTATTTCATTTTTACCGATTTTTTAATGATGCGGCGCTTCTAATGGGTGCGGCGCTTACGTGTATAATTATTTTTTTTTACCAATTTTTCAATGATGCGGCGCTTACGATGGGTGCGGCGCATATTCCCGAAATTACGGTATATACTAGTATTAAAAAATGCTCTGAAGAGCACCAAAAAAAGTTAATATGTTTAAGTATGAAAAAGGGGTGGACAAGTGCTTCTAATTGAGCATCAGAAAGGAAAAGGATTCCTTCTTGGCTGCAGCTCACTGTCAATGCCAACTTTTGAAAAAATCATATTCGCGCTTTTTCATATAAAAGAAATTTGCGGTACTGCAGTAAAACTTTCCAATCTGCTTTATATTTCAACTGCACTGTTCTACTGTTGTACTGTGCGTGCGTCTGCAATGCAACTTTGTACAGTGCACTGTGTACCATTATTGATCTACAGACTATACTACACTGTACACTCCTATTATACTTTTGAGCTTCAGTGAACATCCGCACTGTTTCTTTGTACTTCCGTATTAAAGGTATATGCGCCTAATGTTCGTTTATAACTTACATATGCATTGCTGTACTGCATATTGCATTGTGGAGCCACAGCCACTTGCATATAATTTCAATCAATGAATGCATTATACTGTAATGTGTGCATATGTGAAATTGTTTCTGTTCAGAATGCTGCAACACTCTGCACTGCAATATAAATCAACTTTCTGTGCAGTTCTACACTGCAGGCATGCCTGGTAGCACTGCATGAGTGTGATACGCTGCAGGAACTAAGGTTTTTGGTACTATGTCGCCTTACATTCATGTCTAATCAAGCTGCGTCTTTACTGGCTACGTCTTTAAACTATACATTTTTATGGTAACTGTGAGTGATTTCATTTATATGGAAAAAGCGCAAATATGATTTTTTCAAAAGTTGGCATTGACAGTGAGCTGCAGCCAAGAAGGAACCCTTTTCCTTTCTCATGCTCAATTAGAAGCACTTGTCCACCCCTTTTTCATACTTAAACATATTAACTTTTTTTGGTGCTCTTCAGAGCATTTTGTAATACTAGTCATTTAAATTTTTTGATAAAAACTAAAGATTTTTTAATATCTTGAAAAGCAAAAAATTTTGCTATTGTCAAAATTTTATTGTTACATTGTTTTTACAACACTCGCCAAATCGTTGACTGTTCATCGCCAAAGTAGCATTTTTTCATTAGTGAAATATATATACATATGTATGTATATATATGTGTGTGTGTGTATATATATACTTTACTGGCAACTGGTTAACCGAAAAGTACCAAAAAGTATTATAGCAACAATATGGATACAGTATAAATGTGGATATGATTGGAGTTTTTTCACAAGATCGCAACAACCACATCAAACATTTATCGCCAATAAGAGCCCACTAAATCTACCGGCACAGGATTTTTCCTTTTATTGTATAACAATTATTTGTTTTCTTATTTTAAGTATATATTTGTGTTTTAATTTTAATAAAATAGTGCTTAAAGGTCTGTAATTTTCAAATGTTATATTTTTCAAATGCTCACTTTCGTTTCAACATTGTTTTTTTTTCAAGTGTTTTGATTCACGGGAATTTCATTTTGCGCTTTACTATTACGCTTGGCGACAATGGTTTTTGTATAACGGAAAAGTGCCGAAAAATGTTTTACATTCAATAAATAACAAATCAAAATGTTTGGCATGGTTTGCATGACAACATCTGCTCGGTCAGGGTTGAAATAATTGGCGCATTAGCAAACATTTTGCCATGGTGTTGGTATTACGAAAAAGTACCAAAATAAAAGATACAGCACAAGCTGTACAGGAACGACTTAATAATGAACATTGAAAATTGGGTACTTCTCTATCATCCCGTCGACCACTTTTCATAACAAAATACTATCGCCAACTCAAAGATTAAACGCCAAAAATGCAGTCCCATTTACTGGATGTCAGACGCATTATACGTGTTTGTCATGTCATCAAGTGGTTTTTAATTCGACATTTGCGTGTATTATTCATTATGTTTTACTGACTTATTAGTTATTTCATTAATTAAAATAACAATTGTGTCCATAAATTCTTATATTTTATTTATTTATTTATTTTGATATTCCAATGGCAACGTTCTCCTTTTTATTTGGTGTTACAGTTTGGCGATAGATTTTTGTTATAAAAAGTGATCGACGGGATAATAGTACCGAAAATTGTTTGCCGCATATTTTACGTGAATTAGATGAAATTATGAAACACAATTCTTTTACATAAGCATATAAAATGCTTAGTGAGTTTGAACGGGAATAGCAGGAGCCTGTCAGGCAATATAATTTTCCAATATATATATTTCCTCATTGTCGAGTATTATTTCAAATTTAATGTGAAAACCCCGATTTCTACCTACGATTACTGTCCTATAACGGGCATTTATGCTAGTATGAAAATAAAAACAAATAAGCATGTTTATCACGTGATTTAATTAATTTGAATGAATTCTGTTACATACATAATAATAATATTTATTTAAACTTTCGTGCAAACGCGCGCGTTTGCTACGATAAAAAAAGAAAAGAAAAACCAATGTTCAACCGAAGCTTTACAACATAAATTCGATTTTCTCAGCGACCGTCAAACATACAAAGATAAAAAAAAAAACCTATTTTAAGTTTTACCAAGAGGAAAAAAATAAAACAAAAACGAAGTTAATACATCCAGTGGAAGTTTAGCTACAGTTTGTTGAACTTTTCGTCTTCATTTTTTCGTTTAAAGTTAAATAATTAACTACAGTAAGCAACAATAATTTTTTGAATGCTATCATTTTATTCGTCTCGTCGAGTTCTATCTTTCACAAAAAAAATCATTGTCGTATGTCAACTGGTTCGCCAGAAATTTCAGAAAAACGTTTGCATTTTCTATTTCTTAAACATATTATAGCAAACGCTACTGCGTTTACTATGATATATAAATTAAAAGACTTTCAATTTACATAGAAACAATTTTAATTTATAAACAGCACCAATTGTTGAGCGATATGCACCAAAAACTAATCAGTATTTATTGATTGTTCTAAGATAATATGAAGTTTTCTGAATCTCTGTGGATTAGTTAGCAGCCACAAAAATTGTGTCAAACACAGACTAACAGATACAGATATTTTCTAAAAAAAGTCTTTTAATCATGTGCAAAACATCCCAAAATACATAAATCCATCAAAAAAGGGAAATAACAAATTTTCGCGATTCCAATACTTTCTTTTTATTTATATGGAAACGAGACTATATTTACCGTAATTTCGGGAATATGCGCCGCACCCATCGTAAGCGCCTCATCATTGAAAAATTGGTAAAAAAAAATAATTATACACGTAAGCGCCGCACCCATTAGAAGCGCCGCATCATTAAAAAATCGGTAAAAATGAAATAGTCACGATAAAAAACGATCGGCAAAATTGGATTAAAAGTAACAAGAATAGCGATAAAATCTTACAAGATATATGAATTAACAATAAAATACAGGTTATCTTAAAATACAATAGGAAAAAAAAATACGTACTACGCCAATCGATTATCGTTTTAATCGAATATCGCCGTATGCGGTGTGCTTATGAAATAAATATAATTTATCAACTATTGTAAAGTATACAATAAATACTTTTAAAGAGTGAGCTATTAATATTGAAACACAGGTTAGCTTAAAATGCAATAGGAAAAAAGATATGTACTACGCCAATCGATTATTCGATTATCGTTTTAATCGAATATCGCCGTATTGGGTGTGCTTATGAAATAAATATAATTTATCAACTATTGTAAAGTGTACAATAAATACTTTTAAAGAGTGAGCTATTAATATTGTACAGAAAATAGAGAAATATGGGTAAGTTAAATATATTTTGACTATAGTAATTACGTTTTTATAATAAAGATATATTGTGTCACTATGTACCTACTGTTTATGAACTTTATACTGAGATTAAATGAATGTAAATAAAGGTGAAATATGAATGAATGTTAATGAATCCATGTGTTTAAAAGTGTATTTGAGGCAGTAAGACAAAAAAAAACCTGAAATGAAGGCTTGTTTTTCACAATATCCAGATTTTGCTATGTTGAGGGAAAAAAAATCATTGTACCCGCCGCCCTTGCGTATGCGCCGCATCGCCGATATTTTGAACTTTCAAACACGTATGCGCCGCGGCGCTTACTCCCGAAATTACGGTAATTGGAAGAAAACCTTTAATGACAAAACATAAAAATATATTATATACGTACCACTGGAAAACTAGTTTAATAATTAATAATCAAATAATAAAGAAAAGAAAAATAATAAAAAAATATTTTTATTGATGTATCAAAAACCACACCATATCCAATCTCCCTTTAGTAAGAGAATGGCATTGATTAGGCATCAATCTAATATCTTCTAATTTCAGTTGATTCAGCTCTGATACAGTTAAAAAAAAGAAGTCTTTACGGTATCAGAAAATATTTTATAAACTAATAATGGATACTAACTAATACATTAGATGCTATAACATGTATATAGGGTCAGCCAGAGTAATTCCTGGTCAACGACTTTCAGGGGTAATTCTTGGTCACAGTACTTTTCAGTGTTTGAAAAAGTCCTCACCAAAATTTTAAAAAATCACAGAGATATTCTAATCTTCTTTAGAATTTATCATTTAATTGTACAATTACTACTTATTTAGTTTGAGAAAAAAAATTGTTTTGAAAGTGCTTGCTTAGTTTCTGTAAAACAACATTGGTCTCAGCAGTGGCACATTTTTACAAAAATCTTTGTCACAACTCAAATTTTAAATATTTTTCTTTTCTTTCTTTTTAGTTCAATTATCAACTACTTTAGCTATTAAAAAATAGTCTCTATATTTCTTATACTATTTTAAATAATTTACAGAAGTTGACCAGATATTGCCCCATGTAACTGGGGTAAGTCTTGGTCACTGGGGTAATTCCTGGTCAATGTTTTTCTCATCATTTAATCCCTTTTTATTGTCATATTTAAGGATTTTAGTTGTTGGTAAATGCTTTAAGCATTAACAAAAAGTTAACTGTAACCACATTGTTTACCACATTTTATTTAATTGTAGTTCTTAATAAAATAGAGTCACTCGGGGTAATTCTTGGTCACTGAATTTCTGAGGTAACTCTCGATCATTTTCACTTTCATTATCAAAATAACAATTTATCAAACTGTGTAAAATCTTAAAGATACTTTAAGATAATGTGTATACATTTTTATTTATATTGCAGATGCAAAAGTTTGTAGAGTATAATTTGAAAATATAGTGAAAGTGCACATAAAGATAAATCACACCCAAAGACTATATTATTATTCTCTGCTTGATGAATTTTTCTATAAAAATCTTGTTCAGAAAGGATCTCTGTAAGTGTCAGCGACATAGCACTGGCATAATTTTCCAAATTTTTACATGAAAATTAATGGATAGCATTTTGACAACCATTTCTTAAAAGTACTCAAAAATTTTATCCTGCATTACACTTTTTCTTGTTATTATGGGTGAACATCTTTAGAGTAAATTAAAATTATAAAAAGTACTTATTTGAAGTTATCAAAACTTTCCATAAAAATTGTTTATCATAGCAAAATAGAAATAATTGGAAATTATTTTTGAAACTGCTCTTGAAAACTTTGAATAAATATCAAGATAAAAAAGGGTTTTGGGTATATAAGGGAGAATAGGATTCTTTTTCGTTATATATATATATAAAGGAAAAATAAATAAAAGTATCTAACAAATATTTTATGTTGCTCTTTTTGCAAAGAGAGTTTTTTTTGTTATTTACATACAGAATTCTATTTATCAAAATTAGTTTTAAAAACACTATACACAATTTTTGCAGTTGTTTGTGGGGCATCGATGTCATATACGCACCACGTTGGCGCAATTGCAACAAAATGGTAGTTTCATGCCTCGCAGGTAACCCTGTTATTTTATTTATATTGTTGTTTATTTACTTTTATTTTAATTCTATAAATTATTTTTATTATGTATATCATTATTTATTTATATCAAACTATCATTTATTTATTTTTATTTCCTTTTTTAAAATAATAGAAGCTATTTCATTTATTACGTTATTTTATTTTTTATTGAAATAAAATATCACGTGCTGTTGTTGCATGCTATTTGTAACTAATATTCAAAAACAAAGTTTTCAGCAAATTGGCAGGGGGGGGGGGGGATCGCGCCAGCGTGGTGCGTATATGACATCTTTGTGGAAAGACTATAACCACTTTTAAATTATATCAGTCAGAACTTAACTTAGAAATAGGTTTAAAATTGAAAAAAAATCTTGTCTGTTTGTTCAGCAAGCAATTTTACTGCATGCTCCAGAAAAATAAGTTTTTTCTCTATATATGAAAGTGGAGTGAGATTTTTAAAACAACATATTATTAAATAAAGTTTACAAGTAAATTACATTTCTTATGCATGAGTTTTAAAATGTCTCTTTAGTGCACTTTTAACAGAAAATCCTTTCGAACAAACTTCACAAAAGAATGGTTTTTCACCAGTGTGTGTACGAAGATGTACCTTTAGATTTCCATATTGAAAAAATGCTTTAGAACATATTTCACAACTAAATGGCTTTTCCTTAGTATGAAGGCAAATATGTTCATTTAGATGTCCTGTTTTAGAAAATTTTTTAGAACACACTTCACAAATAAATGGCTTTTCCCCAGTATGGGTACGTAGGTGTTTCTTTAGATCACCACTTTCAACAAATCCTTTGGAGCATAAATCACAGATGAATTTTTTTTCACCTGTATGGAATCTAAGATGTCGTTTAAGATTTATCTTTTGGAAAAATCCTTTAAAACACACTTCACAAATAAATGGCTTTTTCCCAGTGTGGGTGCGTAGGTGTTTCTTTAGTTCACTACTTTGAAGAAATCCTTTGGAGCATAAATCACAAATAAATCTTTTTTCACCTGTATGGGTGTTAAGATGTTGTTTTAGATTTGACTTTTGAGAAAATCCTTTGGAACACACTTCACAAATAAATGGTTTTTCTCCTGTATGAATTCTACGATGATTCTTCAGATGACCACTATTAAAAAACACTTTGGAGCATATTTCACAAATGAATGACTTTCCTTTTGTATGATTTGGCAGATCACTATGTTGAAAGTGTTTTAAAGAGTTAACATAACTAATAACAGACTTTTCTTCACTATCAGTAGAAAGGTGTTCTTTTGTGGAGCACTCTGCTGTTGAACTTTTTTCAGACATGCTACAGAATTATAAGATTTTTCTATTCTTTTTTTACTTTGTATCAGGTTGAAGTATTAGTTTTTAGTTGTTTTTTCTGTGTTGCTTTTATAGCTTGAGAAAATCTTAGAATATACTTGAACAAAATTGACTATTCACCTATTTCGGTATAAATACGACCTATGCAAATTTACCTCAGCAGAAAATTCTTTACTTCAAAAGGTACTTTTTTACTGGTATGTGTACAATGAGGTATTTAAGCATCTTGTTTCTAAGAAAATCCTTTTTATCATTCAAAGATGAATGATCAGTCTCTTTTGCCTTTTAAATCTGAAATTTAAAGAAATATTTTATTAACCAGCCTTTTAAATTTTAATTATTAATTAACATTAGTTCCACATTTTCTTATATTTAAAAGTATTTAGATATGTTAAATGAGAAAAAAAAAATCACCTACCTGTTTGTAGAATCAGTATAAAAAAAATGCACCCCTTCCATTTTAAATGCCAAACACTCACAGAGATAAGAAAAACTGGCCATTTGAATGGTAATTATGGCTTCTTTCAATTATTGTTTTAAAATTTTTTGGTTAGAAAGTGCACCTTCATATTGAAATTGCAATATACTTTAAAAATTTTTATTCATTTTTACTTTCTTGCCAACCATTTTAGTCAGTCAAATCTATTACCAAGTAATGTGATTTATAGCCAATAACGGATAAGCATGATGTTACATTCACTGGTTGTGAACTGCTAAGCTGCACATCCCAAGCAACATATATATTCCGTTTTGATTTATTTTGTGTATGAGCCAGTTTAGTTTTTGTAATGAAAGATCTAAATTAATTGCTATTTCTCTGTTTTTATACAGATTTGAAGCAAACAAAATCTGTCATTTAACGATGTTATTTTATGCCACTAATGTTTATAAAGGGTGTTACATTCTTTGTTGTCAATTTTCTAGATAAGTCAGTTTAGTTTTTGCAATGAAAGACACGTGTTAACTGCTATTTCACTGTTTTGCTGTCATCTTTTGAAAACAAAAGGATAAAAGTCTGGATTTTCTATCTTTGGAACAGGATGCATTGAACTATTTTTAAGATTATGGGATTTTGCAGTGAAAAAAGTGTACCTTATTGGCTCGATATGAGACTGTTTAAAAACAGACAAATAATTATTAGGCATTGTGAAATATTGGTGCAAGCTAATCTATTAAAGCAATGAATAAGGTTTGAGAGAATGAAAATTGCATTTGTAACTGTACAAAGATTTATATATAACTGGTAAAAGGAATTAACACTGATTAAATGAGAGAAAAAAAAGCATTATGCTACATCTGTTACTTGTAAATGTTCAATTTTTAAATGAATGTTGAATGAAGAGCAATATCTTCCCTAAAACTTCTATCTTCATTTGAGTTAAATCAAACTGTTTGAACATAACAGATTCTGTTTAATATCAGTGCATCAATCAGAAGCTTAAAAAATTGGCTTTTGGAAAATAATCCAATTTACAGAAAATTACAGAAACATTTTATGAGCAGGTTTATATCACACTTATCCACATTACCATTCAACATGCTTTTCCATATTAACATTTGTCACATACAAAAATCACACGGTTTGTTAAGATATTATTTTTTACAGACTAGTTGACAGGAAAGTTAACAATAACCATAAATTGAACATGGACATGTAAGTTTGACAACGAACTTGGATTTTCTGGTAAACTTTACCCTGAGGTGCCAATTGGAAGTCATTCTTGAAAGAAGTTTTGGAATTATGGAGATGCTAAAAATTTTGAACCCCTTAATGTAAAATTCTTTTTTAATAATTACGAAACAAACTGCAATGTGTGTAGTTTATGCATAACGCAAAAACTGCTTAGTAGAATGAGTTGAAAATTTTGGATTCACACTTTTAAAGCTTCTAGAAATTGATGTCTGTAAAATTTTTATAGGCTACAAAACATATATATATTTTGTTCAAATATTAAATTTAAAATATATACATTATCAAACTAATTTTGAAATATATATATCTATATATTGCAACAAAAATAACTTCCCAGAAGCTTTAAATATAAAAATCCAAAATTACAGTCCATTTCTCCAAATAGAGTTGAGTTGTGCTTAAAAACTACCAGCATTGTAATTTATGTTGTATCGATTAAAATGGAATTTAATATCAGGAGTCAGAAATTAATATTTTTATAACTCCTAAAATTAATATTTTTCTGTGTATCAAATAACTTCCTGTTTTAATATAACTTTATTTAACAGATTTTTCTTTGTACCCTTTTCTTACTTCTAAAATATAAATGACTAAAAAGGAAATTGAAAATTTACCTTTCTCTTTTAAAATTTGAGTTACTTTTCAGTCAGCTGTAAATCACATGAAGAATTGTTATCACTTGTCTAGAGTGTTCATTCATACAAGTGTATATGATTTTTCAATTGAATAATTGGAGCTTCATCACTGAAATAAACAAATGATGTCATTAATTGCATAACAAAGCAAAATAGGTATCTGTAATTTTGCAATAAATTTCATGTTATGAAAGAACTCAAATGTATTGTATTTTTAAATTACAATAACGGATCCGAGTGTCCTGTAAATTTTATTATGTAACCATTACTTCTATACCATAACCTTTGTGATAGCTTTCATTGACATATGAAGTATGAATCTACCATGAAGATTATTGTTTAGAATTTCTGGTAGTAATTACATAAAAAAGTACAGAATAGTTTGATCACTACTAGAAGTAGATATAAGAGTTAATAAAATCCACAGTAAAATGTAAGATATATGATAATATGTACAGATGGATAAATCTTTGACACATGAGTACATGAAAATGTATAAGAATGTACGAAAATGTTACTACAAAATGCATTGCAGCAATGAATTATTTTTGTAGTCATATAAATTTAAATTTTTTTGTAGCCATAACAATTTGACACTGTGTTGTGTTTTGTTGATGGTAAGACTTTCTAAAAACTCACCACTTCTAGTTCAGCTTAAATGCTATCACTTATCCTGTAGTATTATCATGCCATATTTTATAAACAAAATTTTGATTAGTATTAGCTGAAGTTTTGATTATTAATGAAATTTTACATACAGAATAGAAAAAGGTTTTTGACATGATTATTTAAACTATTTATTAACATGTTAATAACTTGTCAATGTTGAGAGAGAGAGAAATACACTATTCATAATAATTATCTTTTCCCGTAAAAAAACTCTATGCACCAGTTCAAGATTTAGCCACTATTAAATTAAAATACCTTTAACATAATTCAAATATCTGTCCATATATCCATTCAAATATCTTTACTGCAGTTTTTCTTCAGATAAAGCATGGATTAAATTTCAAAACTTTACAGAACAATTTTCTTGCAAGAGCATCACAGGCAAAACGATCAAGCTAAAAAGAAAGAAAATCTAAAATATATAGTGTATAGATATATTTATATTAATAAGGAAAGAATTTTGTATGTGGGTGTGTCTGTCTGCAGTGTTTTGAAGAGACCACTGCATGCAGAGCTACAAGATTTGAAAGGAACGTACCTCTATATGTGTAGTTATGCAGCTTAAAGCGCAATTTGAAAATTTGGATTAGATTTTTTAAACTTACTTTTTTAAGTGATTTTTAGTGTTTCTTTTCACAATTTGCTGTGATTTTTTACTATATATTAAAATGAATCTAATTTCAATCTTTTAGTATGTATATCTTTAGTATGTATAATCTTTTAATATAGTAAATATTATTCACTTTCCAATAAAGTTTATTCGGAATTCGTAAAGCAATTTTTGAATTGTTTGAAGCAATTTTTAAAGTTTTTTTGCTTTTTGCAGTGACTTTTTAACACTGGTAAGAGGAACTCTGTTTCAAACTTTTAGCATAATATAATAATTTTTTTCCTCTGTGATTTTTGGCATTTTACATTTTTTTTCTTTTTTTTTACATTCTTGAAAGAATTCTGGTTACAATGTTTTAGCCTACTGTAGTAAAGTTTGCCCTTGCGATATTTGAATTTTCAATGATTTTTTGTGTTTTATGATGATTTTTAATTTTCATAAAAGGAATTCTATTTCAAACTTTTATAATCTAATATACTACATTTTGTCCTTAGCTATTTTAAAATGTTTAGTAATTCTCAATTATTTTAAAGTGATCTTTAGTATTTTCCGCATTCTGCGACAGTATTTCTACATTCATAACAGGCAGTCGGTTTCAAACTTTTAGCAAAAATAGTAAGTTTTGTCTTCTGTGATTTTTAAATCAATTTTTTTTTCTTTCTTTTTTTTTTTTTTTTTTTTTTTTTTTTGCATTCTGCAGCAAGTTTTTGACAGTCATGAAAGAATTCAATTTATAATATTTTAGCACACAGTACTTAATTTTGTCCACTATGATTATTGAATTTTTAGTGATTTTGGGAGGTTTTTTTTTGTGTTTTGTGATGATTCTTTGACATTAGTAAAAATAAATCTGGTTTTAATATTTTAGCCCAATACAGTAAATTTTGTCCCCCTTTCATTAAAGTTTATTCAGAATTCATACAGGAATATTTGAATTGTGAATGTTTAACACTAATTTTATAAATATTTTTTGCATTCAGCAATGATTTTTTCGACATTTGTAACAAGAATGTTTTTTTAATCTTTTAGCCTAATATAGTAAATTTTGTCCTCTGAGATTTTCGAAATTTTAGCAATTTTTAGAAGGGTTTTATGATTTACTGTGATTTTTCAGATTACTAAAAATAATCCAGCAAATATGTTTCAGCCGAATATAGTAAATTTTATTTCCCTTTCAATAAAGTTTATTCAAAATTCATGAGTGATTTTTAAATTTTTTGTGATATTTAATTGTGATTTTTAGAGATTTGCCTCACTTTTTTGTCAGGCAGGTCAGCTAGTATTGTATAAGTACTATAATATTGTTGTGAGCTCAGGGTACGAAAGGATTGATGCCAATATATAAGAACAATCAACAAGTTTTATTTACTCCAAACAGTTCGATAAATACACCAATATCTTTTCAAAGACACAAATATTCAGTAATCTTCAAATCTAATAACAGCACAGCAAAATTTCACACAGCGTTCACATATAGCGTATTGTTCAATACTAAATCGCTCATAGACAACACAGTTCTCAATGCAAAGCCTCTCGTGCGTATTCAATCGCAGTTGACAGACAACTAACTGAACTGAACTGGTCGGAGGCTCTTATATAGGCTTTAAAGATAACTGTAGAATTTTCCAGAGCTTTCGGATGCTAGAAATTACCAGAAGGTCCTTCAACTCTCGATAGAGTACTCCAAACGTGAAAGGATCCCAATGTAAATGTATGAGGGGGGGTAGCACAAAAAGTTGCCAAATCCGTCGCCAACTTGGCGACAAAAATAAGTCGCCAAAACCATCGCCAACTTGGCGATAAACCCATTCCTTGGCGATATTTCCATAGACTTCCATTATAAAGATGAGGGTGTAAGGTTGTTTTTCTTGCAAAGCATCTGAGGCCTTTAGCATTGAGTTACATGATGCTCAATAGGAAATACATTAATAATACTGCAATTTTCACAATAATAAAATAAAATAAATTTAAACAAATGGAATATTTACAAAATTCATAACAATATCTTAATAATACAATATAAAATTAAATATATATATATTTTTAAATTACTAACTGTTAAAAAATAAAATAAATAACAATATATGAAATAGAGTTTGAAAGATCAAACACCCAAAAAATCACCCAATATACAGTTTTAATATCATCAATTGTAATAATGTTTCAATTTGTATCTATTTGAATGTCATATCAGTTTCAGAATAAATATCAGTAAGGTAATAAATAGATCAGTATGTCTATTCTATATTTGAAATTATCAAAAAAAAAAAAAAAAAAAGCCCCAATGTCAGTAATAATGATAGTCTATGCTTTTAAAAGTTAAAACATAGACTATTATGAAAGATTTTAAAATGTAATTTTACATTAGTTATTCTTACATGAATCTGTACTTTTATGTTAGCCAGATGAGTATGATGAATCATCAAATATTGTTCGCCAGCATCCATATTGCATTTATTTTATTTAAAATATAAACATTTCACTTATTTCATATAAAATACATACTTTCGCCCACATTTCATTTAAAATACAAAATAATAATAATAATAAATAAATAATAACATAATTCAAAATGTTTTAATTCAACATCAAAGCATTGTTTCTAATTTATGAAAAATAAACCAGTTGTTTACAAGAGAAAAAAATATTATTACTGAGATTACAAATTTTTTTTACAATTAATAAAAAATTTACAAAATTATTTTAATAAATTTTCTATAAAAATAGTAGCCAGTGGAGGGAAGAGTCTCTTTTTTTCCGTTTTTCATCAAAATAGTCGCTTTTGATGGGTTTTAGCCATAGTCTCCTGATGCTAAAAATAATTGCTTTTAGTAGCATTTTAGTTATAAATGGTATTGATATTTTAGCAATGTGGCACTTAACCTTTTCCTTCAGATTTCATTAACATAATTTATTAAAATTAGATTTCACGCATAAAATAAACAAAGTACCGAGATTCCATCAGAGCTAATTTAGCTTTTTTTTATTTTAGTGCAAATTCTGAAAAAGCATATTTTGCTGATTTTTTCTTTTCACCTGCCAAGTAAGCAATAAACTACTAAAATATATAACATAAAAGGGCAACAAAAGAATTTTTAAAGATAACAGCATAAAAAGCAATACAAAACTGTAACAAATAGGAAATATTAAAAATCCAAAAGTAACCTTCTTCCTTCAAAATAAAGAATTTAAACAGTTTATCATCTTTCCATTAGGGATTGGAGGTAAAGGGTTAAGTTAACAAATCATCTTAATTTCAGTTTTTCTTACAATTTAAATACCCTAATTTCCTGCCTATACTCGGAGGATGCATATAATCTGCAGGTGTCAATTTCATGATATTTTTTAAAAAACATTGTATAATCTGCAGCGGCATATAATCCACAGGTGAAATTTTCACTTAAAAAAATCACAAGATTCACAGGACTAACATTCAGCCACAAGGGTGTAAAATATTTAAATTTTAAACTTTTGTATTTAATATAACAGTTGATAAATAAATAAATATGAAATAAAAAACTTCAGTACAAAGATATTTGCAATTCTATTACACACAAGTAAGAATAAATTTGAAAGATTTACATTACTTAGTATAGAAATTATAATTAAGTAAGTTAATTACTTAAACACATGTTTAAATGAAATATAAAATCCTTGTACTTGTGTTTTTGTCTTATTTTTATATATTATTTGTCTTATTTATTAGACTAAATTTTATTTTAATGTAATTCGGTCTTGATGACATCTGCAGTGATGGCGCCATCTACTTAACTATGACAGAAATATCGAAAATCAAACAAGCATCATCCCAGAATACACTAATATTATATTTCCTGATAAAAAATTAATTAAAGATATACGAAACAAAAAGTTGTTTTAATTTAATCAAAGGACTTGATTTTAAAATAAATGCAAATTTAATAAGTTGCACTGTTTTTAATTTAATATTTATTCGAAAATTATAATAATGAAAATAGAAACTTACCCATTACGTTACATCACAAACCTGTACAGCAAAAATATAAACAATACTTAATAATTTATTATGTAGATGTAAAAAATCAGATACTCTTAATAATAAAATAATTTATTTAAATACATCAAAATCAGAACCCGATTCGAACGATTTTAACAATTCTTCTGGTAAGTTTATATCATTCTCATTTACAGAGTCATCATCACTAGAGCAGTCATAATATAGTTTTCTCAATTGCTCATTATTAAAAGTTCATCCCAAGCTACTTTTATCCACTTGCATAATATTGCGTATTCTCATCAGGCAAAGGAACAGCTGGAAAAAGGAACATCTGTTGATTTTTAAGAAAGAGATTTGTAAATTTGCTCAAAAAATTGTTTATTGACATTTACAAAGATATTGAGTAGGGAAAAAAATCGCAGATAATTCACAGTGGCATATAATCTGCATTACAACTAAAATAAATTTTTTTAACATATAATCTATGGATTATAGGCAGGAAATTCATTTCTTGAAAAGAATGAATTATATTATATTTTTTCAAAATCAAATAAAAAAAAACTTAGTTTATTACCATAAAATCCTGCCTTCCCTACCTTCAAAACTTGAAACATAGAAACCCGGAATAAATATGGCTATTTTAAACAATTGTAACAGAACTTATTTTTTCCAATGTCAACTGTTTTTGTTGCCTGTGTTTATAACATTACCGTAAAATACCGTTAATCCGCCACCCTAAACGTGACGAAAAATCGTAAAATAATCAGGGGGGGGGCGCTTACACGGTATTAAAATTGTAGTATATGATATTTATCGGTGGTGGTGGCCCGGGGGGGGGGGAGATGCTAATGGCCGATCGTCGCAGAGTATGCATTATTTTAATAAAGTGACAAAAGAAAAACATTTTGAATTAAAAAAATTATATACAAAATAGAAAAACAGTATAACTTCACGATTAATGGCAATTTCAGATTATAGAAAATTTTGGATTTCAGAAGCTTTGAAACTGGAATGCATTTAGATAAATAATAACACTAATATCTGTCTTTAATATGGTAACAGAAAAATAAAAGGAACTTAATAATTTAAAATAATTAAAAAACACTGGGAAATTGCAGTTGAAAATATCCTGAAGTAATTTCAAGAACTAGTAACATTTTATGTGGTGTCGCCATCTGTTGTAAGTTAGGAAGATTAAATAACCGTTTTTTTTAATCATGATTACGTATCTATAAATGCTAAATAAATAACACAAATCACAAAAATTGAGAACATATAGAACGAATTGGTAGTGTTGCCAGATTATTAAAACAAAAAACATTACTACCACAAAGAAAGGATAAATTACGCTACAAATTCGATTGTGTATCGACAAATCGATTGATCTGATCTATCAATCGATATATTTTTTTTGTGATTGGTTTTCATAATAATGTTAAATACAACTATAAATTATTTAATAAAATAAATAGATTCTCTTTTAATCAAAATATTTTCCACACAGTATCAAATACACATTTCTTTAACTTATTTCATGAGAAACTTTCACTATCGATATTTTTATTACCTTCATATCACCATGGAAATAAATTTACAGCAAAACTAATGTTTGGTTATATTGCTTTTTCAGATCGACAATGTGTTTGCACATGTTTGAGATATATCAAAGAATCGTCACGCCTTTCTGATCCATCGGAAAAAAAAAAAAAAAAAAAAAACACTCGGGAGATAAAGTTTTTGGTGTTGATCTTGACGTGCCGGCAAAATTTCTTTTGGGGGAGGGCGCTTTCTCGGGATTTTTGAATTTTCCAATTTGTTTACAAAGTGGGAGGGGGGCGCTTAATCGGGAAGGGCGGATTAACAGTATTTTACGGTACTAGTTTCTGTAGCTAAAATTACGAGTTCTTTTTCTTAAAGATCAAGCAGGGCGGTCGCTCTGCCAAGCCAAGCTTTAAAAAAAAAAAAACGCCACACAAACAACGCCAAGAACTGAACTAGACCGCTACTGCTTATTTACAGGAATCAACTTCGCAATGTTAAATCGACAAAACATGCCAGATTAAAATATCAGATATATAATAAACCAAGCGTCGCAGAAATAAAAAACGAAAACTAGAAGAATCTAATGAAGAATTTCTTCAATTTAAGACCAAACTCATCTTCATAAGTGATTTATAAACAGAGATATAGATTTTTTTTAAAAACGTCGAGTTACTTAAAATGATCACTTTTTTCTTCGTCAAACTTTTTTTTTCAAACAACCTACAGACCTTAATATTCGGCAGAATAAAAAAAGAATTGCATTTTTGGACAAGTAATTACGTAATCTGTGTGCTTTTATAAAATTCAGTGTAAAAAAATATTATTTTCTATCCTTAATTAGCAAAAAACTGTTAATTAACTTGGCGATTAAAAAATTATGCCAAAACAGATACAAAACCCGCCAACGACCATCTACCATCTATATAATAAAACCGTATGTCATGTGACTGTCATCAACAGTTCCGGGATGTCCGTTTCACTTTTTCATATGCCAGGCGGCCATTTTTATTCAAAATTATTTTTGCAAATAAAACTGCATAAAAGTTACATTTTTAGAAAGATCGTTCAAAATAAATTAATATTTGAGAGATGACTTACGTTCAATTATGTATACATTCTGCAATAACTTCAGTTTAAATTAGGTTCGCAGTTAAAATTCTCTATATATGAAAGTAAACAAAGAAAAAAGATTCATTCGTTGTGAATGTTTAAAATATTAAACCATGAATTTTTGGATCGCTGCATGGCGTAAAAAAAATAATCCGCACCAGTGAGACAGTCAAAGTTTACCTTAATTCTGTTCCATACAACTCAACTTCCGGATCTTTTTTGACGTAAGTTGAACTCATGTAATAATATTTAATGGATCAAATTTCAAAAATAATTGTCAGCTTTTATTTTTTGCGCGTGCAAATTAGAGACGATACTTTAATTTGAAATCAAATGTTTTGATTTATGATAATTATTATTTTTCTATTTTCTATTTTAAATGAAAAATGTGAACGTCATGTATTTTAAATTGAAACAGCTGTCACGGACGCACCGGGGCTGGCGCGATTTTTGTTTTGCGCCAAATATGTTTAAGAATCTCCGCATTAGCGAACATATTGCAAGTGATAAGCAAACGGACATGAAGCATAAATTCTTAAGTGGGTTAAGCGATTTTTGTCAAGAAAGATGAAATACATAACAACAAAAAATATGCGAAATGCTACCGCGATCGCAAAAGTTCTTGATTTATCTATTAGATTTTTCCAGTTATGCGAGGGATTAAGGAAAAAAATAAATTATGAATAAAAATAATTTGTTACAATGCTTAACATACATTTAAGGGCGACCAAACTGGTCGCCAGTGGCGGCTAGTCTCTATAATAAAACAGTAAGTCATGTGACTGTCATCAACAATTCCGGAATGCCCGCTTCAATTTTTCATATGCCAGGCGGCCATTTTTATTCAAAATTATTTTTTCGAATAAAACTTAATAAATGTTACATTTTTAGAAAGATCGTTCAAAATAAATTAATATTTGAGAGATGACTTACGTTCAATTATGTATATATTCTTCAATAATAACTTCAGTTGAAATTAGCCTTGCAGTTCAAATTCTCTATCCATGAAAGTAAACAAAAAAAAAAAAAAAAAAAAAAAAAAAAAAGATTAATTCGTCGTGAAGGTTTAAAACATTAAACCATTAAACCATGGAGATAATCGTTCGTAAAGTAAGTTTTCCGTGAAAAATTTTTTGGAGCGCTGCCTGGTTTCAAAAAAATAATTCGTACCAGTGACACAATCAAAGTTTACCATAATTATGTGCTATACAACTCAACTTCATTCTTTATCTTTTCTTGATGTAAGCTGAATGTAAACAAATACAACTCCTGTAATGATATTTAATGAATCAAATTTCGAAACAAATTGTCAGTTAATTTGGTATTTATGTATTATACGTGCAAGGAAGAGAGACCACTGAAAATGATTGTTAATCACCAATCATATTTACCATTATTAATGACCAATCGCTTTCAAAACAGTAATTTAATATACATTTACAAAATACATAACATCATTAAGTACTTTTGTGTTATTTGGGCGCAAATCTCGCCAATAGCATATTTAAAATCGCCAATACCAGCTTTTATTTTTCGCGTGTGCAAATTAGAAACGATACTTTGATTTTGAAATCAAATGTTCTGATGGAACAGCTGTCGTAGACGCACCAAGGCACTATATTAACTATAGAGTTGCAATATAGAGAGAAAAAACGGGTTGCTGTAATTAGAATTATAGGCGGTAATGTTGGCGTGGCGTATTTACAAGTTACGGATCTTAATAGTCAGTAGACATTAAGCAGAAATGCCAAAATAAGGGAATTATGCAGTTATGAAAACTCCTGAACTATATCAAAATAGGAGAGCAGAGAAAAACAGAGTCGAACAGAGACTGGCATCTAGAAGGAAGTTCGTGAATTTTAATCAGATTCTACGCCACGGGTCAAAAGTGCTGATAGCAAATATGGTTTAAAAGGAATGTGATTATCAAAACTGGCTTCCAAAAGTTCAATGTTTCACCAAACCATACTCGAAAATTACGTGTTATAATATGCACCCCGATTATGTCACATTATTCAAGACGTTTTAAATGAGAATAATGATAGATTTTCTAATCTTCCGTAATCAAGTCTACAGCCAAAGTTAGCGAGAAACAAACAAACAAACAAAAGAATATTGGCAACAATATGGTTCAGTGTAAATGGTGGATATCATTAAAGACTTTCACAAAATAGACTTCAATGCACCAAATCGTATTAACTAAAATACGCAATTTGGCAATGGATCCAATTACGGAAAAACTACTTAATATGTTTAAGAATCTCCTCATTAGCAAACATATTGTGACTGATAAGCAAACGGATATGAAGCATAAACGCTTAAGTTGGTTAAGCGGTTTTTGTCAAGAAAGACGAAATACATAACAACAAAAAATATGCGAAATGCTACCATGATCGCAAAAGTTTCTGATTTGTCTATTAGAATCTTCCGGTTTGGCGAAGGATTACGGAAAAAAATAAATTATGAATAAAAGTAACGTGTTACAGTGCTTAACATACATTTAAGGGAGACCAAACTGGTCGCCAGTGGCGGCTAGTCTGTATTATAATAGCACAAATCAGTTACAAGTTATAACAACATCGAATTTCATCTGCAAGTCAGCCATTTTCTTCTGAAGATATTTAAAAAAATAATAAAACTTCATAATTATAAGAACACACATTTTATCAAACAATTAAATATGACTGCAAACTGTGGCAGATGACTGTTTCCAACAAGAATAAGTATGAGAAATTCCTGTAAAGCGTATCGATCTGGGTGGCTCAGTCGCAGAGAGTCGGCACGGTATGCGTAAGGTCCGAGGTTCGAGTCCTGGCCCAGGTCAATTTTTCACTCGTGTTTGTTTAGTGCATTTAATTGTCTGATAAAATGCGTGTTCTTAAAATATTGTAAAATAAAGTAATCAGACGTAGTGTTTATGCTTTAAAAAATATTTTAAATATATAATATACGTTTTTGAAAGATCTTTAAAAATAAATTAGTTTTTGAGGGAAGATGTACCTTCTAAAATGTATACATTAAGAGTTATCGGTATTTAAAATTTCTTTCCAAACGTAAACAAAATTTTTGAAATGAATTAAATGTGATTCATTTATTTCTATAAAAAAAAAAAAAAACACGGTAAAGGACAGGCATTTCGTTCGCAGGAATACCTTTCACGTCATTTTTCTATAAATTAATGAAATCCAGTTGTTAAATTATTTTTGTTTTAGAAGTGAAATTTCCATTTATATTTATTGTAACAGTACAATGTTTAATTGAATAAAATAATGTAAATCTAAGAAATTCCAAACATGCACAGGGCAATGCAAATAAATAAATAAATAAATAAATAAACAAAAAATAAATAAATAGATAAATAAATAAATAAATAAATAAAAATCAGCTTTCATAAATTCTAAAAATTGTTCATATATCTCAATTACAATCTAAAGGAGGGTTTATTTTTATATTATTCTACATATAATAGTAATTTCAGCAAATATATTAAATTCCAATGCGATCTGTTTTAAACTTTAAGATAGTTTATAACACATGATAAAAAATTTATAAAAAAGAATGGCGCGTCACAGTTCGGGGAGAGGATGGGGAGGAGCATGAACAAAATTAGGAAGTATAATAAGGCTATCTGTTTGAAACTTTACGATATTTTATAACACGTAACATAAATTTTTAAAATAAAGCTGCGTCAAAAATTATAGGGAGGGGCAGAGCGCGTTTTGCCTATACAAGGGGGGGTGACACTTTTCTAAATTTTAACGATATCCGTCATGTCACATATCGTTACAAAGGACTGTGACCACTTATTCATGTTATGCACCACAGGTGAAACCCCCACATTTTGCGCCCCCCCCCCCCCCGACACTAATCATGTGATATATTGTTCGAAAGGCCTGTGACCGCTTATTCATATAATGTATCTTCGGGGTCCATCCTCCCACTTTCACCCCCCAACCCCAAAGGGGGCACTTTTCTAAATTTTGCCGGCACCTCTCATGTGATATATCGTTGGAAAGGTCTGTGAATGCTTAATCAAATTATGCAGGTGTGGGGGGGGTATTTTCTGAATTTTGCACATATCCCTCATGTGATACATCGTTGGAAAAGTCTGTGACCGCCTAATCTTATTACGCATCTCCGGTGTTCATCCCCCACTTTGCTCCCCAAACGCGATTAGCTTTCACCACCAGTGGGCGCTTTCCTATCTCTGTTTCTATGGGTCGGATCACGACGGGGTATGGCTCATTCGACTCGACATCTATAGAGCTTTCCGATTTTAGTTTGTTTTTTCACCACCAAGGGGCACTTTCCTATCTCTGGTTCTATGGGCTAGATCACGACGGGGTATAGCTCATTCGACTCGACATCTATAGCCTTAACGATTTCAGTGAGCGATTTCAGTGATCCGATTTCAGTGATCACTGAATCACTGGACGATTTCAGTGAGCCCGAGGTTTGTATAGAACAGATTGCGCTATCTGGTGGTGGAAGATAGAACTTGAGCGTGCGCAGCACGACTGCTATACGGTGCCGAAGGCAGCCGGGACCCGTGTCGGAAGTTCGTTTGTTTAGATGTTTATACAATTCGATGTGCAAATTAAGGGATTATCCGGTGCTGAAAGCAGCGTGGAACCAGGTCGGAGGTTCGTGGTTTATCTTATTCGAGGTTTTAAAAGGATTGAGGCCCCGGTGTAAATTAGGGGCCCGCTAGCGGGTGAAGCCAGCTAAAGCTAATAATAAAAGAGCGTGATATCACGTTTGATTTAAAATGCAGCGCTGACACGCTATGTACGTATTCCATTTTTATTCATTTAATGGATTAGTCAGTGATATATTTAACGGAGGATAACAAATATTATAACAAGCCACATTTAGTATGTTGTTTTTAAGAGTGTAATTAATTTAATTGAAAAATCTACTGCTATTTCTAGTTAACCCTTTAAACAATGACTGAAAGTAAAATGTAATTTTAAATTATTTCTCCTGTTTAGATTATTTAAATTATGTTCAATATATTTAAAAAAAAGAAATGATATCTACAAAAACAACTTTTCAAAAGTAAAAAAAGGCCAAGAGTAAAAAAAAAAAAAAAAAAAAAAAAAAAAAAAAGTTGTGGCTAAAAAATGGTGTGATATCAAATTTCCAAGCTATTATATTGCTTATTTAACTTTTTTCCATTAAATAAGTTATCATATATATAAGTCGAGTGCCTACGTATATGTTAATAGAAATCGTTTTCTCCTGTACTAAATACATCCTAACGAGTTTCTGAAAATTCAATTTTTTTCAAATTATGCATGATGGGCTTGGCGGCCATCTTTCCATATTTCTAAGCACCCAAATTTCTAAAATAAAAGTGTAATATGTTTGCAATGTAATATTTTTATAAAAATTTCGAACTTCAGATTCTAAGTACGGACAGATAAATTAGATAAGACTGATATTTTGATAAATTGATTTTTACTAGTTTGAAATTAATAATTACTCTAAAAAATAAATCATAAGATGAATCTTTAAGATAAGTCATCATTATCTTAAGACACAATTTTCAGAGCATACAAGTCTATAAATGAAACTCTTAAATATTTGCTTAAATAACAATTTTGAACGGATTTGGGTGGTTAGAATTTTGTGAATAATATGCAAAGATGGCCGCCAAGCCCATCATGCATAATTTGAAAAAAATTGAATTTTCAGAAACTCGTTAGGATGTATTTAGTACAGGAGAAAACGATTTCTATTAACATATACGTAGGCACTCGACTTATATATATGATAACTTATTTAATGGAAAAAAGTTAAATAAGCAATATAATAGCTTGGAAATTTGATATCACACCATTTTTTAGCCACAACTTTTTTTTTTTTTTTTTTTTTTTTTTTTTTACGCTTGGCCTTTTTTTACTTTTGAAAAGTTGTTTTTGTAGATTGTACCTTATCTCAGAAACTTAAACTAAAGATTAATGTAACTTCATTGTAGTATAATTAGCTGCAACTACAGAGATTGATCTTACTTTATTTTACACATACTATTGTTTTAAATAAAAAAATTTATAAGGATTTACCTAAATTCTTAAAAATACCCGAAATACTTCTACTGTACATATGCACACACAGTCAATCCTGTCAAGACGAGATCGTAAATGACTGGAAAAAAGTTCAATTTTAGTCAGGTTTCCGTTTAAAGAAGTATAATTAATAATACTTCTAAGATACACTACCTCAATAAGATGTATTGTTCGTTTAAGCGTGATCCTGAAACTCTTCTGTTTGAGAAATGATTCTGTTGTAGAAAGATTCCGCTTTCACAGGCTTTACAGAATTTATAAGTACAGTAAAACCTGTTAAAACAGAATCCAAATCACAAAAGAATGGTAAAAAATCCTGTTTCAGACAGGTTTTTAGCAGATATGGTAATCCATATCAAGACCATGTAATGCTTCTACTGAAGACAGGATTATTTTAGAGACAGGTTCCGTTTTGACAGGTTTTACTATACATATAACATAAATAAGTATATTTATATAATTACAACAAAACGTGTGTTAACGAAATCTGCCTATAACGGAATGCTCACTTAAACAGAAATATTACTTTGTCCCATGGAAAAGAATGCATACAGTTATGCCTACTTAGATAAAAACCTGCATAAAACAGAATTTTTACCACTTTTTGCGATATTATCTTGGCGGGTTTTACTACATATATAACTTGAAGAAAAATTCTGGACCCCTCCTGAAAAGAAATCCTGGCTGCACCATTGTATCAGCATTTTAATATTTATTAAATGAAAAAAAGATTAAAATGCTTCTCAAACATTATGAACTTGGAAGATTTTTTATTTTAAATCCTTAATTTTATTTCGTTAATATATTCCAAAAAATGAGGCAGTTTTAATCTGAAGATCTGCAAACTTGAAACTAAGTGCATAATTGACATAACAATGTAAGAAACCAACCCATTTTTCATATTCAAGCGAAATAAGTTGTCCTCTCAACAATCATAAATAATAAATAATCAAAATCTTACTTATATATCGGCATGTACAAAAGATAAAAAAAAAGCACACACAATATTTAGATTTATAAATATAAAACTTAAAAATCACACCCATCTATGTAAAAGAAAATGAGGAAGTGAACTATTATTTCGATTATTGATTCGATTCTGTTAAAAAACATACATATTCATTTTATTATGCTTTATTGAAATATCTCAGCAACTTGCATTTTGTATAATATAAGGAGCAGCGCCCTGTTGGAGAGGAGGGTAACGATCAAAAGCAGGCAGATAACTCTGTTCAGACAACAGGAGACAGCATGAAACACTATTAATGGAATATTGATTTTTAATCGAAGTATTTTAGGACGTCATTTTGCCATTTTACTGAACGTGAAGGAATAGGGTGCGGTAAGTTATACTTCCTGTTCTTCAAGTTAATTATTATGTTAGTTCTTTGGTAATGACAAACTCTTCTTTTATCAATATGAAATAATACAAAATAATAATGAATATTAATTAATATCGGCAACTGATTTATTTCGTTAAGTTTGAACTATTTTATATAGCAAAGTAAGTTCCCAAAATGAATAGTGCTATCATTCAATTAACATTTTCTTGTGGATTTATTATGATTAATGAGCAATCTCAATGAAATGATTAATTTTTATAAAGTTTTTTATTGTCATAAAAATGTAAGAGCACATTTTATTTATATCATCTGACATGTCAGGTATATGCAGATTCAGTGAATTTTAATTTTGTCCAATTAGGTAGATTTTTTACAAGAAAAAATGTCAACTCTAGAAAAATCGTATAGTTTTTAGGTGACGAATGAAATAAAAAGGTGTTAAAAGAATTTTTTTTTTCTACTTATAATTACTAAAAATATGCACACAAATTAAATATACATATATATTTTTAAAATGTATAAAAACTTTATACATCAGTTCTAAAAATTAGTAAAGAGTTTAATAAATTTATTTACAGCATAATATAAATTAAATAAAAAAATTCTGTGTGGAGGGGAGGTGGGAGGGAGACATTGAAATATTAAGGTAAACATTAAAAAGAAATGGTAAAAGCCTTGGCACAGTCAAAAAATTACTTCTAATTGTGTATCATATTACATAACTGGCGTCTGTATACAAATGTATACATTAAATAAATTGTGAAAATATGGAACAAATTGTTTCTGTGTATGAAACAGCAAATAAGTTGCCAAAAATACTTGTGAATTTTTGTTTTGTTTTGTTTTCTTTTGTCTTGTCATAGCAATTTTTGGCTGTGATGCTTTACACTCACACACACATTTTTTTTTTTAATTGGTTAAAAAAAGGAAAAAAAATCGCCAAATTTTGGGGAGTGTTTTTATTTTATGGTAACACAGCTATTTTGCTTGTATTTAGTTATTGGCATTGAAATTTGTTATTGTAACCCTTGTTTGCGTGAATTTTAAGGGAAATAATTGCGCATGTCAGTATTACGTCATTGAGGATGAAAATTTGAGAAAGCACGTGATTGGTTGTAGAAGGACGTTCTATTGTACATGATTGGTTATAGAGATGCATATTATGGAAACCGTATGTCAGAGAAAGAAATATTTGCATAATTGTTGAGTTAATGATTGGTTTTTAACTGTCATGTGATTTATTACATTGTGGCAGTGAGGTTGCTTTAGACAAACATTGAATCCATCATTCTTGCTGTTATTGTTAGTGACGTTTTTATTGACGAGTGTTAAAATGTTGTCTGTGCCAGTGGCTATTATTTTTCGAAAATACCAGGTAAGTTTTTTTTATCTACTGGTTTGTTTAAAATTAGAATTTTAACAATCGAATGATTACTCTGATATAGTAGGGCATTTTAAAAGATTGAAATGACGTGATGATTTGAACTAAAAGTTCGTGTGAAAATAGATATTAAATTATTGAATGATTATTCTGATTGTAGCAGTCCTCTTTAAAAGAATGAAATGATGTAGGTAACATAATGTCCATTAAATGTATGTTGTAAAAAATGCAGTTTTGCTTTACGTTAATTGTTATGTAAAAATACGCTTTCTGTGTTTTCTAATACGTCATTATTTATTAATGTTGTGTTTGTCATGAAATTAGAATATAAATAATAAAATATTTACTCTGGTATAGTAGGCACTTTAAAAGATTAAAAAGATGCAATGATTTTATTTTATGTGAAATTTGAATTAGAATTATCAAATGAAATTAGTCTGATATAGTAGTGCACTTTAAAAGATTGAAAGGACATAGGTAACATTTTCTACTACTGTTGTACAAAATGTATTTCTGCTTTATTTTAATTGTTGTGTAAAAATATGCTTTCCTGTGTTTTCTAATACATTTTTTATATAAATGTTGTACTTGACATGATTCCAAGATGGCGATGAAAAATAGTAGCTTGGCGCTGGTTTTAAAAAGGCACCAATCAAAGTCGCCATTCATCGGTGCATGAGTGTAACACATCTGTTCCTTCATTTCTTTAGAAATCAACCTGTTATGTTTTCATTCAATTAGTGTTTAAAAAAATTTAGGGCTCATCTTCATACAGAAATTATTTAAAACTATGAAATTTTCAGTAAGTACACTTATTTTTGTCTTCATATTTGGATTTTGTGACAAATTTTACCTTAGATTAGATACAAAAAGGGAGTCATTTGATCGAGAAGTTTAGGAATTATAGAGGTTTGAATTTTGAAACTCCTTTAAACTCAAATACAATCGTTGCAAAACAAATTTAAAAGTGGTTAGTATTTTACGCATAACTCACAAACTATTTGGCAGAATGACCTGTTATTCTTGATTTGCATGTTTGAAACTTTTAAAATCGATTTCTGTTAAATAATTTATAGGTTACAATTCATGTTATTTCGAAGATTAACTTCAAAATATATATAAAATCGAAATGAATTTTTGTAGCATAAATCAATTTTTGAAAGCTTCAAAAAAGCAAATCAAATATTTCAGCTCATTCCACAAGTAGTTTTGTGTTATGCTTAAAACAATTACTCTATTGCAATCTGTTTTTCAATGATAAAGAGTGGATTTAAGATTAGGATTTTAAAACTTTATACCAGCATATTTTTAAACTACTTGATTGAATCAGTTCCTGTTTGATATTCCAAGGTAAAATTTACCAAGATAAAAACAGATACGATGTCAGAATTTAGTGTTGAAATTAACAATTTCAGAATTTGGTGCAATTTCAATAGGAAAACAACCCATTAAGCCTTTTTTAACACAGTTTGAAAAAAGACAAAATGTCTAGTTGAATGGTTATTGTTGTTTTTCTCGATACATTTTTTTGATTAAAATGTGTATATAAAACGTTCTCTCTTTTTTTATTTCTTTTGTATGACTATGTACTTCACATTATGTACAGCGTCACAGTTAGACACCAGTGAATACCATTGTTCTTATTTATTGTTGATATTAATCACATTGTCTGGCAGCAGATTTATTGACTGTAAATGGTAGATGAGAAAGCAAACAAGTATTGAAATTTTTCCCATTTGTTACAATTTCAACATGGAGATCCCCTAAGCATATTTTTTAACATATATTGTCAGAAAATATAATTCCTGTCTTTGGAATAGTTTGGATATTTAAATTGCATATTTTTGTTATTGTTATTACACTGACTGTACAAACAGAAACTTTTATTTTAAATTTTTCGACAAAATTAATCAAATGTGATATTAAAGTAAACTAATAATTACAATACAACTAAAAAGACTTATTAAAAAATATTTTTTTAAATTTCAGATATAAAAGGAAAAGGAGGACTCAGTTGTCTTTGAAGGTTACAAAAGAACTTTTAGAAGCAAGGTACAGAAATATTTCATTGTACACATGCTAGTGTAAAAGTAAATATAACCGTGAAAAAGTAACTTTGAAGTAAATCATTTTACTTGAGGTAA
The DNA here is from genome assembly GCA_963931845.1 of Maratus michaelseni. Classification (NCBI taxonomy): domain Eukaryota; kingdom Metazoa; phylum Arthropoda; class Arachnida; order Araneae; family Salticidae; genus Maratus; species Maratus michaelseni. The sequence continues at coordinate 316,759,659 of OZ007597.1, forward strand.
ATTTCTATAACTTATCTTACTTATCTTCACACCGAAACTGGTGAATTTTTCTTTTTTGTTCAAATATGTTCCAAGATTTTCTCACACTATAAATGCAACACTAAAAAACTAATACTTCATTCTTATACAAATATATATATACATATATATATATATATACATATTTATATATTAGAAATATTTCTGTAGCATGTCTGTAATAAGTTCAAAAGCTGAGTGCCTGACAGACAGACAGACAGCGCCCACCCTAGGGACCAGCTTTTGGCTAATGGCCAGGACGAACCCCTAAGCCTAGGGAGGGAAAAATATTACTAAAAGAAAGTGTCTCTTCTGACAGTGAAGAAAAGCCTATTATTTGTGATGTTGGCTCTTTAAAATATTCTCCAGATGGTTATCTGCCAAATCATACAAAAGGAAAGACATTCATTTGTGAAACATGCTCCAAAGTGTTTTCTAACAGTAGAAATCTGAAGAGACATCTTAGTACCCATACAGGAGAAAAACAATTTTCTTGTGAAGTGTGTTTTAAAAGATTTTCACAAAAGGTAATACTAGAGAGACATCTTCACATCCATACATGTGAAAAACCATTTATTTGTGATTTATGCTCCAAAGGATTTACCAATAGTTATGATTTAAAGAGACACTTACGCACCCATACTGGGGAGAAACCATTTATTTGTGAAGTGTGTTTGAGAGGATTCTCTCATAACTCAAATCTAAAAGAACATTATCGCATTCATACTAAAGAAAAGCCATTTAGTTGTGAAATATGTTCAACAGCATTTTCTCAAAAATCATGTCTAAATGTACATCTCCGTACACATACCGGAGTCAAGCCATTTATTTGTGAAGTGTGTTCTAAAAGATTTTCTCGTAAATCAGATCTAAATGCACACCTCCGTACACATACAGGTGAAAATCCATTCATTTGTGAAGTATGCTCGAAAGGATTTTCTCGCAACAGTGCACTAAAGAGACATTTCAAAACTCATGCATAAGAAAAGAAATTTATTTGTGAATCAAGTTTAAATTTATATCAATGCACACATACAATTGAAAAACATTTCTTTGTGAAAAATGCTTGAAGTGATTTTGTGATAATAGTGCAAAATGGAGATATTTTAAAACAAAACAAAAGTAATTTATTTCTCATTAAGTGGCTTTAAAAACACCATTCTACTATCATATAGACAGAAATACAGCTTTTTGTTTGTGAAGTATACTGTAAATTACTTTCTAAATAAATTTTTGATATGTTTTCCTTTTCCCAGTCTATTTCTCAGTTCAGACTCAACGAATCTGAAAGTGTAGTCTTTCAACAAGCAACTGTAAAAACTATTTATAAGGTTTTAAAAACTAATTTGATAAATAAAATTGTATATGTCAATAATAAAGAAAAAAATTCCTTATGTCAAGGTCTAACTGAACCTGAAGCGTGATGAAAATAAGTGTATTAGTTCTTGAGCTACAGCTATCGTGAAAAAAGTAGCATAGCAGCACCACCTGTTGAGCGATTTACACCAAAAACTAATCAACATCAATGTACATCAAGGTTTACCTGTATTTATACATATACAGTCATTCCTACATTGTAAGTGCTACAGGCTAGTAAAAGGCAACTATTTTCATGCCATAGAGATAACACAACTTTTGAAACATTAAGGTTCCATAAAAGAAACTTTTCATGACAAGGCTCCTTTTTTTATTCCTAATGTTTTTTACATATTTCAGGTCTCCTAAATGGCCCCTTTTATGAGCTTTGGTCCTCTTAGTCCCCTTTTAGTGACTGGAAAATGTTTTTAAAAAATTTTCTAATATGGAAAAAAATGTCGCAAAATTTGACAAAGTTTTAAAGTTGCTAAAAGTTAAAATCATAGAGGGCAAAATTTAGTATAATGGTCTAAAACATTGTAACTAGAATTGTTTCACGATTGTCAGAAAATCGTAACAGAATGTGGAAAACAATAAAAAACACATAGAAAATTTTATTAAAAGTCACTAAAAATTCAAAACTCTCACAGGACAAGAAAAAGTTTACTGTCAAAAATTCGCCAACAAAATGCAAAACAAAACCTCAATTGTATAAAAGTTAACCAAAAATTAAAAAATCGCTGTACAAACTCCAATTAATTTGAATAAAAACAGGACAAAATTTATTAAACTAGACTAAAATATTTAAACTGGATTCCTTTTCAAAATGTCAAAAAATTGGTGTAAAACGTGAAAAAATTCTAAAAATCACATAAAAAATGCACAAAATTAAAGAAATGGTGCACGAATTCTGAATAAACTTTATGAAATAAAAGACAACATTCACTATATTGGACTAAAAAAAATTGAAACCGGATTCTTTACAAAAAATAACTGCAAAATATCAAAATCCAAGAAACGAAAAATTGCAGAATAAAAAAATTAATATACTTAACATTGTAACTGGAATTCTTTTACAAATGTAAATAAATCGTTGTGGCATGTGAAAAAAAAAATGCTAAAAATTTACATGAAAAGATGCGAGTGCAGAAGGAAAAAATATATTAGTACATGTTAAGGATAAAAATTTGGCATAGAATTCTTTTCACGAATGTCAAAAAATTACAGCAAATCATGAAAAAAAGTGGAAATTTGCATAAAAAATTTAAAAATAACTATACAAATTCTGGATAAAACTTATTGAAAAAAAATTACTGCTAGTCTAAAAAATTGAAACTGAATTAATGTGAAAAAATTGCATGAAACAGGAAATAAATGTAAAAATCGCATAAAAAATGAAATCGAAAAAGTAACTTTAAACATACAGGTGTCTTCCTGCAAAAATCTTGTAGCTCTACACACAACAGTCTCTTCAGCCCACAGACAATCTTCTGTATTAATATAGATGTAGTTTTGGTTTTGATGGACAAGTGTATCCCAGCTATTAAAGGAAATCTTAATTACAATTTTCTTCTTTTATTTTTTAATATTTTCGTTAATATATATTTATCAAAAGAAAATATTGAAATAATGGAAATAATTTAAATTTTTTTTTGGATTTACACGTTTTAAGTTAACTTGAATACGATTTGATAATTAAAAAAAAATCACTGTCTGAATGTGATAAAAATTTTTAGCAATTCTATATCAAACACTGAAGCATGGAACTTCATCAAAAGCCATATTTAACTAGACTTTAGCATGTAGAGATGCTGATTATGTTTTGGTGTATATGGCCCAACCGGTGGCACTGCTATGCTGCATTTTTTGCATTTTACAGGAGGTATTTTAATAAGGCAATCTCAGCATCTCTTGTGTGAAATTTCATCAAACTTCACATTCAATCAACCCTTAATCTTATAGATTTTGATGTATTTCACCAAACAGGTGGTGCTACTGGGTCACATTTTTAATGATTTCTATGATAGCCAGATCTTGGCATGTTTGGATAGAATTTTTCCAAATTCAACATGTAAGATTATCATGAATAACTGTTGATTCAATATTGATTTTGATCACTCACCCGGATGTGTTGCCATACTATGCTTTTTTGGTTGAAAATTATAGCTTATCTCAGCTTCTGTTGTGTAGATACGAACTGAATTTTATGTTTGAGATTAATAATTAACAATATATATGTTAATCTAATTTTCAATTTTATTACTCAACAGAAGGCACTATTATGCTTTTTTATTCACTGATTACTGGTACTCCATGTTAAATTCTAAGAAATGTACTATACATTTGTAATTTTGCATATTTATCGTATATTCAGACATACAATGTGAAACTAAAATTAGAGGCTTTATTTTTCAATTTTTAAGTATTTTCACCATAGAAGTAACTCTTCCTTTTCAAAGAAACTTTCATAAGATACATAGCCAAAAATAACAGAACAAATTTTGTAAAGTAGAGTAACTATTGCGTTTCTGTTAATCTGATATAACAAAACCTTTTTTTTGTTAAAGAAATACCATTTTTATTAAATTATAAATCTTAATACTTATGAAAAGCTTTATTTTTTTCCTAATTTTTACACTTTTGTATTTAACGCAACCGGTTTTCGAATGTAAAGATAGAATTGCATAACCGATTTTTCATTCATTTCCTGATAGGCTAGAATTATATAAAAGACGTTCACGTGCATTCTTCTGATGACAATAAAACATTTAAATTTTTTAATCAATTATATATTAATACATTAATTTTAAGGAATTTTTTCATTAGACAATCACAAATGATTCATCGCTCAATATTCTCTATAATTCATAATATTGCATACGACTTGAAACAACAATGAATTTAATGATGCACCCATTTACGCTCGTCAAAATTGGCCAAATGGCTGTGAAACTGCTACAATGAAACCTTTTAAAGACTAAAAAATATAAAATAAATTATAAATAAGAAATAAAGAGTATAATAATAAGAAATTACACTTTTATCAATCAATAGTTTCCTATTAAATAACTTAAGATTACACATCAAGAAATTAATTTAGAAATCCTAAAAATATAGTTTAAATAATGTTTCATTTTTCTGTCCAGGTGCCATACCTTAACAAGAACGAAAAATCATGCGTCAAGCATAGATTATGTAACACTTTCCAACGCTTCCAAAATAATTTTACGAATCATACTCTTTAATAAGCTAAAAGATAACATCTAAGTAATCCGAATATTTTTATTCAGCCCTGTATAGGATCTATAGATTTGTATATATACTACATAGGATGCTAAATTTTAGTTCAGTTAGGAAACACGTAGCACAGTTTAAAATTCTCTGTCTGGAGTTAAATAATACGGAACTTTTGTGCTTCCCTGTATAGGATCTACAGAATTTATACACACCACGTAATATACAAAAAGCGATTTAAAATTAAAATCGCATTCAGTAACTTAAAACGCACTTCCAGGAATTATTGTTAACATACAGTAGAGAATTCTTTTGTGTGTCCCTGTAAATGAACGATGACTGCTATACACACAATATTCTGTAGTAAGTCTCTTGTAATGAACCTTATACAAATTTCAATGCGTTTAAAATAGTGAAACATTATTTAAATAAACCGCAGACGATTTTTCTCCATAGACGTCATGTAACGGAATTCTTTTGACTGTCCCTGTAAAGTAAGTATAAGTGCTATGCACACCCTATTCCATATTAAGCTTCTTCTAATGCATCTTAGTGATCTATATAAATTTCAATGCGTTTAAAATAGTGAAACATTATTTAAATAAACCGCAAATGATTTTTCCCCATAGACCGCAATGTAACGGAATTCTTTTGAGTGTCCCTGTAAAAAAACTATCAGTGCTACACCCTTCCGTTGAAATAGGGAACATGCTATAGATAACGATTATAACATATAAAAATTGCAGGGCAATCCGAGCATATTTACGGGAGTTAGAGCACGGCCAGACAAACCGAAGTCATAAACACTTTTCAACTAGGTTGGAAAGTGTTAAAAAAGAAGCAGAGCAAAAATTATATATTTTTAATGAATTCACTTGCGTGTGTTTTCTGCCAGGTGTAAAATACAGCAATGGAAAATTGAGTTTGGTGCCAATGTCAAATTAATGTATTGTAACAGAAATTTTTCCATAAATAACATGAATTGCATTCAGGGAATGAGTCATGATTTTGAAGATAAACATTGAATGATTATAAAAGTGTTTTTTAAAAATTAATTTTAGTGTTATGCTTTTTAATATTTTATGAGTGTAAAAAGAATGATATCAAAATAGTTGGTTGCAACTTTACCATATATTTGGCATATAATGCACACCAAAAATTTCAGACTTTGTTTTTCAATTTTTAGATATATTCATCGTATAACCCTTTCAATGCAAAAAAGCGTTCATCAAATACATAGTCAAAATAAATGAAAGATTTTTATACCATATAATAACATTTACTTTTCATGTAATCTGATAACGAAAATGATAAAATGATTTTTTAAAAACAGAAATAGCCTCTTCATTAAATTGGAAATCTTACCACTTAAGTTAATCTTTATTTTTCCTAATTTTTAATATTTCATTATGATAACACGCATATGTAATTTTTTATCAATATTTTTTTTTATCAAAAGTGTGCGACATACACCAGTATATGTTATACACCGAAATGTGAAAAAAAGTTTATTAAAGGTTTTATGTAAAAGAAACAAATATTGCATAAGATAAATTGTGTTTCAATAATTACAAATATTGCACGTTTCAGCTGTCTGAACTCAGTTCTGGTGACATTGATGAGGAGTTAACTCAAAGAATATTAAGTTAATACACTCAAACAAAATACACAAACTATATGCATTGAGTTCTGGAAGCAATCCAGATAAGCAGGAATCTGGATAATTAGAGTAATCATCAAACTATTTTATGTTGTGAAAAAAAATTTCAAAAAAAATATTTGTGTAATAAAAATGAGACACAATGTATGTTGCAAATAAAATTGATTTTACTACAAACTCTATATAAAAAAGTACAGTACTTAAACACTATGTTGGTGTTAGTTGAACATCCAACAAAGTGAATGAACGACACAATGAGGGGCTACTCTGTATTGTGATATATTTTTGTCAGAGAGGCAATCAAGATACTACCGATTTGTGAAATTATAATAGTTTGTTATTGCACATACGCATCAGGTTACATGATTTTAAACACGGAGCATTTGAAGACCATTCTAGATGTTTATGTATAGTGCAAGTAGTTGAATGGGTTGGGTTGGGTTGATTATTGATGGCCAATTATCTACACTAGGGATATAGGCCCGGGGGGAGTGCCCTTCGTGGGGTCTTTCTAAGGGAACCTAACCCATATTTACGCATGGATAAATCCACGGCTCGAAGAAAACCACGAAAACTCCGAACGATTAGGCCGACGGGTGCAATTGGGATCGAACCCAGCACCTCCCGTCTACCAGCTTCGAGAGCACAACCTCTCAGCCACTGGTGGGGCCGTAGTTGAATGAGATGTGTTGCGTATCCACAGGTACTTGAAATAAAACATTAAAATATTTGATACATAGAACATTTGATATTTTTTTTTAAACATTCAGATTGAAAATAAATGTGTGTTCTTTCAAGTTATCAAAGAGTCACATTAATAGATGCTATAAACATTTCTTAGCCTGTAAACAGGAAGAAAGAATTTCATAAATCATGATATGGAATTTAATGTAATTCTCCAATCAATGATTATGCCTAAATGAGATGGTAACAGAGAGACATACGTATAAAAATCCTGAACATACTTTTCTCAAAAACTATAAGAGTTTTTAACTGTCAACATGACTGCTGAGCATGTACTTAATCATTTCATTCGATAAAATGTGTTAATTTCAAATGAAGATTTTTGTCAATGAAAAACTGCATGCTTGTTAACTTTAAAGGCGTTTTACAGCTACCTCAATAAAAGTAACGATATAAGTCTACCACATATATAACTATACCTAAAAATTGCAGTTAGGACTGACAGTCAATCAGGAGAAATTCTCTTTCAGTTATCTAGGGAAAGAGACGTCTTCTCCCAGAAACTTTCAGAACTGTGAAGAAAATAATCAGTAAATTACCATAAATGGGGATTTGTTTCTTGTAGGATCATTGATTGCATTAGAATGTGAAGAAAATTTAAATTTCAGTATGAAAAAGTCTGTGTTATAACAGGAATATTTACTTTCAAAATGAATAAAAATGCATGTCAATTGCTTAATAAAAACGAGAAACAAACATTATCCTGCGTTTTTAAAAAATGTCAAATAACATTACTAAAATTCTAGTGTACTGAGAGGAAATCACATTTTTTAAAACCAAGATTTGAGTATTTTACAATAGTAAAATATTTAAATATTTAATAAAAAATTAAAACAACAATAAATCGTATTAATATTAGGCAATTTAATATTTAAAAAAATTTAAATACTCTATTATTGCATAACACATGAAAAGACATTCCTTAAAAAGTTGAGATCCTGCAATGCCATACAATTAACATGGAAATAGAAAGACTAAAATCTATCTGATATTTAGCCTTAACTCATTTATGCAAGGACTTTTTATTTTCTCAAATTTACTGGTAAAATCAGTTTTAAAATATTGCAAAATGAATTAGAAAAACATAATTAAACAATTACACTAATTTGTTTTTGTATTTATTTGATAAAATGTAAACATCCTTAACATGGGAATATGTATAATTATGTTTTTCCTAGATTTATATAAAATATGCTTTTAAATTTTATATTGCATGCTATAATTAGTATTTATACGTACTACTAAAAATATATTATTTATAGATACCAATGAGTTTATTATTATTATTATTATTATTAAACTAAGAATAATAGTATTTGAAGCAGAAAACAATTTATTTCTTAATCATCTTGAAAAGGATTTTACATAAAAAACTGTCCCCTAAATGGCTAATAAAAACATGTACCCATTTGTTCATAGCGTCCTATGTTTGGGACGTTACAAACATACAGGAAAAATAGGCTAGAGCACATAGTTTGACAGTTTTAAATAAATACGTATTTCAAAGAAGTCTACAAGCTAATATTATAACTTATTTATTTGGATTTTTGATAGAAAAAATACAAATAAATTTACTTTTTGCATTGCACCATCTTGAACAACAAAAAATCTATGAGCATACAAAAATTGTCTAAATTTAAGCAAATAAATATTAATTTTGTGCTGTCATCTCTCAGTAACAGATAAAGGCAATTATAGATAATCATTTCATGCAGTTTTCATGTTACAGGGAAAATTTGTGTTTTGTAAAAACGCTTGACACAATTTGGTCGCCAGCTGCTGAAAATATGTTGCCAAATTTCCTTCTCACACCAAGGCCATTTTCTATATCTCGCCAAGGATACTAGAAAAATACCAATCTTTTCCATATCATGCGAGACATGAAAAAACCCATATAGAGTAAATGTGCTAAAAAAATTCCATAATAATAATAATAATGATTATTTTTATATATAGATAGATAGATTTGTGATAATTTTTAATATAGTATAGTAACTTTCAACAGCTGTAAGCAAGCAGAAAAGATCTATGGAAATAAATTATGCAAACAGGACAAAACTTGGAAGGCATACTTATATGAACAGCATCATATGATAAGGACTGCTGTGCTAGTCTGCCCAACACCAGAGCAAGAGTGAAGATTCTGTAACAGCATTGATGACTAAGCAAAAAATTTCAGATTCAATTTTTGCCAATTATGGCTAGTAAGGAAAGTTTACCCATTCTAAATTAAAAAAATTAACCAATTACTGAACACTTAAGTGATTTTTTGAACAATCCATACCTTCCTCAAATGATATAATGAACTGATATTTGAATTATTTAAAACCTTTCATCAAGAGTTCAACTAAACAACTAAATAGAAGTATAATTCCACAATTGTTTCATAAGATACTTAAGTAACAAAATATTAGAAAAGAAATGTTCATTATGCCCAAAGTTATGACTCTATGTGAAGTTATGAATACATATTCGAAATCATTTATAACACCCATGTGTAGAATTTTCAGCTATTCTTATTCAAATTTCCAAAAATTAAATATTTATCTCTTTCAGGAAATACTGCAAATGTAGGTATTTTAAAGTTATTCCAAGTGACTGATATTCACAAAAATGCTGACAAGTTATCAACCCTTTCTAATTAAAAATATGTTGTTCAATTATTTGGAACATAAGTAAGAAAAACTTAAATTTTGGTGCATGCATGAATGCAAAAAGGATTTTTAAAATTATGTGTAAGATTTGTAATGCAGAATGGAGATAATTAAATATAGATTTGTTTCATAGGAACATATTTCTTGTCAACATGCATAATTTGAAACAATTAAAGAACATTTAACTTTTAACAAAATAGAACACAATCATGTACATTAATTATTATTTATTTAAAAGTACAATTTCACAAATAACACATTAATATCTGTCAAATTAATTATGGAAATAATCTACATTATGGTTATGATAAGGACCAATGGCTTTTACAATTCCTGACATACATCGATTGGCAACAACAATAGGATGTGCTGCAAAAGTTTTAACCATGAAGTTATTCACATAGACATTCTGTAATGACTGGCATGACTGTATGAGGGAAATAATAGGCTCACATCTCACATACCAATTTATGAGGCAGATTGTCTCTAATTGAGGAAATACTGAATCATTAAAATTTACATCACGGATCGGCAAATCAACCTCACACAAATATAATTCTTTTAAATTAAGTCCATGATTCTGTATTGTTGTAAAAATCCTGAAAGTAATAGATGAGCGTCTCAGATTCAACATGTACAACTGATTCAAGAAAGCTGTGTCATTTTCAAACCAAGAATCATTTATATTTGTTTCAGATAAATGCAACTGTTTTAAGTAGGGCATTCTTGAGAAGTGGGGCTTATTGACCTTGTTATAATAAAGAAGTTCAAAATCAAAGTCGTTATCAAAAAGTCCAAAATCAATATCACAATCAGAGATATACAAAATCTCAATTTTAGAAATAGCATCCGCATTAAATTCACCTGTTAAATGACAATTAAGGAATCGAGAATGACAAAAAACCAAAATCTTTAGATCCTTTAAAAAGTTAGTACATAAATCTATAACTGAACGAAGGTTGTATGATACTAAAGCACCCTTCAAAATTAATGTTTTGAGACAAGGGCATCTTCTTTGCAATCTCACACAAAGTTCTTCAAAATTCAATTGTTCATTCCATCTTGCATGCCTGTGACTAAAGTTTATTCTGATGTGAGTAACACAAGTTGGTAACATTTTGACGACACACCATGTTACAGTATTTTGGGATCGATGGCTCCAGTGAAATTTTACATCCACTTTTCTCCACAGAACTGAGCTTTTTGTCAACACATTCCATCTTCTGCACACTCTGTAATAAGAAAAGAAAATGTAAACATGAAAATGTCTGTTTGTACATATACTTGATACAGTAATTCGAATTATGAGATCACATAGTATTGAAAATCAGAGAAGTATACAATATTTATATTTCATACATTACATTCATTAAGTTATTCCACAATAATATTCAAAAAAGATATAACACTGTTTTCAAACCTATGTATAAGGTGGTTAATAGAAGGATGGAATATTAATAAAGACAGAGAATTTAATTGTGAGAAACGTTTAGCTATAGAATATTTCTTTTTCTCTTCTTGACAATGTGTAACTGTCATAATTAGGAATTATATTGTGTACTTACATATTTTTTCATGCATTTCCTCAGAGGTAAAAAGAATCCAACTGCATTATCTTATTTTGTAATTAATATCATACAACTTTTACTGCAGTCGACTGCTAACTGATAGCAGCATTTTAATGATTTGTGGTTTAAAAATCTATTGCAAACACACACTTTCACATTTTCTGAAGTAAACTAAAATATATTTGATGTTTGGGAACCTGAGAATACCTGTAACTTCTATGCATTTCAGAATAAACTTATTTTGTATCACATTTTTTTTTCTGTCAAAGTGGTTAACTGAAAAATTTAAAACTCTTCAAGAAATGCTTTGGAATATGAAATTGTAAATATTTTTTTTAATCTTTTTTTAAATATTTTATTGAAATGCAGAAAATTTAGTAACAAATTATATAAATAATAGTTAAGAGATCTAAATTAGTATATTTGTTCTAATGTTGGTTCCCAAACTTATTTCACATGGCAAATCTTTTTAATACATTGAAAAAAGCATCCTCACATACATGAATGTTTCACACTGAACCACTAATCAAATTTTGAAAAACAATAATTTTTTATGTAAATGTGGCATGAATGTTTCACACTGAACTATTATTAAATTGTAAAAAAAAAAAAAAAAAAAAAAAAAAAAAAAAACAATAATTTTTTATGTGAATGTGCCATTTCTTTAATATTAGTTAAGGGTCTCTTACATTTATTACAATCTTTTCATTATTCTCATCTCCTACAATTAAGTTAAGATGTTTACATTAAAAAGAAAAGAATTCTGTTTAATTGCTTGAAATTTCAATAAGAAAGGAAACTTTGTGCATATACAGATGTTTTCAATCAATATTCAAGACATGGACACTTTGACATGGATATATCAAATAATATGGCAAATTTGAATTTAATTTAATTCTGGCAAACCCCTACATTTATCTGTGGTCACAGAACTTGTATCAAATTGCCCTGCTAAATTTAGAGACTTCAAATTTTTTTCCAGTTTCTTTCTCATTAAGAAATTGTTTTTCATACTTTATTGCCAAAATTACTGTTCGCTATTCTGAATGTCTGCTTTTCAATGGTTAAACATACAAAGATTTAGGTTTTGGGAGTGGGGATTGGAAAACTGTCCATTAAATTGTCCGTTATGGAGGTTTTACTGTATTAACATTTAAAAATGAAAATATTTTGTATCATAAATTTTTTTATTGTTGAATGTGGTAAGCTGAAAAATTCAAAACCATTCAAGAAGTGCTTTTGGGATATGAGCATGTAAGTTACGTTTGATTTTCTTTAAAAATAGTTTATTCAAATGCAAAAAAATTAATAACAAATTACACAAATAATATATAAGAGATCTAAATTACTTTATATTTTCTAATGTTGGTCCGTAATCTTTTTTTATGATGCAAATCTGTTTAAGACATTTAAAAAAATCATACCTACATACATGAATTATTCAGGTTAACATATTTAAATGAAAAAAAAAGTATTACTAATTTTTTTTCTTTATGAATGTGGCATCTCCTTCATTCTAGTCAAGGGTTTAGTTACAACAATATTTTCATTATTCTCATCTCTCATAATTAAGTTGTTTTATTTTTAGAAGAAAACAAAAGAAATTCTGTTTAATTGCTTCAAATGTGAATAAGAAGGAACATTTTACATATGTACAGACATTTTCAATCAATTTTCAGGACATGTAAGTCCTGAAAATGCAGTCATTACCTTACAGGACTCTTTTTAATCAAAGATGTACAATTTTTTCAGAGAAAGAGATAAAGTTGTTCAATTCTTTAGGATTAGGTGTGATATTACCTAGAAATACCATGCATCTAAGAATGAAAGTGAGTTTGTATAATTAATTAAAAAAAAGGAGCAATTGAATGAAGAAAATGGATTATTTGACAAAAAAAATCAGAGTGGTGCTGAGACACCAATTAAAAATAAATCTATATTTTTAGCAAGAAAATGCTATTTTAATTTTTTAAGTCTATGATCTATGTTTTAAGACTATGATTTTAGTTATATATCTTTGACAGTAGAAACTAAATAGGATTTTATTTTAATGTATGTACATTGAACTAAATAAAATATATATTTGACATTTTATAAACAAGTAGAAAAATTAAAAACTTAAAATCTGCTATCTTGTCTGATACAACTACGTCAAAGTGCTAAAATAGTAAAAAAAAAAATTACTTCTTTTCATGGTAGCTTTGATGCTTTTTTTAATGGAACTGGGACAATTCAGACAGTACATTTTAAATCTCAAAAGTTATGAAAATTAAAAAAATTATTTGGACTATTTATGTATAATATGTTAAAGAAAAAAATAAACATTCTACTCTTTATAATGTTAGTTTTCAGAAAATTAAATATATTTAATTTTTATAATTTTTAAGTCACAAATAGACACAAATTTTTTTTGCACTGTAAGCATGATAACACTCACATAACTTTTCAGCGATTAAAAAAAAGGAATTGGACAAAAAGTGTCTAGTTAATATTAACAAAAATCAAAGCAAAACTTTGCATTCTTTCATTAATAAAATTTAAATATTTCATAGAAGTCACAATATTTATTTTAAAAACATAAACAAACAAAATTTTATGAATATTGACTGATGGACCAGAAATTTAGTACATTTCATCTACATTCATTTACTATACAATATGCTAAAAGCTTATATAAATACATTTAGCTATTTTTTTAATTCATCTGTACTATCTGCAAAATATCCCTTTTAATAAACTGACATTAATGAATGAGCATTCCCAATGGAGTATATCACCGTTAATGAGGTTATTTTAATTAGAACTTTTCTTTCAGTATAAAAGTTTTAATGCATATTTGATTAAAAATTGGAGAATCATCTCTAAATGTCAATGAAGTTATTTAACTTATATACTGCATATTTTCCATTTTCTTAAGTGTAATTGAAAGGAAAAAAAGATGTTTATAATATTATATTCCTAATGAAGTAAAAGTTATTGTTTCGAAACCTATAACACCAATGTTTTTAAAGGAATGAGCATAAGGGTAATCTCAGCTTTGCAGTTTTTGCATCAAATGAATATTTTATACAAGAAAAATAAATTACATATTGGAACTCTGAATATACATTCTGTGTCTGATATTTAAATTATAAATCCATATATAAACTTTACATACCGTGCAATTTGACCTAGTTGGTTCTGTTTTAAATAACCAAAAACTTTCAAAATAATTTCATTGGGAAAGGAATTAATACCATAAGCATCATCATTTGATTCATTAACCTAGAAATAAAAATATAAGATTATGAGTGAAATAGAAAAGCAACTGCAAAATAAAGATGCAAGATTTGAGAAGATATAAATTGACAGGAAATAAACTTTTAAAATGTTTAAAATTAGGAAAACATCATAGAATTAAACATATCATTTGAAAGTATTTTTAAAATGACTGTTAAGAAAACTTCTTTTAATCTATGATATAGTCAATTTTTTTTTAATTCAGATAATGATATCAGCTCTTGAAGTGAATTAAAGTCTGTAACATGTATAATTTGTCATTAGATAAATGTATGTACAAAATTACCATCATTTAGAGACTGAACAATGATATGTTTAACAACATTTCAGATAAAAATTGGTTAGTGACATAATGATAATGATGAACAGTGTTTATTTCAAGCATTTATCTAGTAGAGGGGCAAGGAAAAGGAAATGCAATGCTTCTCCATAGTAAGTCTACTGTGCCAACAGAGAAATTTTTAAGTAATATAATTATTAAATAACTACATTCTTTATATTATGTATCCCCCTTTCTAATTTTGAAAAAGCTTCTGTGAAGCAAATTGTCTGAAAGAAATATGACATAAGAAATGAAATGAAATGAGTGATATAAATGTGAAATTTAAAAAGAATAGGAAGTTGTAAAAATGTAATAAATTTTGAATAAACTAAAAGGAAACTGATCTTAAATTTTCCACTAATTTATATTATAAGTCATAAGTATAAAATAAATATTCACTGGGAACATTATTTGGATTTTTGTCTATGTGTTTAAAAGAAAATTGTTATTTTAGATAGTTATTTTCAGGTTCCAGTCAATGAATTGTTTTGTTTTGTTTTTTTGCCAGAGGAAAAAGTCTATAAAAGAAATTTTATTACTATAATTATAACTGGAATCCTCATTTAAGTTATCTCTTCCATGGGCAAGAATCTCCCAGTTTGACATTTCTTAAGCAGGGAATTGGATAGTTTCCAGAGGAAATTCATCCATACTGCTCTCGATAATAGCCCTTGCAAGAAGAATGAGAATGATATTGGTGATTCTTTTTCACTGTCTGAGCATTTTCTTGTTGGCTATCCATTTTTGAAATAAACATTTGTTATACTCTTAGTGGTGGCTTGGCTATCAGGATATTGGTTGTACAGTGCCCCTCTCCTCCAAATATATCTTTTTTTGTGAATTGTACACAATTTAGAACAGTGGTTCCCAATGGGGGGCGTACGCCCCACAGGCGGGCAATTTGACATTTCAGGGGGGCAATTCCAGATTTTTGTGAACTCACACCCTCTGAATAATTTTTGTAATAGTAATGCTGTAGACTGAAAATAAAAGTTACACATTCAAATTTAAAAAAACAAAATGAAAAAAACAAGTTTTTTATTTACTTTTTAAAAAGTTTCCATTCAAAAGTTTTAAATGCAAATCTACCAGAATAATTATAGAAAAAATTATTTAAGATATTTACCTACTTTTATACATTTAAAAATTCTTTATAATTTTTCTGATTTATAAGTATTTTAGAATTTTAAACGACTTTTTCAATTATTTATTGAATGAGTCGCACTGCAATATGTCACATAGAAATCAATTTTACACATGAAACTATTCAAATATCATTCTGAATTTATTCTGCGGTAATATCATTCTGAAACTGATATTTTACGAATAATTCATATAAATTAGTCCAACATCTACATTTATAATAAAAATAAAACATAAAATTACCGATTCCATAAGCATTTTCATTATCCATCTCTTTATTTTTCCCATTTACATAATTTTTGTCCTACTATTTTACATGAAAATGATGGAACATTTTTTATGCAGCATTATATTATTTTTTTTTTTTTTGCGTTTTCTGAAATTGATTTTTTAACTTTTTTTTTTTTTTTTTTTTTTTATACTTAGCAATTACTTGATGACCTTTCTTTACAGAACCTTTTATCACGTTTTATTCTGATTAGAAATTGTTTTGTAATTTTATCTCAGAAATTCTGTGATTAAATAAGACAAAAATGTTTTAATCAAAATTATTAATTAGTCTAATAAAGGATTCTGAGGACTCTATATATCACGCATACGTGGCGATCGTTGCGAAGAGATTAAAAGTGACCCTTTATGTGCCAACGATACTTTAAACTACGAGTAGTATCAGATGATTATAAAAAATATTTGATTCATTCATCATTACGTTCGGTATGTTTCAGGATCAATGTTAAATGTTTTTTACTCTGTCAGTTAATTCATTTAAAGTTTTATCAGAATTATATTTTTTTTAGGGGGAAGGGGGGGGGGGGCATCATCATTTTAGAGATGTTTTGGTGGGGCACGGCCGAAAAAGGTTGGGAACCACTGATTTAGAGGGTGAACAGAAACATAAATTATAATTTTTCATGTTAACCCCTTCAGCACCCTATTCAATTCAGTGATAGTATGCTGAATACCAGCTATGCTAAATTTCGTCAAAAATACAAAAAATTCAAAAACACAAAATTCATACCGGAAATAATAAAAGAATAATTTTAATTTATGCAATCATGAAAAGTCTGTCATGATATAAAATGCAAATTACTACTATAACTTTCTGGTATAAATTCACAATTTTGAATTTTAAAAAAGGCCAAACTGGCAACCTTGATGTATGCACATATGTCCTGGTACTACAGATACAGGGTGTTTCACAAAGGACCCCTAACTTTAAAAATCAATAACCCTGTAAACGGTGATAGATAGAAGCATGAAACCAGTGGTATGTTTATTAAAAAAATTGTAAGAATCTTATACATAAATCTCCAAATTTAGTTAAAAATAGCACCGATACATGGCACTGAGAGCGTTAAAAATCCTTCTAAAGAGAGTTCAGAAGCATAGAAGGACTAGCTGTCGAAGATTTCACCATTGAAATCTGACGGCTATTAGCGTATAGTAAAAATAATTTGCATCGGACACGTTGCCTGTCTGGTGAACTTTTTTGAAAAGCTCACGAATTATTTTCCCATCTGGGCCTTTTGCGACTTGAAATTGCATTTGAAAGTTTCTTGTGGCAGTAGGACTCTGATTTAATCGGTGGTACTCCAACACAATAAACATACGTTCCACCACAGTATACATCACTTTCGGAATTATTTTCACTATAAGCTAATAGTGGTCAGATCTTAATGGTGAAATCTTCGATGGGTAGTCTTGCTATGCTTCTGAACTCTCTTTAGGATTCTTAACGTTCTCAGCGCCCTCTATTCGTGCTATTTTTAACTAAATTTTGAGATTTATGTATAAGATTCTTACAATTTTTTTAATAATCATACCACTGGTTTCATGTTTCTATATATCACCGTTTCCGGGTTATTTATTTTTAAAGTTAGGGGTCCTTTGTGAAGCACTCTGTAGATATTTCATGATATAGGCAGGTTATTAAAATATACGCAGGTATGTCGTGGTGCTTAAGGGGTTAATAAAGGCACTATCAATCTAAACTAAAAAGATGCTGCTACTCGCATGTTAATCTGATATTTTATAAAAATGTACATAAATAAATATTAATTTAGTATTGAATTAATATTTTGCAATCTCATAATGATTAAAATTCATAATGGAACTACTTTTGCTAATTTCAGTCTAATTTTTAAAATGTATCTAGCACTAAAAAATATAAATATAAAAATAAATAAAATAAAAACAAAATAAAAGCTAATCATTGCATATTAATAGAAAATTTTAATTAGAAACTATTAATATAGATTAATTATACTCATAATTCTCTTTTTAACATAAGCCAAACCCCAAAATAATAAAAAAAATGCTAAATATCCAATAGAAAAACAAAAACTTATTATTCCATTTTACTTTATAATTAATTTGAACATTTAAATTTTATTTTGATAGAAATTATGTAATTATAAAGGCATTGCTTCAAAAGTTATGAAAAAATTGAGTGGTCATTACACCAAGTAAATAACTGAAGAATATTTTTTATTTACTATACCTGCTGAGGTTGAAGAGCAGAACTATGTGCTGTCACTTCGGAGACAACATCATCAATTAATCTTTCTAGCAAGATGCTAACTTCTTTATCATAATCAAACAGTAAATAAGATGGGGAAGTTTTTCTCTTTCGCGTGGACATTTTCTTTGCCTGAAAAAAACAAAACAAATCATTCTTTTAATGCTGTAACTCAGTTATATAAAAGCAGAATTACAAAACCAAATGATTTCATCGAACTATGAGAAATATGACACACCCTACTTCATGTTTTTCAATACTAAATTAATATTGTTTTTATGTAAATTTCTGTAAAATATCAGATTAACGTGCGAGTAGCAGCATCTTTTTAGAATGCTACTGATCGTGTTGTCGCCAGTGCTTTCCATCAGAAAATGGAAAATATCACTTTATTTTCATTTAATAGTCAAATATTTCTTTTCAATTAAGTTACAAAACTTCAGTTTACTATAATTACACAGTTTTCTCACAAGCTTTGGAATATTGCAAAATGGAATTGATACCAGTGATCATGTTGATGACTTTTCAACAAATTTCAACCTTGTTTATAAATGTATACCTGAAAGAAACAGGTAAATCTGAAACAGAAAATTCTGGTAACATTACTATTATAAATTTTTAAGGGATGACGCATTAAGAGAAAATAACTGATATGTGGGTAAAATGACTGACACATGAGTACTACCAAGTTAATCCCAATGAATTTGGTTTTACTTATCTAAACAGCATGAATCAATTGAAAGTCGTCTTTCTGCTATTTATTTGACATGTGGGTGATTCCACCATTACAAGTGTGACTTTTAGAGAGTGTTTTTTTTTGCAAATTGAGACAAATTTGGAAGTGAAATTAGTTAGATAACGTTTTACTTTTTTTTATTGCTATTACAGAACAGCACTCCTAAAGAAAAATGTCTCAATTCATCATTGAATGATATTCTATAATTTATCATCTAAAGACGGCCATTACTTTTTTTAAGGAAAAATTTTCATTTTGATTTCTTGTTTAGTCTTAGAATGACTGTTGCAATGCTGAATCAAACTCTCATTTGTATGAATTCTTATGAGGCCAGTCGAAGTCCTTGCAGCATTAGTCCTGCTGATAATTGTTCATGCCATTTGATGATCTATAACAAGGATGGCAAACCTACAGCACATGTGTCATAGGTGATACACAAGAGATTATTTTCGTGGAGGCATAGATTCAAGTTCTAAATCAAAATATTGAAACTTATTTACTAATAAATGCCAGTTTTGATAGATTCAAGATCCAAGTTTTCTAAAGAAAAGTGCAAAACCTTTTATGATAGCTTCCAGTGAAGATTTGTTAACATTGGAACTTTATTTAATTTATATGCAAATTTTTGTCTGATTGATTTTATTTTATTGGACTTATGTGTAAACAGTTTACATTCTGCAAACTGAAATTTCATATGTACAATTTATCTTTGAATATTATGGCATATATTGAGTAAACTTTGTACTTTTAAAAGGTAGTCAGAATGCAGTTAAACAATTTTTCATGAAAATCAATCTGAAAAAAAAATTACATGTCAGTTAACATATTTTCAACCGGAGTCCTTCATATATAGTGAAAATGCACAAATTGAATTATTTTGAATTTAGACTAGCTGAGTTTTTCTGACATCGATATGTTGTTGTCATACAGATTGCAGAAATTAAAATGCAACTTACTGAATCCTCATCTAGCACAATATTGGCTCAAAAAATTTTTAGATTAAGAGAGAACTAGGAGATTCAGTGCCGTAGCAAAAGAACATTTTGGGGGGGGGGGGCGGGGGGGGGGGGGCAAAAGGCAAGATTGGCCGACTCAAAAATGTTTCAAATTTGACTAATGTAAAATAGTCAATCCGTCACATTATTTCTTAATTAATAATTTTTACAATTAATTTTAACTGATTAATTATAATTGATAATTAAAAATAAAATATATGATTTTGTATTCCTAAAATGTGTCTTCAAGATATAACTCAGTAATCATTTAAAAGATTTACAAAAACTTTACTGGAGAAAAAAAAAAGAAAGAAAGAAAATATGTATTGATAAGAGAAAATCATAGTTATATTTGTGAAAAACACATTTGTTTAGAATGATAGAGTAAAGTGAACCTGTATGTTATGCTGTCGCGAGGATAGTAACACACTCTTAGTCTTTTTTAGTTTGTATCGGTAAACATCTAACCAAAGGAGCCGAGTGTACAAAAATTTCAGTAGAGGCACAGACATTTCGGCACCGACAGGACAAATCCATCTCCTCTCTTTCTATACGTTTCAGAAATATATTATTGTGAAAGTCGGAAGTTGTAGAATTCTGACAATGTACAGTTCAGAAAATTAGTGCAAAACTGGATTTGTAAGATTATCTGGAGATCATAACAAAAGACTTTTATCTACACCAGACCTGACACCTTTTCTGTATCTATCCCTAGTAATCTGGGGCTGGAAAGAATTTTGCTTTGCATGTCAAAGAAAATACGTGTGAAGATTTGTCTTATAAAGAAGATATTTTCTGTTACTGATTGAATATTTAAAAAAATAATAATAATAATAAGAAGAAGAAGTTTTTTAGGTGTTAAATGCACGGGTATTTTTTAAATTTATTCATTTTCTTTTTTTAAATAGTTTTTAAAATTCTTCGTTTTTATTTTCCAAACGTTCCTAAAACAGTTCCAAAGGGCGTAAACATCATATCGTTGCTAGAACCTATGTATCAAGTATAAAATTTCTTGAATTTTCTTAAGCGACTTTCGCATTCGGTCGACCTAGTTTATATATTGATAGTTTTTATCTATGTAAGTTGCGAGTGTTACTGTAGGACAAATTTCTAATATTTTCAAATCAATAGATCGGATTCATTTTTTTCTCCATTGGCCTACAGTGAGCAAAAAAGTATTTGCACACATGCAATTTTTGGCATAAGTAACCCTAGAAAGCAAATGTGATGAAATTGTTTAAATAATAAACGGTACTTTTCGGTTAGCCGGGCGTCAGTGATATATGTACATATATAAATATATATGTATGTACATACATATATATATTCATACATATATGTCTATGTATACCTATGCATATGTGTAGATATATATGTATATGTGTGTATATATACATGTATAAATATCATTGGCGCCCGGCTAACCGAAAAGTACCTAATAAACTTTATTTAAATAATAAACAAACCCAAATAACCAAAATTTTTCCTTAAAAAATAATGATACTCATTTAAAAAATTAAAACAGCATTTTCTCATGCCAAAAAAGTATTTGCACACGAAACATTGACAGTTTAAAAAGCAATTAAAGATGAACATTATGCAAATTTTTAGCACGTCAGTCCTGCACTTTGAAGTCATATAATACAATAACTAGAACGGGGATTGAGGCAGTTTCTGTTGCCATAGCGCCGAAAGCGTCTAAGTTTTCTGTAGCTATCCGTTAGAAGATTATAATGCTTCACATTTCTGGATTAAGTTACCGAGAAATAGGTAAACATTTAAACTTTTCTAGTGTTTGTTATGTAATAAAGAAGAAAAAGAGACCAGTACAACAACAAATAATCTGCGAACTGAGCATCAAAGAAAGCTAAATGCAATGCAAAGGAGGGCCATCATAAAGGAATCTACAAAAAAAAAAAAAACCTTTCTAAGTGTTTGAGAATTGGCTGTTGATGTCGCTTCAACTTCGGGAACAATAATTACACCACAAACTCTTAGAAATATCCTTCATGATGCAAATATTCGAGAAAGAGCCCCTAAAAAAAAATCACTTATTGGTGAAACAAATAGTCCGGAAATACTTGCTTTTCCAAAGCTTATGCTGGCAAACCACTGGAGTTTTGGGAAAATGTTATTTTTTCTGATAAAAGTAAGTTTAATATTTTCAACTCAGATGGAAAGAAAACTGTGTGGCGAAAGCCAAATAAAAAATTTGTAACCAACTGTAAAACATGGCAGTGGTCATATAATTGGGGATGCATGTTGGTGAAATGGCCTTTATTGGAGACAATATTAATGCCAAACAATATATTAGTATATTGCAAGATAATTTATTTAATAGTGCTCTAAAATTAGGAATTGCTAATATTTTCAACAAGATAATGATCCCAATCACACGGCGAACATTACAAGATTATGGTTGCTTTATAATGTAAAAAATCAATTGCAAACGTTACCAGAAACACCAGACCTCAATCCTATTGAAAATTTCTAGCATATTTTGGATATGCAAGTACGGAAAAAGAAAATTTCTAATGAAGCTGATCCTAAGCAAGCTCTTAAGGAAGAATAGCTAAAAATCAGCAGCGAAACGTGCCACAAATTGATGGAATCAATGCCCGACGATTACACTCTGTATTTGAATGAAAGGGCATGCATACTAAATACTAGTACTGTTTTTTACTTAATATTTAGTATATTTTTATTCTCACTGCTAGTGTGCAAATACTTTTTGGCATCACAAATGTTACTTTTTTATATTTTCATATTTTTTAATTTAAATATCAAGTCAAATATTAAATATGTTTATTTGTTCCGTAAACATTTTTTATATTCTTCATTTGTAGTTCATTTTGTGTTTATTTATATGTGATACAACAAATTCACCTGGTGTGCAAATACTTTTTTGCTTACTGTATGTATCAACGGCCGACTCAGCTTTTCCATGTGTGGGTAAGGTATAGTATATGTCCAACATTTCCGGCTCTGCAAACAAGATTTATACATGATAATTTTTTTTCAGTGGTTAGGCCGACTAGCTATTTATGTGATTCGAAAATGTGACTGAACACGTGACTTTCATACCGGCTGACCAGATAGATCTATTGAAACCATTACTTTTTTCACTCATCTATTGACAGACTGACTAGCTTTTGCTATATGATTGTAAGGGTGTAGTGAAATGCATTCTGAGGACTTAAAGTCCTGCTAACCAGAATTTTTCTGAATTGTTTTTTAATCGGCCTATTGACATACTACAGAGACACTAATTAAATCTGCTTATAAGCCGACTGAATCTTTTTACCAAACATTGGGGTGCAGCTGCCCCCCGCTCGCTACGCTCCTGAGGAGATTATCAGAAAATAAAGATCATAAGCAAAAATACAGATGCTAAAATTATGACAACTTGAAATCAATTACAGACAACAAGAACTATTTAAAGAAGCCATTTTGACATTTTTTCAATTAACTCATTTTTTACGGAAATGAATAATATGTAAAATTTACCGTAATTTCCGGTAGATAAGCCGTGGCATATACGATTTTAAAAGTAAAATTTTGCGATTTGCGGCTTATACGATGAAGCAGCGTATACGCAGCAATTTTTTTTTTTCAGTGCAATTCTAGTCTAAATTATTACCTATAGCAATTAGAACTTATAATGCAGGAAATCATAAATTAAGAGCTTATGTAATTTCAATTTGGATTAAAAGTTGTTAACAGCATAACGGCAAATTAATTTATTTTAAACATCTGTAGTGACTAGTTAGCGGCGCTGAACCAACGTACAATGTCTGCGCAGGTTCACAGCGCACCTTCTCCATGCATCGGAGAGGCCAGACAGAGTAGAGCTTAACAGCTTGGAAGTACAGTTCGCGAGCCACCTATCAGAGTTCACTTATGGCAAAGTTTCGTCCTTCATCATGTTGGCGGGGAGAAAAGCCTCTCCACTCATTCATTGCGATTGGTTCTTTTCATCCGAGTTTTCAAGTTACGTTTAATGAAACAGGAATGTTCTAGCCGCGTCTAGAGGAAAACCCACCCATTCCCCACAAACACTAAAATGGAAAGTTCCAATGCTTTGATTGGTTATTAACTTGAGGATGAGTTAGCATTTGATATTTTGTTTCCTGCGTGCTACATACATAATTTTTCTTATAATTTGCCTTTGTTTTCTTATAAAGTTTGAATTTTTTTTCCGGATTAAAGTAAAAAAAGAAAGAATGTCTGCGAAGCGTAAAAGCTATACTTCCAATTTTAAGTTGATGGTATGCGAAAGAGCGGAAGCTATAGGACTATGGTTTAAACATGACTAAATGTATCAAGTCTGTGATCAAGTATGAGAAGTGACCGTCTGTAAATTTTTTTTTAATGAATATTAATGATTTTATGCCATGTTGTTTTGATATTGAAATTTTTTTTGCATAGTGGTAAAGGGTTTAAAGTTTTGAAGTCACCTACTTGTATTAAAGTTTTTTTAATAAGTTATAAATATAAATTTTTTTTTAAGGCTGAATCTTATATATTTAAGAGCTGTTAAGGTATTCTAAATTTTTTTTATGCATAGTAAATCCTTTTAATATTTAAAGATTGAAATTTTTTTGTGTTAAGTGTTAGTAAAAGTCTCTAAGATAAGGTAAAGATAAGGGATATATTATTGGCCTGATAAATTTTTGAAATTTTTTTACTAAGGTTAAATTCATTTGTAAAAGTGAATCTAGTTTTTTTTGACTAATTTGATATTTTTTAATTATGAAAGTTTTAAATTTAAATGTTTTTAATTCAGCCATTAAAGCTAAATGTTGTTATCCGAGATTATTTTGAAATCCGTTTTTCAATATTGTTAAGATAATTTGAAAATTGTTGAATTTTTTTGTATTTTGATGAAAAATTCTTTGAAGTTAATGAATTTTTAATTATAAGTGTTATTGTTAATATAATTCAGCTGAAGCTTTTATTAAGACAGTGGGTGAAATTGATGATGGTTTTTAAATAAAACTTATAGAAATTGTCTGCATGTGTAATATGTTAGAGTAAATTTTTTTTGGGAATGGTTAAAGTATTATGATGTGTTTTGAAAATTTTTTAGGGAAGAACTGTTTTTCCATATTTTTTGGAAGGTTAACATATGAATGAGGTTAACAGAAGTTGGAATTTTAAAGTGTTAAGATAGCTACGGCTGCTGTTTCTTAAATGTTAAAGTTTTATAATTTTTTTTCTTGAAGGTGTTTAAACTGTAAAATGTAATAAATAGTTTTAAACAGTTTAAAATTAAGCATTCATAATTTTTTTTGTTAGTAAAAGTTTTTTTTTAGAGATAAATCAGTAATATTGTTAAACTTATGTCCATATACAGTTTTTTTTTTTTTAGTAAATTTGAATTAAATTTAAAGTCATAATGTTAAAGTAAGTTTTGATCTAAAGTTTAAATTGTTAAAAATCTTGATTCCAATTGGATAATTCCATGTGTTAGGAAAATGGAGTCCTGTATATTGGATCAGGAGTATTGCTTTTAAATGCAATGTTGTTTAAACTTAGATATACAAGCATTTTTTTTTTTAATGAATATATATTTTTATATACACCTTCAAAGAGTTATGTTTATTTTAATAATGGTATTTTCTATGTTTTATGAAATTTTTGTTAAATTTTATTTAAAATATATATTTATTTATTTTTATAGATATTGATTTTATTGAGTTATCAACTTTAAGTGTGTTTCACTCGCAGAAGGGGTGTTTTTGTGAAGATTACTTTTTCGGGATAATACATTTCTTTTAAGGTGGTAATGTCAGTGTCCTGAAATGTGATAGATCTTTTATGGAATACATCCCCTGTAGATATGGTGAGGACATGCATGTTGAGTTTTAGGTTATGTTGAAAATTTTTTTTTGGTTGTTATAGAAGTTTTGTGGCTGTAGTATATCAAATGTTAGTTAGTGTTAGGATATATCAGATTGTGTAAGGAAATTGTTATGTTAAAATGTAAGGAATTTTTTTTTGTGTTAGAAAGTGTAAGGAAAATATCTCGGTGACATTGGAAAATTTTTGATTTGTGTTAGGAAGTGTTATGAAATTTTTCAATAGTTTTAGATGTTTTTTTTTTGTTAGAAAACTGTGTTAGAACCATGTTAGAAAATTGTGTTAGGAATTTTTAAGAAACATTTGAAAATTGTGTTAGGATTGATTGGAACTGGATTTTTTTTTTAGGGATAATGTAGATTGTATTAGAACTTAATATGCAGATTTTGGGTGATTTTAGGGTGTCATTGTTCAAAGAAGTCAAGGATGGTGTATTTTCTGTTATCCAGTGTATTGATTAGGTAAAAGGCATTTGTTTTTAGGTTGCAAATGTTAGAAGCCTTGATCAAGTTTCTGGAGGTATCACATATAAGGAAGAAAACTTTTTTTTGACTTCAAGATAGTTGAATAATGTAACATCAAGTTAGTAGCCCTGGCTGATACTGAAGAATGGCAGCTATTTTTAGGTATCTTGTTTTGTAGTCTCTTGAGGTTTAATAAGATATAACATTGAGGAGGAAATGGCCGGGTATATATATTTTTTAGATCATTCTGTTTTAGGAAATAAAGTTTCAGTTTAATCAGATGGGGGAGTATTTTTTTTTAGGTCTTTCCCAGTTTGTTTTTATGAGGCTTAGCATAAAATGGTGTTGAAATGACTATTTTAGGAGCTTTTGAGATTATGTTAGATATGCTGAGTGCTTAAGGTTGAAATTGCCTGGTCATGATTCTTCTTCTGGAGTGTTTTTCTTGTTGAAATAAGAGTGTTGGGAGTACAGATCAGAATGGTTTTGGTTATGCTCCATATTTAAATTTGAAAATAGTTTAAAATAGTTGTTGTTGAATTTTTAAAATGGTTTGATAATTATCCGTTGGTCATATTCATCTATGTTATGTTGAAGTGAGTGGTGTGAAGACTTGGGCCCAAGCAAATGATTTCGATTGATAGGTTTTATGTAAGGGGATGAATAAATGGATCGTACTCATTTAAATTTGTGATGTCTTTATGTTCAGGAAATCGAGATGGAAAGATGACCGGAAATATATTATGGATTTAATATATAAATGTTGCATAAGATAGTGAAAATGGTTTGGGGGAGCAGAGATCAAATAGGTTGATTTGTTTGAGTAGAGCTGTCATGCCTTAGGTGTCTGTATGGAATTTATCTGATTGGTGTTCTAGTTGATGTTGTCATTGGTTTGAGAAAGTGTCATACATTTGGTTTAATAAAGGTTTATGTGGGGTTTTGTAGGGTTTGTAAGGGTTTGGAGAGATTCGGTATGAGATATGGAGAAAGTATTGGAGGTTTTTTTTAGGATTTATGAAGTGTTATAAATTTTGTTTAGGAAAAATTTATGAATGGAAAATTTTGATTCTCTTTGTTGGCATAGTGAAATATGAAAAAAAAAATGTTAGTTTTTTTTTGGTTAATTAGATTTATGAGGTTATCTCTGTTATTAAATTGTAATGTCATTTATGTAGTGAAGTTGTGAATTGATCCTTCTCATTAATAAAAATGGACCTTTTTGGAAAAGTATTGAGATACTTGGAAAATGGTTTATCTATGATAAACTAGATTTTAGCTGATGTTCATGTTTTGGATATTTGATATTTTAGAGTTCATGTCTGCAGGTTATGAATATTTTTAAATGTAATGTATGATATATTGTGCTATATGTGTATTTTATATGTATTTATTTTTTAATAGTATAGCATATTTATAGATGAGGACTGGAGCCCAATGAAGTTTTTTTTGGCAGTTTCAATGGGGAAGGCTTTGGATTGTTGGATTATTGTAGTGTGATAATTGGCCGTGTAAGTTTTAAGTGGATTTAGTTTTTTTTTAGTTGGAATTGGAGGATAATTGGATTACAGTTAATATGGTTATAATTGGATAGGTGATCAGGGAGGCTTTGCTGATTGTGCAAATTGTTTTAGGTAGCCTGTTCGGCGTGCTTCTCATGTTGCCGGTCTGATTTTCATTCGAGTGATAAGAGGGGGGGCTTTGTTGGAAAAACTGGATAGTTTTCCCTTTACTAATTCTTTTAGTTCTTATCACTCATTCAAATCATATCTTAATTGACCTAATTCATCCATTCATGCTTTATTATATTTATTTAATATTTAACTCCTATTCAGTTATATTCAGTAATTAGCTCAGTCATATTTCAGTAATTAAATCCTTCAGTTTAATAACCTTGGTTTACAGTATGAAAGTATATTTTTATTTAAAGTAATTCATATAGTTTTAAAGTAAAAATATCTTTATTTAGTTACTTACCGTTTGGTCATATTATCTATTCTAACGCTTCAGGTTTTTCCATTTGCTTCTATTTACTTTCATTTCATTTTTTATCTACATCATGTTTTTCACTTCCTATGGACATCGTATCGCTTGTTTACATTAGTCACGTCTCCTCATTTCTCGCGGTTTTCGGTAGATCGATTACGTCACGATACAAGTGATTACGGCAGCTGGTGACAGATGGCTCTGATAATCTGTCATTACCTGTAGTATCTACCTGTGACCGTAATCGATCGTCACGTACCTTCGGGAGGCCGGAAGTGACCTGTTTGCTGCTGGATGAGGAGGTTACGTCATTGACCTTGACACGAGGCGGTAATGTATTTAAGAGAGAGGCAGTCGTGTATTGGGATGTTCCAGCTGGCTGGAAGCCGTCTAGTTTGTTGTTTTAGTGTTTGTGTCGTCTACGAGTGTTTAGTCTAGTGATGTTTTGTTTTTAAGGAAGTGCTTTTTAATTCGAGTGGTGTTGTGTTATATCTGAGATGGAAGATAATGTTTTTAGATGAAATGGAGTCTGCAAGTAAAGAGGCTTTTTCTTTTTAAAGAACACCACGTCTTTCATTTTTGGAGATGGAGCATTTGATGTCATTATGTTTTTAAAGGAAACTTCTTGGAGCAATAGTTATTTAATAAAAAGAGCAGCTTTTTCTTATAATTTCGTGCAGCTAGTTTCATATATCTTTTGATTTAGTTTTTCCATTGGATATAAAGCTTTTTATTTAAAGTGAGTAAAGCTTTTCCTTTTTGTCCTGATGTTGTGGTTTTTATACTTTCATAATATTAACTTTCATGTCATCAAAAGGCTATTGATATTTTTAATAGTTCAGAACGAGATTCCATTTAAAGTATGTTGACACCGTTCTGTCTATTATTCTTGCATCAGTAATTTCGGAAGCGGAAATTACTTGTTACCGTTTTAACTATTGAAACACCAAATACGATGGCTCGGTTTGGGTTTCTACGGATAGTGCTTCATATCAGTAGACCGTTTGCCATTGGGCTTGTTACTTAATAAGTATAGATAGTACCCTGGAGTGGCATGTTTTGTCCGGCGGTTCAAAGTACGACTGTATCATGGTCGAGCAGGTATGGTTGGCCGTTACTGACAAGTTGATGAATGGAGGTTGTATTTGGAAGGATAGAGTCATTGGATCGGGAAGTGAGGAAAGATATTGTTTTATGTTTAATTAAAGTTTTGGTTTTAGATTAATGGAATTTATTTAATGTTAATATATTTTTTACAAGATTAAGGTTATTTAATTTAAAAGATCATTAAGGTAAATTATATGTTTCTTTTGAATCTTTGTTAAAGCCTTTAATTAAAAGTAATTGTTTTTCCATTTAAGTTAATCTGGTAATAAACTTAATTTAATCAAAGTAAATTTGTTAAATGAACTTTTCCATCTGTGCTCCAGTTTTCACATCCAGAATATGAGATGTATGTTTAATGGTCTCAAGATATATTGTGTAAGTTTTTAAGCATTCTGTTTTGACAAATGCAAATATAGATTGAATGGTAATGTGATATCGTTTTTACTCTGGAATATTGGAAATATGTATTTTATTCTGAACTTAGTAATTTGAATAAATCTTGTTGAGTTTAATTCCTTTTGTCTGTTATTATTTCATTAATATTTTAGAAACTTTTAGTTATCTTTATTTCGCTTTTGAACATTATAAAACCATGGTCAATTACAGCATAAACGCACCACTTGTGCCTATGCTCTGCTTACTTCATTTAATTACCTAAGTGTTTAAATACATCAGGTAACAGGGGAGCTGCTCGCAAACATGATATAGACGAACGCTGTGTTCGTAGATAGCGAAAAGAAAAAGATGTTTTGGTGAAAATGCCAAGGCAAAAAAGAGCTCGTAGGGGTGGAAAAGTGTCGTGGCCTGTATTAGAAGCAAATTTAGAAAAGTGGATTAAAGAACAAAGAGAAAGAAACTTACCGGTTTCAACCGTGCGCATTCGAATGCAGGCAAAGTTAATTACAGAACAAATGGGAATTACTAATTTTAAAGGCAGAACTCATTGGTGCTATAGGTTTAGGAGGAGGAAAAAATTATCTGTACGAGTCAGAACCACTGTTGGCCAAGCTTTGCCAGCGGACTGGCAAGAAAAGAAAGTCTTTTTTACAGTACGTCTGTAAGATAATTGTAGAAGAAAATTTTTCTAAAGAATCTATAATAAACATGTATGAGGTCCCGCTTACGTTTGATTGCCCCCCCAATAGAACCATATCTTTAAAAGGGGAAAAGACAGTTTCTCTTGTCACAACCGGAAATGAGAAGACATCGTTCACGTGCGTGTTAGCTTGTGCGGCAAACGGAGATAAACTCAAGCCCTTATTAATCTTTAAGAGGAAAACTTTGCCCAAAGGAAATTTCCCGACCGATGTTGTGATTCAGGCAAATGAAAAGGGATGGATGTCCCAGGAAATATTTTTAGACTGGTTGGACGAAGTATGGAGAAAGAGAAAAGGTGCATTTTTTAAACCACGCGGACTCTTAATTTTTGACTCAATCCACGCTCATGTAACTGATGTAGTAAAATCTGCATGTAAAAAGGCTTCGGCAACTATTGCCGTCATTCCAGGAGGCCTTACCAAAATTTTACAACCCCTGGACATTACAGTAAATTGTGCATTTAAATGCGAAATGCGTAAATGCTGGGAAGAATGGATGCGCAACAGAACTCATTCTTACACTAAAAGCGGTCATATGAGAAAAGCTACATACGAGGAAGTAGCAGAATGGGTTTCCAATTCCTGGAAAAAAGTAAAGTCTACGATTATTGTTTCTGGATTTACAGAGGCTAGTATCATCACTTCTGATAGCGAAGTGTTTCCAGAATCGCAGCCAGAAGATAGCGATGACGAACACAGTGACATCGATGATCCCAATGTTATAGATGATGAAATTTTAAAACTTTTTAATTCGGAAAGTGAACTATCTGACTTTGATGGATTTAATTAATTTTTTTATCTGTAATATGACGTATTTTGAATATTAAATATGTGATAATTTCAAATAATGTTAATATTAAATGTGTTTTGTTTCATGGTGAATCTCTGATTAAAAATAATGAAAATTTCTTTCAAGATGTTTCAGGTAAGATTTTATTTTTATATATTATTTCAAGATTAATATTTTGATGCCTAAATGAAAAAATACGGTATTTCTACTGATTTTCATTTTTATTTTATTTTCTATTAGTGCGGCGTATACGGCGGTGCGGCGTTTCTGCCGACTTTTTTTTTTTTTTGCAGATTTTTTACCTGTGCGGCTTATACGCCATGGCGGCTTATCTACCGGAAATTACGGTAAGTAGAAATCTCAAGTTGGATAACTCAAATCTCCAATTCAGCTTCCATTTTCTCAAAAAAAACAACAACCAAGTACCGTATTTTCTGGAATATGCGCCGCACCCATCGTAAGCGCCGCATCATTGAAAAATCGGTTAAAAAAAACAATTATACACGTAAGCACCGCACTCATTAGAAGCGCCGCATCTTTGAAAAATTGGTAAAAATGAAATAGTCACGATAAAAAACGATCAGTAAAATTGGATTAAAAGTAACAAGAATAGCGATAAATCTTACAAGATATATGAATTAACAATAAAACACAGGTTATCTTAAAATACAATAGGAAAAAAAATGGTACAAAAAATTCAATTTAACAAAATTGTCTATGCTTACTTTGAAGAAGATTAGGCTTGAATTACTAATTAAAAATTCATAGAATTTCCCTTTAGAAAAACACATTCTTAGTTTATTGTAAATCATAAAAGTAAACAGAACATAAATAAAACATACCATAATCGAATACCAAGCTGCTGGTTTTAACTGATAAGATTCCATATTTAAATATATACCACAGCCATTTTTAAAACGATTGGTTACGAGATTGATCTTTGCGAAACATACACGTGCCAATGAAAACCCTTTTCATCATGAAAACATGAATAATCACGAGATTGGCGAATCAGACTTCTCTGGTGCCATCTCTCGGACCGAAAGCGTACTACGCTAATCGATTATCGTTTCAATCGGTTTATGAAATAAATATAATTTATCAACTATTATAAAGTATACAATAAATACTTTTAAAGAGTGAGCTATTAATATTGAACAGAAAACAGAGAAATATGGCTAAGTTAAATGCATTTTGACTATAGTAATTACGTTTTTATAATAATAGATATATTGTGATATGTACTGTTTATGAACTTTATACTGAGGTTAAATGATTGTAAATAAAGGTGAAATATGAATGAATGTTACTGAATCCATGTGTTTAAAAGTGTATTTGAGGCAGTAAAACTAAAAAAACAAAACAAATGAAGGCTTGTTTATCACAATATCAAGATTTTGCTATGTTGAGAAAAAAAATCATTGTACCCGCCACCCTTGCATATGCGCCGCATCGCTGATATTTTGAAATTTTAAACATGTATGTGCTGCGGCGCTTACTCTAGAAAATATGGTAAGAAGCTAATATGAATTATTTGGCATCTAAGATGAAACAAGGGAAAGAGCATTTTTAAAATGATTAAGTATAATGTGAAGTGTTACCTAACCTTTCACTGTATGCATTTTTGTTTTGGTAGTATATTTTTCATTACTCATATTTATGGTTAAATACCAAAAATTTTAAAGAGTGATTCTTTGCCCAGACTGCAGTGATTACATGAGGTGATTTTTTTAATTTAAATATAATGGTAGCATGGAACTGAGATTAAATTTTAATGGTTTAACTTTAATGCATCCACTGCACAGTGTAGAGTTAATCCTAAAAACAGAATTTTAATTAATTTTAGTTCTTTGTTATTTCATCCATAAAATTTTTTGGTATATTGAAGTTGTCACATCGTAATCATGTAAAATATTTTTTGGAACATTGTGGCACTCTGATGTGAAAACGTTTGCCGACCCTGATCTGATAATGTTCATTCCAACAAGCAGCAAAATTAATATTCTTTAATGTTCTGTGAACATAATTGATTCATAAAAACAGCTGATTCTAATAAGTAATAAACAGTAATTTGTGAAAGTAACAAGTGTTATCCAATGCTTAAATAACAGAATGAACTAATTTATTATTTGTTACAGCAGCATCATAAAATAGCATAAAGCAAATTTTGAGGCACATAATCATTATGCCAAATCCCATTATTACAGTGACTTTTTTTTTATAACAAAGGGACAACCTAAGAGCAAATTGAGCAACCAGAAAAGCGAAAGTTAATATTATACTATTGACAATCTTCTTAAATTTTAGTTGTGCCATACTTACTTTTAAAAATTAGATTGTCTTTCAATAAAAATTTCAATTTGGAACCATGTGTTCTTCTTTTTTTTTTTTTTTTTGTTAATAAATGTATTTTTCTTCAAATTTTAGTTTCCAGTGAAATATTAAAAAACAATTGTTTATGTTTATGACGTATATCATAATAATAATGTGCCTATTATCATTTAAAAACGTTGATGAGAAAAGAAAATTATCTTGCCACAACTGAAATATTTGGAATACATAGCAAACAAAAAAATATGCCATACAATAATGTAAATTATAATCGTGTAACTAAAACAAAATTTAAGGGAACAGACATTTAAGAAACAGATTAAGGGAACACAACCTGATATACCACAGAGTCTATGCTGATAGAAAAGATGCTGCAAAAGACAGTATTTAGATTTTTAAGAACTGAAATGACAGCTAGAATTGCTATCGATGTACTGTCTGCCTCACCCACCCTCAAAACGAAAGAGTATTTCAATCTGCACAGAAACAAAAAAAAAAAGGAAATAGCCATTCAACTGGTCTTCTTTCAATTTATGTTATAAAAATAATCTCGGCGGTCGTCTTCATAGTGAAATTATATTAAACTCTGAAATTTGCAATAAAACACGAAAATTGTCTTTTTCAGTAAATTTTACCTTAGGCCACTTAACGGGAAGTGATTCCATCATTCACTTACGAATTATGAAGGTTTAAAGTCTGAAATTTCTAATATTAATTTTATTTGTCAAAACAAATAGGAATGTGGGATTTTTTTAAAGATATAATGAAGATGAAATATATTTAAGAAATGACTGTGCAGAATTAATTGTAATTTAGCATTTGCACATTTGAAGTATCTGAAAATTGATTTGTAATAAACAATTAATAGATTAAAATTCCTATTTATTTTTTATTTAAAAATTAAGTTCTTTAGAAATTAAAAAATATATATCTATATATATAAACTATGTATTTTGAATAACAGAAATTGAATACAAAATTACTGCTAAGCACATCAAGTAGTTTTTGAAATACGTTTATAAAACTTCTTATATTGCAATCTGTTTTGCAAAAACTACAATTGAATTTAAAATTGGGAGTTCCAAACTTTAAACTTTCATAATTACTAAAACAGAGATATGGAACAGAAAGTACTTCAATCTTTTTTAAGAACTGAAATACTTTTTAAAGGTAAATTCTGTGACATAAAAATAAAAACTAAACATATTTTTAGTTAAACTGGAGGATATTTAGCCATCATTTGAATATAATATTCATTTGAAGTAACATGTAAGAAGATTAAAATTGATTTCGCACATTAAACTCTGAAATTCCCTAAAAATCTGTATTTTGTTAATTTAGTTTGAAATATAGGTGACTTAATACGGAAATTTACCGGTTTGAATTACTAAATGCTAGTATGATATGTAAACAATGTAAAAAACAGACAATGTTAACATGAGACGAAATATCTCTTATTCACAATAATAATTCTTCATAAATAAGCAAAATTTCATCTATTCGCTGCATATGAATCAATACCAAAACCAATACCATACAATTAATGCAATATTTAGATTGATAAAAATAACTTACCACTCCCTACAAGCAAGCTTACTATCAAAATGGCAAAATGACTCAAGAAAATACTTCGATGAAAAATCTTGTTCGATTAATACTTATTCATTCTGTCATCTGTTGTCGGCACAGAGTTTTATTGTCTTATTTTTTTACTGCTAGTGCTAGTCTCTTTTTGAACTTTTTTTTTTATAGTGTGGTTTGGTATTTTATCTTTCGGTTATTAACATAAGTCTTTCTATGGTCATGGTAAAATTGAATGCGCAACACACAATGTCAATGTCCGTTTTTCCTTAAGTGCGCAGTATTGCCTGTGTTTACCTTGAATCGAACTAGAACATTCTAAGCAGAGATTATCATATATTGATTGACTATATAAAATTCGTCTTGTGCAAATAATTAAAAAAAAAAAATCTGCTGAAATTTTATATATAAAGATAGGATTTTTGGGGACGACTTTACCTATGCTTGACCCCGCCAAATAGAGTCGCCAAGCATTGGCTAACAACACATATGGTTGCCAGAATGATGTGTGTGATATTGGCATATTGTGCCATTGTTAAGCCAATCGTGATTTTTCGGCAGTGGGGTCTTTTCAGCAACCCCAAGATATCCATTCGTTACTGTTATCAAAGAATGCATGGTACTTACTGTACATTCTTTGTTGTTATCTCCGCAATAGAACATTTTTTTAACTACAGTCTGTGGTTTTCGCTTTCGCTTTATTTTGCGTTTTGCAGGGAAGATGAGAATTTGAGACTACTAGAAGATTTCTCTTGATTCATCGTCATTTCGCTTATGCGTTTGATTTTTAGACAATAAACCTAGAAAGGATATATATATATATTAAAGCAGTGGTTCCCAACCTTTTTTTAGCCGCGCCCCACCAAAACATCTCTAAAATGATGATGCCCCCCGTCTCCCTATAACATATAATTCTTATAAAATTTTAAAAGAATTTACTCCTGATATAGTCAAAAGCATTTAAAATTGATCCTGAAACGTGCCGAAGGTAATGGATGAATCAAATATTTTTTATAATCATCTGATACTCCTCGTAGTTTACTGGCACACGGTCGCCACGTATGCGTGATGTATAGAGTGCTCAGAATCCTTGAATAGAAAAATAAATAATCTTGAATAAAACATTTTTGCCTTATTTAATCGCAAAATTTCTGCGATTAAATTACGCAACAATTTCTAATCAGAATAAAACGTGATAAAAGATTCTGTAAAGGAAGGTCGTCAAGTAATTGTTAAATATACACTTGAATAGTTTCATGTGTAAAATTGATTTTCATGTGACATATTGCACTCATTCAATAAATAATCGAAAAAGTTGTTTAAAATTCTAAAATAATTATAAATCAGAAAAATTAAAGAATTTTTACATATATAAAAGTATCTAAATATCTTTTAAAGTTTTCTCTGTAATTATTCTGGTAGAATTGTATTTGAAACTTTTGAATGGATACTTATTGAATAAAAAACTTATTTTTTTTTAAATTATTTTTTTGAAATTTGAATGTGTAACTTTTATTTTCAGTCTACAACATTACTGTTAGAAAAACAATTCAGAAGGTGTGAGTTCACAGAAATTCCAAATTGTCCCCTTGAAACGATACATTGCCCCCCTGTGGGGCGTACGCCCCCCGTTGGGAACCACTGTATTAAAGTATCTTAGTACATAGCTGCCAACTTTTACGCTTTTTTGATACCACTAAAAATTTATAGAAATTTTTGCCTTATTAAATCCCGTGATTTCGGAGATTTAATAAGGTAAAATTTACTATAAAATTTTAGTGGTAGGAAAAAAGCGTAAAAGTTGGCAGCTATGTCTTAGTATGACATTTAAATTTCCTGTGTTTGAAATGTAATGCATTTATTTACGCAGATATTTCACGTAATGAGGCCTATAGTATTAAAAAAGAAAGATAAATTAATGATAATTTAAGTAAAATATTTAAAATAAAAGTAATTAATGCATAAAGTTTTTATTATAAGTATTTTGGTATTTAAAAAAATGTATTTATTTATATACCAGTGTCTAGACGGAGGGGGGGGGGGATGTTGAATGTTTTAATGTGTTCAATACTGTTTTCTGTTTGTAAAAGAAAACACAGACCAATTTTAAAGATCTCAGATATTTAAAGCAGAAATGCGAATACCTTGTTTTGAAGATCATAATTAAAATATTATCTTAGCCAAAACAATGGAGGAATATTAATAATATTATTTTATCTCATAAAATAATAATACATTTTAAAAGATTAATATTAAAAACTTTGCGCGTGCGAGTGTTTCATCATTTTTTATGTTCCTTTTCTTTTCTTTATTTGTGTTTCGAATTCACGAAAAATTTAGATTTTTTTTAAAATCAGCTCTTTAAATCTTTTAATCATTGCATTGTTTGTGGTCCCGTTAAACTGACACGTTCACGAATTCATTTTTAAACGTAATAGCATGCAATTGGCCGGCAGGACTATTACAATGATTTTGAATCGAATAACGTTTTTTATTTTTCGAAAACTGCGTTGATCGGAACAATGTTAATACAAGGCTTTTCTAAATAATTTGAGCGTGAATTAATATTATTTTTTATAATCCAACAGTTCCCCCCCCCCCCCTCCACACACACTATTTATCTAAACAGGCCCTTATATCCACACAGGCAGACTGCAGACGGAATTTCAAGATGAGTAAAACGATTTAGAGAAAATATAATTTCAAACACCGATATCTAAGTAACAGGTACCAAGGTACCTGTACTTGACTACAGTTCTCTGAGAAAAGCTTAAAGTAGATATGTTGTAGACAAAATATTTTTACTATAATTATATTTAATAGCATCAAACAGCAAAAGAAAATAAGTTAACCTGGAGATTTTAATAAAATGCAAAACAAATAAAACATAAGGTTCATGATTGGGGGGGGGTAAGCTTGAAAAAGTCTGGGCTGCATATAATCAGCATCCAAATAAAATATGGCTAAAAAAAGTATTTTTGTGAAACAAATTTTTTTAAATCATAACTGAGTTTTTTTTGTGTAGTTCGAATGTTATTTAAAATCTAGTTTTAAATAAAATAATTATGGAGATTGCAAAGTGCATATACGAAAATTTCCGTAACGGACACTTCTTAATAACAGACACCTCTTTGAACCCATAACACATCTATATTTCTACAGTTTAACCTTTAAAGAACAGTGGACAAATCACCAAAATGTCCGCTATTGGGGAGGGGGGAGTTACCGCAATATACATTTTTCTATATTGTAATTATACTTGTAAAATTCCCGGAAATGTTTAAATGATGGAAAAAAAACTTCGGCTTTGTTTTCTTTCTGGATAATTTTGCGAAAGTGAAAGGCTTAAAGGAAAAAATGATGATAGTCCATTTTTGTGAAATTTAAGATAACAGATCTGTGTAATGGTTTGAGAGGCATATTAATATACAGCTGAAGATAGGACATTCACACTATTTGTAAAGGGAATTAACTCAGAATATCTAATTTATGACTATTACCTTTTACCAATTTTTCAATTTTTTTTTAAAATAAAAAATAAATATTTGTACAGTTATCGTTTTTTAGAAGATAAAAAATAATAAACATACTTACAATTTTTACACTCTATTTATATATTACTTTAAATGAATATATTAAGAAGAAATAATGATAGTTTTAACTATGTTTTCCTTTGGAGGCTTGCTGCCAGCAGTTCTCAAGATTATATTTTTCCTCTCAACAATGCAAAACTTTTTGACACATTTAGGAATTCATTTTTAAACATAAAAGCTGCCACTTGCAGCTTAATTTGTAATCTAATAGACTTTATCCTTTATAGGTAAATGAGTTACATATTGAGTTCTAAGCGATTGTTGTCTCATGACAGCAGTTTTTGTTCCTTTACCACACTGTCGCGTCCGGAAATTCGATTCATAAAGTCAAATTTGATATCGCTTTCTGAATGATCTTATGCATTTACCAAAAAATGAAAAAGCTGTTTGATAAAAAAAATTTTGAATAACAGCTTGTGGTAATTTAATGCTTTTGCCACTTTTGCGAATTTTATATTGAGAAATTTGTTACTTGTTACATTAAAATCAGAATTTTATAATATTTTCTGTAATAAATAAAAATGATGCTTAAGCATAAATAGTAAAAAAAAAAAGTGGTTAAGTGTGATCGAAAATCGCTCAAAGGGTTTCGTTTAATATTCCTTTCAAAACACTTTATCCTTTCTTTAAATCCGAATAAATTTCATTCAGCAAAAATCTTTTTTATAAAGTAAAATTTTACCACTCTATTTTTTCGTTTTTTCGAATATCTAAACCAGCCCGCTATTATATTCTGTCATAATATCTTTCATGCGGACTAAATGCGATATTTAAAAAAATAATTTCAAAATTAAACATGTTGTACACCTTCAAAATGTTAAAATAGGCGAATATTTCCGTAATCGAATTTTTATCATGATTCAAAAAATGTTTCTCAAACTCATATATTTAAATATTCTCTATTACTCATATTGATACTCGCTTTGTATTATTCTCAAACATTTGAAAAATTCGTTAAACTTCCAATATGACGTCAGATTTTCTTTTTAATTCTCTTATGACGTGATATTAATCTGCTTTGTGTACATACACATACTCATACTCCTTGCATTATTGAGAAATCTTAGACAATTTCCGTTTTATTACCACTATGACGTCAATCAATTTATTTCATATTAATCTTTTTTTCAATTGGTGAAACATTTTTTTTCCTTTTTCACGTGGAAATCGTTCAATAGAAAATTAATTATTGAAGGAAGAATTTCATTGCGGATTTTTAATTTTTGGCAACTGCTGAAACGAAAAATGTTTAAATGAAATAGGAAAAGACTGTTAAAATTTTGGTTTTTTATCTCTATTTATTAAAATAATACGATTTTTTCAAATTTTAATATTTTGGGCTTCTTAGCTGTCAGCTAAGTTAAACGCAAAGTTTCAACTCTGTGAGTTATATAGTTTCTGAGAATGGCTCTGTGACGGACAGACAACAGAGCGGGAGCAATAGGGTTTCGTGAGATGAACGAAACCCTAAAAATCATCCATCGAGCATAGATTATAAAACAATTTCTAACACTTTCAGAATACTGCAACAGAACCATTGCTAAGATTTCAGCACTTATTGTCTAGAGCCGAAAAGGTATTCGAATTCTTTTATCCTTTCTTGTATATGATTTATAGATCTGTGTTACGTAATGTGCTAAAATTTAGCTCAGTTAAAGTATAACTCAATTGGACATTCACCTTCAATACTTTTGTACAGCTCCATATATTATCTATCGATTTAACACTCCTCACATTAAACTAAAATTTAATTCGGAAAAATAACGGACAACACGACTGATATCGTATTTTCCGAAATTACTATCCATAGACGACAATGTATTCGATTCTTTGGATAGCACTGTACATCAATTTGTTTATAGTTTACAAAACTCTCTTCTGCTGGAAAATGAATAACTCAATTAAAAACATCCTTAAGATGGTTCTCGAATGACCTGCTCAACAACGCGGCTCATTAAATTGCAAAGGCATTAAATTGGCTGGTCTGACTATTGAAGTGATTTGGAATCAAAATGAGTTTACCTTATTTTGATAAATAAATTACTTATCGAGGTATAAGCGATTCGTGTCCCGTGATGGCACATTTTTTCTCTTTTCTCGCGTGCTGCTGCATTGGGAATTCAGTTCAAAATGCTGACTTTGGCAGTATTTTCCTTAAGATCTTCTGCCTTTATCAAAAAATGGAAAACGTCTTTCGATTACATAGTTTCTGAATAAGAACACCTGCCCGTTTCATGCATTTCCCAACAAAAATAAGTTCAGAAATGTGTCAGAAAGTAGCTCTTTGGATTTGAGTACAGCCCTAAGCAAATCATGCTCATACATTAGTGATACTTACGAATTATTTTGTGTAGCCTACATAAATGATCTATAGATTTTTTTTTTAACATTTGTTCATGATAATACATTACATATATGTAAATTATATACAAACTAAAAACAGTTACATATTACTTTAATTTCCTTATTTTTTATCAAGAAAGGGTCGCGGAGATTTAGTTGCAATAGTTAGTATATTTGTGTGCCACAAAATACAAAAGGTCGAAAACTCTGTGTGCAATCATCAACTTAGACATTTCTTTTGTCTAAAAAATATATAAAAAAAATGTTTTTTAGAGTTTTATAAAGCGTATCCTCCTCTCCCCCCCCCCCCCCCAACCTCCCTCTTTTTTTTCTTGATGTCCTTTATTCTTCAACTGTACAAAATTAAAATACGACGTTATTTCCTAAATATACCTAAATATTATACATTTCCGTTAAGGAATTTGGAATGACAAATTAGCAATGGATATCAAAAAACAATGAAACGACATTATTAGCTTTGAAATTAACCGCCTCATTGCAACCTCTTTAAAACATAATTAAACAAAGATTCAATATATAAACAGATCGTGCTCCTTATATTTCAGTTTTCAATTAATTTTCTCCGTGAAAAAAAAACGTTCTGTGGGGAGTCTGATTCTGAATACCTCCCTGTTAAATAGATTTCGTAAGCAATACTACCTATTACATTCTCCCCTAAGTTGGAATTTTTAAAAAAAAATTGCAGATCTACACCGATCCTGACTCCCAGAACCCAAAATCACCCCCCAGTTCTCAAGACTATATCTATCTATCTATGTCACTTTTTTATGGACACGATAACTGCAATAATTCTGCACAAATCTCTTCCAAACTGATACATAAAATCAAGGGGCATAAAATATCGGTCAAGTTGTTAACGGGCAAAATCGCACCAAGCGCGGGGGGGGGGATGGGGGGGGGCTTTTTGTGAAAACAAAAAAACCCATAATTTCTTAATTATGATACGTATCGAATCCGTTTAAAGTTATTATTACTTCTAGGAAAAGGGCCGAAAATTTATGTATGGCAGAATTTTGATATCATTAAAAATGGCCCCAAGGGGGGGGGGGGGGAAGGGGGTTTTAGAAGAAAAAAATTCATAACTTCGTCAATTCAAAAGATATCGAATCCACTTAAATTATTATAACTCCTCTTAATAGTATTTAAAACTTTTATGTTGACAAGTTTTTTATAGAACCAACCCTTATAGCAAAAAAAAAAAAAAAAAAAAAATCCCTGCCGGCTCCGCCTGTTAACAAGTTAGGTTTCGAAGTGGACGGTTCCAACTGTCGCATCATGGCAGAAAGGTCATTTCTTCCGTAACTACCAACAAACAGGCGCCCCACGGCCTGCGTCTTCGAAATCTACAAGTGCCTGTAGGCCGAGCCGTAAGGGATTTTTTGTGTTAATTGGCGTCTTGTAATAGGGGACGTTAAACATAATCCAGTTAACATAAACGTAACATAACATAACGTTAAACATAATCCAGAAGAATCAGAAAGTTGTATAATACTAAAAAAATGGAGTATTGTCATAGTCAATAGACCTTTTCCCTTCCCATATGTACATGCAAACAGCCTTTTAGAATGAAAGATGAAAAATATATTCTACTTTTGTGCAGAAAAGAAAAAAGCAGGGAAATATTTTTACTTGTATTTCGATTATAGTATTAAAGATTTTGTTAAAACGTGATGGAAAAAATATACTGCTTTGAACAAATATTTGTGTGTTACAATATAACGTAAAGCAACATTTGCAGTAATAAAAGAATGCTGTTTTTCTTTCATGTTGCCACTTGCCAATTGCAATATCTCTTTAAGGTAATCACAAATTCCTTGCTCAACAATGTGAAACTTTCTGACACATTTTTAAACGTAAAGGCATAAAACTGGCAGGCCTGATTGTTGAAGTGATTTGGAATCGATGATTTCGATTAAAAAGGTCCACTTTGACAAAGTTTTATGAAAAAATCTTCTGCCTTTTCCAAAAAATGAAAAATGTCATTCAATGACATAGTTTCTGAATAGGAACACTTGTCAATTTCATGTGTTTCTGAACGAAAATTAATTCAGAAATGTGTCAAAAAGTAGCTCCTTTGAATTTGAGAACTGCCTTAAGAAAACTGCGCAAAAATTACCTCACCTTTATCCATCACCTTTAGACCATGGCCGCCATCTTGAACCTTGAACCTGCTGATGATGCAGAACACCCATTTCTCTTGTACTTGCGAAATTAAAAAGAACAATTGTGCTACTGTTTTACCCACTCATTATTTAATATTGCCCACCATTTCTAATGCTGTAAATCAAAGATATCTTTGTTGACCACGTATGGAGTTGGCACCTCCCCCCCCCCCCGCCCCCTCAATTACGATTTAAGATTTACAAATTACATAGAAGTTTTGCCCAACCATTATATAACTTTGTCCACCTTTTATAACGCTGTAAATTAAAAAATATGGTTTTGACCACGTGTTCAGCTGGCACCGCCCAATTCGAATATAGCTACACAAATTACGTAGAAGTTTTGCCCACTCATTATTTAATTTTGACTATCATTTTTAACGCTCTAAATCAAAGACATCTTTGTTGACCACGTGTGAAGTTGGCACCCCCCATTACGAAATAAGCCTTACACACATAATTTTTTCCCACACATTATATAATCTTGCCCACCTTTTATAACGCTATAAATTAAAAAATATGGTTTTGATTACATGTTCAGCTGGCACCAGCGAATTCAAATATAGCCATACAAATTACGAAAAAGAAAGGCTACCGTGGTGCTTTACCAAGGCTACACTACATACCGGGCTTGCTCATTCATTATCATGACATCACAAAAGGTGGCTGGCCGCGACCAGTGATTGGTGCAAAGCGACGATCCCGTCTTTTGTGCCAATCACTGTGTGTCTTTCATTTTGTCGATTCGCTTTGTACCAATCGCTGGTAGCGGCCAGCCACCTTTTGTGACGTCATGATAATGAATGAGCAAGCCCGGTATCTAGTGTAGCCCTGGCTTTACGCGTATCCTTG
This sequence comes from Maratus michaelseni, assembly GCA_963931845.1. Taxonomy (NCBI): domain Eukaryota; kingdom Metazoa; phylum Arthropoda; class Arachnida; order Araneae; family Salticidae; genus Maratus; species Maratus michaelseni. The sequence continues at coordinate 316,804,075 of OZ007597.1, forward strand.
TTTACAGACCGCGGAAGTCACGTGCTGCTCGAATGCACCAATGCAGGTGTACGAAAAGAGCTTTACGTCACTCTAGCGGTCTGCGAGGCTAACGAAAAAGACAGGCTACCGCAGTGCATTCCACTTACCTTTTTTTACAGACCGCTAGAGTGACGTGATGCTCTTTTCGTACACTTGCATTGGTGGATTCGAACATCACGTGACTCCCGCGGTCTGTAAAAAAAAGATACGCGTAAAGCACCGCGGTAGCCTTTCTTTTTCGTTAGCCTCGAGCGGTCTGTAAAAAAAGATAAGTGGAATGCACCGCGGTAGCCTGTCTTTTTCGTTAGCCTCGGGGCAGTTGCAATTGACGTCATGATGGAGGTCACACACTACAAATAGGCAGTTCTGATTGATGGAACTATACTGACCTCCAGTTGAAGTACAATGGTTGATCAACTGATTGCAACTTCCCTATAGTCATCGAAAAACTTTCGGAACATCAGCTAAATCCTGGCAAAACTTTAAGAACGCCCGATAAATCTCGAAGAACGCTTGGCAAAACTCTGAGAACACTGGAAAAAACAGGGCAATTTTATATGGTCACGAGCAAAGCAGGTCAAAAATTTAGGAACGGTAGGGGAGGGATTCTAGGATATTGGGAAAAAAACGGCCAAAGCCACAAGAATGTTGAACAAAGCTGGACAAATCCTTAGGAACGCTGGACAAAACTTTAGTAACGTTAGGCAAAACTTCAGGAAGGCTGTGCAAGACTGGGTAAACATTAATAATGCTGGACAAAACTATAGGGGCACTGGACAAAACTTGACGAAACTGTAAGAAAAGAGGGAAAACTGGGCAGTGCTATAAAAAAATTTGGGCTCAGCCGGATAAACCTTTAGGGACGATGGACTAAACTAGGATTGTTGGGCAAAACTCTAGAAACAATGGGAAAAACTGGGCTATGCTATAGGATTACGGGTAAAAGTCACGACTGCTGAACACAATTCTAGGAACGTTTTGAAAAACTTTAGGAATACTGACCAAAACTTTGCAATACTATAGAAACAGGGGCAAAGCCAGACAAAAAATTAGGAATACCGGACCAAAAATTTTAAACATTGGCCAAAACTAGGCTAATTCTAGAAACACTGTACAAAACGGGACAATGCCATAGGAACACTAGACAAAACTTGGGAATGCTATCAGAACACGTGAAATCCACGTAAAACTTTAAGAATGCTGTTCAAAACTGAGTAATGCTAAAGGAAAACGAGTAAAGTCGGGTAAAACATTTGAAATGCTAGGTTAAACTCTAGAAATTCTTGTCAAAACTCTGGAAACGCTGAATAAAATTTTATGAACGTTGTGCAAATCTGGACAAAGCTCTTGTGAAATACTGAGCAAAACCTGGCAATGCTATAGCATAATTTAAAAAAAACGGACTATGAGCTCGTTCAGAGACCGAAACGCGGGTTACTCGTATAATTGGGGAATGACGTCATCAGGGTAAAGTTGGGTTAAAACGGCTGTGAACGCTTTTGGGTGAAGTTATGGGCATGTTTACGATCAAACACTTCCGTCAACCAATCTACCATTACATTTTGATTGTACGAACGTTGCAGGAAGCATCCTAGCCAACGTTGGCCAATTATATCATAGTCCTGTTAAAGGTAGACCAATGAAATGGTCAGGACTCAAGTGTACAGTAGGAGTCATAAAGAACAACAGTTGACAATTGCAGTTAGCTATAAAGCAAACAAACAAATAAGATTTCCCAACCACGTGATCACTTTACCCAACAAAATTCTCCAGGTAATGTGGGTTACCCGAAGTCCCGGCTTTGAAGGCTACTGGAAACCCTCAAAAAGTCACTTGATATTGACATCTGAACGCTTCGGGTTTCCCGTGCGTTACTCTATGTAACTCGGGGTTCGGTTTGTGAACGCGCCCAATGTTATATAAAAACAGGCAAAGTCTGAAAAACTTTAAGAACGCTAGGCAAAACTTTATAAATACTTGGAAACTGCTGCAAGAATGTTAGGCAAAGCCGTGGAAGTCTCTAAAAAAGCTAAACAAACATAAGACTGTTGGGCAAACACTAGGAACAACGGGCAACACGTGGTAATGATATTATAGCATCACTTTAGTAACGCTGAACAGAACTCTAGACGTTGGACAAAATTCTAGGAATACCGGACAAATCTGAAAACCCTGTCAAACTCGCAATCTGGAATCACCCTCTCCTTCGAAACATACCGCAAATGGGATGCTGATATAACTTTAGGAACTTCGGGAAAAAACGCTTCGAACACTCTAAAAATCCGGGCAACGCTATGGACTTTACCCACGAGTGGCAACAGCTACGTCTCTGCGAGTACATGCTCTCCGGAAAAGACTGTTTATTGAACGAAGGGAAAGTTGTGCTAAAATGTTCTTCACGCCTATTGCTGTTTTTCTGTTATATACCCGCAGATGATCTGGAGGGTCCCTCTTGGTGGTCCTGACTCGGCCCCTTAAGTGGGAAAGATGACCGGAAGCCAAGTATTTTGCGACTCTCCGTCGGGTTGTTCCGACTCGAACTCTTAAGTGGGGAAGAGGACCGGACTCTCGATATAGTGAGATGTTCGTCGACAAAGCAGGGACAGGAGACGGACGGACTACCGCCTCATCGTGGTCCGCCGGTGAAAAAGGGATGTCCGAAAAAGCCGGGATACTCAGAAGACCCGTTGTGGGACCTCAACGAGGTCCCTTAGGACCTGGGGGTCTGGGGGTTCCCCTATCGTAAGCGCAGATTCACCGCGGTGCCAGGACTCTGTCAATGCTCGGAGTCTCTTCCGTAGGTGCTGGAAGGACATCCCATAGATCAATCCCAGTTGCTTGGGCAAGGGGCTCACTAAGGAGACTAGTCCTTCTCTTTTGTGCCGAGGTAGGTGACACTGGGCAAAGGCAAGCAAACGGTAGCTGGACCATCTCCACAAACTTATCCAAGGAATTGACGGCGGCGAGATCGGGTTTCGTAGAGCACGATGCGTGGTGACTCTGTGGTGCGCTGGGAGATACGGCATGCAAAAACTATCTGCACCGTACCAGCGGCAAAGGTGGAATAGCTACCGGCGTGCGTGCGTATGGGGCGCGCATGGCCCGCAGCCACCACGTCATCCACTGCAGCTGAAGCAATTGGGAGCCAATCTCAATGGTTGGGCAGCGCAGGAGGTTTCCAAAACCAAATGGGGTTTCAATCCAAAGGCGGCCCATCAGGTCGCTGCGGACGAAAACCATATCTTGGTGAGAGGATCACCCACTCCTCGTGTTGTTCGACTACGAGAAACCTGGCCGGAGACTCGTCGACTAACGCGACGGCGATCAAGCCAAAACTCGGTCCCTCGGGTCGAAAACCAATCCAGCGTGTCTTTGCGTAATTGGAACTTGCCGTGCCCGATGGTTGGATTAGCGGTAGTCTTCACCTAATTTTTACGCAACTAACCTCGACCGGTACTGCTTCTTTAGCGTTCTTGAAGGAATTTTCCATGCCCACCAGAGTTCGGTAGGGGGTATAAACCTAATTTTCCGTTGTTTCTAACATTTTTGTGATATGTTAAGTTTTGTGTTTGCATGTGTTGTTTTTACATGTGGATGATCCTCTTGACAGAGGCGGATTAACCACCTACCGGGCCCCTAGGCTTAACACATTGGGGCCCCCCTCCTTCTCTATATGTATATACATTGATATACAATACACACACACACATATATATATATATATATATATATATACAAACGTACACACGCGCGCGCACACACACACACACACACATACATATATATACATACATATTTTTAGAACAAAAAACAGGTTACAAACTTAGCGCCGGGCCCTTAGTTTGTCGTGCCCCTAGGCTTCAGCCTACTCAGCCTATTTGGTAATCCGCCTCTGCCTCTTGATGGAGTCCATCGGATACCATCTGTGTTCTGACCGTAGGGCTCACCGGAAGCAAAGCCATCGAGAGAGGACAACCTAAGGCGTGTTTATGCGTCAAGGGCAAAATTTCTTTGTGGTCCCGGGTTGGCGAGAAGTTCCTTCTATCGCACAAGCAATAATCGCGGCAGAGGAACTAGTCGTTTCCTCCTTCCCTAGGACTCGATGATCGGACGCCGCGAGAAAGCAAGGGTCGTCGGGGGAACTCGGCATTATGGCTTAGAACCCGGTTCCCCTCATGGGGTTCCGGCGACGAAGCCGTCGGCTGTCTTCGTGGAGGTCTCCTGATTATGGGAGCCTCCACGTAACGACCTATGTCGTCACCACTTCGTAGAATCGGAGTGATGCGTAGGTGGTGGTGCTCCGACGCCGTAGCGCATACGGGGGCGGACCCTGTTCGTGCGCGTTATATGTCCCTCAGGACATGGGTATGGCGGTTGAGACGCTGACGGTCGCGCAGCTCAGTTTTTATACCCGCAGATGATAGACTTGGGGTCTATGTAGGGCTACTGTTATCGCGACCTACGTTACGTTATACACGGCCGGTGCATGACGTTTAAAACGTCACATGATGTGGATAATTTTGAAACGGCGATTGGTGCAAAATGGGGGGCGCGCCGGTTTGCGCCAATCGCGATATAAAAATGATCCACTCCATGTGACGTTTTAACAGTCATGCACTGGCTGTGTATAACGTAGGTCGCGCTATAATACAGGCTGAATCATCAAGCATTTTGATGCTCACTTAAACCAATCAGCGATTGTTGCCACGCTGCGTGGCCAATCGTTCTCCTCCTGCTCCTATGGGCAATTAAATGACGGTGTGAGTCAGCCCGGATTGTATTGTAGTCCTACTTTACACATGTGAGTGGAAAAATATAAATTTGTAGGAACGATGAGCAAATTTCCAAGGACACTGAGAAAACCAGTTACTGCTGTAAAAACTTAGGGCAAACCTTTAGGAACGCTGGGTAAAATTCTGGAAATATGGTCAAAAGCTACATATTTGATTATAGCGTTATAAAACTTTTGGCAAAATTATTTCAACTTAATTCGTATTGGAAGTGGGGGGGGGGGGATTTCTAAATCGGATAAAAGCGGGAGTGAGACAAAATTGCAGTACATACAAATTTTAAACTTTAAAAGTTTGTAAAAATTTGATAAATATTTTTTTTTTGTTTATGTACATATTGAAACTAATAAAATTGTTTTAATATAACTGAATCACCCGGCTTCGCCCGAGTTAACCTTGGTCTTTCGGGTAACATAAGTAAAATTATAATATCCTAAAAACACGCCAATCACAACAACGCACTCGCGTCCATAAACCGTCAAAATGATATTAAGAAAAACTTATCTTATTTTGACGCAATCATACTAAGTCCCTCGGCTTTATAAATAATAATTAAAAAAAATATATATTTTACGTAAAATATTTATATACCTTTTAAAAATATCTTACGTAAAATATCTAATCAAAAATCAGCAATAGTTGTCTTATTCGTCTAACTTTCCATGGTCGTGTTCATATCCGATGTTTAACGCCTTTAGTGGGGGAATTTCTAAAATCGCTGACATAAGTGCATAACTATTTTGTTTTTTAGTAGATTTGTCATTCTGAATTTCATTCTACTAACTAACACTTCGGCTGAAATATGACGAAATGACTTAAAACGTTCGACCCTCCATTTAACCCCCTTAGTTGGTGAATTTCTAAAATCGCTGAAATACGTGTTTAACTATTTTTTTTAGTGGACATGATATGCTGAATTTTATGTTCCTACCTAACTTCTGCTAAGATACGACGAAAAAAATGAACTACAACTTTCGACCCCACTTTAACCGTTTTCAAGGAGGAGGGGGTGGGGGGATTTTAAAAAATCTTTTTTTATTGCTTGCCTAGATAATAATAGCAATCTACTTTCCAGATTTCGTGATCCTGACTTTAGTCATTTCAGCTGGGCATTGATGAGTTAGTCAGGCGTTCTCTCTTTATATAATAGTATAGATATAGATATTAGATAACCAGGGCTTAATATGCGCCGGAACCCACCGGAAACCAGCTCCAGTACTTCTTTGTTTTTAGTAAATATTTAAATATTGGCCATAAATCAACGGAGCTATAAACACTGCGCTCCGGAGCCCAGTCCAATAGCGCTTCCGAAAAACGAATCCTAAATGACCCTTTTCTTTCCCTCCTATCTCAATCATTTGCTTTCTTTTGTATCAAAACACTTATAAGTGACATAATGTGCTGCTCACGTAAGAGATAGAGATGAAACAGGCTCGGTTTTTATATCAGTCTTCGGGTTTGGGCAAGCTCCAGCTCAGGGCTCGGAAGTAGCGCGCTACAAGTAGCGAAACTACAGTAGCCGCTACTTTTTCTAGTAGTTTGTAGTGTAGCGCGCTACATTTAAAAAATTGAAGTGTAGCGAGTAGCGCGATACAAAATATGAGTAGTTTGTAGCGAGCATCGACGCTACTTTTCACGCTACTTTAGGAGGGCGGAAAAAATGCCAATCTTCAAGTCACGTGATCATAACTCGTTTCTTTTGTGCGAAATATGTTCTCTGCAACAATTTGCGAATGTCAGCGACAAATCTCACTTGCAGTGTCATAGATTTTTCCATAAACGACGGGCACGGTCACAAATAAACTGTAATTTTTATAGTTTGGGTGTCAGAAACTTCGTGTATTGTCATTTAAATCCATAGAAATCTTCTTAATATAATGTATTTTTATACGACTACGATTGTTTTTACCAAAATATAGTCGTCTGGCTATGTTAAGTCTTTATCTAACTCTAATTTCTTCTCCCTTTTGCCTCCAACCCCCAGCAAGCAAAGAAATATAAAATCTTTATTTAAAGGGGGGAAAAAATGGAAAAGAAATAGAACGGATTCATCTAATCATAAATCATCTAAATTATCCCTAACCTCTCAAATTCATGCTTACCCCTTATAACCTGAAGTTGCACATAGCGGTGTTACCATTTTCTTTATTAATAATAATTACTGGATTGCTAACTCGCACCGAATATCTAAATCATTATTCAATTGTAATTACTGTGTAACCGAAAGACCTTTCCTATTATTCTTTATTTTATTTTATTTTATTTCCTGGTAAAGACAGAAGATTTTTCAGAAAACACTGTCAAAGTCGGCGTTTTCAACCGAATTTCCGACGCCGCAGAAGGGGAAAGGGAAAAAACGTGACACGAATCGCTTATAACCCGAACCCGATAAGTAATTTATTTTTCAAAAAACGGAAAACTCATTTCGATTCCAAATCGCTTCCATAGTCAGACCTGCCAATTTTATGCATTTGCGTTTAAAAATGAATCAGATAATGTGTCAGAAAGTTTCGCGTTGTTGAGCAAGGAATTTGAGAACCACCTTAAACGCTACTGTGCTATATCACTCTCATAAATTTGTAAGATTATTACAATTTTTGTTTTCAAATTTCCTCTATTTAACACTTTCCAACATAATTAAAAAGCGTCTATGAATTCGCTTTGTCTGTCTGTCCGTGCTCTAACTCTTGTAAATATACTCGGATTGCCGTGAAAATTTTATATGTTATTGAAGTTTACCATTGAATGTTGAGTATTGAAAATGAAGTGTGTAGCATTTATATATCGCTTACAGGGACATTCAAAAGAATTCTGTTACATTATGGTCTATGGGGAAAAATCGTTTGCGGTGCATTTAATTAGCGATGATAACTAAAGTAGCGAAAAATAGCGAAGTAGTGACTACTTTTGAAAAGTAGTTTGTAGTCGCTACTTTTTAAAGCAAGTAGTTGTAGTTAACTACATTTTTCATAAAGTAGTTGTAGTTGTAGTTCGCTACAAATAAAAAGTATTTTTTCCGACCCCTGCTCCAGCTTAATATGTCTTAAATTCAATTTTTATTTATTTCAAATCATTTTAATGCTATTTTGATCAGAATAAAGAGTCAACAGAAATAGTCTTTTTCTATTCTGCATAGCTGCGAACTATTCATTTTTTGTATTAACACTATTTCTGAATCATAATCCTGAGCTTATTGAATCGCAGAATTCTCCAATTAATTAACATTAAGATTAGGCAAAGGTTTCTATTTGGAAGTAGTAATAACTAAAAAATGGAATAGTGGATTGCTAAGTTATACGCAGATAGATGTATTTAAAAGTTTTATTTTGCTAAATAAAAAAACAATGCTTTGAATTTTGAAAATAATGTATGAAATATAAATATGCAAATTGGAGTGACGGCATAGAGGGGGGGGGGGGTAGGGGGGGGGCTGAGGGGTACGCTACGGGTGTTAGTACTGCAGAATATTATGGCTCCGGTACTTTTTTGCTTAGAAATTAAGCCCTGTAGATAACAGTAAAATTTTAGGCTGTATATGCTTTTTTTACTTTAATCTTTACACATTATAATCAATCTTAACACAAGGTTTTGTATACATCTGGTTATCTTTAAATGCTATGGGAAAGGCTTTAACTCAGAAATCACCCTCCGTTTAACCCTACACTTCTTCAGTGCATATAGCCTTAACTCTGAGGAAAAATAGATGCTTGATTTTTTTTTTTGACTTTCTAAACTTTTTCTATACTACACATAATAACATTTAACTAAATTACATAGAGGAAGACCCTGCAACGTCTAGCCCTTTAAAAAAATTGAAATTTGATAAATTTTAAACTGGAAAGAGATTGATAATATTAGCTTGATGCAGATTGTTGACTGTTAAAATTTTAGACAATTAAGTTTATTTACTTAGAAAAGCAATTTTTGTATATGAAACATGGCCACAATGAATTTTTTCAGTCAAATATACATGCATACTTTTTCCCTATGTTGGCTATACTCCTATTAAGCAATTAAAATTTGAATATATGTATACAGAGTGTTTCGCTCCAACCAAACCCTAATTCTTGTTTTGTTAAAATGATGAATCTATTTTAGCGAAAATCTCGAAGAGACTTACCTTGTTTAGCGACAAATGTAACAATATTTACGTATCACGAGAATTGGTCAAAGTTATTATCACCCGCATCCAAACAGTGCTGAATTAGGTGCCCCATATTTCGGAATGTAGTTGACATTACATACTGTGTCATTGACTGAATTACTGTGCACATCCAGCACTTTTCTTGGTATCGCATTCCGCATAAAGTAATGTAAATCTGTTGAACTTTTCGTTAAAATAGCGTCATATTATTAACCTCTAAATAAATATTTGGGTTTGGCTTAAAGTCTATACCCTATATTTTTGACTAAAATGCATTGCGACCTAGTTTACTACGATACAAAAATTGTTAATTGTAGCGTGCTCTACCACCTCTTACAGTTTGTCCCATCTTTTTTGAAGTGCTCTGTATATGCATATATATACAGGGTGATTCATAAAAGATGGGCAGAACTTTAAGGGGTTATAGTACACTTAAAGACAAATAATATTAAATAGGAGACTAAGGGTCCCAGACGTATTCCCAAGGAGATAGGGGGCATTAAAGTTTAGGGTCCGAAATTTCAAATGATTATAAAACATGGAAAAATTGGTCGATTCGTTTGCGGTTTTTGCAAAAAAATTTCTTTATGCCAGTATTTTCTTGAAATAAAATTTTAAAGTTCAATTTCAAAAAATGCCGATAGGGGGCGCTTTAGACTTTGGAGTAACAAACAACTATTTTTTAACGTTATTTTTTGTATTTCTTTAAATGATTTCGAAAGCTTAGACTTAAACTTAAATTTTGATCTAAAAATCTGAGTCCTAACGAGTAGTTAAGTAGCGTAAACTGAAATTTGAAATTTGAAACCCTTCTCCCCCCAGAACAAAAATCAGTTATTCCCGATCTTTGTGTCGTAGATTAGGCTCTAACTACTGCCGCGTTTTGCTAAAATTATTCTTTATGTCAGTATTTTCTTGAAAATAAATTTTAAAGAAAAATTTCAAAAAATTCCGATAGAGGGCGCTTTAGACTTTGGAGTAACGAACAACTATTTTATACCGTTATTTTTTGTGTCTCATTAAATGCTTTCTAAAGCTTAGACTTAAATTTTCAGCCCAAAATCTGAATCGTTAGACGTGGTTAAGTTTCTGGGGAGAGGGGTTTGAAATTTCTACTCCTGAGCACAGTTCAGTTTACCATGTCCACACATTGTGTGCTGTGATACGAGGTAAAAAGACACAAATTAGGATTATGTTACCAAAGCATATTTATTAACATGTAATCACAATAAATGTTCAAAATTGTGACCACCAGAGGTTATGCACGCAGAACAACGGCGACGAATGGAACGGCGAACATTCGCGAAAACATCAGGCTTTTCGAGCACTTCCCCTACAGCGGCGGAAAGTCTGGCGACCAGTTCCTCGGGGGATTCAATGGGTGTCTCATACATAAGAGCCTTCAATCGTCCCCAAAAAAAGAAATCGAGGGGTGAAAGATCTGGCGAGCGAGCAGGCCAAGCAACAGGACCACCTCGACCAATCCATCTGTTCGGAAATGTGATGTCCAGATAGTTGCGGACGTCTCGTACGTAATGGGCTGGCGCTCCATCGTGCTGGAACCACATGACCCGCCGGATGCGTGGAGGAACAACGTTTAACAGGTCTGGCAGCACATGTTGCAGAAATGTGAGGTATGTTTTACCGTTTGAGGCGTTCAGGAAGAAGGTACGGTCCGATTAGGTGGTCTCCGAGGATTCCTGCCCAAACATTGATGGAAAAGCGTCTCTGATGAGCATGTGGATACGTAGCATGTGGATTGACATCCGCCCATACATGTGCATTGTGTGTGTTAAATGTACCTTCACGTGTGAAGGTACATTCATCGGTGAAAAGCACAGTTCGTCCAAAATGTGGATTTAGCGCGTTCTGCTGCAGAAACCAGCGGGCGAATTCAATACGATTTGGATAATCCCCTGGAGACAGTTTCTGGACTCGTTGCACATGAAACGGGAGCAAATGTTCATCCTTCAGTACCCTCCAAGTCGTGGACTGTGAGGTATCCACCTGGCTAGCCACTGTTCGTGTACTTGTACTTGGCTGCGCCGCTACTACATCCAGAATGGCTTCTGCAACAACTACTGATTCGTCCTTTTTTGCACGACCTGCATTCGACCGGGAAGCGAGAAATGATCCCGTCTCACACAACTGTCTGTGCAAGCGCTCGAAAGTTTTGCGGTTAGGCAACCGCCTGTTAGGAAATCGCTCTCCGTACATTCGTTGTGCCTCTGCACCATTTCCATCTGCCGCTCCGTAAATTAAATGCATCTCAGCCTTTTCCTTATTCGTGAAGGGCACCATCTTCCGATTCATTACTACAGCGACTTACACTTGACTCACCGTTCAGTGGTTTTTATGCCTGAATCGTGTCGAAATTTTGCATACGTGTTCTTCTTCTTCCCCATTTGACATTTGCATACTTTCTGTTTCCTTCTTCACCCGGTGACTAGCGTCAGGAATGGAGCTTTAACGTTTGCATGAGCGACGTTTCCAACTGTGCCAGTGCCTTTATGAGTGAATTCCGACTATGCAGTCCTTGACGAAAGTTGTATTTTTGCCTCGTATCACAGCACAGAATCGTTGGGCATGGTTAGGTAGTGCAAACTGAACTATGTTCAGAAGTTGAAATTTGAACCCCCTCCCCTCGCTACTGAACCACGCTCAGCGATTCAGATTTTGAGCTGAAAATTTAAGTTTAAGTCTAAGCTTTAGAAAGCATTTAATGAGACACAAAAAATAACGGTATAAAATAGTTGTTCGTTACTCCAAAGTCTAAAGCGCCCTCTATCGGAATTTTTTGAAAATTTTCTTTAAAATTTATTTTCAAGAAAATACTGACATAAAGAATAATTTTAGCAAAACGCGGCAGTAGTTAGAGCCTAATCTACGACACAAAGATCGGGAATAACTGATTTTTGTTCTGGGGGGAGAAGGGTTTCAAATTTCAAATTTCAGTTTACGCTACTTAACTACTCGTTAGGACTCAGATTTTTAGATCAAAATTTAAGTTTAAGTCTAAGCTTTCGAAATCATTTAAAGAAATACAAAAAATAACGTTAAAAAATAGTTGTTTGTTACTCCAAAGTCTAAAGCGCCCCCTATCGGCATTTTTTGAAATTGAACTTTAAAATTTTATTTCAAGAAAATACTGGCATAAAGAAAATTTTTTGCAAAAACCGCAAACGAATCGACCAATTTTTCCATGTTTTATAATCATTTGAAATTTCGGACCCTAAACTTTAATGCCCTCTATCTCCTTGGGAATACGTCTGGGACCCTTAGTCTCCTATTTAATATTATTTGTCTTTAAGTGTACTATAACCCCTTAAAGTTCTGCCCATCTTTTATGAATCACCCTGTATATATGTTTTTTTAAGAGAGAAAGTATGGTTGCTTTTAATATTTATTTTTCATTTGTAATATTTAATAACAAAATGATGAATAAAAAAATTTAAGAGTATGTTAGCATATAAAACATTGTTATTGACTCTTTACAAATTTTCCCCTAGTGAAAATATTTTACAAAATCGCATAACACTTTTTTAATAATCATAATTTCAATATTTTTAACCTTATTTTATTTTAATACTCATTGAAGTCTTTTTGTAATAATGCATAAGATACACAGATATAAATATCCGGCGATTGTGAGGTACTTTTTAGCGCAGCGTTGTGACATTTTATTACTTTACAATATGATTTCTTTGTGCGCGCCATGCAATTTTTCACGTATGTCATACTGATTTTATTTATTTACCCAATAAAAATTGCCCCACAGTCTCAGTGCTGTTAACATGTTATAATAATACGCGAATAATACTAGAATAGTCACATATTAAGCATAATCACTAAAATTAGATGATTTATTTGGAGTTCCGATTTTCCTTGATACATATTACATAAATTCACTTAAATTTTCTTTAGTACCACAGTTGTCATTAGTCTGCATCGAATGGAACTAAAAAAAAAAAAAAAAATCTGTGTAAACAGAACCTGCGTATAACAGAAAACTTTTACGTTCTTTCTTGCCGAAAGGAATATAGTACAAATCTATACCTGCTAAGACGAAAACTTGTCTAAAAACAACATATTTTTCCTGTCACTATCCCTAACGATTCAGTTATTACGCAAATTTAATGCACATGGTTCAATAAAACCTGGGATAACGGAAGCTGTTTATAACGAAATCCTGCATCTTAAACGTTAAAAAAAAAAAAAAATAATAATAATAATAAACTTTCTAGTGCAGGAATAACCATACAATTATAACTTCTCAATAGAAAACCTCTCCAAAACTGAATTTTGTTTCGGGCCGAAGCAATTCCACTATCACATATTTTAACTGTGCAAGATTAATATGTTTATTTAAAATAGTAAAACCTACTAAGAGAAAATCTCAAATAATCATCAGAAAAATATTCCGTTTTGGAGAGGTATCCATCTTAGAAAGTATAATTTTGGGGTATTTTTTCGTAAGAGAGTATGCATTTTTTACGTTTAAATCAGAAATCCATTATAGACAGGTTCCGTTCTCGTAGAATTTAGTGTATTTTTATGTGTTGATTTAGAAGCCGCTGTCCCGCCTTATTGTCAAAGTGGAACTGCCAACACTAGCTTTAAAATACAATTGCGAACAGTGTCCATTAATAACTGCTAAATTAGTCGCTCTCACAGGGAAAGAGGGCAGGAGAGGTCCGTAATTTGTTGTATATTACAGCCTTCTCTCTTATTTGGCTCAAAGTCCTCCACTAGTACGAAAGTGCATTCAAATATTAATCTTAAAAAGTAAGTCTTTATGACATAATTATAAGAAAAGTATGATACATCATAAAGCGGTCCTCAAATTCACTGGCAGATGTATTTATAATCGAATACGTTTTTCATTTTTCGATAAAGGCACGGGATTTTCGGAAAATGCAGTCAACGTTGGCATTATGAACTGAATTTCCAGATGCAACAGTCTGAGAAAGGTCGTCATGAGACAACAATTGCTTACAACTTAAAATGCAATACATTTATCGAAAAATGAAAAACCCTATTCGATTTTCCATCATTATAATAGTTCAATTTCATGCTTTTGCGTTTAAATGAATCGGTGAATGTGTCAGAAAGTTTCTTGTTCATTTAAGGCCGTTCTCGAAAAAGAAAAATCTGCGCTTAACAAAGTGCAGATTTTTCTTTTTCGAGAACGGCCTTAAATGAAAAATACATTTTAATCAACAATTTAATTGGTTTTTCATAGATTCGTTTGTATTGAAAAGGAAAAAAAACTCCTATTCAATCAACAGACTTCCATATTTCCGAGGATGTGTTTGCTTTATATATTTTAGTAATGTATTTTCAACAAACAAAAATAATAGCTAAAAAAAGAAATTTTTATTATATTAAAAATTGTTATTGTTTGAAAATATATTTCCGAATACAATAAAAAACATATATAAATTAAAATTTAAAGCAATTAAGTGAAAAATGTCTAAAACAGTGAGTAAGCTGGTTTTAAATTATTCCACTAAACGAAATGAAAATCATTTCTGAATATTGATTGTCTGAAATCTTTTAGCACATTTTTATCATAATTACTTTAATATAAACTAACTTTTAAGTGCTTTGTTCATCTAAAAGTCGCATTTCAAAATAAAACGAAATTCTTCTGATAGTAAAAATTGTCGTGCCTAAAAATCTGTTTATTTAAAGGATTGTAAAACATCTCTCTTATTTCTCGCCGTCTATCAATCAAAATCCAACACCCCCTTAGATCTGAAATAACCGCCCTTTCTGTAGAAATTCACTATCACTTCCATGAACCTATATAGAGGTTCATGATCACTTCCAACAGATGTTTCCCTTTATCTCCCTCAGACTCCAGGAAACAGAAACACAATGACGTACTTATCAGCTAGCTTTATTCAACAACCAGCCAGAGCACGTTATCGCTCTTGACCATCCCCAAGACTTTATCGCTTTCTTAAACCTGTTTTATCGCCATATTTGGCGGGGTCAAGCATAGGTAAAGTCGTCCCGGAAAGGGCAGTTGACGTCACTGTTGGTTAAGTTACTGTTGGTTTGGGAGAAAAACCTGTTTGTTCTTTACAACTCCTACAGTATACATGAGATGGAGCGATTTGATTGGCCTACGTTAAATGGTCTGTGATATGATTGGCCTACGTCGCCATGACGATTCCTGCAATAATAACTGCGACAAAAATGCAGTGGTAGATTGGTTGATGGAACTGTTTGTTTGTAAACATGCCCTTTCCTTATAGAAAATCCCGATCTGGCTGCGGCCCAGATAATAATATATTCCACCAGATAGGACAGTGGAGCGAAAACCCGAACCGGCGGCATGTTAGCAAACCATACATTGATTCATGTACAGAGAAAAATAGACCAATCACCTGGCGCTCTGGTGTTTCAAAACCCCGCCCCTTGCTTCGCTGGCGCGTGGCGTGGCGTGGAACGGAACGGAAAGTTGATGTTTGGTTAGCGTAAGAAGGAAATTTTTATTTTTGTTGACAAATTAATTATCTTTTCAAGGATCGATTGATATTTACTATTAATGATTTACCCCATTCTTTTAAGAATAAAATTATCAAGATTAATGATGACTCATCTATAATAAGAATGAAAACTAATACTAGTTTGAATGTGAGAATATCTCAACCAAATTGAAGTAAAATGTTTGCTGGTAATATAACATGTTTATAATGTAGTCTAATTAGGGTTTTTCTGTTCATTAGATGTAAGTAATATTATTTTAAATAAAAATGCTCTCTTGCACCAACACATGGTTTAAAACAAATATTAGCTTTTGCTGTTTTTCAGTCTCAATAAAATCTGGTAACTGCGGAACCTGAATAACATTAGGACAGTTAAATTTTGCCCAAATTCTTAAACAAGTTGTTTACAATACAGCATCGATAAATGAAATATTAGAATAAGATTATTTCAATATTAATACATTTCGAATGTAAAGTATTAATTTAAAACATATTTTCTTGGAAATAACAGTATGTAATCAAATTATAAGGTCAGTATATGTTTAACTCACGAATTCACAAACGATGTCTTTAATCAAAACAACTCAATCTTAAATTTAGTCTTTAAATTATGTTATTTTAAAATTTTATCTATGTTGCTTCTCCTACTGTGATTAATTACAGTGATTGCTTTTATTATTCACTTACAGTTTATTAAATAATAACTTTTGCTTATTCAGAACCCTTGTACCTTTTCCCCATTTATGTGTTTGTTTTCTGATTTCTGCTCTTTATGCACCTGTTAAAGGACAAAATTTGCACTTTAAAGTTTTTTTATTTTCTGAATTAATTTATTATATTCTTAATTATTATTATATTTTAACTTAAACTGAAAAGAAGTAATTACAACAAAATATATATTTTTATACATTTTTTACTGAATTCAAAATACAGGGATGACCACCTCAGGAAACCTGAATTCAAAATACAATGATATTCAAAAAGTATAGTATAAGATTATAAATTATGGATTCTTATCAAATTAAAGTAAATCTTGAGGGGATCGTATCTGATGGCCCGGTGAACTCTTGTGGTGTCTTAGAGCCTTCATATTTGATAGCCTTAGCATTACAGGCAGTTCACCAGGACAATGTAAGCAGCGTGAAAATGGAACCTGTTTATAATGGAATGTTACCTGCTTAAAGTAGAGAATTTCATGGCCGAGTGAAAGGAAGAAATGCTGATGTGGAAGCCTGCCTAAAATAGAACTTTTCTTCTGGTCCCACTCAGGAAATCCCCCACTTCAGTAATTTGGCAATTATCTATAATTTATAAACTTATAGTACTATGTTTTTGAAGTTTGATGTATTTTGAATTTACAAATTGGAAATAGTAAACATTTAAAATTTTAGACGACATGAAAAAAAAATGTTAATGTTTGAAAAATAAATTTTGTTAATTGCAGAAATTTAAAATAGGTGCAAATTGGAAATTTTTTCATTCTTTACAGTTTAATTTCCTTGACTATTTATAATATTTGGCTAGAATTCACACTTTATTTTGTTTGAGTTTTATCAAAGTTGCTATATAAATTAAATATTATCAAATTTTACTTCTCAAAAGTAAAAATTAATGCAGTATTAATTTTCATAAAGGATGTTTGGTGTCTGCATCCAAAATAAATCTTTTCTGAATGAAATCAGAACCAGTATATGTTTGGATACTTTAGAGAGGTTAACAACCAGGCACAATCTCATCGATTCCAGCTTTACCTTTTCACGTGTCTAAATTAGAAACAGTGCTTTGATTTTGATATAAAATGTTTGGTTTATGGTATTATTATTATTATTATTATTTTTCATGGGGAGGGGTATTTTAAAAAAAGTGAAATGCATGTATTTTAAATCTAATTTATATAATATATGTATTTTAAATGAAAGTTATGTATCCTAAATGAAATTAGTGAAAGGTTTATATTTTGAAATAAATGGATGCAATACAAATGATGGTGATGGGAGCAATATTTGATAATTTATCACCTGTGCCTAGCTAACATAAAAGTACGTACCTATGTTTGTATATAAACAAATGTTTCACTTTTGAAATTTTATTTTCCAAAAGTACTTGAATGAAATACAGTTTTATTTGATTAAAAAAACCCAGCACTGTAGGTAAAATGGATGTCTACCTGTGCAACAAATTTGTCAATCCTCTAATTACATTCATTTTATTACTTTTATCATGTTCACAGTTGGTGGATGAGGGTTGTTAGAGACTCGGGTGAATGAGGGCTCCTTTTATCAGTGAGTAGTCCTTATTTACAAAATTTAATCATGTTTATTTATTAAAATATTTAAATTAATCCCAAAACAAACATACACACAAAAGACTGTAGAATCAGAAATTGTAAAATATGCAGGAAATGGGAACTATATTATTAAATAATCACTTTTTAAATATTTTTTTCAAAACTTTTTTAATTTAAAAGGTATACAATTTAAAACTACTTCCAAGAAAATATTCTTTGTGTTCACTTCACAATAAAAAGAATTTAATAGGGTAGGGTGGGGTAAAATGGGTCATGGGGTAAAATGGGTCACTTTATAAATAATTCAATGTAAATAAAATTGAAATTAATTTTTTTTTAATTAACATTTGTAATAATATTTATTAATGTGTTGGCAACATTTTTCATTTTCAAAAAAGTTAGTTTCATGAATATGGCAACAGAAAAAAAAATTCTTTACAAGCTGTGGATGGTGGTGTGCAAAACACATGGTTTACTAACTTCTGAATATCCCTGTATTTTAATAAAATACAGTGCAAATTTGAAGTATTTTCTCATAAAAGAAGCTTTGGAAAACATCTCAAGCCAATCAGGTAAAAAAAATATTAAATATTTTCTTTTTTATTTAATTTTTTTTAAGATGGGGTAAAATGGGTCATAGTTAGGCTTAGTTCTTGTGTGTGTATGTGTTGGTCTACTGCAGTAAATTTTGTTAAATTTAAACTTTAAATTTAATTTTAAACTTACATATAAACAGTATTAAATTTAAACAATGTTTATTTTTTTTATATTTTTTTTTAATATTTTAATTGTTACTTATATAAACAATGTTAAGTTTAAACAATGTTTTGTTTTGTTTTCATTTTCTTTAAATTATTTTTTTTTTTTCATTATTTTGGTTAGGTAGGTAGATCAAACAAGGAAGATATATTTATTTTTTTGTTTGCTTTTTAGGAGACATGCCCAGAACGTATGTTAAAAAAAGAACTGTAGAATATAGCAAAGAATGTTTACAATCAGCATTGAAAGATGTACAGAATGGAAAACCAATTCGTGCAGCTGCAAAACAACATGGTGTACCATTTGAAACGCTGAGAAGATGGGTTTGTAGACCTCCTACTCATAAGGGCTCGGGACGGACTACAGTCTTGACTGTAGATGAAGAACACTGCATTGTGGTCGCTCTAAAATTCCTTGCAGACTGTGGCTTCCCATTTGATCGCCAAGATGTTCTCAATATTGCTCAGGAATATATAAGATCCAATACCAAGCTTAATCATCTTAAGCTTGGCATAGAATGGCTAAGAGCTTTCGAGAAGAGATGGAGCTCTCAGCTGACAAAAAGAAAACCAGAACTCTTAACAAAATCAAGAGCAACAGCTTTTTCTGCAGATGTTGTGAATAGCTTTTTTACAACTTACACCAAACTGCTAGATGAAAATGGCTTAGCCAATTGTCCAGAAAGAATTTTTAACCTAGATGAAGCTGATCTTTCTACAGACCCTAGAACAAACAAAGTATTTATCTCGAAGCAGAGTAGAAATGCTTATTTAACTTCTTCTGATGCAGGAAAAGCTATGTATACCGTGTTATTTTGTATTTCTGCGACTGGAAGCTATATGCCGCCTTTCACGGTATACAAAAGTACACACTTATATGATTCTTGGACCAAGGGTGGTGCACCAGGTGCTCTTTATGGATGTTCTCCATCCGGGTGGATGGAAGATGAAGTTTTTGAATCATGGATAGAGCACTTTGTGTTATACACACAAAAATTAGAAAAACCTGTTCTGCTCATATTTGATGGGCATGGCAGCCATCTGACATACAAGACAGTTAAAACAGCACTTGACAATCAAGTCATCATTTTATGTCTTCCTCCTAATACATCCCATGCTTTACAGCCATTAGATGTGGGAGTTTTTGCTCCGGCAAAAAGAACATGGAGACTGATTTTAAAACAGTGGTATCGAGAAACAAGGATGCAAAAGGTTTCTAAAGCTGTTTTTCCTCATCTTCTGAAACAGCTGTTTGAAAGTTTACGGAAAGATCATGCTGTGAATGGCTTCAAAGGTGCAGGGTTGTTTCCTCCTAACATAACAAAAGTGGAACATAGGATTGTACTGCCTCAAAGAGCCACTGATCAGTCGAATGTGTCATCTACTTCTTTGAATACGGTAGTATTACAGGAGTCTACACCAGCTACTTCAGATGCTGATGCCGAACTTCCTTCCTGTTCAAGCAATAACAAAACAGTTCAAGACCCAATTAACTTAGTGTCATCACCATTCAAAGATTTAAAATGTGCTATTCTAAGAACTCTATCACCTGTACAATCAAGTACCACTAAAGCTGCTATTATTAATTCTAAAAGGCAAAGAAAAAGAGTCCAACACAGAGCTGGAGAAGTAATGACAGAACCTGATGTAATTGAACGTCTTCATGAAGAAGTCTTAGAGCGAATGAAAAAGAAAAAGATGAAATTTGAACTGCCACAGTTAAAACATAAACAGAAAAAATCTCACTCCACAACAGATCGATCTGATTGCAAGATGGTCAAGAACATAAGTGAACTTTTTCCTGGAAAATGGGTAGTTATTGAATATAAAAGGGAAAATGTCTATGAAAAGATTTGTTGGTCAAATCACAAATATTGAAGGTGACGATATACATGTGAAGTATGTAACCAAATCCAGCATAGGGGATTATTATGTTTTTCCTGAAAAAGAGGACATTGATGTAGTAGAAAAAAACGATGTTGTAAAAGTTTTAGAAGAACCGCTTTGCAATAACCGTGAACAATACTACTTTAAAATTTGAATATTATATTGTTTAACATGATATGTAACAGATCACCTTTTTGTTTTAATGTATTTACTAATAAATATATTCTTTAAACATCATTTTGCATAACGACCCATTTTACCCCATAGGTGACCCATTTTACCCCAGAATGGAGTAAAATGAGTCAAAGCTATTCAAGCTAAGTTTAATTAACTTATAATTAAAAAATAAATGTTAAAATTACATAAAAATGACCTGAAAGAATGTAATGTCAAGATGCTATTGAAAAAAAACAGGAAAGTTTTATGATTTTATTGCTACAAGGCTTTGAATGTGAAAATAGCTAAAAAGTGACCCATTTTACCCCACCTGACCCTAAACAGCAAAATAGTTAAAAAATGAAATTAAAATGTTTTAATGTAAATTCATTGGAGGAATTATGAAAATTTGAAGTTTCGATATTTTGTAAAAATGTAAAAGGTGGTTCTCAAATGACTTGCTCAACAACGCGAAGCTTTCTGAGACAATTTCTGATGCATTTTTTAATGCAAAGCCATGAAATTGGCAAACTTGACTTTTGGAGTGATTTGGAATCTAAATGAGTTTTCCATATTTTGATAAATAGATTACTTATCGAGTTATAAATGATTCTGGTCATGTGACGACCCGTTTTTCTTCTTTCTTGTACTGCAAAATCAGAATTCATTTCAAAATGCCGACTTTGATAATATTTTTGAAAGATCTTCTGCCTTTACCAAAAATAGAAAACGTGTCTTGATTACAAAGTTTCTGAATAAAAACACCTGCCAATTTCATGCCTTTCAGAGCAAAAATGAATTAAAAAATATGTCATAAAGTAGCCAGTTTGGATTCGAGAACAGAGGGAAAAACCCTTTTGGAACAGATGTGTTACACTCATGCACCGATGTTTGGTGACTTTTTGATTGGCACAATTTTCAAGACTGCATCAAACTGATAACTGAATATAATAGCCAGGTTACCATTAAAGGGAAAAATCCCCAACATTTGGCGACTTTTTTACTTTTTATAACTGATAAAAAAAAAAAAATCTGTACATGAGTGTAAGACATCATAGCCATCCTTTTTTTAATCGAATGTTAAATTGATAATTTTTATAATTTATGACACATTTTTTTTCATTTCAGAACATCCTCTCCCCATATTTCCTGTGTCATCTGCACCGGAAGATAAAGAATGTCAAACTGAAGGCATTATATTGTCCTTTTTTATAAGAAAATCAGCAACTGAGGGAAAAAAATACATATCTTAAAGAAAGGTTTCAATTTTATTTTTTTACAGGTGAATATGTTACAAATAGGGATTTAAAAATTCTTATAATAGGATTTAATAAAATACCATTTGAAAATATGTTTTCATTTTCAAATTTTTCTGGTGATGATGATGATAAAACGCTGTCTATAAAATAAATATTTCATGTTTTTTGGTGAGATTAAAAACCGTTCTGATAAAAGAAATGTTGGCACTAATATTTTGAGGCTGCCAAAGTACAATTTCCCGTATCATTTTTATGATGACAGACTTAATTTACAACAAAATAGTAAATATTATTTGGTCCAGTAAACAACAAATTCAAAATTATATGCCCATCTGTTTAAGAATAAGTGCCCTAATTGTAGATACCACTGAATTCAAAATCCCTTTGGCCCTAGGAGTCACTTTGAGCTGCTGTAAAAATAGAAACAAATGTCTCATAGGTATTGTATCTTCTGGTGCAATATCATTCATGTTGGATGCATTGGGAGGGACTGTTTCAGACAGAGATAATCTCTTGAAATCAAATCTTTTAGAATCATTCGAAAAAGGAGATTCATTGTTGGCAGATATGGGATTTATTGTGCGAAAAAAGCTTGAAACTAAAGGATGCAAATTACATACCCCCACTTTTAGATAAAAATAAATTCAACATAAAAGAATGTAAGGATAATAATTTTTAAAATATGCCACAAAGTCCATTTTGAAGTGCTATACTTGGAATTAATTTTTTTATCGTAAAATTACTATTCATTCACTGTAATTAATTAGTCAATAAATTTATATTATTGCCTTTTTCATTAATTTTGGTAATCCATTAATTAAATGCTACGTAGGGTATTATGATATAATTATAACAATATAGTACATATATATATATATATATATATGTCACATTTTTCAGAAAATGACAGCATTCGGGTGATTTAAATATAACATCCTTTATTAAAGGAAAGCCTGCTACAGCAGTAGAATTTCATGGTTGCATATATGATGGTTTTCACACAGCAAGTGGTGTAGAAGTATATTAGAAATTCTCATCTCTGAAGAGTTATCAGTTCAAAAGGCCATGTGGTTTTATTAATTAAGCCGATAAACTGATTAAATTGGCTACCCTGCTAAATTCGTGATTATGTGTCATCGGGCCTGTATCCAAAGTGAGGGGCGATTCATTAAAAAAAAAACTAATTAATAGGTTTGATTTCCATAATTTTCCCACATATATATATACTATATAATATATATGTGTGTATATTTTTCAGCGTTTCACCATACATATTCAATATGCTTTTATTATTATTTATATATATTTTTTTTGATAATGATATTTGATACATTTTATTATATTAGATAGTAAAAAATATTTAATCTTATTTAATTTTAATGTTTAATTATTTGTTATATGTGTATGTAAACTATCCATGTAAATATGTGACTATTATCATTCAACTGGAAATTATATTTTTTTTACATAAATGGAAATTAATATATAGATCCTATCTTCCCCCTCTCCTTGTTTGTGCTAGTTTATGAATATATTTTTTTTTTACATGATCAGTACGTAATCCATTTAAAAAATATATTTTGCTGTTTGCTTTCAAAAAAATTTTTATCTTCTAAATTTGAAAGTGTCAATATACTCTGCCTTTAATATAGTAATTATTTGTATAAATATAGAAAGAAAGTACTTTGCATAATGAATTGATTTTGGATGTATTGTCAATAAATTGTAATAAGGTCAAATGAAACATGTGGAGTTAATTATTGAATTCTATACAAAATATGATACTCTTAACATTTACATAACATTTACTTTAAAATATTCGGAAAGAAGATCAGTACATTTTCTTCACATTCTGTGATTTATCATCTCAGAATTCTTTTACTGTATTGCTTCAACAAATGAAACTTTTTTTTTTCACATTTATCATTATTCCAGTGAAAAGTATAAAATCCCATAAAAAAATTTCTATTAAAAAAAAAAGTGTCAAGTTCCTCTTAATGTTTCAGCCACAAAAAGTACTGATATCTGATGCTCGCCCAAGGTAGAAGTCAAACATCTGAAATCTTTCATTGAAAATGGCTTCCTGCGACTTGGCCGTTAATGCAATCTAGGTTTTTTTTTTTTTTTTTTTTTTTTTTTTTCATTTATCTGGCATTTTTATACAAATTTCAATAAATTCCAAAGAACATTAGAAGAATTTAATACTGAGAAAAATAAATTAGAATATATAATACACCCTGATTGATGTTAAACATATAACTTTCATTTGAAATAAACAATTACGTCGATAAATCTTTTCAAAATAAATGATTAGAAATGATGCATTTATAAATTATTTGAATATTAAAAGTAATATCAGAATGCAAATAAGCAAATTCGTATGAAGACATTGAAACTAAAAGCTATGTGATAAATTACCATTGAATTTCAACAAACATTATTTTTGATTAACCATCATTTAGTTTTACCATGGTTTAATTGCTATTTTGTACGGTCTATTGTCATTAACACGAATTCCAATGAATAATTTTTCCATCAAATTTCACATTTTGTTACATTATATGAGACGTTGAGAACCAGAGTGGACCATCCTCGACAGCTGTGATTTCGAAATTATGCTTTTTAAAATGTGTATTATATTTCAGTATTTTGTGCAATAAAATGCATTAAATGTTTAAAAAAAAAATGTAGTAGACATGTAGATACATTATTTAGAATATGAAAAACCCTCTAATAATGCATTAACGGCCAAGTTACAGGAAGCCATTTTCAATGAAAGATTTCAGATGTTTGACTTTTAACTTGGGCAAGCATCAGGTACTTTCTGCGGCTGAAACATTAAGAGGAACTTGGCACTTTTTTTTCAATAGAAATTTTTTTGATGGGATTTGTAGGTTTTTTTAAATGTATTTTTCTAAAGGATGGATATAAATATAAAATTATTTTATTATGTTTTACAAATCTATATTTTATTTCCTGTTTACATCAAAATACTAGCCACTAGTTTAGTCTTCCTAAAATGTATGCTAAGCACTTTATCATATTGCTTTTTTGTCATAATTTATTTGCTCAACCCTTTGCCAAATCGGAAGTTTCTGTTAGATAAATCAAGAATCAACTCTTTGCGATCATGGCTGCATATCTTATATTTTGTGTTAGTATGCATTTCATCTTTATTGACAATTATCGCTTAATTTACTTAGGCATTTATGCTTCATGCTTGTTTGCATTGTTATGTTCACTAATGAGGAGATTTTTAATCCTATTAAGTAATCTTCTGTAATTGCAACTGCCAAATGACATATTTTAGCAAACACGATTTAGTGCAAGAGAAGTGGTTCTTTTTAAACGTTTTTAAAGCTATCCAGATTTAAAATAAACCATATTGATGCTAATATTTTTTTTTTCCTTTCATTCTAACATTGGCATGATTAAGTAAGATTACAAAATCTACAGACGCGCGGCCATTTTTCCATTAGAAAATCTATCATTATTTTCATCTAATCATCTTAGATAATATGTCAATGTGACTTGGTTTTAAGATTTTAGCTAATTTTATGCAAAAACCTGAAGCTGAAATGTGAAGAACTCCAATATAAAAGATTTATTCTATAACATACATATCGCTAAACTGGATATTTGTTATAAAATTATAATAATCATGAGGAGAACTGGCAGTTTCGATGCTTTAATTCTGAAAATTCTCTTTCTATAATAAACTTTTAACAGAGTAAAGACTAACAATACAGTAATATATAATAGCAAGAGTCTTGTGCAGTGACGAAAGATTGAAACTTTATTAACAATCGTGTGTTTTGCCATTTAATTAACCACTTAATGGACTAGATGGAACATGTCAACACTTGACAGAAAAAATTACTTATTTCACTGTTTTATGCTTTTTTTAATGTGGTTTACCACTTATTACATGGGTGCAAGAAGTCCAACCAAGCCAAGACTGAAAACTTTTCTGAGAATTGGGAATAACCAAATGGAAATGAACTAGAAGATTTCTATGTCTTTCATTACGGCTAAAAATTGATATCTTGCAGTAAAAGATAGTGATTAAAAAGTTCTTGATAGTAAAATAGCTATTATTAGTTATATAAAAGTAGAATTTACTATTAATCAAAAATCTCTCCAGGACTGAAATCAGTCCTGAGACTGAAGACTTGCACCCATGCTTACCATTTTCCGTTTATTTACATGTTTTATAGCTACATTTTTTAATAACAGGAATTAACCTATATTATTATTCACAACTAAAAAGAAATGGTGCATCTAGTATTTGTCGAGAATTAAATAAAAATCATGTACTCATGACATCAGCCAGTATACACGTCAGGTTACATTGCCGTTATCATTATCTTTTTATGCGCGAAGGTTTCGCTATGGTACTCTATTGTGAAATTTGGTAATTTTTTAAATTCAATATTTGAAAAAGGCATAATATTAGATTCGAAATTTATATCAAGAATGAAGAATTTTTTTCCTTTCTAACGCAGTTTTGTCTAACAATTTTCTAACAAATACTTTTCGAGCTATTCATTTTTTCAGTAACTTCAAATCTTTCATTTTCCAAGATTAATTTGTGGCAACGATTAGCAAAAAACCAGTCATCAGCAACACGTAGCTTTTTATTAAAGAGGAGGGTTACTCACCAAAAATTCTCAATGGAATATAGCCTCTAGCATCAAATGCTCGCCAAGCTTGGTGACACTTAATGAAATAGTGCCAAATTTGGCTATAAACATACCCTGTTTATGTTGACATCATAATGATGAATATGTATTGTATGTGTGATGCATGTATATATAATATATATATATGTTACAGTCATTATGATTAATACGGTGATTATTAATAATAACCGGTTATTATTAATAATGACCGATTAATCATATTGACCGTAACATATACATATATTTCAAATAAAATCTCATGTGTGTACATATATATATAAAGTTTATTAACATCATTAAAATTCACTTAAAGAAATAACAACTAAAGATTTGCCACACTGACTGGAGCGGTATTGTGATTACAATACCAACATTTATAATAAAATTTATTTTAAGAAAGTAAAAGATAGAAAGACGGACAGATAAACTAAAAGATTTGCCTTACCAATATTTTCGGAAAAGCATATAAAAATTTCATTCTGTTTGAAACCATGTAACACCTTCAACTTCAGGCTAATTTTCTGTAATTGGCTTTCGCGACCAATGCTGGTGTCAAATATGAGCGAGTATAAATGATTGTCTATGCAACTAGTATCATATGTATTATTTCTCCATCCCTTTTTCTCAGAAAATACGAAATGCAGAACGGCGAATGAGATGCCATATGAAAGGATTTTGCACAGGCTTCTGACATAGCATTTCGTTAAAACATGTTTTTGATTAAAATTTGCTGAAAAATAAAAATTAATTCGGCATTGTTTTCATGAAAGAAATGAAAGGTTTTCTTCAAATTATTGTTGCCACAAAAAATAATACCACATTATATGATGCTCAGCAATTATAAAAAACATTGCACGGGTTTATTTTATATTTATGATTAAAAAGCAAAATTGAAATGTTTAATTTATATTTCTATGTCCCATGTTTTTCCTGAAGCGGATGACGTCATCCTCTAATGCAGTTAAAATACGATTATAATTTTTTTTTTCTCGCACGTGTATTTTGCAATCTTGGATCAGTTTTTACTATAACATTGATGGCATAAATTAGATGATATTCTGGCTTGACTAAAAACTAAATGTTGTTTGCAGATATTTTTATCCTCACTTTTTCTTTAGAAGTTTAAACCTGCATCTAAGAAATATTACATATTGATAAAAAAAATGGTACTTCTCTATTATCCCGTCGACCACTTTTCATAACAAAAAACTATCGCCAAATGAATGGGAAAACGTTGCCATTGGAATATCAAAATAAATAAATAAATAAAATATAAGAATCTAAGGACACAATTGTTATTTTAATGAATGAAATAACTAATAAATCAGTAAAACATAATGAAAAATACACGGAAATGTCGAGTTAAAAACCACTTGATGACGTAACAAATACGTATAATGCTTCTGACATAAAGTAAATCGGACTGCATTTTTGGCGTTTAATTTTACAGTTTGGCGTTTAATTTTACAGTTTGGCGATAATTTTTTGTTATGAAAAGTCATCGACCGGATAATAGAGAAGTAATCAGAAAATATAATGCTTAACGAAATTCAATTATTTGATCAATCGCAAATTTTGGTAGTTTTCCGTTACTGACACCATGCCATACATGTAAATGTATGCTTGGAGGCAATGGTGTCCGTATAATGGAAAAGTACCCAAACTTTTCTTAGTTCAGGCTATATCAAATACAAACATTTTACAGTTAACAATAAAATCACCAAAAATGACTGCTTCATCAGCAATTAGGACAGCAAAGTTGGATAAAATCTAATAACCTGAATTTTACAACGTTTATGCGAAACACCACAGAGAACACATGCTATTTTTATATAAGTAGGGTATAGTTAAAAGAATGAGAGATCTAACAATCTTCAATAATATAACGCATGAAAAAGTAAACAAATAAGTGATTCAGCAAACTTTAAAAGTGTGTATTTCTTAATATAACTATAAAATGCAGAAAATTTTCTGGTACCATCAAAAATATTCATTATCCTGTCGAAATTCCGTTCATTATCCCATCGTCCCATTAAGGAAAAAAAACTATATCCAAATTAGGTACTTTTCGGTTAGCCGGCACCAGTAAAATTTATAAATATTATATATATATATATATATATATGTGTATGTATGTATGTATATATATATATATATATGTATATATGTATGTATATATATGTATATATATATATACCTATATATATACATACATATATACACATATATATATATATAGTATATATATACATATATATATATAGTATATATATACATATATATATATACATATATATATATATATATATATATATATATACTTCACTGGCCCCCGGCTAACCAAAAAGTATCCCAAATAATTCGCCAAACTGTAGCGCTCAATAAACAAATGGAAGAATGTTGCCATTAAATCTCAAAAATAAAAAATAATAATAAAAAAATACTTAGGAAAAGCCCCATATACTAAAGTATCATTTATCAGTAACTTTAAACAATGAAATTTACAATATATAATTATGAAAACAGAATCAAAAATAATCTTGGATATTTATTTATTTACATTATTTCTCTTAATTATGGAAAAGGAATAATCATCCTGATTATCTAAAGGAACTGAAGAAACCATACAAATAAATTACACTCGAAAACATTAAAAATCTCCCTTACCTGCAGATTGATTTATTATTGTAAAAAAATCTTTACATAAAAATTAATTAGCTTAAAACAATGGATGTGTTTCAGAAGATATGGATTTGAAACGAACAATGTTTAAAATGACATTTTAAAAATTTTGATCAAAACCTTTTAAAACATTTTTTTTAAATGTCTAATTTCGACAGTGCGTTTGGGGGGATGCAATGCACATGCGCGTAGGAGCTCATTTGGTTGCATTATCACAGAGGGAGATGTGTGCTTTATGTTCTATGTTCTTTTATTGACTGAATATGAGATGAACGTAGAGATATACTATATCTATGATACTTCATAGGTCCAGCAGAGGTGCCAAGTCTCCAGCTTTTTGGACACCAGTATTTTAGTACAGAAAATGTTGTTTTATGTAACCGGAACATTCCGAGATTTAAAAGAACAACATTTTCTCTAAGATAATACTGGTGTGCAAAAAGCCGGAGACTTGGCAAGTCTGGGTCCAGGAAATTATCTATCTTGCCGTGGGGATTATGGCAGTAATGTCAAACTGATTTGCATTTTGTTTACGGATCGTTTGTTTGGAGTTTGCATCAGAAATAGTACTGTACTTCACTGGGGGAAAAAACTTTTAAAATAAAATATTTGAAAGACTGTTTCATAAGCATTTCTTCTTATGTAATAAAGAAGCTTATTTTACTAATATTGTTATTGTAATTTTTTTCCGTCAAATTTTGACGGGTTCCATCTAGTTTTATATTAACATCAAAGCACCGTTTCTAATTTAGACACGTGGAAAGGTAAAGCTGCTATCGATGAGATTGCACCTGGTTAACATAAAAAGTACCCAAACATATATACTAGTTCTGATTTCATTCAGAAAAGATTTTTTTTTATGCAGAAACCAAACATCCTTTACGAAAATTAATACTGCATTAATTTTTACTTTTGAGAAGTAAAATTTGATAATATTTAATTTATATAGCAACCTTGATAACACTCAGACAAAATAAAGTGTGAATTCTAGCCAATTATAAATAGTCAAGGAAATGAAGCTGTAAAGAATAAAAAAAATTCCAATTTGCACCTATTTTAAATTTCTGCAATTAATAACATTTATTTTTCAAAAATTAACATTTTTTTTTTCATGTCTAAAATTTTAAATATGTTTACTATTTCCATTTTGTAAATTCAAAATATATGAAACTTCAAAAACACAGTACTATAAGTTTATAAATTATAGATAATTGCCAAATTACAGAATTTCCTGAGTGGGACCAGAAGAAAAGTTCTATTTTAGGCAGGCTTCCACATCAGCATTTCTTCCTTTCACTCGGCCATGAAATTCTCTACTTTAAGCAGGTAACATTCCATTATAAACAGGTTCCATTTTCACGCTGCTTACATTGTCCTGGTGAACTGCCCGTAATGCTAAGGCTATCAAATATGAAGGCTCTAAGACACCACAAGAGTTCACCGGGCCATCAGATACGATCCCCTCAAGATTTACTTTAATTTGATAAGAATCCATAATTTATAATTTTATACTATACTTTTTGAATATCATTGTATTCTGAATTCGGTATTAATAAGAATGTAGAAAAAAAATATTTTGTTCCAATTAGGTCTTCAGTTTAAGTTATAAAGTTCAGTTTAAATTAAAATATAATAATAATTAAGAATATAATAAATTAATTTACAATTCAAAAAAAAAAAACTTTAATGTGCAAATTGAGTTGTTTGACAGGTGCATAAAGAGTAGAAATCAGAAGACAAACACATATTGTGCTGTCCTCTAAAAAAACCCATTTTTTGAAATTTTCTCTACATAAAGTTTAATAAAAAATTTAAAAAAAATTAAGCATGGCTAAATTTTCACAGCTGTTCTGACCAAGATTTTAATGTTGAGCATTTTTTATTTTATCACTTTATTACAAAATGGCAGCCAATTAAATAAGGAAAAAAAAACACTTTTTCAAAAAATAACCTATGTTACCTGAAAAACACCCACACATGACATAATCAGCTAAAAATGAAGCATTTTATTGCATATTAATGGTTTAACATTAAAAAAAATTATGTAGATCATTCTTAATTTCTATTATAAGAAGAAAATCTGTAAAAATGAAGCTTGTGTTTCCCAGATTTCTGCAATTGTTAGTTTACATTATTTTAAAATTAAATAAGCACTCCTTAGATATTTTTATTATTCTAATTTGAGCATAAAAAAAAAAAGACTTTAGTGAAATATTTGATGTAGTACTAGAGAGTTTTTTTTTTTAGGAAATATTTCACTGTGGGTTTTTTTAAGAGGACAGCACAATAAATGGTGAAAAAGTATTAGGGATCTGAATAAACAAAAGTTATTATTTAATAAACTGTAAGTGAATAATAAAAGCAATCACTCTAATTAATCACAGTATGAGAAACAGCATAGATAAAATTTTAAAATAACATAATTTAAAGACTAAATTTAAGATTGAGTTGTTTTGATTAAAGACATCGTTTGTGAATTCATGAGTTAAACATATACTGACCTTATAATTTGATTACATACTGTTATTTCTAAGAAAATATGTTTTTAATTAATACTTCTACATTCGAAATGTATTATATTGAAATAATGTTATTCTGATATTTCATAAACATTCAACACTAATGCAGATTGATTATCGATGCTGAACAACTTGTTTAAGAATTTGGGCAAAACTTAATTGCCCTAATGTTATTAAGGTTTCTGCAGCTACCAGATTTTATTGAGACTGAAAATATTTGTAACTAATTACAGCTTTGCATCAGATCTCACAAAATTTTTGGCAAAGAAAACAAATGAAGTGCAAGCGTACAGTAGTGACATCAACATTAGTTTTAGTTCTAACCTGTAACCAACGTTCCATGCCACGCCACACGCCAGCGAAGCAAGGGGCGGAGTTTTGAAACGCCAGAGCGCCAGGTGATTGGTCTATTCTTCTCTGTACATGAATCAATGTATGTTTTGCTTATATGCGAACCGGCGCGATACAAGCGCCACTACTGAGCACAGTCAAGAACTAACGCACAGGCGCGCGATCTATAAACTGTGAACTGTCAGATTGTCGCGGTCACATGTACCTGTTGGCAGTTTTGTTTATTTAATATCGACACGACAGCTATTTTAGTATTTCATTTTCATAAAAGTTTTTTTTAGAGCTATTTTTCTTGAATATAATTAATTTATATTGCCAAGTGCTTGTTTCAGGGCTGTTTTTCTTGCAATTAATTATTGCAAAACGTCAAAAAATAAGGTGTTTTATAAAACACAATCATGTCATTCTTCTGTTTTCCTACAGGAAATTAAAGAAGGTAAGTGATTTCTGTATTTATAAATTATAAATGCACGAATGTTAAAAATCTAGTTTTATTTTACTTTAATGTAGATTTCTTTTTAAACAATTTTTCCTTTTCCTTAACCTTTTATTAATTTCCATTTTTTATACTTGTTTTAATTCGCGTTTCCATTTTCATTTTCTTTCCGAAAATTTAATTAGACAGAGTTCGTACGGTCATAAAAGTCCTTAAAAATTTGAAAAGTAATTTTTTATCCTTAAAGGTCCTTATTTTTAAGAAAAATCTGCAAAAAGTCCCTTCCTTTTTCTCCATCTTTTCAAAATTAGGGGCAAAAAACTTCTCTGCTGTATTCTTTATTTTATTGTAAAAATAAATAATAGAGCATAATTAATTTAGTTAAAATTTCCTAATTCAATAGTTTATCAATTTGTATGTCCTTAAATTTTTATTGTTTTGGTCCTCGAATTTTATTTAAAGAAATGAGTATGAACCCTGTTACCAGACTTGTATAAAACCAAAAACTTTCTGCGCACATAAATATTGAGTCGAAAACTTTCTGCAAATTAATTTAATGTTTAAAAAAATTACGTGTTATATTATTTGGACGATATAAATTAAAAACAGTAGTTTAAAATAATTACCATTTAAAATTAATTAATATTAATTAAAGAATTATTATTTTGGTTAAAAATAATAATAAAACACAAAATCCATGATAGGAAGAGCTGAATTCTTATCAATTAAATTTTTTCAATGCACTTAGAAACAACCCAATCCTTAATATTTTGACCTCTTTGCAAGCGTCTGTAATGTCACAACAATGTTTTGCATCTTTAAAATTTGGAATTGTGCGCAAACAGTAAATAAATCGTACATAAACGTACATAAATTGGGGAATATTTTTAATTTTTTAGCCCAGTGACAGAACTATCTTCAAGTGTCTGCAACGCTAATAATGTTTTCAAAAATAGTCTGCAATACGCAATATATCATACAAAATTCGCGTTTTTTCCGCGATCCTCCGACGAAATTTGCCGTTTTTTCGAAATACTTCGACGAAATTTATCGTTTTTTCGAGACGAAATTTACCGTTTTTTCGAAATACTTCGACGAAATTTCCCGTTTTTTCGATATACTTCGACGAAATTTGCCGTTTTTTTCGAGTTCCTTCGACGAAATTTGCCGTTTCTTCGACGAAATTGACCGTTTTTTCGTGTTCCTTCGACGAAATTAACAGTCTTTTCGAGATACTTCGACGAAATTTGCCGTTTTTTCGAGATCATTCAACGAAATTTACCATTTTTTCGAGTTCCTTCGACGAAATTTGCCGTTTTTTCGCGATCCGTCGGCAGAATTCTCCGTTTTTTCGCGATCCGACGACGAAATTTGCCGTTTCTTCGACGAAATTGACCGTTTTTTCGTGATCCTTCGACGAAATTAACAGTCTTTTCGAGATACTTCGACGAAATTTGCCGTTTTTTCGAGTTCCTTCGACGAAATTTGCCGTTTTTTCGCGATCTGTCGGCAGAATTCTCCGTTTTTTCGCGATCCGACGACGAAATTTGCCGTTTCTTCGACGAAATTGACCGTTTTTTCGTGATCCTTCGACGAAATTAACAGTCTTTTCCACGATCCTTTGACGAAGTTGGCGTTTTCTCCGTAGCCCTTCGGCAAAATAAGTATTTTTCGCAGATCTTTCAACGAAACTAAAGTTTTTTTGACGGCCTTTTGACTAAATTTGCGTTTTTTTTGCGATCTGTTAACGAAATTAGCCATTTTTCGCGATCTTTAAATAAATTTCGCGTTTTTTCCGCAATTCTTCGACGAAATTCGCCGTTTTTTTTTGCGATCCTTCGACGAAGTTTGCCGTTTTTTCGCGTAAATTACGCACTATAGCGCTGAATGTATTTCTGTCTGCAGGTGCCCTAAAAAGTCTGCGACGCCCGTCGCAGCGTCGCGTACATTCTGCCACGGGGTTTTTTGGTATTTAAAAAAAAAAAAAAAAAAAAAAAAAAAAAAAAAAAAACTCCCTAAAAATATTTTTTGCAAAGTTCCGAATTTTGCAGAAAATTTTCCGCACACGGCGTGCGTCTATATTATACAACTCTGCCTGTTACAAGGGTGAAAATCTACCACATTTGGAAAGATTTTCTCTGCTTCCCCCCCCCCCCCAATTTTAAAGGGGGAGTTTTCGACTCTGATTTTTTTTCTGCATATTTCTGCCAAAGATTAAAATATTTAAAACTTAAATTTTCTTTTACTATATTATTTGTTTACTTGTAACAATATATAAACAACCAGCTTCTTATTTCTTCATTGTAACATTAAAATAATCAAGCATCTAAATTATTCTTGCTCCTGAAATTTCTGCTTTTTGTCTTCCCCATATCCCAATTGTATAAAGTCTAAAATCATTAAACGTTAAAAAAAAATGGAACAGATGTACCATTCATCCACAGTCCGCCATCTTATATTTTAAATCAAAACACATTTGCTTTGTTTCTCATTTCCAAAATAATTTTCATCCATATTTACTTATTATAAACATGTTATTTAATTTAATTGACTAATTTATTTATATTTAATAATAAAAGTTTAATAAAAAAAAAAAAAAGATGGCAGACTGCAGGCGAATGGTACATCTAAGCCAAAAAAATATCTCCTTTGTTATTTTGCAGTAACAGAAAATAAATAATAAAATGAACAATCAGATTTCAGCACTTTCCATGAAAAATTTACCCTTTTTTAAAACTCCCCCCCCCCCCCTAATACACACCCTTTCTCCATAATTTTCACTTTGCATTTGCACCCTCAATGCACAAAATCCTTAAGCCTATTGAATAATAATAAAAAACTATTTCTAACTTTATTAACCCCATTCTTTATTGTAACTAATAAAAAATAATTAATTTTCTAAATTCACTGCTGTGCAACTTTTGATAAAATCTGAAAAACCCAAAGTTTATTAGAATTATGTAAAACTAGACATTGTTATTGCTATATTTGTATATTTATATACATATTTGTTTCTAGATTGGAGAAATGGATGTCTAATATCCAGATGATACTGATTACTAGACCTCGTCAATATTTATGCTCCAATATTTATGCACTTTTGAATGGAAGCATTCACAAATACTTTGAAAAGTATTCTTTCAGAATCTGTGCCTACTATTCAAGTAACTGGTGTTGATGTCCACAGGAAAGCAAGTTGTGCTGTAATTGGTAATAAAATGTAAGTTATTTAATACCCTTTCATTACAAACAATAATTATGAATTAATATTGGTACTTTTCGGTTAGACGGGCGCCAGTGAAATATATATATATATATATATATATATATATACTTAATAATATACACATTCATATATATATATATATATTACACTGGTGCCCGGCTAACCGAAAAGTACCCTAATATTTTTATATCTTTCGTGTTATACATCCATATACTTATCTACTAAATTTCTCGATAAATAGATGATGTATATCAGGGGTGTAAAGACATAGCTTGTAGATTTCCACTATTTCTGTGGCCTTTTTTAATCCCAGAATTCTGCAGTTAAATAATGTGCAGAATACTATTCAGAAATAATGATAACTCATGGTTTGCAGTTCAGCCCCTTGAAATATATGTTTGATTATTTTGACTAATGTCTGTGTAGAAGGGATAGAGATATTTTTACATATGGTGTCATTATACACTTTAGCTTTCAGAGTATAACACTTTATGCTTTGATTTAAATTTGCTGCAGTATAATGCATTTTGTTGTATGTATTTCGATAAATATAAAACAATTATTTTACTTAATTATAACTTTAATCTTTAGAACTTAATGGAATAGTAAAGTAGAGTATGTTAAAAATTTCTGTATTCTTAAAAAGAATTGTAAAAACTTACTTTTTATAACAATGTATTCTTTATCTTTTAGATGTTCTTTAAATGATGTTGAAGATTCACCCATGGATAAAAATGCTTCCTTGGTTAGTTGCTCTGCTTTTGTTAGCACCAGTTCAGTTGCATGCACCAAAATCTTCGGTCCAGCTACTTAAACACTGAAATCTGCAGTACAGATACCTACACTAAAATCTGTAGTACAGTTTAAAACACTCAAGAATAGACATCCAGTTTTTCTTTCAAACTAACACCAAAAGATGAAAAAGGAACAGCTATAAATCTTTAATTTACTGGTTTAAAAAACGACTGTATTTCAAAATGCTCCAAACATATTGTAAGAACAAAAAGAGGTAATGAGGAAAATCTGAATTGCTCACAATTAAAAAGTTGTGAACAAGCAGTGACGGTAAACAAAATTTTCAGCATGTCTAAGGCTACGAACGGTGAAGTAGATTTTGATGAAATTCTGATATCATTAAAACATAGAAGTGCTTCCAAATATTTAAATTTAACTTCCATATTCAGTGATCATGTCAAATTAAATGTAGATGTTCCTCTTCATGAAATTCCATGCTTGCCATCTGACAGTAAAGACAAAATTTCATTTATTATATGGCTGGATATGTTGCAAGAAAAAGTTTCAAAATTAAATTGTGAATTATTGTCAAAATACTTTGTTTAACACTACAAATACAGTAAATCACAATTCTTTGCTAACTCAGTAAAAAAACTGTTCGGGTAATAGTCTAAAAAAGCCTAGTGATGTATTATTTCATATTGTGCAAAAAATGTATAGTGTTGATACAGCTCATATGTTTTCGTCTGCAAATGTTCTACAAAATATGGTTAAATTTCTCTCTGAGATAATAGATTTCAACAGTGTAAATGTTCTTGAAATTCATAAAGATTGTTAGTATAATGATTTCAAAAATTGAAATTCTACAAACACAATAAAAAAATAAATGAAGATTTAAAAACAGAGTTTTATTCAAAGTGTACAAAAAAGAAGTAGGTTTTTATTTTCTATTATTCAGTGGGTGAGTAGAAAAGGATAACATTCTAAAAATAAAAAAAATAAACTGAGATAGTTTAACTAACAAATATTAATCAGTATTTTTCTTTGAAATTTATAAGATGAACCCTCATCGACTAGTCCTGCAATCTAATAACATTGAACATTTCTCTAATTTTTTTTTTTTTTTTTTTTTTTTTTTTTACATAAATGTTTATTGTTCTTCCTCAACATTTACATCAACTGGAATGTTATCCTTTTCCCACTCCCCCATTCAATTATGTTACTGTCTTCAAAGTTTATACAATGTTGTCTGTATGGACTTTACAACTTAACATGTATATCTTATGTTAATTCCTTATATTTCTAAATCAGTGATAAAATAAAAAGCTATACCTCTTACAACACTACTCTGATATTTACAGTTATTTGATAAATGTGGATATTTAAAAAATCACGTTACAAGATACTTAACCAGGAAATGCATAAACAAAGTGGTCACAAATAAATGTAAATTCTTTGATGATTTCATGTTAATGTTAAAATTTTACTTATAATAAGCATTTTGTTAGAAATTTTAAAAAAAAGTGGCATTCAGAAGGTAAACAGAATCAAACAGGAGTAATGTACAAATTATTTCAACTTAGAAGCTTTATAGCAAAATTATATATTTTTTAAGCAACAGCCACCCAAATATAATTTATTTAATTTTATTTATTTTTATCAATTAGATTATTATATTTTTAATAAGGTGCTTGCTTATTCAACAGAATTTTGATTTAAAACTTTGAAAGGTAAAATGAACTTTTTTCTAATTTTTTTATTATCCAATCTCTTGTGCAAGTTTAATTATAGGAGCCCCCCACCCCACACCAATAAATGATTTTCTCTATTTTGACTGACTATAGTATTTTTTTGCAGTGAAAACTATTTAACTATTTAATATTTTTATCTTACCTAATTATTTATTCACATTTATAAACAAATCGAACTTCAAAATATTACCTCCAAATGGTTAACTTTTTAATATAAATATCAGTATCTAAGGTAGTTGAAATTTTTTTTTTATATTCAAATACTCCTTGTGAAAAAAAAATGAGTTACTTTGTCATAGTGAATCCTCTACAACCAACCAACCGACTTAATCAGATTGGAGGAGTTTCTCGGTGTGTTGTTGTTTTTCATTTGGGTTTTTAGATTCATTTTCATGTCTTTGGGGGGATACAATAGGGTTTAAGTTTATTTACACTGAGGAAATGAGTCCAGGATACTCATGAAACGTGCGTCTGTTTATTACACGATGTTATTGTGTGTCAAACGTTGATATTTTTAGTATACTCCTTGTGATTTTGTTTTTTAAGTGATAAATCCAAGTTAACATATTTTGGCCAATAGATGCAGCAAGTAACAGAAAAAAAATAGATTGTTATTATTGAAATGTTACAGCTAACACCCATTTTTTTTAATGTTCATTCCACTTCATATCTGAAGTTTCTCTTTTTTTAAATCTCTCCAATCGAGAAAATTTTCTTTTACAGCTTCACCAAAATGTTAAAGATCATCTTGTTATGTTATTATTTGCTGTAAAACATCTGCATTTTTTTTTAAGAATGAAAATATCTAATACTAAATATTGAAAAATTTTAATCTGTTAAATCTTCACGTTTTAGTAAGTCTAAAAATATTTATAATCATCAATAACTTTACTATTTTGATAATATCAGATAGAGCTTATTTTAGGCATATTCAGCACAGCGACCTGATTCAATGCAGGAATCTACCTGGAAACCGACAAAAAAATTTTCTATGATCAAAAATCTACTATCAGAGAATTATATATTAATGTAATGGAAAACTAGTCTATAATCTGTGCTTTTCAGTTAGCCAGTGCCAGTGAAAAAAAAAATATATATATATATATATATATGTATCCTATGAATTTCAAAATACATTAAACAAGTTCTTACATCAATATACATGTATATTTATGCATACATTACATATATATATATTTCACTGGTGGCCAGCTAACCGAAAGTACCCTATAATCATATATCTAATATCAATTTTATGTTCAAAATTAATGTGTAAAAAGTTTTGGTACTGCTCCATTATCCCGTCGACCACTTTTCAGAAAAAAAAATTCTATCTTGGGGGAAAGATCTAGAAAAACAAAAACTAAAACAACAAAGCTGTTGCCACTTACATTAACATAATTTAGCTATAAGGTTACAGATACAGTGTGCGATTACATTCATTCTCAACAATAACAACACTGTTTGAGAATCTCATATCTCTCAATCAAATTTTGCTTTGATTCTTTATTTGATAACTGAATTGTTTGACAAGTGGTACAGTATAGTTCTACAGTACAAATATTGCGGCTGCTCCTCCATATCAAATATTGAATGGTCACAATGAATTTGAAATGTTACTCATACTTTTTCTAAAAATGATTTATCGATATTGTAATATAATTTTAGTAATACTTTCCTATAATAATACTTCTTAATACAAATAGTATGCAGATTTTAATAATACTTTTGATTAAATTTGCCCAATTTGGAAAAAAAAAAAAAAAAAAAAAAATCAGATATCTGTGATAGTGAAATAGAAATTTACTTGTATACAGTTAAGTATTTTAATTTAAAACTATAAATATGTAAGTGTTTTAAAACTCATTTTACAGGTATTTTATTGTGTTAAATGTTAATAACATTATTTCTCAATTAGCAAATATAATAACACATACCTAATAATGACTTTTAGTGGAGGTTGCAAAACAGTCAGCTAAATTTTAAATGAGCACACCACTTTACTTGATTTACAGTGGCCAGCTAACCGACCACTTTTCAGAAAAAAAAAATCTATCTTGGGGGAAAGATCTAGAAAAACAAAAACTAAAACAACAAAGCTGTTGCCACTTACATTAACATAATTTAGCTATAAGGTTACAGATACAGTGTGCGATTACATTCATTCTCAACAATAACAACACTGTTGTTATATTATGTAATATTTGTACTGTAGAACTATACTGTACCACTTGTCAAACAATTCAGTTATCAAATAAAGAATCAAAGCAAAATTTGATTGAGAGATATGAGATTCTCAACCTTTTTAACACTTATTAAATATTAATTTTTGGACAGTAATTTCTTAATGATACCTATATTTTATGCTCAGATAATTTTAAGGACTTTATTATAAATATTACTCTATTTTTTCATAAATATTTAAAATTATCCACAAAGCCATTTAATAAAAAATTATTTCTCACAGTTGAAAACAGCATTAAGAATAAATAGCGTAGCATGAATAACTCTTTTGAGTACGAACAAGTTTTTCAAAATTTTATTTTGATAATAATTTCTGAACTTTTCTTTTATATTATTCTATTTTATTCAATGTACCGAAATCTCCTCAAATATTATCACTTTTCCATTTCTTTTTTCAACATTTATTATTCTCAACATATGAAGAGAATTTTCCCTTATTATGGACTTATCTGGAATAAATTACAAAACTGCCTAGGACGAAGAAAAGAAAAGAAATATATATATAAAATGTATTATATTTTAATAAACATATAATTTTCATATGTCATCAAAACCTAGTGTTTGGAAAGAAAAAAAGTAACACATATAATGCATTTTATATTTTAATAAAACATGTAATTTTTTTATAAATCGTCAAACACACTGTTTTCGAAATATCGATGATCACAAGTATTGTCTGATAATTCCATTTAAATACAATATATATAAAAGAAAGTTCTGACTGAATTCACAACCCAATCTACTAAACATTGAAAAAAAAAATACTTCTTATGACATAGGCAAGCACTAAGACAGGACTTTTTTTAATTCCCTAAACGGGGTAAAAATGGGGACAAAATTTTTTAAAAATCCGATATTATAGTTATGTGGAGTGCTTTAAAATTTAATAAATTCTGGTGGCCAGCAGAGTTGTATAATATAGACGAATGGCGTGCACGAAAAATTTTCTGCAAAATTCAGAACTTTGCAAAAATAATAATACCGTAAAATACCGATTGTAAGCCCCCCTTTTTCAAAATCAAAAAAGGTTAAATTTGGGAGGGGGGCTTATAATCGGGATTTTTTCTAAAAATCATTTAAAAACCTGTTTTTAGCATTAATTTAGAAGTAAAAAAGGGGCGAGAATCTTCCGTATTTTGGCAGATTAAAAAAATAATAATAATAAAATAAAATAAAAATAAATTACCAACCCTAAAATCCTGTCCCCTCCCCCCCCCCCCCCAAAAAAAAAAAAAATAAAATAAAATAAAATCATTTATTAAATATTTTCCTTTTTTTCTTATTTTATTGTAGCAATAAATACTATATCTAAAATCAATCTAAATCTGCTCTCAAAATTACTGTTTCCCAGCTGTGCCCACCTCCATTCTGGTACCAAAAATGCATAGTTTAACCTTTATACTTTTTAATTTTAAACTTCTTTTCAGACTTATTAAATACTCTACATTAAAATAAATAAATCCATCCTACCACCTAAATTAACCCCACCTCCTAAAATCTCTGCTTCTCTCCCCCTGCCCCCCAAACCTTATCTCATGAAGATCCTCCCCCTCCAAATGCATCGCATAAAATTTAAAATCTGTAAAATTGTAAAATAAAAAAAGAGCAAGTGTCTTCCGTATTTCGGCAGATTAAAAAATAAATTAATAAAATAAATTAATAAAATAAAATAAAAATAAATTCAACCCTAAAATCCTGCCCCCCCCCCCCTCCCCCTAAAAAAAGAAAAAAAATTTAAAATCATTTTTTATATGTTTCTTTATTTCTTATTTTATTGTAACAACAAATAATCAATCATATAAATTTGCTCTCAAAATTAGTGTTTCCCCCTTTGCCCCCCCCCCTCCCCTGTGGTACCAAAAATGAATAGTTTAACCTTTATAACATTTTAATTTTAAACTTCTTTTCAGACATTAAATACTCTATATTAAAAATAAATAACTCCTACCTACCACCGAAATTTACCCATCCTCCTAAAATCCCTGCTCCCCCCCCTGCCCCTCACCCTTATCCTATGAAGATCATCCCTCTACAAATGCATCTCGTAAAATTTAAAATCTGTAACATTATAAAATTTTTAAAAAAAGGCAAAAATCTTCTGTATTTTGGTAGATTAAAAAAAATAATAATAAATAAATAAATAAATAAAAATAAATTCTAACCCTAAAATCCTGCCCCCCCCCCCCCGCCTCAAAAAAAAAAATTAAAATAAAATAAAAAATCATTTTTTAAATGATTTTTTTAATTTTTTATTTTATTGTATAACAATAAATAATCAATAATCTAAATCTGCTCTCAAAATCACTGTTTCCCCCCTTATGCATAGTTTTCTTCTGGTAGTTCTAATTTTTTTCTTTTTTATTTGTGATTTTTTCCCAGCAATATTTAAATAACGATCTATATTATACCCTCCTCCCTTCCAAAAAGTCCTCTTTATTTCCTTTGCCTCCCCCCCCCCCCCCAGTACATGCTTTAAAGTCTTTAAAAGTTCTTTTTATCTATTTAGAAATTTCTTGCAACTATAATTAAATAATTATCTAAATTGCTCCCCCCCCCCCTCAGCACACAAACTTAAAAATCTTTAAAACTATTTTTTAAAGATTTTATGTGGTATTGTCACTTTGTAACAACAATAAATAAATTATCATCTAACTCTCCCTTTAAATTTCTATTCTCCATCCCCAGAAAAAGGGATGAATTTCTAGACGTGGAGGGGGGAAGGGCAAAGAGAAGATTTTAGTCTTTTGTAGTTTGTCTGTTCTCACAGCTGATATTTTGTTAATGGATGGGGAGTTATTTTAGAGAACATATTTATTTCAAAACATAAGACATACACAGGCTTTAAGGAAGAACAGCCAAACTGCAAAAAAGATGAACATTTTTGCTTTCCTCTCACATATTTAGAAATCCACTCCTCTTCTTTGGGAGAATAGGACAGAGAAAAAATTTCAAACGGAATGATGATTTTAGATGAGTGATACTTATAGGAGATGATGTAAATGAGATGAGTTACCTTACTACAAAATAAGAAATAGATCAACATTTAAAAATAATAATAATAATACTAAAGATTTTAAACTATTTGCTGTATTAGAAGACAGAGGGGGTAGTGGAATTTTTGGGAGAAAGGGGGTAATTTAGATGATTGATTATTCATTAATATTGTTACTAAAGAGAAATAAATACAGCAGTTTAAAAAAAAATAGAAATTTAAAGATTTTAAAATTTGTGTATGTTAATAAATGGTTTAATTTTTTATAAATAGTTTATTTTATTATTATTATTTTTTTTATAGGGGTTAACTAAGTGAAAGAAGCAGACATTTTGGTGTTAAAGTGATAATTGAAATGGTTGATTAGTTATTTATTGTTACTAGACAGCAAATTTTTTAATAAGGATTTTAAACTTTGTATCCTGAGGGGAGAGGGAGGGAAGGAAGGCGAAGTGTAAGTTTCAGAGAGAGAGAGAGAGGAGTAGAGTGGAGGGTAATTTATGATTGATTATTTACTTATTTTTACTAGAGAGCAACATGTAAGACAGAATATATATTTTAAATAGAGTTTTAAAGACTTTTTTGCTGGGGGAGAGGCAAAAGAGTCGAAGCAGACATCTTGGTGGTAGAGAGAAAATTTAAATGGCTGATTATTTATTTATTGTTAGTAGAGAGCAACAAATAGAGCATAATTTTTTTATAAAGTGTTTTAAAGATTTTAAACTTTATATGCTGAGGGAGAAGAGGCATAAATTTTGAATGGAAAACAAGATTGTAGTGTAAAGGATTGATTTTTTTTACTATTGTTACGTTACTAGCGAGCAGAAAGAAGTACAGAAGGATTTAAGATTCTCAAGTTTTCAAACTTTTTATGTTAGAGAGGGCATAGAAGGGAAACAGACATTTCATGTGAGAAGAAGGATTTCATTAACATAATATAAAAAGATAAGTGAAAATCTGTCAAAAATATCAAAAGAATGAAAATTGCCTCCCTTGGATTTTTAAAATAAATTTTTTTTGTATGTGAGAGGGGGGGGGCTTATATTTGGAAATAGAAAAGAAAATCAAAATTGCTTAAAAGTGGGAGGGGGCTTACTTTCGAGATTTTATGGATATATATATTTTTTGGGGGGGGGGCTTATTTTCGGGATTTTACAGTAATAATATATACAGTCGAACCCCGCTATATGAACCCGGGATATAGTGAACACTCGGATATAGTGAACTTTTTTGCTGGTCCCGTACGAACACCCATTTAACTAATGTTATTTTATACGCTTATAGTGGACAGCTGAGATTTTGGTAGTTCGTTTATAGTGGACTCAAATTTTATTTCCCCAGATTTCTTTTTTCAGTTCTCCAACTTTAAACTTGCACTAGTTGTGACTGCAAATGATGACATGGCTTTATATTGTGTCAAATTTCACTCTTTCACGCTCATCGCCTAAACA
This sequence comes from Maratus michaelseni, assembly GCA_963931845.1. NCBI lineage: Eukaryota > Metazoa > Arthropoda > Arachnida > Araneae > Salticidae > Maratus > Maratus michaelseni. The sequence continues at coordinate 316,848,943 of OZ007597.1, forward strand.
GCACATGCTTCTTCTTCCACTCCTCTCCCCATTACAGGTACAGGGAAAAAACTCTCTTCTTCGTTTCTTCCTAATTCTAGGAATAAGCTCTGGTGTTCATTTGCTAACTTCATCCCCTGCCCCTCGGTATAATCGGAATAGTACAAGAATGTCCCTCGTTTTACAGTGTCTCTCTTCATTATTCTTTTGTTTGATTTGAGATAAGAAGACGTTTTTTCAAGAGCAGCTAAAAATTTTGTAAAAATGGCGAATTCTTTGAAAAGAAAAGCATTTTCGATTGATGATAAGGTTAAAATAATTAAACGTATTGAAGATAGAACAAATCAATCGGCATTGTGCAAGGAATTTTCCTTGTCAAAATCTACAGTTTCGAACATTTGGAAAAATCGCATTGCGACTCTTGCTGCACACAATAAAAATTTGGATTCTTTGAAGAAACTACGTCGGGCTGAAAGAGAAAATGTGGAAAAAGCTCTATTAAAATGGTTCACCATTCAGCGGAATAGAAATCCTCTTGTGACCGGACCCATGCTTCAAAGTAAAGCGAATGAGTTTGCCGAAAAATTCGGAGAAAACAGTTTTGTGTGCTCTAATGGATGGCTGGATAGGTTCAAAAAACGGAACAATATTTCTTGTGGAAAGATTGTCGGTGAAGCAGCAAGTGTTTGTGCATCGGATGTGGAAAAGTGGAAAGCTCAACTGTGGCCGGATGCAATCCAGGGTTATGAAGAGAAGGATATTTTTAATGCTGACGAAGCTGGTTTATTTTACAAAATGACTCCCGATCAGACGTTAAAATTTAAAGGAGAAAAGTGCACTAACGGGAAGCTCTCGAAAGTGAGAATGACTGTTCTTGTATGTGCAAATATGAACGGATCAAAAAAGCGAAAATTAACTGTCGTGGGTAAATCCCAAAAACCAAGGTGTTTTAAAAATGTTAAAAAACTGCCCGTCAATTACAAAGCTAATCAAAAATCCTGGATGACTTCCAGTTTTTTTGAAGAACTTCGACAATGGGACAATGATTTGTTGAAGCAAAAACGTAAAATTGTTCTCCTTGTCGACAATTGCACAGCTCATCCCCACTTAGAAAATCTGAAATGCATTAAGCTTGTTTTTTTTACCTCCAAACACAACTTCTGTGCTACAGCCCATGGACCAGGGCATTATTCGCAGCCGGAAGTCCCATTATAGGAAACAGCTAGTGATGCATATATTGGAGAACTATGAAGAGAACAATACGGAATACAACATCTCACTTTTGGAAGCAGCCGTTTTGTTGGAAAAGTCGTGGAGACAGATGACATCAGCAACAATCCGCAACTGTTTCCGGCGTGCAGGTCTTTCGAAAGATGTGTTGTGAGAAGGAAAAGATGCCACCGTGGAAGATGAAGATGATGAAGAAATCTTACCAATATCTCTGTGGCTGAAAAAGCATAATGTGAACATTTTTCCAAGGAACGTTACTGCGCACTTCGAATCTTGCAATAATGAAATGTATACTTCTGGTACTCCTACAGATGATGACATTGTATCTGAAGTTAAACAAAAGAACGATGTTGAAGAAGACTTAGAAATTTCGGCACTATCTATCTCGGAAGTGAAATCGGCAGCGAATATCTTGAACATTTTTTTTTTTTTACTGAAAATGTGTACCAAAAAAATATTAGATTCTTTACTAATTGTTAAGAAAATTGATGAACTCTACTTAAAATTGAACTGCATTCAATCAAAAATCACAAATCTCTTCCATAGAATGTAAAAATAAAATCAAGTTTTTGTAAGTAACATTTTTTTTATTATTTGATTTATTGTCAATTTAATTAGTTAATAATTTGTAAGTAAATAACGTATTATAGCAATCATTATTTTTAACAATACATCATATACTAAAAAATCAATAATAACAATCATATGCAAAAAAAATATTTTCTTTTTAAAGAGTTTGGATATAGTGAACCATCGGTTATAGTGAACATATTTCTGGGTCCGTAGACGGTTCACTATAGCGGGGTTCGACTGTATATATATGATACATTCCTGTCGAAAATTGGCACATTATAGACGATCGCTATTGCTGTCGACTTGAACGTTCTTTCCACCAGACAATCGGAACATCTCAGTCCGAAACCACTAAAATTACCTGATAATCATATCGAGGTAGCCGCAGTCGAGATCGTTGAAATATAGTCCTGACACCCGGACAGGGCATCACTTCGAGTCGCTCACCATGAAGACAAATCTCGAAGTATATCACATCGGAAATCGTAGTGTATTAGCAGTCGTAAAAATTGAGCAGAGGCAGTGAAATCCAGAAGAAATTTCCCAAAAACATTAAAAAGAAGACTTAATAACTTAATAGATGAGCAGTGGCTTCATTGTGATCACATAGATGAAAGCAACTCCACCAACTTTCGCTTCATTAAAAACTGAACACATTTGAAGATCTTGAAGAATTAGCCGAGCTTGAAGAACATACTACCGATGCATTAGTGTAGACTCCCCAGTGACGGCAATTAGATGACAACCACTAATTCGTGTAAATTCTGTCTCCTAAGCCAGTGTAACCGTATAAATACTTCAAAATTTGGCCCAAAGGTACAAAACGCGCGAACAAGCTGGTCCACTCGCATCCATGTTCGGAGGGCGCTAGGGGGATAAAGAAGGCGGAGCTTTCTCGCTAATGGATGAAAAAATGAGGCCACGAAGACGTGTCTCTGACGTATGATTAAAACTCTTTAACAGAAGCGGCAAATTAAAAAGGTAAAAAGGCCTTTGGGCGCGAAAACCGCTTGGAATCATGGGATGCCGAATGAATTAAATAGAAATAAAAATGGTATTATAAAAGTTCCAAAGAATAAAAATTAAATGTCTCAAAAGAAGAAATTAGGCAGGTGCGTTTAGAGGCAGTGTTGCAATTTAAGAGAATAAGGTTTTAATAAATACGTGTAGCTTTTAACAGATTAAGATTTTTAGAATGATAAATAACAGAATATTTTGATTAAGTTATGGAATAAAATACAAAATAGATTTAAGAGATATTTTAAAAAGAGAGGGAAAAAAGAATTGAAGAATTTGGAATAATTTAACTAAAGAAATAGGGCGAAATTTTTTTATTATTACATATCCCCCCACCCAAAAAGACGAATGAACCGGTAGGTCATATGACCTGCAAGTTCATTGAAGGGAAATGTTACACGGACTTGGATTACAATTTATCAACTGGAGGAAGTCAAAATAAGTACATTTCCAAAATTTATTCATTAATGCCCAATAACATTAAATTTAATAACTATAACGCGAATTGGTGGAGTTGTTAATAAAAATACAATTACAAGATATTAATTTTGTTAACAATGACATAAAAAGCTTTAGAAAATATTAAACAAAATAAGAAAAGAATTGTAACAATTTAAAATAATAGATAACATACTTCCAGAATATCATCTTACAAAATTTGTTGCAAATTGCTTGTAGAATTGTTGCTTAATTTGTCGTTCAGTTCTCGTCTGAGTGATAGTCCATCCAAAAAAGTGATTTGCATACCTCACAAACTGAACAGTTTACAAATTGAAAGAGAAAAATCCTTCAAATTTTAGATCTTACTGATCTTCCTTATGAAAGTCTATTTCAGAATTAAAGTTCATCTGAATGCTTTATATTTACTAGCAACAACTCGAAAATAGTACTAAGATTAATATTAACAACAATAAAACACAAATAATACAATAATAATAATAATAAGAAGAAGAAGAATATCAACAATAAAAATTTAAAATAATAATACTTAACAATAACAATAATCATAAGTTAATTTTCAAATATTAAACTTATGTTTGTCTGAAAAACTCAGTCCTGAATGGAATGCTAAGAAAAACTTAAGAGAAATGAGTATTTTGTTATGGTATAGTTTGTCTGACAAATGGTAATTACTCTAAAAAGGCAAATAGGTAATGTAAGCAGTATAAGAGTTTTTTACTCAACATCAAAATTACTATTACCTTTATAACTTCCATTACCTTTACTACTTTATTACTTGTTTACTTCTAGAAGTAAAAATTTATATATCTCAACATATTCAAATTCAAGTAGTATTCAAATTCAAGTAATATTTAATCTCAATATCAAATTATAAATAGTATAACTAATAATAATAATATTCAACAATAAGTTCAGCAATAACAAGCATTATAATTCAAAAATATCACACTCTTTCTTTAATTACTTTCTTAAGTATATAATTAATATCTCATCCATATAGTAGTGAATGAGGTATGAAATATACTCAATAAAATACATAATACAAAAAAAGGAATAAGTAAGAAAAATTCGTGAAAACAATCATTATTGTGTAGATGATGGTTATGTAACTATCTTGCTTTCAGTCAAACAAGAAAACATAAGTTGTGAAATGAAAAAATGGGACCTTGTAGCATATTAAGAAAGGTTGGACAATACTCAATTAGTATTAAGATATCATATTTGATTAGTTTAAGGATATAATTTAATCCAGTTTATTTTATTAGTTTAGTTAATACTGTTTAATTTATTATTCTAATCTAATCCAATTCAGTATCAGAAACTCCTAACTTAAATCAACTAAATTACGCCAGCATAAAAAGTTGACTCAAGTGGAAACTTCAACAGTGACACTCTCGTGTGCACAATCAAGAACACCACGGTTATACAGAAGAGAATTGATTAGTTAATTATTAATTTATTTTATTTCGTTTATTTTTGGATTATATTAAAATCAAGACGAAACTATAAATTTAACATTAGTTTGTTGTTGGTTCTCATGGGATAATTTTAATTGATCAGGAGGATAATAAGGGCGTAATTTTGATACATGTACTATTTCAGTAGGTTTATTTTGAATTTGTCTATCAATTTCAAAATTGACATCAGATAACTTATTAAGGATTTGATAAGGACCACTAAAGACTTGTGAAAGTTTTCTGGTATTAGGATATTGGAACTCTTCATAAATTACAAGATCTCCAATCTCAAATTTTGGTTCTAGATAATTTCGATCATAATATTTTTTACTTCTCCAATGGAATTCATCAGTGCGTTTTTTAGCAAGTTTAAGGGCTTCTTGAACAGGAGGGTAATAATTTTGTTGAAGAGGAGAATCATAGGGTAATTGGCCAAAAAGTAAGTAAGCAGGAGGGAATTTAGTGATAGAATGAGGGGTATTGTTATACTCATTAACTACATCTGTCAAAATTTTTGTCCAAGGAATTTTGGAGTTGGTAGAATTGACTTTACACTTCAATCTAGTAACTATTGTCTGGTTCGCTCTCTCACATTTGCCATTCGTTTGAGGATGATGTGATGTGGTTAAACGTTGCTTAATATTGTGGTTTCGCAGAAATTTTTTAAATCTAGATGAAGTAAAGGCTGCATTTCTATCACTTAACACTTTTTGATGGGTCTGGACATTAAGAATTTTATTAAAACAGAATAATTGTTGTGATGTTTGAATATTAAAAACTTGGTTTAGACAATTAGTATAAGTTTCTGTGGTAACACTTTTTGAGGGGAAAGCCCAAACATATCTAGTAGCATGGTCGATGATGATGTGTAGATATTTTTTGGTGGAGTTATAATAATTGAATCCTCCCACAGTATCAATAGAAAGACATTCAAAAGGTTGATCTGTGGTGTGCATAGCTTGTAATAAGCCAAATTTTTTCTGTCTGGGTTTTTTATTCTTTTGACAAATATCACAATGTTTTACAAAATTGGTTATATCTTGCGTCATGTCAGGCCAATAATAATTAGGGGAGATTAAATTTAACATTTTTTGGATACCAGGATGACCAAATTTTTCATGAGCAACATTTAGTATTTTTCTCCTTAAAGACATGGGGACTACTATTTTTCTAAAACCTTTCTTTTTTACTATCATAAGTCCATTTTCCTTTAGATAATTTTTACCACACACATTATCTTTTTCCTGCCTCTCTATAATTTCTTTAACGTCCAGAAGAAAAGTAAGTGGTTGAATAAAATGTGAAATTGGGTTTCTCGACAACATGTCGGCTTCGACATTTGTGGATCCCTTTTCGTAAACTATATTATATTCAAACATGCTCAACTTCAAAGACCATGTAAATAACCTGCCTCTCAAATGTTTAGTATTTTTTAACCATACAAGAGATGCATGATCAGTATGAATGGTAAATTTTACACCATGAAAATAATGATAGAATTTGTCTAAGGTGTCAATGATGGCAAGACACTCTAACTCGGTAATAAAATAATTCTTCTCATAACTTCTCAATCCTCTAGAGTAATAAGCAATTGGATGTAAAAAATTATTACTATCAGGTTGTTTTAAGACTGCACCTACTGCACCTGTGAGGCATCAACAAACATATGGAGGGGTAACTTAGGGTCATAAATTTTTAAGATAGGTTTGGCTATTAAGGCATCTTTTAATTTTTGAAAAGAATTTTGACAATCTGTATTCCATTCCCATAGTGTATTTTTTCTGAGTAATCTGTTAAGAGGGACTCGAATTTCGGCATATTTATCTATAAACTTGTGATAAACATTGATAGATCCTAAGAATCTCTGAAGTTCCTTTACATTTGAAGGGGGTTTTAGTTTTTTTATTACTTCAATATTAGCATTAGCAGGAGTTAATGTGCCATTCTGGATGGTATATCCTAAGAAGTAAATTTTATTTTGGACAAAATTGCATTTAGAGAGTTTAAGTTTAATGTTTTCGCGTCTACATAATTCAAATATTTGGTTTAAATGTTGCATATGTTCTTCTAATGAGGAAGAAAAAATAATGATATCATCAAAATAATGGCAAGCAAAGTCTATTTTGTATTTAGTAAGTATTCTTCTAAGGGTTCTATTAAATATCGAGGGGCCTAATTTAATCCCGAAGGGCAGAACTAACCATTCAAAGAGCCCAAAGTTGGTAGCAAAAGCCAATTTTTCAGTATCGGATGGATGTATGGGTATGTGCCAGTAGCCAGAGGCTAAATCTAAAGTTGAAAAATACTGCGCACTACTCAGTTTATCTAAAATTCCATCGATACGAGGTAGGGGTTCTGCGTCATTTTTCATTATTGCATTTAATTTTCTATAGTCAACACATAATCTAGTTTTTTTACCTTCTTCTCTTTTCATTACTAATGTAACAGGGGCAGAATAGGGACTATTGCTCTCTTTAATTAAACCAGCATCTAATAGTGAATGAATTTGATCCGAAATCTCTTTTTCTTCTAAAGGGGAAGTTCTGTATGGCCTCAGAGATATTGGTAGGTCAGAATTAAGAAAAATACGTTGCGGTTCGATATTAATTCTCCCGACATCAAATTTATTTTTAGAAAATATATCTAAATAATCCCTTATACTTTCCCTTAAAGTTTCATTTTCTATAGAATTTATTTCCCCAATTAATTTAGAATTATCAACATTAGATGGAACAAAGGATTGAGGAGATATGATCTTTCCATAATCGGGTTGCACTCTCTGATAATCATAGTTAACATTAAAATGAAGTAACCTTAATTTATCACTGGATATGTTCTTAGATTCATTTAAAACACGGTCTCCTTGTAATACTCTACATGTAGCACAGTCAATAATTAAATTAAACTTACAGCATTCTTTTTAACCTAGTATAGCATAATCTAAATTTGTATTACATATTAAAAATCTAATATTTTGTTGCACATTACCTAATTTAAACAATAAATTACAAGCTTTATCTATTACAACAGTTCCTTTGGCTTGGCCAATAATAACAGGTGGAATATTTATAACTTTAACATTTAAGAATTTAACAAATTTAAAAGGCAAAATACTTATGGTTGAGCCAGAGTCAATCACACAAGGTAGTTCCCTGTTATTTACATATCCTGATACAATTAACTGTCATATATTATCAGTAGATGGTTGTGGTTGACTAAGAGGGGGTGCAGAAGATTGCAGAGGCCTAACATTGAATACACAATCCCTCTCCCAGTGATAAGCATTTTGGATACCTCTATTTAAACACATTCGACATGGTCGACTAGGAAGCCTTCTTTGATAATGATTGACAGGCAATCTGGGACTAACGAACCTGGACGTTGAAGGGTTAAAATTAGTTGCTGCTTGGAAATTTGGATTCCTGTAATTAGGTTGAGGGCGAATCCAATGTCTAGGTGAATTAATTGGTTGAGAAAAAGGTCTGGAATTTTGAGACATATTTCTAACATTACTATTATTGTTACTGCTAGAATGAGATGGAATGACAACAAGTTGTTTAACTAATCTATACCAATCGGTAGTAGATTCAGGAGGATTTACTATTAAATAGTTCTGGTATTCAGGTTTTAAGCCATCTGTCAATCCTTGTAAAATAATAGTTTCACATAGTTTAAGTTGTCGACCTATCTCTATTTTCTGACGGAAATAATTTTCTAAGTTGTTTAGGTCATGCAATTTCAGCGAGGCGAAATCAGAAAAACGGGGGACTGTTACTTTCAGAAATTTTTCAGTTAAGATCTCAGCAATTTTTTCATACTCTTTACAATCTAGACATTCATTAACATACACCTTTAATGCTTCGCCCTTCAAATATTTGGAAATATTGTTGATTTTCCACTCTTTTTTATCTGGAGGGGCTGAGCCTTCAAAGTATCTAAGCCAAGACACAACATTCATCATTAGTGTAGACTGGGTCAAAAATAATAACATTAAGCTCTTTTTCAGCCATTTTGGTTTGAGTACCCTTACTTTCAACAATAACTTTAACAAACCCTGACTTTAATAACATGTACAAAAAAATAACAATGTATAAAGAATTCTTTAACTTAACAACAACTGTAAATATCTAACTCTTAATAATTTAAATAACAAACTAAATAATATTCAACAGTAAAAAAGTCCAATTCATATTAAAATTCATTTCACTTAAATAGTAAATGTAAACTACTACTATAATCTTTCTATAAATAGATCCACTATATATGAATATCACAATTTAGAATGAAATAAATAAAACACTTTTTTAAAATAAGTATCATTATTTCGTAAGAACAATTTTTTTTTGGCTCTTGAATTGTAATCTCAGAATATAGCATCAAAAAACAAAAGTAATAAAATAAACAAATAAATTAACTGCACAATAATTTTACCCTTTCAATGTTACTCAACTTTCTTTTGAGATAACACATTTTTTTTTTCACATTAATAAACTTCAAAAGCTATTTTTGCGATTATTATGCAATCAGTGAAGCTGTAATTTCAGATAATCTAATAAATTTTTATGCATTTTTAGAATGGCATAGAATATGTTCCAATACATGTTACTTGAAAAGAGATTACTCATATATTTTTTCAATAAATAGAAATTATTTCCTATGAATAAATATCACCGAATGAAAAGGGACTATAATTAAATGATAAAATAAGAACATAAAATGAAGTTACTCTTGTAAAATGAAGTAATATAGGAATAAATATCAGAGCAGTTCAAAACTTTCAGTAATATTTGTGAGCTTAACCAAATAAAATTAATTTTTTAACAATACATAAGAATAAATATTAAATTTCGTAAGTTCTACATGTTCAGGATAAAAGGAACAAAATTCTTCTAAAGTATTCTAAGAACAATTTTTGTTCTATATAAGTCAATAATAATGAATCAATAAAATAAGAAATCAATAAAAATAAAAGAATAATTTAACTTACAGACGTCACTTCTGGGATAAATTTATAAACACTTATGAGTGATAATTTGACAACTAATCGGTAGTTGTTCTCCAATATCACTGGGAAATCTCCAAAATGTTTTTATTACACAGGTCATCAGTTATCCTGACCGGCTTTTTTGATACATTCCTGTCGAAAATTGGCACATTATAGACGATCGCTATTGCTGTCGACTTGAACGTTCTTTCCACCAGACAATCGGAACATCTCAGTCCGAAACCACTAAAATTACCTGATAATCATATCGAGGTAGCCGCAGTCGAGATCGTTGAAATATAGTCCTGACACCCGGACAGGGCATCACTTCGAGTCGCTCACCATGAAGACAAATCTCGAAGTATATCACATCGGAAATCGTAGTGTATTAGCAGTCGTAAAAATTGAGCAGAGGCAGTGAAATCCAGAAGAAATTTCCCAAAAACATTAAAAAGAAGACTTAATAACTTAATAGATGAGCAGTGGCTTCATTGTGATCACATAGATGAAAGCAACTCCACCAACTTTCGCTTCATTAAAAACTGAACACATTTGAAGATCTTGAAGAATTAGCCGAGCTTGAAGAACATACTACCGATGCATTAGTGTAGACTCCCCAGTGACGGCAATTAGATGACAACCACTAATTCGTGTAAATTCTGTCTCCTAAGCCAGTGTAACCGTATAAATACTTCAAAATTTGGCCCAAAGGTACAAAACGCGCGAACAAGCTGGTCCACTCGCATCCATGTTCGGAGGGCACTAGGGGGATAAAGAAGGCGGAGCTTTCTCGCTAATGGATGAAAAAATGAGGCCACGAAGACGTGTCTCTGACGTATGATTAAAACTCTTTAACAGAAGCGGCAAATTAAAAAGGTAAAAAGGCCTTTGGGCGCGAAAACCGCTTGGAATCATGGGATGCCGAATGAATTAAATAGAAATAAAAATGGTATTATAAAAGTTCCAAAGAATAAAAATTAAATGTCTCAAAAGAAGAAATTAGGCAGGTGCGTTTAGAGGCAGTGTTGCAATTTAAGAGAATAAGGTTTTAATAAATACGTGTAGCTTTTAACAGATTAAGATTTTTAGAATGATAAATAACAGAATATTTTGATTAAGTTATGGAATAAAATACAAAATAGATTTAAGAGATATTTTAAAAAGAGAGGGAAAAAAGAATTGAAGAATTTGGAATAATTTAACTAAAGAAATAGGGCGAAATTTTTTTATTATTACATATATATATATATATATATATATATTTTTTAAGGATACCAAAAAATAAAAAATATATTTCCCAATTATTTATACGATTTATGTACTGTTTGCGCACAATTCCAAGTTTAAAGATGCAAAACTTTGTTGTGACATTACAGATGCTTGTGAAAGTATTAAGCATTCAGCTGTTTATAAATGCATTGACAAAATATTTGATAAGAATTCAGCTCTTGTTACCCAGGATTCTTAGCTTTATTATTTATTTCAAAATACAGAATAAATTATCAAACATAAAGGAAAATTTAAACAGCAAACCAAGGAAAAGTCAGTATTTACTCATTTTTATGACAACAAATTAAATTTAATTCTGCATAAAACTTTAGTTTAAATATAATTAAATTATTAAATTAATTTTTCTTTTTTTACACCTTTGTACATTGCAAACATTTCAGATGAAAAAAAAACATAACAGATTTCCTTTCATAATTATGTGAGTAAAGAGCTTTGTACAGCAAGATAACACACAACTTTTTTTTAAATTCAAAGCATACATAAAAAATTCCAAAGATGTATGGCTTTGCCAAATAAAATATTTTATTTTTCCACTTAATTACATGATAAAACACAGTATTTTTCTACAGTGAATTAATATTATTAAAAGAAGTTATTAAATTTTCTATAAATATGCTTAAGATAGTAAAATAGAAAATACTTTTTTAACTATTCTTGAGAATTTTTAATAAATATCAAGATAAAAAATATTTGTGCCACATATTGGGAAATATTTGCCATGAATCAGTAAAAAAGGGAAAAAATATATAAACACATTCAGAGCAAAACAATGTAATTGAAACAACAATTTTTTTGACATGATAAAATAAAAATAATACAATAGGTAGATGCAATTATCTGAAAAAAAAAAATTAGTCAAAATAAATTCTTGATTTAATTTGTGTAGTTCGTCAAATGACATTGGATTTGCCCAGTGTATCATATCTTCTATTTAAAATTACATATGTAGACTCAGAATAAAATAATTTTCCACAGCAGCTCAAAGCAAAAATGAAATAGGAAATATTTTCTCACCACTTGTTTTAACTTTTCTGAATACAAAATAAGATAGATTAACATTTAATTGTTTACATTCAAAGATGTATTGCAAATTAAAAGTTTTATGGCTTACAGGACTACAAATTAAAGGGAGTCGACTATATTTATTACAGTTTATGGATTTTCATGTGAAATTTCCCTCTGTTCCAAACAAATGAGAAAATAAGTGCTCATGATTAAATCCTTGTTATTATAAATAAGAAACATGGTTCATTATCTCTGAAATATCTCTGTACATATTTAATTAAATAATGTGAGAGATGACATTTTGTTTTACATACATAACTGTATTTGACACTATGACAAAAGAGCAAAATATCAAGGCAAGTATGTGCCCAATATATGTTTAAATTCTTCTTTATTTTTTATTAATTTACATTTAAAACAGATGTAAGAAAGAGCATAGATAAAATAAATTAAATAGTAAATAAAATAAGATAAAGATAATTTTTAAATTATACTATAATTCTACCTGTTGTGTAAATGTAACAAACATCAAGAAATTAATTTTTAAAAAATCGTCCTTGTGTTTTTTTCCCTTTTTGTCACATAAAAATACAAATTCAGAACAACAGTTCAAACAGCCTTTTTTGGGTTACACAAGTACACAACAGCTAAACTGACATTCTTTTTATTTCACTGTTCATAACTATGATAAAAATATTATGAAAGAGAGAAGCAATCTGAATCAAGTTTCTCCTAGATATTATTTTTGTTGCATTTAAACGGTTATCTAGCTAAACAATTAGCAACATATATTGATCAGAGGAGGGTATTATAAATAATTTCGATATACCTCACAAAATTATTCAGTTTAAATTTATTGATTAAAACAAATTCTTCTCTAACCATAAAGATCGCATTACTTGAATTTGTAGCATGGATCCTAAAAATCGTATTTTTATTTAAAATCATCTATACATTTTTTGTATAATAATCACAACTTAAAAATTCCAAATGCTGTTATTTAAATTTATTATGATTAACATTATAATAATCAAGTTTTTATTACTTTATTAACATTTACATATGGTAAACTACATATAATATACATGAAATTTTGATTCTTTAATACATTTTTAATGAAACACAAGCAAACTGCAATGGTAGCTATAACTCTCTCAGTTAATGTCAAAAGTAGAGGAAAATTAACTTTTTCATTTGAAATACAATAAAAGTTTTCAACAAACTTACGATGTTTCTCTTTGTCAGAAAATGATTTATTTATTATTTAAATATACAATTCTATTTAGAAAATTATTTTTTTTTAACATTACAAACAATTTTTACAATTGCCTGTTAAAATACTATCTTCCACCTTCGGATTAATTCAGTCAGGACATAGAAATTTAAACTGTGAAATGAATAACATTTAAGTTTCTGATTTTCTTGAGCAAGCCTTTTACAGTATGCTCCAAAACAAAAGGGTTTTTTACCTCTATATATGAAAGTGGAGTTGAGCTTTTAAAAGACCATATTGAGATAAAAATTTTACAAATACATTAGTACTTTGCTTATGGATGAGTTTTTAAATGTTTCTTTAGTGCACTTTTATGAGAATATCCTTTCGAGCACACTTCACAAATATATGGCTTTTCACCTGTATGTATACGGAGATGTAGTTTTAGAGAAGTGTAACTAGAAAATGCTTTAGTACACACTTCACAAATAAATGACTTTTCTCCAGTATGGGTGCGTAAATGTTTATTTAGAGCGTCACTGTAAAGAAATTCTTTGGAGCATAAATCACAAATGAATGGCTTTTCACCTGTATGGATGCGAAGATGTACATTTAGATATGAATTACGAGAAAATGCTTTAGAACACACTTCACAAATATATGGCTTTTCACCTGTATGTATACGGAGATGTAGTTTTAGAGTACAGTAACGAGAAAATGCTTTAGAACACACTTCACAAATAAATGTTTTTTCTGCTCTATGAATACTAAGATGTTGTTTTAGAATTGACTTGCGAGAAAATCTTTTGGAACACACTTCACAAATAAACGTTTTTTCTCCTGTATGGATGGTAAGATGTTGTTTTAGGTGTAATTTTTTTGAAAATCCTTTAGAACACACTTCACATATAAATGTTTTTTCGCATGTATGTGTACGGAGATGTAGTTTTAGAGTAGAGTAACAAGAAAATGCTTTAGAACACACTTCACAAATAAATGTTTTTTCTGCTGTATGAATACTAAGATGTTTTTTTAGATTTGAATTTTGAGAAAATCCTTTAGAACACACTTCACAAGTAAAAGGCTTTTCCCCAGTAAGGATGCGTAGATGCTTCTTTAGTTCAGAATTATTGATAAAACCTTTAGAGCAAACAATACAAATAAACGTTTTTTCTCCAGTATGGATGGTAAGATGTTGTTTTAGATTAAATTTTTCTGAAAATCCTTTAGAACACACTTCACAAATAAATGGTTTTTCTCCTGAATGAACTGTAAGATGCCTCTTTAGACTACTAATTTTAGAAAACACTTTTGAGCATATATCACAAATAAATGTCTTTCTATTTGTACGATTTGGCTGATCATCATGTTGAACATATTTTAAAGAGCCCCCGACATCACGAATAATAGGCTTTTCTTCACTCTCAATAAAGAGGCTGTCTTTTGCTTCACACTCCACAGACACAGTTTTTTCGGACATGCTACAGAAATACAAGATTTTTCTAGTATTTTTTTTAATTTGTATTGCTTTGAAGTATTAGTTTTTTAGTCAGTTTTTCAGCATTGCATTTATAGAAGAGAGTTTCATTTATAGGAGGATTTTATAGTTTGAAAAAAATGTTAGAATCAAATTTGAATAGAAAAAAATATTCTCCTATTTTGGTGTGAAAATATGTCACAGAAATTGACCAAAGGAAAAATTATTTACTTCAAAGTTACTTTTTTACAGTACTTTTTTAATTGTTTACTGGAATGCGTACAGTGAAATATCAGTGTGCGTTACTTCTAAGAAAATCTCTTTTTATCCTTCAAAGATGAATGAGTCCTTCTTTTCCTTTTATATCTGAAATTAAAAAAGATGTTTTATTAATGAGCCTTTTTAGTTGTAATTATTAATTTACTTCCATCCCAATATTTTTTTAACATTGTAGAAAAATTTAAATTACTAAAATGTACATGCAACTGTTTGTACAGTAAGTGTAATAAAAGAAAACATATATTTTAATCGCCAAAATATCACAAAAAACAGAAAACTTGAAGGGATTTACATTTTGTTTTATGTTTATCGGGGGAATCTCTATATTTATATTAAAACAGACATGAAAATTTTGGGTACTTATTTACTTTCTCTACTATCATTTACAGTCAGTAGAATCTGTTGCAGAACAATGTGACTAAAAGTTAGTAATGGATAAGCATACTGTTACATTCACTAATGATGTAACAATGTAATGTGGAATGCTATAACAATGTTGGCGCAATGTAGTGTGAAATGTACAGTCATCCAAAATAAAAGAAAAAAGAACACCCCATAAATTTTAATCATGAAATTGTCTCAGGAGAAAACTGACAACTGGCACAATTTTCAACTGGAAATGATGTCATCTTCCAATGTTTGTTTAAAAAAAGATTTAGGGGTTGTCTTCAAACTGAAATTGTATCATTTTCAAAATTTTGAATACGAGCACCCAATTTTGACAACCTATTTGTTTTTTATTTGTTTTTTTTGTTAAGTTTTACTTTAGAATACCAAACAAGAAGAAATTTAGTTGAGCAGTTTAGGAATTATGTGGGTTTAAAGTTTAGAAGTCCTATTGTTAAATTCACTCTTAATTGTTGAAAAACAGGTCGCAACACAGTAATTTTTTTAAGCATATCTCAAAAACTACTTGGCTGTAGAGCTAAAATATATTTTTTTAATTTAATTTTTGAAAAAAAGAAAAGAAAATAACCTATAAATTTTTTTTAACAGAAACTGGTTTTACAAACTTGAAATTTGCAAATCAAAGATTACAGCTCATTTTGACAAGTAATTTTTGAGTTTTGCTTAAAAAACTACACGCACTGCAATCTGTTTTGCAATGATTGTGAATGAATTTAACATTAGGTATTTGAAACTTTATTTTTTCATAATTCCTAAACTGTTTGATCGAAGAGTTCCCATTTTGTGTCTCAAGAAAAATTTACCAAAAAAAAGCTAAATATGAGGACAAAAGTATTTGTTTATATCAAAAATTTGAGTTTGGTACAATTTCAGTATGTCATTTGTTCTGTTTCTACTTTGTAAAATTATTGAATTTAGCTTTTAAAATTTTCCGGTGGGATATTCCATGATGAGATCTACTATCATTCCATTTAGTAACTGAAGGAATAGTCCTCCGATTCCACCAGCAGTGGCAGTCGGCCCCAACCAACTGCCTTCTATCATTGCCAAGAGAAATGAATAACCTCAAAGTCACTTCAGTCGTTCGATGTATTAAACTCACTGATTGATTTGTTAAACTTAATGAATTCAGCTTTTTAATTTCTCTGGTGGGATCTTCTGTGAGCAAGTCAACTATCATTATGGTTAATAACTGAAAGAGACCTCCGATTCTACCATGCTGCCTGTTCTGTGAATAGTGTCAGTCAATCACCCATAAGCTTTTTTTTTAACATAAATTTTTAAAAATTCCAGCCACATTGCTATTTTCATTCTTTTTTCAGTAACTATTTCGAAATTTAAATGTTTAGGATGCTATCTTCTTTATTTAGGCCGATTATGTATATTCTATTTTTATTTATTTGTGGGGAAAGTCAGTTTAGTTTCTGAAATGAAGGATATAAATTTATTGCTATTTCTCTAAATTTGCAGTAAACAAAATCTGGCAGTGAACAATGTGATTTAATGCCACTATTGTGCAATAGTAGAGTCACATTCATTGGTCAGTTTTGTAAATATGCTAGTTTAATTTTTGCAATGAAAGATGTTAACTGGTATTTTTCTGTTTTCCTGTCGCATTTTTAAAAAAATAAATCAAGATTTAAAAACTTGGATGTGATAAAGTATTTTCAAGACTACGGAGTTCTATTCTCATAGTAAGTGTGAATACATGGCCCGATATGACGCTTTGTCTAAAAATGGATAAACAATGGTGATGCAGTGTGAAATAGTGTGACAAACAAATCTATTAAATAAAGCAACGAGGTTTAATGGCTCGAAAATTGCATTTCTAACTGTATTAAGGTATATTTGCAGGTGTAAAAATAATCAACACTGAAAAAAATATGTTATATCTGTTACTTGTATTTGTTCTTTTTCTGACGCAATAAATGTCAATAATCTTCCTTCAAACTTCTGTCATTATTTCAGTTAAATCAAACTTTTTGGTGTCAAATTTTATTTAACATCAGCACATCAATCAGAAACCTATAAAAATTAGCTTTTGAAAAATTGATCTGGATTACATAAAACCAAGGAAACATTTTATGTGCATGTTTTGATGTCACACTTAACCATACGTCCCAATGTTTGGCAAAACATTTTAAAGAAAATTGGTTAACAGGATTGTAAACAAGTACCACATTTTCTACATGAACATCCAATTTTGACATCATATTTGATTGTTTGGCAAATTTTACCTTGGGATACCAATTGAGAAGTCATTTGGTGGAGAATTTTATGAATTATGAAATAAATTTTGAACTTGTAACGTTAAATTTCTTTTTAGTAGTTGTCAAACCAAATTGCAATAAGTGCAGTTTTTTAATCATGACTCAAAAACTACTTGGCATATTCAGCTGTAAGTTTGGATTCATGCGTTTGAAACATATAGGAATCGTTTTTGTTAAACATTTTATTGGTTACATAGATTTTTTTAAAATTTCAAATACAAAGTATGGAAAAGGTACAGTTGTGGAAAAAAAAACTGAACACCACTAACTCTGCATCAAATTATCGTAGAAGAAAATTATTGGTTCTAAACGATTGGAAATAAAGTCTACTTTTGAATGATGTATATAAAATTTGTTTAGGGGCCATCTACATATCAAAACTTTATTTTTGTCAATAGCAACACCCAATTTTGGCACGATATTTTAAATCTTCGATTCACACTTTGCCTAGATACCCAATTTCAAGTCATTTGGATGATAAGTTTTTGAATAATAAACATTCAAAATTTAGAGTTTTTAATGTTAAATTACATTTTCATATTTTTATTAATATCTGTTGAAATTATAATCTGAATGTGCTAATTTTTTGCTTGGTTATAATACTAAAAGACACAAGCATAAACATGTTGAATTTGTAATTTTTATAATTTTATAATATAAATTATAAAATTAATATTTGAAAAAAATATGAATTGAAACCTACAATTTTTTTGATAGATATATATTTATTATGTCCTGCTTTATGCCCATTTAAAATTACAAATTTTTCTTCCAAGTACTTTTCAAATTTATACTTAAAAAACGGCAAGATGCTGGTTAAAGGTGCCGTCTATGATGTGCAGAAAAGCATAATTAGAAAAAAATATTTTACACTCATTTTTACTTTGTTTAAAGTAAGATTTTTTTTAAATTTTTGTTTCTACTTTTAAATTTTTTATTAAAATTACGGAAATCATATTTGCATGAGATATAATTTTATGTCAGTTATGTGCATTAGTTTGCTTTTATTTTTAAATTAACAAATCCCATTTTTAAAAAATAAACAGTCCTACCTTAGAAAAAAAAATCTTACTCATTATTTTTGTTATCTTTAATTGAATTTCTAGATTCTTCCTCAGTCTAATAGACCTATTTTATCTTTTCTGTGAAACATATCTTTGAAGTAAAGTTTCTCATAAATGCACATGTGTTGTGTATTTGCTGAAAAAGTTATAAAAATATGCCATAAGCAAACAATTAATATTTATATTCAGAGTGAAAAGCAATTTGTCTGGCCTTTTTCTACATCATTTCCTTATACTGACATACTATTTTTTATTCTAAATTTTGTATTCGCCGATATTCTTCACCTATAAATTTAGAAAAGAGCAAGTAACATAAATTCTAAATCTGAGAAAAAGCATTATAAAAACACTTACAAAATTTCAGTCACATTCACATATTCGAAAACTATTTCAACTGCCAATAAACATATACTTTTTGAAATTGGATAATTCAACTTCTGTAAACATTATAAAATGAATATTGAAAAGGATTTTACCTTATATAACAATAGCCGAAACATATTAAGTGAATAAATTTGTCATATTGGCAAGAAATAATGCATAAATAGAAATGACTTAGTCATTCTGTATTATTTCAACAATTGAGTACCAAGCTTCAATTTGGATACAGCCCCTAAAGTATGCTCATTTTAAAATAATTATTTTTTTCTGAAACTAATTGTAGGAATTTCATGAAATTTGGTATGTAGGCATAGTTTGAACTGAAGATTTAAAATATTGTATCAAAATTGGTTCGCGCCATTGAAGAGAACACAGTTTGAGTTGTTTTGATATGCAGATGGCCCCCTAAGAACATTTTATATACATCATTTAAAAGTAGACTTTATTTCCAATCGTTTGGTACCAGTAACTTTGTACTACATTAATGCATTGCAGAGTTAATAGAAGGTGTTCTTTTTTTTCCATGACTGTACATATTGTCAGAAATATTATAAAATTTTAAACAAAAATCACTTTCTAAAAGCTTTAAATACGTGAATTCAAAATTACAGCTCATTCTGTTTATGAGTTATGCATAAAAAATTGTCCACATTGCAGATTGTTTTTCAACTATTAAAAAGGAGTTTAACATTAGGAGTTCTGAAATTCACCTCTACATAATTGCTAAATGATGTCCCGTTTGGTTACCCAAAGGTAAAATTTACTGAAAAATCCAAATATGATGTAAAAATTGTGTGTTTAAATTGAAAATTTCAAAATTTATTATAATTTCGCTAAAAAATAAATCCTCCCCGTCTCTCCCCCCCCCCCTCTCCCCCGAAAAAAAAATTATTATTTTAATATAAATTGTAAAGAAAAACATAGTTCCATATGAATGGCTCATTTCAATTTTTTTATGACGATATGGCGATTAAAATGTATGGGATATAACTTTATTTTATATCAGCTGTGCATTATACTACAGCAGTATATGTTTATACATTTAGATATTGTTATGAAATGTCAGAAAATGTTTTCTCACATTTCTCTTGAATTGTCATTTCTGGAGTAGACGTTTTAGACACTTTAAAACACTTTAGCATAATGAGATCCTTAATATGACTTTGAAGCAAAATTTGGTGTTAAATTTTAAAATTAAATGTTACAGATATAAAAACAATAATACAAATAAGATATGAGATAGCAAGAATAAACTTATAACTTCAGATGAAATTATTGGAAATGTTATCAAACCACTGTTACGAGAATATAATTGTCAAGGAACCTCTGGACCAAATCGGATAATATTCAAGTTCTGTTCTGAGAGGTTAGAGATTGTATTCTGTGTATTAATTATATATTTCCACGGTTACTTAGCTGTTTTCATGATTTCCGTTAGCTTTAGTCATCTCTAGTATTAAATTATACCAGTGGACCCATGTGAGGATTTCACACTGCAAACTAACATTTTTTTTAGCAAGAGCTGAATAATTTTAGATGCAGGTTTAAACTGCTAAAGAAAAAGTAAGGATAAAAATATCTACCTTTTAGGCTACATGATCAATGGGATAATGGAGAAGTACCGAGTTTGATTATGCTGAAAAAGAATAGGAATACAAAAGAAAACATGGTTTTGAAGAATCACATAGTCTTTTTTATTGCTGCAAGATTTATATGTTTGTTTTGTCAAAAGATGACTTCAATTCAGTTTTGTGAGCTTCAACTCTAAGTGAACCGCAACACTGCAGTAGATTGGAACAGTAGATGTGATATAAGTTTGTGACAAATTTTTGTGTTCAAGATCAAATGAAAAAATTAAATATTGCTTAGGTGCCAACTATTATGCTTGGTGACAGTGCTGTTGGTGTAGCAGAAAAGTACCAGCCATTTTATAAAATTGAGAAGTCACATACAAAAGATTTAAATAAAATGAAATAATATCTTACTGAATTATTTTTTCCCCAACTTTACCAAATAAAAAGTATTCATCAGGGATATAGAAGAGAAAACGCTTCATCGTTTTTTAGGAATAGAAATTCATCTTTAATTTAGTCCAAAACGCAGGTGAGTTAAATACAGAAATCTAGGGATTTGAATTACTAAATGCTAATCTAAGATGCTAACAATGTAAAGATCAAAACATTTTTATAAATGAGCCGAAATAATTCATATTCACAATAATAATACTTGATAAATAATCAAAATATCTATTCGTTTTCATATGAACCAATAACTAACATAACATTTAGATTGATGGACAGAACTTACCCTACCCTACTTCTTTACCCTCAACAAAATGGCGAAATAAATCCAGTTAATAGTTCGATTAAAAATCCTTTTTCGATTAACGTTGTTTCTGCATCTACTGTCCCAACTGAGTTTTTTTTTTTTTTTTTTTTTTACTGTGAAACCCTTATAGAAGTAATCTAATATCTTAGTATGACTTCCATGGCAGAAAATCACATAAAGTTGTTGAAACACTTCAGTAAAGCTCTATGTATATAATCCATGTTAATAATGAAAAATGATTTTATACTAAATCGAATGCATAATCCAAATAAAAGTTCATTTTGAGATTTTATCTAGGTTGTGCTATTTCATATTCCGGTTATGAATGCACGTCTTTCTACTTTCATGTTAAAATTTAATGTGCATCACACAAAAAACAAATTTCTGAAATTTTCTTAGGTTGACAGGTATTTGATATTTTGCAAGGATAAAAAGAATCTTAGCACATTATTAATCGAACTAGGATCTTTAATCGAAAAGTATTTCCCGTATAATCGCGTCTATGGTAAATTTAATCCTAAAATGATGTTGACTAGCTGGTTACATAATTTTCTAACTGCGTGTTATCTGTTATATCTCAACTTTCACGTGGTATTTTTATTATTGTAAGTGTTAAAATAATATTTCTTTATCTGATTAACTTTATTTCTCTTGTGACTCCCGGCAAAGCAAAGAAATATTAATAATTGAAAGGACTGTAATGTAGTTAGGCCTATTGATCATCATTGAAACAACATTTCGTTTTAAAGTAAGTTATTTATTGTGTATCTATTTATTGCATTTTATTAGCAGTGTTTTCGTGCAACATTCATCTATTTTACTCTCATACTTGCACTAATTTCAAAATTTCAACTCTGTGCGCATACAGTGCATTTTTACTTTTTTAAAAATCCGTATATATATCACAGGAGATACTTTTCGAGGCATAAATTACACTTGGTTTTTGTTAATGATTTATTTTTGTTTAACTTCTTTAAGACATAAAGTATTTGTAAACATTGAGAAGTTTTTTAGACTTTTTTTTAATGGAATTTATATACTGATGTTTAATATCCAGTTATTGTTTAAACTCACCTAGTTTTAAGACATTTATGCATTACTGAGAGTGATTCCTTGTTTCAGAATTAATTTATGTTATACATGATAAAAGTGAACACAGTGTTAAATTGCACACAATGATTATATTCATTATCAAGTGTTACCTTTAAACCCACATTTCATTTAGTGAGTACAGTGTTAGTTTAGTTTCTAAACAAAATTCATGCGAAAGAATTGTTCGAATTAATTTTACTATAAGAAATAGTGATAATATGATTTATTGGTACCTACCTCCCATGTTGCTCCTTGTAGAGTAGGCCTGCTACAAACAAAGAACTGTACAGTACAGTAAAATATAGCAATGTTTTAAAATGATATTACATGAAACAGTCACAATTTTGAAGAATTTTATCAAAAGTTTAAGCAATATGTGAAATCTTTATCGATGTGGGGGGGGGGGGGTGTAAAAGGCTGTGCTCACTATGCTAATTCTTACATCAATCTGCAGTCTAAAAATCGAATCATGGGGAGCTGGGATTGAATTGGAAATTCAACATTTCATTTTAGCTGGATTATCGGCTAAGACACTGGCATGTTTTTTTTTTTTCTCACTCTTATTATTATTAAGAAATTAGTTGACAGATTTCAGATGTAATAATAAAGAGAAATAAACCTGACGATGCAAAATATAATAATAGTTCTATGCACTTAACCCCTTGGGGACGAGCAACACGTATACGTGATGCATAAGATGCTCAGAATTTTTTATTATTCCCACCAGTTATTTTGTCTTGTTAGCTTTGCCTTATGTAATCCTAGCATTTCTGTGATTCAATTAGGCGAAAATTTCTGTTTTGAAAAACTGGTGGTAAAAGATTAAAATTTCTGTAAAGAACGCTCGTCGCAAAGGTGTTAATGAGAAACCTAAATTAATATAGCAGTGCACATTAATTGAAATGTTTAATAGGGTAGTTTTCGGTTAGCCGGGCGCCAGTGATATATGTACATATATAAATATATATGTATATGCATATATATGTATATTCATACATATATGTGTGTACTTATATGTATGTATATATATGTGTATGTAGATAGTTTTGTATCTATATATATGTGTGTATATATACCTGTATATAAATCACTGGCGCCCGGCTAACCGAAAAGTACCTTTAATAGTTAAGTGAGTTACAATTTTTTCTTAAATTGTATGTTCCCTTAAGTAAATGTTTTTCTTTTACTTTCTATTTTGTTATGATTCATTTACTGAAAAGGGTTGTTTAATTTATTATTAATAGCTGTTATATGCAATTTTTAATATATGAATATCATATTTTGCATTTTTAAGTAGCGAAATTAATTTTCTATTTATTGGGAAAGCAATATTTTTGATGACCCAAAATTCAGAAAAATCTGAAATTCGAACATGGTAAACTCCCAGAGATTCTGAACTTTAGACTTTGTTCTAAACTTAGATATACAAAAATGGTACTTTTCGGTTAGCCGGGTGCCAGTGATTTATATACATGCATATAGATACACATATATCTAGATACACATATATATACATACATATATGTACGCACATATATGTATGAATATACATATATATTTATATATGTACATATATTACTAGCGCCCAGCTAACCAAAAAGTACTAAAATCTCTACAAATATTATCACCTTCCCAATTCTGTTTTCAATTGAACATTCGTAACATATGAAGAGATTTTTCTTGCATTATGGACTTATCTCGAATATGTTACAAAACTGGATAGGCATGGAAAAAAGAATATATATAATGTATATATTTTAATAAAATGTAATTTTTATCAAAATCCACTGTTTGCAAAAAAAGAAAAAATTATCTGTATAATTGAATACCGCAAATCCGCAATGAGTCTATGAATGTAGACAAAGAAATGAAATTCTGGAAAAATGTTTCAACGAAGACAAGATTGTGAATTTTTTTTTCACCAACTTTAATATTTTTCCTTTCCCTGTATATATTACAATGTATCATAATAACTTTCTTTTTCAGAGTTTAAAATGATAGATTATTTAACTATAATTATTTTATTTATTTAATCTTTTACTAATGCAGTGTCTGAAAAATACAAGTTGAACTCTTATAAAAAAAAGTATATCTTTTAAATGGAAAAAGATGCTTACTTGAACAATATATTTAATCATTTAACTTATTTTTATTAAATCGTAATCATAAACCTGAAAACATTTAAAAACATTTTTTTATATACTTGAGTACTGATTAATTATTATTTAATGAATTAGACTTTGAAATATTAATAAAACATCTGTCTCTTATTTTCACCAATAGATGGCGAAACCATACCTAAGCATCAAATAATTCTATGATGTTGATATTTCTAGTTAAATAATTATGAAAATAATCTTTAAATGTTAATTCTATTAATAAAATATAGGTTGTTTTCTTATTTTGCTATGTCCATGACATTATTATTATGCTTATTTGTAACATTTGTTCTATATTTTCAAAATTTCCGTATTATTTTATTAAAAGAAACTTACTGGATTCTTTGATCTTATTTGAATGCTTACTAATGATTTTAAAGCACCACCCTCCCCCCTCCTTATTAAATCGTGATTAGAAATTTGAAAGCATTTTGAAGACTTTTAATAATAATAATATTAGGGTTATTTTAAAAGAATGACTTCGAAATATTAAAAAAACAAAAACTTTAGTACTCATTTTCATAAATAGATGGTGACACCTGACATCTGCCAAGAATACTCTTATAATATTCAATAAAAAAATTTATCATTTTATATATATTTTTAAACATTATTATTATTTACAAATGAATCATTTAAATTTATTTGTTTATCTTAAAAATATAATGAATTGTAATAGTTATATTATTCTGGAAAGAAAAAAAAAATCCTATAAATGTCAATGCTTTTTTCAGCAAACTTCTGACAGTAAAATAGAAAAGAAAATTATTAAAGTTTTGCACTAGGCCAGAGATATTACATTATTATTATTATATGGGAGGTGTAGGAGATAATTTTTACAGATACAACTTAAAGAACGAGAACCCTGAGTAGCGTGGCGCTGAACCAAGGATGGAATGTTTTAACTGGAAAAATGTCGAAACTTTTTTATTATTGTTCATAATAGTGGTTACCAAAGAGTTGGAAAAATAATTTCATTATTTATTTGGTAACCAAATGACTTTGGAAGAATGTCAAAAAAAGTCCAGTTCAAATTTTACCATAATTAAGCAAGTTATGATTTGGGAGAGTAGGGAGGAAACAATCTTGATTTACAGATACAACTTAACAAGGTTGGAGTGTTTTAACAGGAAAAAGCCGAATTTTTATATTCATATTTATTTATTATTTATTTATTCATATTTATTATTTATTTATATATTTTTATATTCATATAATTTTTATATTCATTTCATAAATACTGGTCACCAAGTGTTGCAAATATAATATCAATGTTTAGTTGGCCTTGGGAAAAATGTCAGAAAAGGTCCCATTTAAATCGGATCATAATTTAAAAAGTTATGATTTTGGGGTATATGATTCAGGCCCTAATTATCGCACGGTCACCCGGGGCCCATGCCCTGGGCACAAAATTTCTGAAAGGCACAAAATTTTTCATAATTTCATCTTAATTTCCACTTTAAAAAATCACAATTGTGCCAAAGTTTTTATTTCTGTTAGGATTTTTGTTTGCACACAGTATCAGTTGGGTTTTATCATTTAATATTTATAACATCATTAATAAGTAGACTTCTTACCATTATTTTCTAGTAATTGATGTATTGTATTTATCAAGTCAATTAATTTTATCATTTTGCACATTTATTCGAAAAGTGACACAACTGAAAAACTGCAATATTTGAGATATTAACATGATAAGATGACAAAAATATATCTCAATCTATGGTTAAAAGCCCATTTCAATAAATAATAGGAAAAAAAATATTTTTTATTCCTGGAACCATTTTTTAATTTTCCGGAAAACGTAATTTTTTGAGTTGACACATTTCAATAAATGTGCAATATGTAAAAAAAATGCCCTAATATTAATAATCTAATTAATAATATTAATAATCCAATCTAAGTGGGTATGAAAAACTGAAAGTGCCCTGGGCACAAAAACTTGCTAGTCAGCCCTGGGAGGGGGTACACACTTAAAAAATACAACTTAATAAACTTGTAACCCAAATAACTAGGCTCTAAGTCTAAAATAAAAAGATAACATTTTAACCTAACATGGGAAGTAAAAATAAAAGGGCTTTAATCCTTCTTTATACAACATTTGACAGCAACTCTGATGCTAAATAGTAAAATCGAAAGAATAAATATATTATTTTACTTCTTAACTGCTATGACAATAAAATGAGCACCAGAAATATCGATATTTTGTCTACTTTAATCCCTGTTCTGACGATTCATGATCAAATTTGATCGATTTGGTGTGAGAATTGATTTTGGTTGCATTTTATTTTTCATTCTGATATATCTCTATTAACTTTTTTACGTTCACCTTCCTAATTCATATTTTAATTTTATTCAGTTAGTTATTAAATTTTATTACTTTATTATTTATTGTTTGTACCATTGTTAGGAAAAATCTTTTTTGCAGGACTCTTTAGATTTTTTTATTTTATTTTATTATTATTATGTTTTTTCTCCCCCCCTCCCCCCTCTCTTAAGGCACTGCCATGTCACTTTCAAAGCACATAGAGTTTAGTACTCCCTCCTGAAAACTCTCCTGCCTGCTCTTGGACTGTGAGAAGAACTGTCTAGTTTTCAAGTACAATCCTGATATTTCCTGCTTATATCGTTCCAGCTTAGATAGGAGATAAACGCGGGCATTATTCCCTGCATAGGCACTAAATGGATTAACTGACTTTGACTCCAGAACATCGATACTAGAATCTGATAATCGATTTTTTTTTTATTTTTATGGATGTTGTTTTATGTAACATCGAAATTAATCGATTCTCGAATTTTTCAGATTCGCCCCTTGTCTTTAAACAGACAAATATTGATGCAACATTAAAAAACTTTAAAAAAAAAGAATCTTTTTAAATACAATTCTTTTGCCTTATTTATATATTAACTGTAATTTAGGTACTTTTCCATTATACAAACACCATTGTCCCCAAAAGTAATAGTTGGTGTTACGTGAAATTCACGTAAATTGAAACATTAAAAAAACATTTTTGATACGAAAGTGATCATTTAAAAAATACAACATTTGAAAATTACTAACTTTTATGCACTATTTTGTTAAATAAAACACAAATATATACTTAAAATAGGAGAAAAAATAACTGTTATACAATACAATAAATTAATAAATAAAACTTGTATTAAACTGCTTGCATGAAATTACAAATGTATTGCAGTAAACATTTAATTTTTTTAATGAAGACATTGCCAGATGAACTCTATGAGATATGACTATAAATTAAGATGAACAGTCCCGTGATGCCTTTTATTGCACCATTTTGCGATGCCCGATAACCTCTTAACATTTTTGGTATGACATCTAGTGTTAGGATCAACAAAATAAGCTTTGTGATTTACTGTGAAATGATCGTATCCAGCATCTCGCAGTTAATCTGTTTTATATCCTCTCCAGAAATCTGTGTAAATAATACTTCCATCAGCTATGTTGTTTTCTATTGTCGCCATTAAATTTTTAACTGTACGATCAAGAATAGGAGTAAGGAAACGTCCCTGTGTTTCATGACATAAACCTTCTAATACCCATTGAGGAGGAAGAATCAAGAGAGACGGTAGTTTCTCGAGTGATGCAGCAAAAACCGAAAGCCCAAAACCGAAGATTACCGTCACTCTATATATACACCTAGTTTGAGTTCAAACGAAAATGAAACGCCGACATTTAATATCTCAGCAAATATGAGGCATATCGTTTTGATTTTTTGACAGCTGTCTTATATCTCCGGTCTAACTCTATCCTGAAATTTATACATTTCTACATGCAGTAGATTTTAAGATCTGGAAACCCATTTTTAAGTACAATGGAAAGTTTTTCTCTCTGCATGTAATGTTGTCATGTTGTCAAACGCTTTTCTCGAAATCCGCTTGGATGATTTTTTAAAAATTAATATATGGTATTAATCTGTTGTCGCTAAAGCGAATCCCCTGATCCCCTTAAATAGGAAAACTCTAGTTTTTTAATAAACTGGTTTAAAAATGGGACTATTTTCTTAAGCCTATTGCTGTAGAAATGCATAGCGCTGTTTACTCCTTTCTTCCGCGGCGAGATAAGGTTAAAAATGGAACTAAGGTCTGCCGCTAAAGTTTCTGCATGTTCGCCCCTAATTATTTAAATTTTTTTTAATGCAAAAGCAATGAATTATATACTCTAAACATGTAATACATATTTATTAAATTCAGTTGTTGTTTATATATTTTCCCTTTTTGTTACAAAGAAATAAGTTCAGATTTTAAACATGCATATGGTCAAAAAATTATTTCGATTCCTTTTTCAAAATGAGGAAATATTTTTTAATTACATGTATTCAATTTTACTGTTAAATATAATAAATCTCTCCTTTTCTAATGATAAAATATTTTTCATTTCTTTGTTTCTTTCACAACAAAGACAACCAACAAACTATATTGTATCAATACGCGAAGCACAAATTAGAGAGAGTTTGAAGTACAACAGCTTTGTTTTTTACCAATTGAATAATTCGGAAAAGATAGGCACAGGAAAATTCAAAGATATTGTACTTACTATTAGGTATTTTGTTTATTTCTTTATTGTTTTTTATTTTATTTGCCTTGTTGGATCTTATAAAAATTTTCGTTTTGGAATGATGCTTAGTTTGCCTACAATCAGAGAAACTGCCAGTTACATGTTTTTATGGCTTTAAAATATTACTTTTATGTTATTTTGTAAAAGAAAATGCAAAAAGTTAGTTCTGAATATAGTATTTTATGTTATACTAGCTGACCCGCCCGACGTTGCCCAGGCCCGTGATAATAAAGTTAAACAAACCAAAATTTTGTATGATTTTATATCTTTAACTCGATAAGGATGCATAATTTTCCGATAAACAAATCCAAGATTTTTAATAATTTTATACAGCTTCTAATAGCACCATTCCAAATTTTTATTTACTTGTTTTATATCTTTCTTTATTCAAGAGATAATGGACATATTGTCTGCTATGCTTGCTCGTAGAAAAAAAAAGAAAAGAAAGAAAGAAAAAGAAACACGTTATTTTTTTTTCTGCAGTCGAATTAATGCGAAATAATAAATATCTTCAGTTATAAGAATCGGATAATCTTAATTTTTACAAACTTGTAATGTGGAAACAGAGAGGGTTCAAAAGGTGCTAATTTTAAAATCGTAGCTTAATTAGAATTGTTAATTTGAGTCACCTAAAAAATCTCTTAGTACCTCTTTCTTTGCGGTTTCATTATCGAGACACCTGCGACGGTTCAAATTTTTATCAAAAAACGTGTTGATCATGGCAAATCATTAAATTGCTCGAAAAATTAAACATTTCTAATTAATATTTCTGAAAGTTGTGGATGGAATTTTTTTAAATTTGACTTTTTGAATTTGTGATTGTTTGTTTATATAGATCTGCAAATTTTCATGTTGAAAGACCTAATAGTTTCTGTTATTTTGACATGTGTCAAAAAGGCGTAGTTAAAAGTCATTGTGGTAGCCCAACCTTTTTCCAGTAAACCTAAAATCTTTCTTCCCTCTCCCAACACACAACTCATTTTGCGGTTTGACATTTCTTTTGCACCATTTTCAGAAAAATATGGCATTTTAGAAGCGATGGTTAATGAAAAACTAATTAATATCTTGGGTAATTATCAAAATATTAAAATTCTGAGACTCAGGTGCACATGGTCAGACCTTGGACTATCCATACCTAAATTTCCAGACTTCTAGATGGGCTAGATTTTGCTAGCCATCGCCAATAGACACACACACACAGAGCGAAACTTTATTTTATTAGTATAGACAATGGATAAATAAGCTCTTACTTTAAATCCAGAGTTTGAAAAATAAACAAATAGTTTTTTTTTTCTCATTGCATTACCAGTATAATTTGCCTTACTTTTGCTTTATTTAATGTATCACTAAATAGGGCAAATATTGTTATTTCAAAAAACTGGTATCAATCAAGTATTCTAAATCAGCTATTCTTAAACTTTTGATTATTACTTTACAAATTTTCTCTGTCTTTGCACACCTCAAGAATTTAAGATTGAAATTCTTTAAAATTGTGAATACATGATGCATACATTAATAGAGATATCGGAAGAGGGGGGTAAAGCAATAGCAAATAGTAAAACTAGCAGTGCATTCAATTCAAGAAAAATAGATTAAATAAAGCATCAGAGTTTCTCCCAGACAGTTTCAGAAGGGTGCTGCATCCTGCCTGCCCTTTGGTTTACAAATTAGCACCCTTCTTGCCCCTCATAAAAATAATTAGCACACTGCTTGCCCCCTCAGTAAAATTCCTATTATATTTACAATTTCACTCTATCGACAATATTCTCATGATGTCACAGTAGGTAAAATGACAGTATGTTTGTGTGTTTACACTGTGAATTCATGAAGGATTTTTTACTATTTCTTTTAGTCACATTATTTTACTGCCATGCATATCAGCTCAAGAATCAAATTAATAAAAACAAAAGCATACTCTTTCATTATTTAATTATTAAATGATGAACAATTTGATAAAAGTGCGATTTGAAATTTTTTTTATATAAATTTTCCAAATATAACTAACAGAAATCGTGATATAAGAATATATTTAAGTAAATAAGTTTAATTTACATAATTTATAAATAAATCTCAATTTCAACATTTGAAATTTTACTAATTTTTATAGACATTGGCTTAATATCATTTATTTTAACATTATATTTCTAATACATTCAGTAATTGACACTAAATTAATCTGAAATTAAATGAATGTTCCTTATATTATTCAGATCTATTGCATACATTGCTATCATTTCAGTAACAGAATAAAAAATAGGTGAATTATTCAAGAGCAGAATGCTTTCAAATGGTATGATTTTGAATGTCATCCCAAAATGTTGGCTTTTTATAGCCTCGAACCGAAAGGAAGAATATTGTCCATTATTGCATGATGGTCATTTAAAATTATTTTCAGCTAAATAATTTTTGTACATCTATATTTTTTTATTGTGTTCGCATAGTTTGTAGTGTAACATGCTATTTTTTGATAAACCTAATTTAGCAAGTAATGTAATAAAAAAAGACTAGTTTGTAGGGAGCATCAATATTATTTTTGACGCTACTTCAATAAACTTACTTCAGTCTCCTCTTTCGGCATAGAATTGGTACTCCTATTGTATTGCAGATTTTTAAAATGTAGTTATTCGAGGCAAAGATGAATCCCCAATCCTTCCAGAAGTAGAGTGTAGTCCAAAGGCATCAAATTCCACTTGCTTGCAGAAGATCACTCATGGTAGTTGTTTATTATGCAATAAAACTACACACTTGTGATCTACTGAGAGCAATCAAACTTCTTTCGAGACACCAGAAGATCCACCACACACTAATCTCTTTCTCTATTAGTATACTTTTCATAAGTTGAGATTTTATTTATTGCTGGAAGCAACGACAAAAATAAAATTGATGCTCCCTAGAAACTAGTTTTTTTTTTTTTTTTTTTTTTTTTAATTACATTACTCGCTAAATATTTTCTCTCTAAAAAAAATTGCATGTTATACTACAAACTATAAGAAAACTAGGGTCTACTGCAGTTTCACTACTTTTTTTTATACAGCTTTTCACCACTGCCACAATATATATCAGAATTTGCCTAAAACTTTATAAATATACAATTAAATGGAATAATCTTCCGCAGAGAGCATTCTGTAATTTTTTTGGTACTTTTCGGTTAGCCGGGCACCAGTGATATATATATATGTATATATATATACACACATATATTTGCATATACATATATATATATATATATATACCAGGGGTCGATGCAGGTTTTTTTTCCTTGGGGCCCATTTTGTGAAAAGTAAAGGTTATTTTTGTGAAATTTATTTTATTTTTGTGAAAAATAACATTTTGTAACGAAAGTTGAAATCCAGTTATACTCAAATTCGAACCAAGCATTTATAAACAAAAATGTTTTTTAATCCTTTTGCTGAAGTTTTCTTCTCTGGTGAACTTGTTTGTTTACAAATTACACAAATTTAAAACATCACAAAATAATACATAAATAATAAATGGTAAGTTTTTATGGAACAGAATTTTGTGAAAGGACTTATTTTAGTAAAATGAATATTAGAAGGGGCCCATTTTATCAAATTGATTTTTGTGAAGTGGCTCATTTTATTAAATTGATTTTTATGAAAGGGCCTTAAATAGGCCCCAAATTTTGCCTGGATCCACCCCTGTATACATATATATATGTGTACACATATGTATTTATTATGTACATATATCACTGGTGCCCAGCTAATCAAAAAGTACCGGCAATGAAGCTTTTTTAAAAAAAAGTAATAATAATAAATAAATGCTTTTGAAAAAAAAATTATTTTATTACTTAATACATTTAAACAGATGACCTATGCTGTAAGATAAATCTATATACAGTCGAACCTCGTTAACGCGAACACGCTTTACGTGAATTACTTTTAATATGAACAGTTGCCACTGTCCCCGTCAAAATGAATACGGATTCTAGTATTTTTTCTTCTTTTAAGATGAACACGCTTAACGTGAAATTTCGCTTAATATGAACAATTCTCGATGTCCCCATGAGAAATTTTTACGCTTAACGTGAACGAAAATTCCTTAGAAAAGTGTGAAAGCTTCTTTTTCCTAGGGTACAATGGGTTATTCTTTAGAGCTTTGTGAAAAGGATTATACTTTAGAGCGATGAAAATGAGTACTATTGCCATTAGAATGTTCTCACTTTTGGACAATACAATACCTGTCATCAACTACATGCCACCAGGATTAGGGAAGGTTGCTACCTAAAGGGAATGTTTCTATGCATTGTTTCTTTACACCTGGAAAATTTACAGTTTAGTATTGCAACTCTCATATGAAAGGCAGCATGCATTCAGTCTTTTATTCTTTTTTTTTTCATCGTTTACCCTTATGAATTTATTAGGGCATTCACATGTACAGTGCAGTCGTTCAAAATGAGTCGCAAATTTCAACAATCCTTAAGTTTGCAAAAAAAGCTTGATATATTACATGAGGTAGATTCAAGAAATTTAAAAAAATCTGAAATTGCTAAGAAATATGGAATTGCTAAAAGTACTGTATCAATGATTTTGAAAGGTAGAGATAAAATTGAAACAGCTTGTGTGCTAAACAAGTTTGAACCAAGTCGAAAGAGAATGAGGGTTGCCAATAATGAAGAAGTGGAAACAGCATTAATAAAATGGATGAATGAAGCAAGAAGGCTGAATCTTCCCATTACCGGTGCAATTTTGCTAGAAAAGGCTCACTTTTTCGCCGATGCTTTGGGCATAAAAGATTTTTTAGGCTCATCAGGATGGCTTCAACGATTTAAGGAAAGACACGGAATAATTTGCAAGAAACTTTGTGGTGAAGCGGCTGCAGTAAATGATGATATGGCGGATGATTTCGTAATGAATAAATTGCAATCAATTTTAAGTAAATATGCAGAAGCAGATATTTTTAATGCCGACGAAACTTCTTTGTTCTGGAAAGCACTTCATTCACGAACTTTAACTATAAAGAATAATAAATGTTCAGGTGGAAAGTGCAGCAAAGAGAGATTAACAGTTTTAGTTGCTTGCAACATGAGTGGAACTGAAAAATTACCATTGATGGTCATTGGAAAAGCTGCAAAACCACGTTGTTTTAAAGGTATAAAAACATTACCAGTGATATACGAGTCAAGCAAAAAGGCTTGCATTAACACAGAGTTATTCCAGAAGTGGGTCAAGCAACTCGATAGAAAATTTGAAAGAGAAGGACGAAATGTGTGTTTCATTGTAGACAATTGCAGCGCTCATTGCATCATTTCTGGACTTAAAGCAATCCGTGTAGAGTTTTTACCTCCAAACACAACTGCAAAAACACAACCATGTGATCAAGGGATTATTAGATGCATAAAAGCATACTATAGAAGAGAAATGCTCCTTCAAACAATTTCTTGTTTCGATCAACTTGTTGGATGCATTAATTATACTCCGATCTGCCTGGAAAGAAGTTTCTGCCAGTACTATCCAAAATTGTTTCCGAAAAGCGGGATTTACTACCAAAGAAACTCCTTCACAAACAGAAGAAACAATACAATTTGATTCTTCAGAAGCACAAGCTCGCGGTATACTTCCAGAAAATGTCACATTTGAGGAATATGTATCAATGGATGATGAAATAACCACATCCGATAGTGTTACGGATGAGGAAATAGTTAAGGAAATTAGATGTGCTAAAATTACTGCCGATAATTTACACTTTTCTTCAGAAACAGAAGAGGAAGATGATAGCAGTGACTATTCAGAATACAAGAATGTATCCAGCATTGAAGCATTTAATGCATTAAAAACTGCAAGAAGATTTGTGATGCAAACAGAAAATTCTAGCGAATACCTAGATGTTGTTGATAGATTAGAAGATTTCTGCAAAAGAACTGTTGATAAGAACAGAAAACAATTGCAGATAACCGATTTTTTTAAGATGTAATTTTGATTTTTTTTTCTGTTATAAGTTATAAATAAATAAGGTAAGGATCTTATTATTATTTTGTTATTATTTAGTCTTTCGAGAGTAAATATATTTAATTTCTCGTAATTTAATTAAAAACGCATATGATGCATTATTTGATATATATTTCTATAGGGGAGATTGGGGGCTAATGGGACATATTTTACGCTTCGCGCTGTAAAAAGTGCAATTTATAAAATTCATGTTTTTACAAATTATTTCTAACAGTTTTCTATTAATTTATTAAAAAATATATAAGTAATAGTTTAATTATTAAAATAAAAATAAGTCTAAGTCGTAAAACAAAGCTTTCTCCCGTTAGAATCTATGTGAAATGCACATTTGTCCCTGAATCCTTTACCACTGTATTTAAGCTTATTGTAAATTAACTGTGTATCTCTGGTACGAAATAATGATTAAAAATGAACATTGTATAAAAGCTTCATAATAAAAGGTATTATTATTAAAAACTAATTTAATTGTTGATCAAACAGATATTTATTAACTATAAAAAAAAAATCATCTTGATGCTTAAATATTTCTTGGTTTGCAAATAGATAATGAAAAAATGTGGTTCACTGCATGTTCTTGTGTAACACCGGAAATGATATTTACTGATAAATTTTTACTGTTATATTTTACGAGAAAACCCTGTTGTCCCGTTAGCTCCCATGTCTCATTAGCCCCCAGTCTACCCTATATACAGTCCAGTCTCTAAAATCCGGACATCTTAAATCCGGAAACCTCCAAAATCCGGACTACATAAATGTTAATCTAATTTTACACATCTTTGTTAGTTTTGTTTTCTTATTTCGTTCATAGATGGCAGCACAGAACAATTTTGTTAATTTTTTGCCATTTGAGTTTATGTTCGGCATTTCGCCGACTTTGTTCATAGATGGCAGCACCGAACAATTTCCTTAAATTTTTGCCATTCTAGTTTATAATCGGAATTTCGTCGATGGATGACCATACCAGTTTTTTTTTATTCATGATTTTATACGATCAGCGGTCGTTCAGTCAAATTAAGCTTAAGGTTTTTTAATATATATGAAATTCCTATTAGTTCATCCTAGTTCATTCAATTATGTAAATTATGCAATTAGTAAAAAAAAAAAACCTATTTCTCTGTCAATAGCGAATAAAATTTCGTTGCTAAAAGCTGCCGATGATCGGAAAATGACCCCGATGATTTGGTAAATGAAGAAAAAAAATAAAAGTACAGAAGAACTAATAAATAGTTTAGACACAACAATAATAGGATTAGAACAGAGGAATTTTATAACAGAAAATGAATTAATGTCCTTATATAGGATTAGAGAGAAGGTAATGGCCAATAAGCCTAAACTAAGACAACAAAAACTGACAGACATATTTAAAAAAAATCTTAATCGTAAAAATGTTCTGTGTATATTTAATTTTATAAGATTAATATAAGTTTGATTTTGTTTTTGAATCATTTAATATGTTATTTAGGATTTTTTATAAGTATTATGATTTTTTTGTGATTATTATTTATAATTTTTGCTCATAATTTTAAGTTGTTATTTAAGTTATTATTGTCCGGATTTCAGGATCTCTAAAATCCGGAATTATCGAAAATCCGGAAAAGCCATTTCCGGAACGATTCCGGATTTTAGAGACTGTATATTTCTCAATATTTTTTTATCTGGATTTTTTGTTACTGATAGCATGAACTACGGATAACATGAACAAAAATTTAATTCCCCTTGAGGTTCATGTTAACGAGGTTTGACTGTACTTGTAAAATAAACACATCTAAATCACAATTTGAATAAAACTTT
The DNA here is from genome assembly GCA_963931845.1 of Maratus michaelseni. NCBI lineage: Eukaryota > Metazoa > Arthropoda > Arachnida > Araneae > Salticidae > Maratus > Maratus michaelseni. The sequence goes on from OZ007597.1 coordinate 316,885,950, forward strand.
ATAAATCTATATTTCTAATATAAAAATTCCTACTTTTAGTACCGATACTTTTTCAATAAATGAAAATAACCATTCTATCGCTGTTTTAACTCTAATATACACTGATAATTATGAACTTTATTTTTGCCAAACCAAAAAAATACTCCAAAAAGGTTTCTTCAAATCAGGCTTTTTTTTTCTTTTTTTTGTCGTACTATTTGTATTAAATAAAGTGTAGGGGTGTGGTGGAAGGAGGAAGAATAAGAAACTAAATACAATCCAGAATCTTTGTAATATTTTATTATACAAAATTTAAATTGATTCTCCGAAAATTTTAAAATCGAGGAGTAACCATGTAATATGTAATGAGTAACCAGTGAAGTACAGAGATCGTTATGATCAGTCAAGTTTTTTAAGATAAAGTTAAAAATCGCAAATATTAGAAAATGCACTGAAATAGAATATTAAATAAATAACTGAAATAAATCAAAGTACTTACTCATATACAATCCGGAATGAGAAACAAATAAGCATACAAAAAATTTTAGCAATAAAGTACTTTTTTGGCAACAAAGTTTAATAATTAAAACACATAAAAAAATTACCCATAAGGCAGATTTTTTTTCTAACGAAGTTTAATATTTAAAAGCATAACTCATAATTTTTTTTAATATTACCTTCCCTTCGAGCTTTTTTACATTACATCATTTAACTTATTCATGACGAGTATCTTTTACATATTTTTTTCTAATTCTTTGATACCAGATTTTTCTATATTATACCGGGTGATTCATAATGAATGGGCCAAAAAGAATAGCGCAGTGTGACTGCCATAATGGATTTATTCAGCCTAAACAAATTTATTCTGCAACTACAATTATACAAGTTTTATTTGGCAACAAGAAAAAATCATCGAATGACGAACTCGCCGCTAGAGGCGCTGTTAAACAAAACGTCGTCCACGCAGGAGAAAGCGTACTGCGTTTTCGAATATGCCAAAACCTCCTCGGTAACTGTTGTGCAAAGACATTTTCGCACGAAATTTCGTAAAGAACCACTGCATCGGCATAACATAAGCAGGTGGGTGAAGCAGTTCCAGGATACTGGCTGCTTATGCAAGAACAAAAGCCCAGGACGAAAAGAAACAAAACCCAAAGTGGTTGAAAGAATTCGTCATTCGTTTTTACGGAGTCCCTCAAAATCAACGCAACGTGCAGGTGCAGAACTGGCTGTCCCTCAGACAACGGTGTGGTGTGTTTTACGGAAGCGTCTCAAATTCAAGCCGTACAGATATCAGATGGTCCAGGCTTTAAAACCTACTGAGAAACCGTTGCATAAGAATTTCTGTGTGAAATTAGAAAAGCTCGACGTGAATGGTTTCGAGAGCAAACTGGTGTTTACCGATGAAGCTACGTTTCACTTATGTGGTAAAGTTAATCACCATAATTTGCGATTTTGGGGCACGAAAAATGCACATATAACAATTGAACATCATCGTGATTCTCCCAAGGTGAACGTTTTCTGGCTTTATCAAACATTTGGTTTTTTGGTCCATTTTTCTTTGCTGAAAAATCAATTAATGGGGGCATTTACCAAGACATGTGGCAGTATTCTGCCCTTAACGAAACAAACCGACTCGGAACCAACCGATCCCGTAATTCATAACGAGATTTGACAGTTTGCAATTCTGCCCTGCTTTCGGATTTTTCGACCGACGTTCAATCTCCCTGCTTTGAGCTTACCAGTTTCGACCAATCATTTCCAAGGTCACGCGTGGTTTGTTTATTTACGCAAGATGTGAACGTGTGTTTTATACCTATTTAAATGCAGACTTTTTTGAAATTTTTTTTCAAATGATTGATTTTTTTTTTTTTTTTTCCGAAGTTAGGTTTGCGGGAATTTAGAAGTCAATGATAAATATTATTTATAAATATTAATTAAAAAATAATTTTAAAATATTAATTAATGATGAGACTAGGGAGATTAGATGGGATATGGATTTTAGGTTAGAATTTAAATATTTTGATGAAATAAAGGAGAATACACCAAATTTAATAAAAAAAATATAAGGTATTTATCTAAATTCTGTAAATATACATTGTTGTTTAAATACATACTACATTTTCTTATGACCATACAGCAAAGATTTTATTGCTAATTTGTAAATAATGTATAAATTATACATTTATTTTTTTTACTGTTCAGTTAATCTGAATTGTTGTAACGCAATTTTTTATTGTAACTTGAATTTGAAATTAAATCTTCGTAGTCATGTGACATTTCCCTCCCCCCCCCTTTTTTTCTACTTTTCAGTGAATATGAATTGTTCTTATGCCTTTTTATTAGACTTAAAATTAAATAAATATTTTCTATATAAATTAAATATTCGTAGTCATATGACACCTTCCCTCCGCCCACTCGCTCCTTTTAGGTAGATTTCGTAAGAAATACTACCTATTACATTCTCACCTAAGTTTTAATTTTTGAAAAATTTTTGCAGATCTACGCCGATCATGACTCCCAGAACCCAAAAACACTCCCAGTTCAAAACTTTATCTATCTATCTATCTACCTATGTCACTTTTTTATGGACACAATAACTGGAAAAATTTTGCATAAATCTCTTCCAAACAGATACATAAAAACAAGGGGCATAAAATCTCGTTTAAGTTCGTTAATGGGCAAAATCGAACCAGGGGGGGGGAGGAAATGGGGGGGGGGCTTTTTGTAAAAACAGAAAAAACCCCATAATTACTTAATTATGATACGTATCGAATCCGTGTAAAGTTATTATTACATCTAGGAAAAGGGCCGAAAATTTATGTATGACAGATTTTAGATATAATTAAAAATGGCCCCAAGGGGGGGAGAAGGGAAGGGGGGGAGGTAGAAGAAAAAAATCATAACTCCGTCAATTCACAAGATATTAAATCCGTATAAATGTATTATTAATCCTCTTAATATTATCTACAACTTTTATATTGACAATTTTTTTATTAAACCAACCCTTATAGCACAAAAAAATTAAAAACAAAAAAATTCCTGCCGGCTCCGCCTGCAAACAAGTTAGGTTTCGAAGTGGACGGTTCCCATCTGCCGTATCATTGGCAAAAAGGTCATTTCTTCCGTAATTCCCAACAAACAGGCGCCCCACGGTCTGCATCTTCGAAATCTACCTGTGTCTGTAGGTCGAGCCGTCAGGGATTTTTTTTTTTTAATCTCGTGTAATATACCTTTTAGATTTCATTTTAAAACTTGAATTATGTATATTGCAAATTGTATTTCCTTTCCACAATTTGAATTACATTCCGCATAATTATGAATGCAGCAAGTATATTTCAAACTAAATAAGATTTTTATGAGGTGTTTATCTAAATTTTATAGATATACAGAGTTATTTAAACATATATTACATTATCTTATGACTTGTAGCAAAAACGTTCGCAAAGCGAGGTTTTTTTTTTGTTTTTTTTTTTCCCCGTAGTGGGTGATTAATAATGTTGAGACTTTTAATTATATATTAATATGTTTTTAATCTCTTACACAGGGACCGGTTGCACTAAAATATCGCCCGCTCCCACCTTTTTTATTATGTTAATTAGTAAATTATTAGGGATCTGTTTAGGAAGAAATTGAGTCCCTTTAAAGAACCCTTCACAATATTTTCCATTTCAGAACTGGACCCTTGACAAAAATTTTCATCTCAAAACAGGGCCATTAAAAAAATTATTTGTCTTAAAAAAGGACCCTTCACAAAATTCTTTGTCTTAAAAAACTTTTACAAATTTAATTATTTAAAAGTAAAATCTAACTGTCACTTTTATATAAAGAAACTGTATATTTTACATACACATATCTTCTTAAAAATGTATAAACAAGAACCAGAATATGACGATCCTTTCAAATTCACAAAATTATGACTAGATTTTTCACAAATGTAAAAAGCTGTTCATAATTTACAAGGACAGGACCCAGGGAGTTAAGTCTGGACAGACCTCTGATTATGCTAAGTATGCTATGAGATTTTGGAAAATTTTAATGCTGTTAGCGAAATATATTAATTAAACTATATACATTTTTAATCTTGTTTGTGAATTATGATTTAAACTAAACAATTTTTTAGTGTTGAATAAATATTTAATGTAAGCAAAATCTTTCATTAAGTTATTTTTATTTATTTATTTTACGAATTATCTTTTTAACGAAATGTGTTAATTACATTTTGGAAACAAAACGAAATAAGTAGTAATGCTTTCCCTTATTAGTTTTCAATAGAAAATATGTTTCAATCTTTATGTATGTATTATGACTCACACTATATTTCATACACATACAAGACAGTGCCAAAATATTCCGGTAAATTTCATTAGTATATAAATTCTATCGGTAGTGTAAAACTGTTTTCTTGTAACATGCAAAAATAATTTCGTAAGCAAATAAAAATCTTTTCACTCTAGTGAACTTTTAACTAATTATTAGTACTATTGGATTAGGGCGTATTTTTTTCTTTTCCTAACGGGTCTATAATACTTTATTATTTACAATTCAAAATAGTATTAAAATAAATTTTAACTGAAAAATAATTTATGTTTAAAAATTTCGTGTAAACTGTATTCATTAGAAAATGTACCTATTCTAAAACACTGTCTTTTTGCCCTGTATCCTCATATACTAACGGATAACTATCCTCATATAACTATCCTCATATATATCGGAGCGCTGCATATATACGCGCGCCATCTTAAAACGATAAAGGGAACGCTTTCCGGCTGCCTAAAGCAGTCGGAAAAATTACCACATAACAGCCCCGAAATACGGGAACGAATTCCGAGACGGTAGGGGCAGAATGCGAAATTATCACTTCGTCGGCGCATTACGAGAAAGTCTTCCGTTCCGATGAGGGGAGAATGCTGCCGATGCTCTCTGAGTGGTTGCTCCCCCAGCTGGAGGAAGCTGTTCATGATTTCATTTTGCAGCAAGATGGTGCTCCCCTACATTGGAGTAACAACGTACATGAGTTCCTGAACGAACGTCTACCTCATAGCTGGATTGGCCGTGCTGAGCCACAGGATTTGACATGTCTTCATTGGCCGCCGAGATCACCAGATCTAACGCCCTGTGATTTTTTTTCTCTGGGGTTTCGTTAAAGACAAGGTGTTTGTGACTCCACTTCCTCAGGATTTAGAGGAACTGAAGCAGCGGATAACTGCAGTGTTGAACTCCATCACAGGGGATATGCTATCACGAGTGTGGCAGGAGCTTGATTACTATGTAGACATTTGTCGTGTCACCGGAGGGGCACATATTGAACACCTGTAGAAACTTAATTAAATGTAGTTTTTGAGGTATATTTGAATTTTCTAAATATTTTAATTACAGCGTTCACAATAATGTTTTCTTTTTGTCCCATTCATTATGAATCACCCTGTATTTTTGAAATGTTTAACTGTTCAAAATTTGAGATTAGATAAGAGGAAAATTTCCGTACTAAAATACCGGTTTTGAAATTTAAAAGTTTTCTGCACCTTAAGTGGCAAGTAAAATCGTTGTGAATGAGGTAATATCGTGGGTTTCCCCCTGAGTCGCAAATGCATTGTTGCTAGGACTCTAGTTATGACAATGATAGACATTGAATAAAACCTCATCCAACTGAACCAAATCTCAATGCAACTAAATCTGAAACAACAGAACTTTACTCTGAATCTTCACAAATTCCAATAAGTAAACTTATTTATTAAAACTTGTATAATAAATCCACATTTTTAATTTCTGTATATAATTTTTTTAAGAAATATAAAAAAAAAGATTTAAGTACACTTTGTTCTTCACCTAACCCTAACACATAACTTATTTATATTTGATTAAAGCAATTGGTATAAAATGTACTACTCTAAATATTAATTATTTATTTGTTGAATAACTTTAATTTAGTGCTTATGTTTTTATTTATATTGCAGGTGAAAATGTTTGTGAAATTGATTCTGAACATTACTGTGGAGACAACTCTGAACACACCCACACAAATTCATTTTAAAGACGTTACTGTCCATTTCTGGATTTGTGCATAAAAAATCTTCTTTATCTCGCATTTCATCATTTGATAGCAAGAAGAAAGGAAATAGTTTATAATCGTTAAAAACCTATTTTACATTTGTGAAGTAAAACAAAGTATTTTTCACAAATATTATTTATTTTTTGCAGCTTTGTTTTAAAAAATTCTTTAGTTGGTTTTCTGGAAAAACATTTGCTCAGAAATCTCATTTAAAATGAACCATCCCACTGATAGTAAGGGAGAACTATTCCACTTTTGAGATCTGCAATACAAGACTTTGTGACAGATCCAATTTAAAAAAGCATATTCATATTCACACCCAGCAGAAGCCTTTCAATTGTGAGGTGTGTCAGAATTCTTTTCTATGATGCCTAATTTAGATGAGCATTATGTCCATACTAAGGAAAAGTTATTTACGTGTGAACTGTGCAACAAAGAATTTTCTAGTAAGTCGCATTTATATCAGCATTCTTGTATTCACACTAAAGGGAAACCTTTTTCTTGTGAGGTTTGCAACAAAAGATTTTCATATAAACATCATTTAAATACACACCTCTTTATTCATAATGATGAGAAGCCATTCTCTTGTGAAGAGTGCAATAAAGGATTTTCTCAAAAATCTCATTTGGATAACCACTTGCGTGTACATGCTAAAGAAAAACCTTTTGCTTGTGAGGTTTGCAAGAAAGGGTTTTCTGACAAATCTAATTTAAATAGACACTTACGAATTCATACGGAAGAAAAACCTTTCTTTTGTGGTGTGTGCAACAAAGGATTTTCTGATAAAGGTAATTTGAAAGTCCACCTGCGAATTCATACTGATGAGAAACCGTTCTCGTGTGAGGTATGCAATAAAGGATTTTATCAAAAATCTCATTTGAATAACCACTTGTCTGTACATGCTAAATTGAAAGCTTTTTCTTGTGAGGTATGCAACAAAGGATTTTCTCATAAACATCAATTAAATAGACACCTGCTTATTCATACTGATGAGAAACCATTCTCTTGTGATGTGTGCAACAAAAGATTTTCTAAAAAATATCACTTGAATGACCACTTGCATGTACATAATAAACAGAAACCTTTCTCTTGTGATGTGTGCAACAAAGGATTTTCTCGATATTCTGAGTTAGGTAGACACCTGCGAATTCATACTAAAGAGAAACCTTTCGCTTGTGATGTGTGCAACAAAGAATTTTCTGATAAATGTAATTTGAAAGTGCACCTGCGAATTCATACTAAAGGGAAACCTCTCTCTTGAGAGGTGTGCCACACAAGAGTTTTTTCAAAAATCTCATTTGAATGTTCACCTGTGTGTACATACTAAAGAGATACTTTTATCTTGTGAAACTTGTAATAGAAAGATTTTCCTTAAATCTCATTTAAATTTCCACCTGCATATGCATTTTAATGAGAACACTTTCATTTATTTAGTCGATTTCAACTAACAATTATTATAAATATTAATTTGGAGCTTGGTGCGATATAATTAAAGTAAAAATAAAATACAACGTTAAAACACCAGTATAATTGAATCTACAGCATACCGGTTTCGGTAGCATATAGCATACCCTCCTCAGTGCTAAAGAAAACGGAAATTTGCTCATATATATAGAAATGATAGAGGATTCAAGTGACAGGTTTATTAACCAATAGGAAAACGGAGGGTTCCAGGCAAACAGCCAATAGGAAAATAGATAGGAAATGGAATAATGGAGGATTCAAGTGACAGATTTATTAGCCAATAGGAAAACATAGGGTTCTAGGCAACATCCAATAGGAAAATCGATAGGAAATGGAAACGCTATGGTGAGAAATAGTCTAAAAAGTTAAGAAAAATTGGTTTTAATGTAATATTTCCAGCAGTCTGATAATGGTGGAATAGCAACTGAAGTCGAAAACGTGATTCATCTCCCAGCAATGTTTTGCGCTATTGCAAAACATTGCTGGGAGATGAATCACGTTTTCAACTTCAGTTCGGTTAAAATAATATCTAAACCTACTTCTGTACACGAACTTAATTTCCTTGAAGCATTCCATATTCATAAAAATCTTGGAAATCTTGTTAATTGTGAATTTGCTATTCCACCATTATCAGACTGCTGGAAATATTACATTAAAACCAATTTTTCTTAACTTTTTAGACTATTTCTCACCATAGCGTTTCCATTTCCTATCGATTTTCCTATTGGATGTTGCCTAGAACCCTCCGTTTTCCTATTCGCTAATAAATCTGTCACTTGAATCCTCCATTATTCCATTTCCTATCTATTTTCGTATTGGCTGTTTGCCTGGAACCCTCAGTTTTCCTATTGGTTAATAAACCTGTCACTTGAATCCTCTATCATTTCTATATATATGAGCAAATTTCCATTTTCTTCAGCACTGAGGAGGTTATGCTATATGCTACCGAAACCGGTATGCTGTAGATTCAATTATACTGGTGTTTTAACGTTGTATTTTATTTTTACTTTAACAATTATTATATCCATTAGAAGATCTAAGACTTCTTTAAAAAAATCTCACAGACAGTTTATTTTATTCATCATGTTAATATTTAAAGAATACCTTTTTCTTTATTGTGTTTGCAGTTAAGATTTTTGTAAGTCAAATTTGAATTTAAATGTGTATAGTTATATCACATACAAAAGACATGTCTCATTTTTGAAATAAAGGATTTTCTTTAAGAATATAATTAGATATTTTCTTACCTTTGTAAATGTTTAAATATCCATTCATGCTATAGGAATTGGTGATTAATAAACATTTATGCTCTTATTAAATTTAAATTTAGCAAAATGTATATTGTGTATAAAACATTGTAATATGTAAATAGTTAAATGTGCTTAATTTTTGAAGTTTTATATATGGGCATCCAACAAATTTTAAATTTATAAAAAAAAATTATGTGTATATTATGTATTTTTTAAATCTGGAAGAATAGTTTTAGTGGGGTAAATCTGAAACCTGTCTTCACCACTAAAGGGAGACATCCAGTCTCCCACACCTCTCTTACAGACCTCTGTCAACCTCTCTTACAGACTGGTTATACCAGTACCTAAATTTAAAAAGTTCTTTCAGGGACTGATTTTGTATTAAATATATGCATATACAGGGCTTGCAAGTGATCTATCGCATATCTGTACAAAGCGTCTCAATTTCTTTGTATGCCCTATTTCAGTGTACTTTTTACATCTTTACACGTCTTTTACATATACTTATACATAAAAGTAACCTATTATGTATAATTTATATGTCTTTAACTCTTAGTCTTCTGATGAATCTGACAATCAGCGTAATTTTGTATACTTTCCGAATATGAAATTGATTTTTGAGACAAAGGTCGTTTACATATTATAAATTGTACCTACTTTAAATGTTAAAAGAGTAACACCCACTTTTGACACCCTATTTGAGTTCCTTGAATCAAGGACCCCGGAAAAAAGAAATAATACTTTTTCTTAAATTTTCATACAGTTATAAAAGAAAATGTGTTAGAGGTTTATCCATAAATTTAGAAAAAATAAACTGTCACACAAGATATATCAGGAACATTAAATCAGTTACCAGAAAAATTTTACAGAATTTTTAGAGTGAAACAAGCTCTATATGTAGGAACATACCATAAACTTTTACAGTTAATCTGTAACATATTATTTTCTGTATATTGTTTAATAACAGAAGGTTCTCTCTTTAGGCCATCAAAAAGGAAATATTATTATAAATATGTATAATATTATCTTTATTTCGAAGACTACTTATTGGAATGTTCTGTACAGTTTACATACCCATGTTTTTGACGATTTTGGTTCCTTTTCTCTTAAAATTAATGTCGATCATAATTCTGTGTTTTTAAGCACTCAGATGTCCCAGTTTCCAAAAAACGACAATGCTTGGACAGGGTTGGCAAGTTTTTGCCACAGGTAGTAAAAACCGTCCTGGCAAAAATAGGTTTTTGCCAGTTTTGCCAGCAATTATAAACACTTCTAGTTTTAAAATAAGATGTATCTATCAATTAGCATAATGCAATAATTCAGAGATGCAAAATATAAGCAATAGTAGTAAGTACATCTATTAAAATATTGTGCTCAAATAAGTGAAATCTTAAATTTCTTTAAAAAAATTAAATATTCAAAATATTCAAAAAACGGCAAAAACTGATTTTTTACATATAAATGCATATTTCATTTCTTTTACTTATCTTAAATTTACAATCACAGAATAGTAGTACAATGCATTATGATGATAACTTAATATACTCATCTTAATTACTGAGAAATTATTAATTTCATCATAAAAAAATTCTTTAATTGAAAAAAAAGCCATTGTTAGTCTGATTTTTATGCTGCAATAAATTAACAATATTGCAAAATCTACAGAAATTATAAACACTTCTAGTTTTAAAATAAGATGTATCTATCAATTAGCATAATGCAATAATTCAGAGATTCAAAATATAAGCAATAGTAGTAAGTACATGTATTAAAATATTGTGCTCAAATAAGTGAAATCTTAAATTTCTTTTAAAAAATTAAATATTTTAATAACAATAACATAAAAAATTACACATTCAACATTTAGTGGCCCTTTCATCGCCGTCATCATCATCATCATTACAAAATAATTCTTTTTTCAGCATTCCATAACAAAAAAAAAGTTTGGAAACTTTACTTATTGTCAACCTATTTCGAATTTTTGAGTGGACAAAAGAGAAGTTAGAAAATATTCTCTCGATTGCAGCACTACTGGCTGGGCATGCTTGCAGGTGTGCTATTAACCCACAAAATTCTTTGGATATTTCATATGACTTTGCGACACTTCTCCACCACTTACTGGCATCAATTGTCATAATTACTTGTTCTGAAAACAATGTACTTTGGAAAGGTTTTCCTTTTAGTTCAAAATTCATGGCATATGATAGGAAAGGTGGATTTATTTTTTGTAGCCATTCTCTGGCCTTTTCTTTTTGTTCGTAACTAAGGTGTTCACCCTTATATTTTGAGTGTAACAAATAGGCAAGAAGATGCCAGGACAAAATGGCTTTTTCAAACCTTTTTTTAACTTTTACAAAATGAGGTTTCAAATTATCATCTTTCATCAAATTGCACCATAAATGGCAAGCATCTGCTATTGTTGTTGAATCAGCCTGCAAGATATCTAAGGCTGTTGAGACTGGTTTTAATTGCTTAATGAGATCTTTTACTTGTTGCAAAAGATTAAAATCACGTATGTGAGCAATGATATTTTGGTCCATTTCTTGTAAATGATCATTTGATACTTTTATATATGAATTATGATTTTGTTCAAAAGTTTCTAGGCAGGTCAACTGACTATTCCACCTAGTACTTCCTGGTAACTGAGGTGAAACATATTCACTACATTCTTTGAGCCATGCTGAAGGAGCATGGTGGTTTCGAAAATATTTATGAACCTTCACTACATGCTTAATGATAGTAGAAGGTGTAATGTCTTCTCCAAGGAGGTTTAACCAATGAGCTGCACAACCATATGATATCAGACATGAATTTTAACTTTCATAATTTAGTTCCAGCTCCCGTCTCATTTTTTCCATATTTTTAGCATTGTCAGTTACTATGCTTTTTATTTGGCAATCATACTTTTTTCCAACAGTCTTAATAATATCACTGTATTTTTTTGACAAGAATTCTGCATCTTTTTGGTGGCACCTGTGTCCTCTACGTCTACAATATATGATTTTCCATCAACTTGAACACATGAAGCAGTTATGGGTTCATTGTGGATGTTACTCCATCCATCGATAACAAGTGTACCTTCTCTGCCTTTCAAACTTTCATGTACTGATTCTTCCATTTGACTGTGAACAGAATCTAAAAGATTACCTGCCAATTCTTTGCGTGAAGGCGGTTTGTAGATTGGTCTCAAGATGTGGATTAAGTTTTTAAATGCATCACTTTCCACAACATTAAATGATGTGTTGCAAGCATAAAAGAATTTTGCAACAATCAGATCAATCTTCCTTTTATCTTGATCTGAAGTTTTTGACACAAATTTGTTTACACTACCTTCTAAATATCTTACCTTTTTTAAAAGAGGCTGCGACTTGTCCACCTCTTCATCAATCACTGTATCACTGTTATTCTGGCTTAAATCTACTTGTCTTTTAGATGAAGAGGATGCTTCCACATTCACACATTCATTTGTAACAATTTTTACACAGCTTGAAACATGTGCCTTCATTCTGGCTGTTTTATTGCTCTGAATGTTTCCACATTTTTTACACTTAGCAACAGTTTTTCAATCTACAGATAACTTATAAAAGGACTCCCAAATTGGATCTTGTCTTCTTCCTCCTTTATTCATTATTTCTTGCAATTGTTATTTCTTTATTTTCTGCAGCCAAGCTTAGAATCTAAGCTATCAAAAACAAAATGACTAAAGTTACTTCTCAGATTAACTGTAAAACTGATAAGGTTAGAACTGAAAACAGGAATTTTGTGCACCTACTGTTGCGCTGATTCCTGATTGGTAATTGGCCACCTGTGTAGGGAGGAAGGATCCACACTTGCTTAGCCCATGGAGAGCAGGTGGGAAACAGGTTTGTGGATGATAAATGGAAAGGAAGATGCATGAAAATCTTTTTTTTTGTCAGGGGGGTAGAGACAAGAGTAGTGCAAGAAAACAGAATAAGAATATATTTTTGGTTTATACTTTTGTTTATTTTTACCAAGAAAACATTTGGTTTCATTTGTTGTTATGATTCCTTTTCATATAAACTGCATCACTGCATTTAGTTATGCAAAATTGGATTTTTTGACATTTTTGCCACTTTTTACCAGTTTTTGCAACTGTGCCGTTAAAATTACCTTTTTGCCGGCAAAATGATCAACCAGCGCTGTACCCAAGTAACTCAAATTTATTTATAAATATTTTCATTTAAATGCCTCAAAAAAAAAGAATTAAACTAGTAATTAAATATAAATAAGTATCATAATATTATAATTATACACATATAAATATTTTCACTCAAGTGCCGGGAAAAAAATATATAAAACAATAGCATATAGAGATTAAAGAAACTACTTTAGCATAACTAGCAGCTTTCCTGTTTTTCTTTACTCTTTTTAAAGGCAGGGGGGAGGATCCCATTTGATGAAAAACACATTAGATTTAACATGTGCAAATGCTGAAAAACCATAAACAAGTGAAATATTACTGAAAAATATTATGTAATAAACCATATAGTTATGTGAAAACATTTTTTAAATATGTAGTTTTGTGTTAACTCTTCAGACTACTGCTAAAAGCATCTTTTCGTCACCGGAACAATAAGAAAATTACAGTATTAAACTTATATATCAGAAGCTGATGATCTAATTCTGATAATGTTTGACGACTTCCCACTTCAGAGAGTTGAATAAACAAAGAAACAACAGACAATTCTCTCCTTTTTCTTTGCAGTTGCTTTTTTGTTGGGGTGCTCTAATTTTCTAATAACTGATCATTTGTTAATAAAAGTTTGTTCCACAGCCTAATTTACTTTTATTGCAACTTGCTGAAAATTTCAACAAATTCCATCAATTAACAACAGAGATATAATTTTTATTTTTAATAGTAAGGAAAAAATGGGTATTGCTTTTCATTCTTTTCTTTTAATTATTTTTTCTGTTTGCTTGAAGCTCAATTTCTTTTCCTCGCATGCCAGGCTCCGGCCAAACTTTTATCTTTTATGAACGGGCTAGTAAAATTATTGTATGGGACAGGCCAAAAAAATGTTTGTATCGTTTAGGCCGGGCTCGGGTCGATTTTTTTGCTTTTATGCCAGGCCAATAAAATTTTGAACTGTGAAAATTTGAATTAGCCGATTCAATTATGAAAATTTCTTTAAAAATATGGAAAATACAAGAAACACAAGTTTCCTTAATCCTTCTAAGTAGAAAATGATCAAAGCTGTAGTCTTTCTTTTTAACTTATGCATTTTCTAGACACATGCTTATACAAAGAAAATATAGGGATTTTTTTTTCAGATTTGAATAGCAATCCTGAAACGACATTTAAAATTCTTTATTCTTTATAAAAGTATATTAGGGCCATGCTAAACGTTGAAATCAGTTAATGATTAGATCATATCACATTTTAATTTATTTTACATTTTCTTTTGAACTTTCATTCCTCACAACCTGCTGTGGATTTTCCGGAACTGTTTATTTTGGTGTTAATAACAAATGGTAGGTCTTGTTCTTAGTATACTTTTATACAGTTATAGATTAACCCTTTTTATCCTGATGGTACTTAGTACCTTCGCGGAAAGCTGGAAATTGTTTTAATCACTTTGTTTTACATCCAAATGAAGGGATTTGAAGTTTGTCCCATTTTTCCTGGTGAGCTTTGGATGTAGCACCACAGAAATCTCAAAATTTTCGGACTTTTTTCAGTATTTCGTAAATAACTCAAAAACCGTTCACTCTACAAAAAATATCCTTATACACAAATTGTAAAGCATAAAATTCTGCGTCGATTGAGTACTACAGACTAAAAATTCCACCAATAATAAGCGAGATATAATAAATCAAAAAAGTACATTTTTCCAAAATTTTCTTTAAAAATTCATAAAATTGGTGTTTTGAGTACCAATTGTCAGTTAAATGAATCATTTTAAAAAAATCATTTCGTTTAATTAACAACTTCAAAAATTAATTACATCAATATGGGATTTTCACCAACCTTTTCAACAGATGATTACACTTGAAATGCAACCGATTTCCCCAAATTAATTTTAATTCTGTCATCTGTAAGCAAATTATTTTTTGAGGTGCATAAATGATTATAGTTTGAAAATCCAATGAAATGATGAATATAACGGATAGGTAATTGAAAAATGAAAGAATTGTATGTGTACTTAAAATTAAATATTTTACAAAATGTTGGAAAAAATATAATAATAGAAAATCAAGAAAAATAATTTATTAAAAAATTAATATAAAAGCAACGTTAATAAAATCAACTCAAGTTACTTGAGGGAAACACAGGAAAATCGAGCTTAGAGCGTTTTTTTGCTGGACCTTGAGTTGTCCATTCTTCTTCTTCCTATAAGGAAAGGACATGTTTACAAACAAACAGTTCCATCAACAAATCTACCACTGCATTTTTGTCGCAGCTATCATTGCAGGAATCGTCATGGCGACGTAGGCCAATCATATCACAGACTAGTTTAACATAGACCAATCAAATCGCTCCATTTCATCTGCACTTTAGGAGTCGTAAAGAACGAATAGGTTTTTCTCCCAAACCAACAGTAATTTAACCAACAGTGACGTCAGTTGCCCTTTCCTTCTAGATGGAAGGCCTCCTCGTCCATAGCTAGGATTGCAGTGCCTCGCTTTCTTAAATCTTACGTTCGAACTTAGGATGGGCGTTCCATCGATCTATCTTAACTTCGTATTGCCTCTTCGTAAGTATTCCTCTTCGTATTGCCTCTTCGTAGTGCCTCTTCGTAAGTCCTCCTGCAGTCAGCCAATCAGAGGCAGTAGTTAGATTTGTTGTGGTTGTGCGTGCATACACTTGTGCTTCGTCGTAAGATAGCTTTCGGGTTAGCGTAAGAACGCGAGGCACTGCAATACTGATTACACTTTGTTTATATCGTAAGTCAAAGTTACGCTCAAGATTGATCTTAAGCGAGGCACCGCAATCCCAGCCCATATCTACTTTTTCGTCGTATCCGGTTAGTGGGTCTTCTTTCTTTGTGGTATTTGTGCACGACACACCTTTACAGTGGTAACATATAGTTAAACATTCAACATCGTTCTTTTTACAAGAACATAAACCACCTTTGCGCCCCTTTGCACATTTGCATCACAGAGTGTTTAGGAGCTCTGGTGGAGCAGCTACAACGTTTGTGGTGACTGGAAGTATGCCATGCCTGAATGACTTCCAACCCCAATCAGTGGGATTCATCAGCCTTCCATTCCAAATATTGATCTGAAGAAAAGCTCTGAATGAATGCTGTCTGACTGCATCTTCAGTCGGCAGCAGAGAAGCGAGGTTAAATTGTGTCTTCATAAGGTATTTTGCAAATATGTTGTTTCGCAATTTGTGCAGTGTTGTGGCTTCGTCGTACTGGGGATTGTATAAGGGGGCAATAAATTTCTGCCCCGCAGCACTTACTTCCTGAGGCGTAGCATATTGGTTATTAAAGACTGTTGGAACATCCTGTAAGTGAGCATGTTTTTCCAAAAGCTTGACAAATATCAGTTTGTCCTGCCTGGAGAAGGCCGATGTAGAAACACAGCCACTAAAGGCATGCAGGAATAGGATGTTATTCTTCACATAAGCGAGTACTTGAAACTTAATGGTGAATACAAAACGTTGCCTGACTGTCCTTTCCCAGGTTTCAAGAAGTATATCGTGGATGAGTTTGGAGCAAATGCAGTCAAAAGCACAAGCAAATCAATATCTTCCCCAACTATGATGACGCGTTCTGACTGCTGATCAAGTTGGATGGCTTCCATCACGATGGTAGTATCTGCATCCTGGGCATCCTGCTTCACAGTAAAATTGTCCTGCTCCAGTTTTTCAATGAGCATTTTTATTAAAAGGAGTTTATTTCCTTCATTTGCAAGGAAGTGCTCTTTTTGCATTGTGAGCGACATAGTTTCGTCAAAGTCAACACTTGCTGCAATGTATTTATTTTTTCGATGGAAACGCTCAGCAGACTTGGTGCCATGTTCTGACGATTCTTCTGGGTAACCGTCAAATACAATGGTTGCAGTTTTACCATAGTTGTTTTTCAAGTATTCTACGTACTTGGAAATAATTGACGAGAACTTTTCTCTTGGTTTCCAACTCACTCGATGAAGCAGGAAGCCACCATCAATCACATGGACAGTTTGTATGGTTTTAGGCCGTGGGGCGATCCCGGAAAAGAAGCTTAGAAACAGACTTCCATTGCAACTTTCGGGGGGCAACTTAATTTTAAACTTTTATGTTATAAAAAGTTCTTAAACATTGAAATTGTCAAAGTTCTGGATGCAAAAGTTGCACATTAATTAGAAATTGCAAAAAATATATCGCACTATTTTCTCATGACATCTAACAACCGATTGGCTCAATCTCCCCCTTCTCTCACGTTTTAGCCAATCGGAAACGTACGTTTATGGATAACGTAAAAAGCTAGCGAAATTTTCCCTTTTCTGTTTAAAAACAAACTTACTATTCTCCAAAATGAATTATTTTGTTAAAATTATTTTGTGATCATATGCTATAGCATATTTGCGACTTTAAAAGTATACCAAGGATAATTTTATTAACTCTAGATTTCCATTTCACTTTTATTTATTGTGATTTTTCTAATTACTAATATTAATGAAAACAGCCAGATTTCCAGTTTTGCTAACCGAACATCTGGTCTATTACGTATTATACTTCATAATAGTGTATAAAAAATATATTCTTATATAAAAACATATTATTTTCCTTTCTTTTTTTTTTTTTTTTTTTTTTTTTTTTTACAAATCTTCAATATTTGTTGAATAATTTTATTCAACCAAATTGCCATAAAGACATTACCCAAGTAAGTCCTATTCTAATGTCTCCTAACTTTATTATAGTTTTAAATACAGGTGCAGATTAACAAAATCTGAAATAAGGAACCATTGACTCCTAATTCTCAAAAATCTAGTGACCACAATAAAAAAAAGGCCATAAAGAATGCTGTGAAATAATGCATGCTTAAAAACAATCCTGTAAATATATTCTAATTTTTTCGTTTCCAGATATTTGTCGGTTAAACGTTCAAAAATCATTGTATACTTAAGTTATATATACATGCAGTTAATTCTTAACTTGTAATTATTTATTCATATATATTTGTGCGTGTTTTAGTTTAGGAAAAATCATTTTAAAAGTAGAAGTATTCTTCAAAGAAAATACATAGGTAAAAAAAAAAAGCATTTGGCGCACTTATGAAAAATATAAATTTAATTTTACTTGACATACATTTTTAAAAACTTTCAACACACTTTTTTATTATTGACCAATATTTTATAAGTTGTTCAAAAGCTTTTCATCATAAATTTTTTAACTTAAGCAGATTACAGTAAATTACTTCAACAGCAAATTAAATATCTTCTGTCAATTTGCTAAACAGGTAGTAGTTAAAAAAAACTTATATGCAGTGTACAACAAATGCATAATTAAATAGATGTTATATGAAATGAATAGATATTTCTTTCAATTGCAAAATATTTATTAGAAATTGAATTCTAGCTTAAATATAATTTTAAAAGACTATTGTCAAGCAATTATTTTATCAGGTTTCTGTACAGACATACATTGTTTTATTTTTTTTTAATATATACTGAAAATGTGTATTCTATTTTAATGTTTAGTAGCAGATAATCTCAAAAACAGTTTTTTTGTTTTTGTTTTTAATGTTGTTTTTTAATATATATAAATAGCTAAGGATCAGGGCACAAAAGTTTTATCATCGAAATAAGGATGTTCATGATAGACATTTATATCTATAATTCGCTTAATATTTCAAACCTCTTTAAATATTTTGCTTTTGCAAAAAGAAGTTTTATTTTATTTTATTTTAAACTAGCTTTATCATTGTTATTGTTTACGTGTCCTATCGGCAGATGGCGACAAAACAATTCCAACGTTTTAGCTCGATGGAAAGAAATTGAAAATAATTTAGTTTGCTTTTATTAGGGTAGTTACTCACTTGATATTATTCAAGCATGCAGCTGGTATAATGAGGATCTATAAATCTTTTTTTTTCTTATAGTTTGTTTACATTCTGTCACCGGCAAAACGTTTGAAAGGCCGGTTTTTATTGGCTCTTGAGTGTAAAAATGGGCCAATCGGAGATAGCTTTATAAAACCTATTAAAATAGAGTTCTACTTTTTTATTATAATTATTAATTAATGTGCAACTTTCGAATCCAGAACTTTGATGATTTCTAAAATATTAAACATCATAGGTTTGCATACTAATCCTGCAGGAATTGAGTTGCCCCTCGAATGTTGCAACGGAGTTGAACGATAATGCCAGTGGTCCCACGGCCTATTTGTTCTAAATCATCGAGGAGAGTGAATAAATAGTAAAATACCGACTTTCGCGTTTTCCTCATCCCAACATTATCAAACAGAGAAGTCGGATATGGAGCCAATTCAAATTCGAAGAAGTTCTTCCTCTGATTTTTTGTGGAAAGAAATTCGGCGAGAAATCGTGTCTGGATTGACAGATACCTCCTCATTATGTATTTTTACAGAACATTCGGCGATTTATGCAATTATACTGTTGATATGTATATACTGTTGATATTATACTGTGAAATGATTCATTTAACTGACAATTGGTACTCAAAACACCAATTTTATGAGTTTTTAAAGAAAATTTTGGAAAAATGTGCTTTTTTGATTTATCATATCTCGCTTATTATTGGTGGAATTTTAGTCTGTAGTACTCAATCGACGCAGAATTTTATGCTTTACAATTTGTGTATAAGGATATGTTTTGTAGAGTGAACGGTTTTTGAGTTATTTACGAAATACTGAAAAAAGTCCGAAAATTTTGAGGTTTTTGTGGTGCTACGTCTAAAGCTCACTATGAAAAATGGGACAAACTTCAAATTCCTTCATTTGGATGTCAAACAAAGTGATTAAAACAATTTCCAGCTTTCCGCGAATTTTTGGTTAGCACGGCTCTTTTAAAAACTAATTTTATTGGCCTAATAAGGAAAACTTTACAAAAAAAAAATAACTGGTGGGAATAATCTAGGATTCTGAGCATCTAAAAAGTAGCTGGAAAATTAATTCAGGATATAAAGGGTTAAATAAAATATACTTAAATACTGTATATAAAATTAAGATTTCTGATTTTGTTAAAGAATGGCTGCAGTATTTAATATTTTTAAATTCTGAAGAATTGTAAAGAAGTTTGCTAGTCAAATTTTAAAATGTCTGCATACATTCATTTGATGTTTTAAAAATGTGTTTTTTTTTTCTAAATATTGTGCTGTATCTTGTTATAATATTAAAATAGATATGATGATAAAATTGCATTTTATTCTTGTGCTATATTATTTCAGGATTATTTAATTGCATGTTTATTGTTAATTTATATTCTTTTGCTTGTTAGAGCAAAGAGAAAGTTTTACTAAATGTAATTTATAGGACACAAGAACTTTATAAAAAAAATAATACTTTTGATAGATTTTCAGATGATAAAGAACAACATTAGAAATATTTTTGCAATTAGAACTATAGTTGAGTTAGAACTTAATCTAATGGTTTAGGAATGAGCTATTGTTTAACGATAAGAAGGCACACCCTATTTATTAGTTATGTCAAAAATGTGTTATTAACTTTTAACATTTTAAGTGTTTTAAAAATTTTAAACAAATAGAACATAGTTGAACATTAGATTAATTTTAACACAATTATTTCAAATTGGAAAAGAATTCATACAAGTTGTAATTTTCTAACTGGATGAAAAAATGTCCGGGCCGGGATTCAAACCTGGGATCTCTTAGCTGAAGCTGCCATGCTCTACCAACTGAGCTATCCCAGTCGAACCTGGATGAATTATGCCATCCAGGTTCGACCGGAATAGCTCAGTTGGTAAAGCTCTTGGCTGCAGCCAAGAGATCCCAGGTTCGAATCCTGGCCCAGACACCTTTTATCCAGTTGGAAAATTACAACTTGTATAGTTGAACATGCCTGGAATGTATATTTCTGAGAACTGAAGTCAATAATCTTAACTTTTACTAATTATTAATGAATGTCTTAATAGATGTTAATTTACCCATAACATAAAAATTGAATTTCAACATTTCTAAATGCTAGTTTAAAATGTATATATTTTTCTATAAAACTCTATTATCTGAGATTGTAATACTAATAGTTTTTCAAAGTTTGAACCAGTATTATACTTTTGTTTCGTCAAAAACTGCCTTTTTGACATGAAAAATCCAAATTTTGACATATGGAAGAAGGAATTTATGTGGGGGTAGGTGAGGTTAAAATAAATGTATTGTTTGCATGCATGATTTATAGCTTATTTTATTCTGTTTGTTGAACTATGTCGTTTTTTTGTAACAAAAATGAGATGCAAGTAAGTTTTTGTTATGATCCATAGATATAATTTTTAATACATTAATATTATATTTAAAAAAAAGTGATTTAAAGAATTCAAAATTCTAAAATATGCCAAAACGCTTGTAGGTTTGAGAAAGTACATTGTATATAAAAAAAAAAAACTTTTAATATGTGAAAAAAAATAAAGCCAAACTTTATATAGCAAACCAACAATTAAACAAAAATTTTGATTAAAATAAGGTCAAAATTGTGTCTAAAAATAGTGTTATATCAAATTTCGTAGTTTCTATTTGTGTACTGATTTAAATTTTTCTATTTACCAAATCACTGTATAAGCCAAATACCTATGTAAGAATGTTAAGTGAAATTCTTCTTTCCTGTACTAAATTCTGATAATTTAGGTTTTTAATAATTATATATATAGTGGTTTTGACAGCCATCTTTCTGAAATTTAAGTGACTTTCTATGCACCCAAGTGTTTAGTTAAAATCCGAAGTTTAAAATTGTTTCTTAAATAAATACTTTTTCATATACATATATTTTATTTTTAAGCTGCCCGTTAAGCCCATTATGCATAATTAAAAAAGCAATAATAATTTTCAGGAATATGTTGTGATGTATTTAATACAGGAGAGAAGGATTTCTATCAACATATTATACACAGGCACTTGAATTCCATATGGTAACTTAGTTAATAGAAAATATTAAATAAGTAACAGAATATAAGCTTGGAAATTCAATATTGCTTCGTTTTTTAGACACTACTTTCACCATTTTTTTTAAGTTTGGCATTTTTTTTGTATGGATAAAATTTTTAACTTAAAAAAAAACAGTTTATATAATTTAAATAATTTGCTTGCTGAAATTAACATGAGCTCGCATTTTTTAAATGAATGAATTTATCTTTCATGTTGTAACTTTAACATTTTAAAAAGTTTATTTCAGTATTATTTTTATCTCTTCTAAAGTCTTGCATATTCTTCTTGTTATGGAGAATGCAAGTATGTATCTGTGGTTCCCTTCCCTCATAATCTTATACTTTTATTTCTAGGCTATGGAATCAAAGAATGCAACTTTGAATATTCATTCACTTCCAGAAGAAATTTTGATCAAAATTTTTGGTTTCTTAAAACAGAACCAATTGTGTCAAATTGCACGGTATGTAAAGTTCATGCTTGGCTTTCATAATATGTTATATTAAAATATTTGACATAGAATGTGTGCTTAGAAAAGGATTTCTTTATTAATTAAAGTAAAAAATTTTGTCCATAGTAAATATCCATCTACAGTCTGATAGGAAAAGTGATCACCCTTACTAATTTTCTTGAAAATAATCGTATGAAACAGGATATAGGTACAATTGACTGGGAATACAGTAAAAGCTCAACTAACTGGCATGCTCAGGAAGCGCCGATTTCCAGACACTTAAAAAATGTGGATAGTTGAGTGCTACAAAATCTGTCATAAAAGAAGGGGGTTGCATTAATGTAACAGGGAAACAGGAAAATGATATTTTGGTCTGTTTTCCTGTCATCGGGAAGTCAATCAAATAATTGTTTTATTATTGTTAAATTTGCTTTTGATAAAGTTATCTCTGCTGAATAAAAATAAAAGTAAACAATATTTTATATTAGAATGTAATTTCTAAATTTATTTATTAATATTCTATAACGTTACATTATTTATAATTAGACGTCTCTTAAAGATTTCAATTTAGATCTAAGATGAATAACAGATGCTGCTTTTACTTCATGTGCTAATTAAAATAAACATTAACATGGGAAGTAACAAAACTAATGAAATCAACTGAGCAACTAGTGTTCCTGTTAAACGTTTCAAAACTCTTTTTAAAAGTGAAGAATGCACTCTTTTCCTAAAACATCATCTTTGCACCACATTTTTTTTTAAATGTTGCCCTTTTTTTCTCTTCTTTCTGGAAAAAGCACGTGGAAGCTTGGAAAATCAATTTCTGTGTGATTCACTTGTGTTGCCCACTCTGCACATGTAATAATGAATCCTTTCTGCATAGTTAAGAACATTATTATCAGATCCAAGCTGATAACTCTTGACTTCTCCAATTGATAAAAACAAACTGCAAACAGTTGTCAGCATTTTTTATTTGGAGTGGCTCTGATAGTGGGCTTTTTTTTAGAAAGTAATAAAATGCTGCCAAATTCTTTATTATCTATGTGAGAATGCATGCAATTCTTAAAGAGTTGAATATAATATTTAAAGTGCATATTTATATTCTCAAGAAGTTATATTCTCAAGTGTTATATTCACATTCTCAAGAAGGAAAAATCAAGATTTTTTAAGTAAATTCTCAGCATTTATCAACTATTTCATCGTTCTTAGACTCAATTCCATAGATTTTAAAATAATTGCATCTATTTTATTTATATTTTATTGTGAAATAGCTTAATGAAATTCATATATGAAATATAATAAATGTATATTTTAAAGATTTCCAAGATAGTGCAATCTAACAATTAAAATTACACTGTTAAATATAGGTACACATAGTAAAATATATGTTAAATATATGTACACATATTCATTTTTTCTCCTTATTTCAGAGTGTGTAGAGAATGGAATATATTGTCAAAACGTCCAGTTTTGTGGAAAAAAGTGAATATTGAGTTTTCGCCATCCCATGGATCCCAAAGTATTGTGGCTGAAGGTTTTATTAATATGTTACCACCTTGCGTCACTGGCATCAGATTGGATTTTACATACTGTGAGGATTGGACTAAACCATTGAAGTTTAAAGAACTTTCTGTGAGACTTCAAGAAAAATGTCCTGATCTTAAAATGTTAAGTTTGAAGTATGCTGTATCATCAGAAACTCTTCCGTCAGTTATAGATTTGTGCTCTCTTTTTCTACAAAAGGTTAAAGTATTAGTATTTCATTGTTCCCTATTTCCTGACAACTCTGCAAGAAGAGAAGTTGGTAGTACTTCTAAAATTGAAGTTTTAGATATCAGTTGTTGTCACCTTGGACCTTTTAATAAGCCTCCATTCTTAATAACGCCATACTTAAAACAATTACGTTTTTCTTATACAAATGCAAACGATTCCTGGTTTGAAAATGAGGCTTCTTTTTTTTAAGTCTGCTAAAAGTATTGGATCTTGGAAGCACAAAGATTAAATTCAGTACGTTTCAAGCAATACAGAATCATGCACATAATTTGGAACAATTATATCTGTGTTATGCAGATGATGAATTAAATTTTAATAATTCAGTTTTTCCTCACCTGAAGACAATCTGTCTCAGAGGTTGTGATGTGAATTGCGAGGAAATAGTTTCCTTCATGCAGTTATGTCAATCTTTGCAGAATGTTTATATTAGACAATGTGCGGCTCAATCTTATGCAAAACATCCTTTCATTGTTTTCAATAAATGTGAATTAGAAATTGTAAAAGTTATTAGCTGTGGAGACTACCTAATTGTAAATTTTTTATGAGAGTAAAACATAGACATAAATCTTTATAAAACTGTACATAAAACATTTTTTCTTTTATGAATGTTTTTATGCATTTATATAATTCTTTGTTTTTATTTTATTACATTTACATTCAAAATAAGTATGGACTTTTCTTGTTAAATAATTGTCCTCCCAACGTGCATGCATTTCTCAGGTATGAAGTTATGCAGATAATAAATTGAACCAATTTTTTTTATGTTTTTGAATATAGCCTGCAGGTACAGGTTGAATTTGGAGATATTCCGACGATAGGGGGAGCTGCGATCGCGATTTCTATTCGATTTTCACTATTGTATCATAGAAAAGGGTATGATGTTATGCAGATAATTAAACTAAATTTTTTTCTATTGTTTTGGCTATGGTCAGCAGGTCCTACTTGAATGTGGGGATATTCTGCCGGAAGGGGGCACTGTGATAGCCATTTAAAGATTTCAATATAAAAAAAATGTACAAAAAAATTAGAAATCCTGAAAGTTTTTTCCATTAAATATTCGGCCTTGATCTGGGGAATCCAGATCAATTTTTGTTTTGCCTCTATCTTAAAAAATGGCTAAGATTTGAAATCTTAGGGTGGTTGACATTTTCAAACAAAACAGCAGAATTCATCTATAAACGGGTTTAATTTATGAGTTTTAGTTAAGGTTTCGGCAAATTTTCTTTCATTGTTGTAACCCTTATTCCTACTCTTATATGCTTAACACTATCCTCTTTAATAAAAAGCTATGCGTTGCTGACGACTCGGATTTTCGATAATCGTTGTCACAGATTAATCTCTGAAAATGAAACATTTGAAGTTGCTGAAAAAATTAATAGCTCGAAAAGCATATGTCAAAAAATTGTAAGACAAATTGCGTTAGAAAGGTAAAAAATTGTATTTTTCTTGATATAAATTTCAAATCTAATGATTACGCCCTTTTTCAAATATTGAATTACAAAAATTACCAAATTTCACAATGGAGTACCACAGCGAAATCTTCACGCGTAAAAAGATAATGATAACGGGCACGTGTCCTGATGTATATTGGCTATAGCACGAGTCATAAATTATAGTAACCTTACTATTCTGTTGAAGTACAAAAGTGAATTATGATGCCACGAGTGCGTGATTTTTATTTAATTTTAATATAATAATCTTAGAAACAAGGTTTCGGAATTTTTTTTCGAACGGGATTAATAAATTGGCCAAAACGGTATGTTATATTGAGTTTAAAAGAGGAAAGGTGGGGGAGCGCTTTACATTATTTAGGTTTCCTCAGGAACTTTTGGTCAGAATTGGAAGTTTAAAATATCAAAAAGTCAGAAATTAAATCGACATTAAATCGGCAATAACTATTACGGCTGTCCTTTAGTTCGTTTGGGTAGATTTTCATCTATACTATTAAAAACCGTTCGCGTATCTATCTATGTAACCTCAAAAACTCGAAAACCACAGGGCACAGGGCTAGGAAATTTTGCACACGGGTAGCTGGTAGGGGGCCCATGAACGATCGGGGCAAAAAATTCGAAAATTTTAAATAGATTTTTGATAGATTAAATATTAATTAAAATCTATCCACAAAGAGATCTCATCAAAAATACGCTTTTTTATTTTCGGTTGGTTGGTTGTATAAAATATCCACAGAAGTAATTAAATAAATCAAGGTAGGGATAATTGCAATTCCCAGTCGAGTGTTTAAAATCGATGGATCAGGGATTATATGAGAAGTAGACAAACTTAATTATTGACCGTTGCCAAATGCTAAAACCTTAATTTTAAAAGATTTTATCGACTTAATGAATGATAATTAGCCGGGTTTAAGGTTTCTTTTACATGACATATATTAGTATGATAGAGATTATTAATACAGAAAACTTTATTTAACAGATTATTTGTTAAATTTGCGGGGGATGGGGAGGGGTGGGAGTAAACGACTTTTTATTAAATATCACATATATTTTACTTGACCGCGCACCACCTGGCGGCGGCTTTTTCATTAATTGATCCTCCTTATTAATAAATCCAAATCTACTGTTCTGATTTCAACTGAACTAATTACATTTAACAAATTTAACTTTTTTTTTATTCACCCGTAACGTTTAATCGCTGTTTTATATAGATGATACCGCTATTTTAGGATAACAATTTTCGTAAAAATTAAATTTATGTTCCTAATAAAAGTACAGAGCCAGTATTCAGTTATGCGTACCAACAGTCAAAGTTAGTGATTTGTTGTTGAGCGCTTGACCGCACGCCTCCTCGCGGCCCCTCCCTCAAGGTTTTTTCTCTAACTGTGCTTTATTTCCTGAACTCAGGTAATTATGTTCCGAACTTCTCCAAACCAGTTCCATTTTGCTAAATTATCATAAAAATCAGCATTCATAGCTTCAGGGTGTACTTCTAGAAAACAGTTACCAGTATTTCCGAACAATA
Source organism: Maratus michaelseni (assembly GCA_963931845.1). Taxonomy (NCBI): domain Eukaryota; kingdom Metazoa; phylum Arthropoda; class Arachnida; order Araneae; family Salticidae; genus Maratus; species Maratus michaelseni. The sequence goes on from OZ007597.1 coordinate 316,912,957, forward strand.
GTCTAAGCCAAATTTCAAATTAAGTTCCTAGCATAACCAAATGAATCAATCTTTAAAGATGCATATAGTGGCTCTTTTAATTTATCATTTGCTGAAAGGCACTTGAACATCCGCTCCCCCCGGCCCTTCCCTCAAGGCTTTTTGTCTAATTGTACCCTGTTTCGATATCTCAGAAACTAATTTTCCGATTTCAGATGCAACTGATTCCAAACATCATATTTAACTTAATAATCAACGTCTATATCATTAAAATAAATTTGTGAGTAGCGGGTACCCCTATTTCCGAATAACAGTCTAAAACAACTTTCTAATTAAGTTCCTAGCTTAACCAAACGAACGAATTTTTAAAGATGCATAGTGGTCCTCCTAATTAGTAATGTACTGAAGTGAACATAAACATTCGCTCCTCCCCGGCACCTCCTTCAAGGGTTTTTTTCTCTAACTATGCCGCGTTTCCATAACTCAGCAACTATCTTTCCGATTTCAACGCAACTGATTACAAACATTATAATTAACTTAATAGTCACCCTCTATAACATTAAAGTAAATTTATGAGTAGTAGTTACCACTATTTGCGAATAATAGTTTAAGCCAAATTTGTAATTAAGTTCATAGCTTAACCAAACGAAAAATTTTTTAAAGATGCATAGTAGTCCTCCTAATTAGTCATTTCCTGAAGGACATTTGAACATCCTCTCCTCCCGGCACCCCCCATTACTGCAAAGTGAGATATGCATATTACGGACGCCACGCTGCAATACCAACAAGCTGTAGCGGGTATTACGATAATTCTTTTACCTCGCATGCAAATAATTAGAGATTATTTAATTGCGCTTTATTATTTCATTTTTTTAAATAAAGAAAAACATTCTATCACAAATGGCAACAACATTTTTATTCTATTTATTCCATTATTCCAAAGATATCGTTTTATCGTCTGCTGCCATAGCAACAAAAAATAAGTTTCATTAAAAAAAATGCATTGTAGTATTTTTTTTTCTAAATCGTATACTTATTGAACAACTCAACACTTTAACAGGAGAATTAAATTCATTTTATTCACATTTTAGAATTAAATCCATGAACTCCCGTGCGTAGAACGGGTTAAAAAGCTAGTATATTTATATTCGCCAACGTCAAATTCTCAGCAAGCTTGGCGACAGTTGCCAAAATATCGCTAAATTTGACAACAAAAAATAGGTTGCCATAAATGAAGCTAATTTGGCTGTAGAGGACTCATTTGGGCAATATTCTCATTCAAATTCAATGTCGACGAAAACTGGGAATGAATCATCCTGAATTGGGTTCCACACATTTTAGCTGCATGTTTTCCAGTAAAATTAGCTAAAATCGTAAACCCAAGGAGTAGGGAGGCTATCTGTTCCTGGCGGTACAGGCCAGAAGGACTTTTCATAGTTTGTATACATCAGTTGATTGCATCCAAGTAATCTGATAATTCGCAAGCAGCTGACGTACAACAGAATGACAAAAAATATTGATTTTATCGGCGATGTGATGGCGAATTTTGAAGTATTAACATGACTGAGATAGAAGAAAGTTTTAGGATTGGCACATACGACTAGTCTTTAGTTTATATACAACAAGAATATGGACTGGTGGCATTTTTTCTTTTTTTTTGTATTCGGGAGAGGGTGGCTGAGTTTAATATGCATATACCCTATTTTAGTGGCTGCAGCAATAACGAATTTCACATTTTTTCAGACTCACACACGATGAATAAGCTTGATGAACGTTTTTTAAAAATAAATATATATCTGACCATAGTATTTTGTTAACAAATATATATTTATCTATATACGTGTGTGTTTATACCTTTTTCAGAATTTCAGATCTTTTCGTTTACCGTACTTATGTCGGTTCTCCCACGTGATCTTGCTAACAATGAAACATTGTAAATTTTTTCCACAGAGAAATGCAGACGTTCTAACAATGTCGTACAACTGAGGATGAATACTCATTCCTAATTGTTGATTTTGAAGATCTATACATTTATTTTTCAACAGTACTTTCAGAAATACTACGCAATATAAGTGACTGAATTGTGGCTGCGATAAAAGTAATAGCTGTGCAGATTTCTTAAAGTTCTTTAAAAGGTTTTCTAATTTTGGAATATTTTTTAAAGCGAAGTGCCTTTATAATAACGTTTTTATCAAAATATATTTTAAGATTATTGAACTGAAAAAAAGAGTACCATGTCTCGAAAACATCTGAGAAAAGAGAAAAGACATTATAGATTTGCGAGTTTTCTTGGCAGAGGTGGATTTACTGATGTAATAGCAGTTCTGTATCCTGACAACCAATAAGTGACCATAAAAGATTCATTAAAAAAAGAAGAGATGTGGCCCATTGAAGATCAGTCACTACAATATCCTAACACATTACAAGTTTACAATGTACTCACGGTTAAAAAACTAAACGTTAATTTGTACATTGTGCCACATTTACCTGTAGCATACCTAAGAGCAAAGACTTTTTAAACAATATACAGAATTTCAGTAGAATGAGGAAACGGAGTCTTCAAATTTTCCAGGTTTGGAATGCCTCCATAATAATGGTTTTGTCCATTTAAACGTAAAAATAGACAACACACTCATTCATAAGGAAGACAATGCAATTCTGGTTGACTTTTTTTCAATTTGAATCTATGTGAGTAAATTTCCGATTAACAGGTAAATATAACTCTTAACTTCAATATGTTTTTAATTTTAAGAAACAATACCATAAATATATTTTAGTGTCTGTAATGCTTGAAAAATATTTAGAAAAATAATTTTTAAATTTAAGATTGAAAACAAAACTTAATTATGGATTATAGATACCAACATTTTTTCATCATTATCTCTGATCCGGCGAATTGTCAGCGAACTGTACTTTTATGTTAGTGATTTTCGTTAATTAAGCTTCATGTTAAAACACAACAATTTATTTACAAAATAAAGATTAAGTGACAGGCAGCGGTTTGCGGTTTGCGCGTTGCGCTTACGTCCAAAGCTGATCACAGATCTGGCGGGATATCTTCCCGCTCATCATTACAGTACTTATGCGCTCTGTTGCGCCCTCTATTAAACTAATTTCTAGACATGGAGGAAACAATCTCCATTGATAAAATAGTCCATAAGAACTTAATGATTTAAATTATTTCTACGAACAGCTTTAATTCATAAAAATATTTTATAACTGAAACAAACTTCGTAAAAACACATTTATGTGCTTCCGTTTACTGTTAAAATATCTATCATTGATGCAGTTACTTACTATAAAAATCGATGCTAACAATCTTATGCTGCAATCTGTGACCATATTATTTGTACTTGTAGATGAAATATGAGTGTATGCAAAAGGGCATTAATTCGACAATAATAAGCTCCATGTGTAATATACACTGCTCAAAACAATTAAAGGATATTTGAAGTTTTATATAAAATAAAGATATAAACGAAATTTTTTTTGCCGAAAATAGAAGAAGAGAATCACAAATGCAAATTTTTCTGGTTTTCAAACTGTGGAGTATGCAAATTTTGAGTTCGACGTCAAAAACGTCGCTTCAACGGCAGCGAATGAAATTTGACTTTCAACTGGATAAAAGAGAATGAAGACAAGGATGATCGGCATTCAGTGATTGCTTTGTTTCGATGAGTACGATGTCTCAGCGAAGTCATTTGACAGATTCAGAAGCTTGGAGAATTGTTGATAGGTTAGAAGGGGGCCAAACTCAAGCCGAAGTAGCGCAAGCCATTGGAGTGTCACAAAGTGTCATTTCCAGGATTTGGAACCGTTTTTTGGAGAGTGGATGTGCAGGCCGAAGACCAGGGCAAGGTCGTAGACGGGCAACAACGCCCAATGAAGATCGGTATTTAGCGTTAACAGCTCGGAGACACCGAAACATGAACGCTACTCTTCTCCAACAACACCTTCACTCGGCTACAGGCACCACGATTTCAACTCAGACTGTCCGAAACCGGCTCCATGCTGTAGGTCTGTATGCTCGCTGACCGATGGTATGTGTTAGTTTAACATCAAGGCATCGTCGCGACCGCAGGGAGTGGGCAACCGAGCATGTCAACTGGAGGAGAAATGAATGGAGCAATATTCTGTTTTCTGACGAGTCCCGTTTTTCTGTGCATCCGGATAATAGGTGTATTTTCATCTGGAGGGACCGTGGCAGTAGGAATAATCCTGCGTTCGTGCACTTAAGTGTCAGATTTGGCGGTGGAGGAGTGTTGGTGTATGGTGGCATCTCCATTGACGGGCGCACTGACCTCTACATCATTCGAGATGGAGCTCTGACTGGTCGCCGATATAGGGATGAGATCCTCAGACCTATTGTAGTCCCTTACGCTGCAGCAATCGGAGATAACTTTATTTTAATGGACGATAACTGCAGGCCACATCGTGCAAACCTGGTGGAGGATTTCCTTTTCGAGGAAGGAATCGTTCGAATGGAATGGCCAGCGTGTTCTCCAGACATGAATCCAATCGAGCACGTTTGGGACGCTCTAGGAAGACGAGTTTCTGGCCGCCAACAACCCCCACAAACTCTCCAAGAACTGGAAAGAGCTCTTCTGGAAGAGTGGGGCAAAATACCCCAACTCGTCATTAATAGCCTCATTGAGTCCATGCCTCAAAGGTGTTCAACGTTGCAGGCCGCCCGTGGAAACCATACCCCCTACTGAAAATGATTTTCTTTGAAGAAAACACCTTTTCTTATTTTTTTTTTCTCATATGCACAAATTGTGTTTTTTTCCTTTTGTACACAAATGCGCAATAAAATGCATTTTTTTCTGCCAAACATGTGTAATTTATTCTCATATAACCTACTATGTCTGTCGACCATGTATCAATCAGCTAAAAAGTTTCCCAGATACAAAATCCACCTAAAACTGCAATATCCTTTAATTGTTTTGAGCAGTGTATATGTTAAAAGCAAATAGGTAGCTGATCATCTGCATCCTGCATTGAAGCGTTAAAGCACTTGTTGATACAATTTGTTTAATTCATTACAATCATTCGACTCTAATTATAAAACATACTTATTTACAGACAAAGCTTAGTAGCAGGATTAAACTTTTACATTAATAATGAGTATTTTAGAAAATTCTCCGGAAAACCCAATTCATTGTGCGATAGAAACAGGGCCGTAGCTAAGGGGGTGCCAGGGGGGGGCTCAGAACCCGCTGAAAATTTTTGAGTTCCCCCTTGGAAAGTTGCCAAGGACACCAAATGAAATTCTGTTTCAAAAATCGTGTGTTAAAAAATTGAACTTAGTTTTGGGGGCTTCTTACAGTTTTGCACAAATACTAAATTATAGTATTTGTTTAAAAACTGCAAATAAGTGCTTCAATATGCGCGCATCCTATCTGCACATACTCAGAATTAGCAACCTTTGGCTGATGCAAACATTGACTTTTACAAAAGTTATATACTGAATTTTTTCATTTTGCAGCGTTTTCCATTATTAACATAAAACAAAGTTAATCTAATGACTTTGATAGTAAATATAATGCTTATGATAAACATTATGTTTCGTATTTGAGTCATCCTAGTTTTAAAAAAATATATAAGATCCTTGATTTATAAATCATACTAATGAAAAAAGCTAATAGCCAATTTAAATACAAGCATTTGACTAAACACAAAAATAATTTTAAAATGCAAAATACATCCTTGGTTTTTCTAATGTTTGTTATAAGAGACTAACTTTAGAATTCTTAAAGACAGGGAATATTCAGAAAAAAAAAATTAAAGATTGCAACTTTTTTGAAACAGGTGAACTGTCAGCTTTTTATTTACTTATTGACATCATCACTTATTATTTCACTAGTATAATTATACACTGAAAATTTTCATTCTGCAGCCAGTGAAGTAGTCGTTAAAAATCCAGAGAGCATACGCTGTAGGCAGAGGGTATACCCTAAAGAGTATATGCTATAGTGTTTTTGAGTAGAGGGTATCCGGTATTCCTTAAAATAATCCAGAAGGTATACCGTATAAGTCGTATCCACCGTATATCCTCCATTACGTTCCCGTCTGCAGCTTTTACTTTTCTTATTATCAAATAAAATTATTATAAAGAGTTTAATAAGAAACGTAGTACCTAAAATATGAATATGCAATAATTTTTCTTTCTATATAGTACTTTGATCATATATATATCTGTGTTTGTGCGTGCATGTGTCAGAGAGAGAGAAATAGTATGAGCCCCCCCTACATTTTCTTGAACACCCCCTGTTGTTTACTTCTAGCTACATCCCTGGATAGAAATAACAAATCAACCAATTTTCATATTTCTTTTAAATATATTTTTTAATTTCTTTTTAGGATTTAAAATAGAAAGATCATTTTAGTATAAAAGAAATTTCACAGGTCACTGTGAAATTTTTTTTTTAAATAATAGCGGCTTGTAGTCAGGATTTGCACAATTCTAGCTTTTGTGTGCCACTATTTCCGAATATTAATTTGGAATATCATTATTTCCCATAAATATTTACGAATAATATTTCGCCTCATTTAATCCCATATCTTCTGTCATCCTAAAAGGCAAAGACTACTATTCAGAAATAATGATACTCAAAATTAGAGATCTTGCAAGCTCTAAATTACAAGTTGACATTATTTATATTATACGACATTCAAATAAGACTGGATCTTTTTTCTTGGAAAACTTTACATTAGAAGCAAATTTGAAAACTCTGTTTAATTTCGGAATTATGCATATATTTATCAACGCAAAAACAGTTTTTTCAGTAAATTTGTTTAGTTTTAAAACATTAACAGCAATAACTTGATGAAATTTAAAAAAAAAAAGTAAAAATAAAATTCATACAACCAATTCGAATAAAATTAACTTTTAAACAATCTTTATGAACTTCTTTATTCTCTACATCAATAAATGAAAAAACCAGTAATGTGCGAAGAATCATTACAAGAGATTTTGTTATTCAAACTGTTGTCGAGAATAACATTACTTTAAAAAAACCCCATGAAACTGTATTCTTTGAACACTACAAATTGAGCACTGACTCTGCAAACTGTCAATCAGTTTATCCTTTTTAATGCATTTCATGACGTAATACTGCGTTTACAGCACCGGCCCCTGAATACTAGGCCTAAGGGTTGACAAAAAAATGGCAGAGCTCGTAGTTGGATTTTTTATGCATGTGCACGAGCCCCTGAATTCACGATTCAGTATTTTCTATAAATTTTCTTTGATTTATTGAATCTCAGAAAATTAAGGCTTGAGAAAACTTTTAGAATTTATTGGTATTCAAATTCAAGGGACCGTAGAAACGCTGAAAAAAATCTTCCTACGAAGCTGCCATTTTTGTGCCACCGCACAGGTCTAATATTAAGGGGGCGGTGGTTTACATTATGGCGTAACCATATCCCCAAGTTTAAAAGATCTGCGAGGCAGAGGTTTCCCAACCAAGAGGCGTGTTCATTTGTTGTTTATGTCGCCGCTCTTTAGTTGGATCTTATGATATAATGCCTGGAACGCCAACGTCTGGGATGATAATGCCATAATGTAAATGGAACTTAAAAGTGTTGAATACGCGAATAAATTAACATTGGTTGGATCGTATGATGTAACACCAATGCCTATGATGATAACGTCATAATGTACATGGAACTTAAAAGTCTTGAGTTCACGAACAAAGTAACGAGCGTGACATGCATGTTGTTCTTCATGCGTGCAAGGTGTCTTTCCTTTTCGTAATAAATCGATGCTGTTCAACCTTGTAATTGACTATTTTTCCATATCTCGAACAGTAGCGGAGATCGGTACGTTAACTCGGATTTTGCCACAAGCAAGCACTCAAATAAACACAATTTTTATTAATATAGCTGCGGGCGTTCAAAATTTAAAGGAATGAAACGAACTTTACTAGACAACTTGTACATAAAAAAATAATTTATCTTAAGTTTTAAAGAACGTTATTTCTCATTTTGCTGCCAGATATTTTTTACATTTTACTTTCAATGAAAAGTGTTTGTCTTGTTACAATCTATATTATTTATTTTCCCTTTATAGATTTATTTTACTTACAATATTAAACACTCCGGAGTATTTTGCTCACGTTGCATATAAAACCATCTGTGGCTAATCATTTGATATGTGGACATAGTCTTTTTTTCTAAATATATTGACTGGATTATTAAAACTTTGAAACTGCTTCAACAGAAAAGCGACTTTAGTGACTTGGTGTATTATCAATTGTTCGACTAACTTCTGCACAATGATAGAAAACACTCTATACTTAACAATGATACAAAGGTAAGATAATATTTTTTTGTAATAATTGTTTTCAATTCATGTGTAGACTGTGAAAAAAGTACATTTTTTCTTATTCTATGAAAATATAATAAAACCAAAAAAACGTACAATAATCTCTTAAGGTTGCTCATCAGTAATCTTCCTGATTCCCCTTGTTAATGTTAATCTTATAGGCGTAAGATGCATTCGTATATTTAAAATATCTCTTTAGGAAATTAATATTTTTAACTTCTGTTTTCTTTGTACTGTTCTTAAAGGATGTCTCTTTTTTTCTTCGTTATCAAAATATTTCTAAATTATGTGCTTAATTTATAATTTTGTGTTAAATTCTTAGCGAAACTGAATAACATTTTAACACTTCATATAAAATTAAGTATATATTTTAGAAGTATTTTGACAACTAAGAAAAAATGAGGCATCCTTTAAGAACAGTACAAAGAAAACAGAAGTTAAAAATATTAATTCTTAATAAGATATTTTAAATATAGGGAAGTTGCTATCAGCTGATCAACCATTGTACTTCAACTGGAGGTTCCACCAATCAGAACTGCCTATTCGTAATGTGTGACCTTTAGTATGACGTCAATTGCAACAGACCTATACGAATGCATCTTACATCCATAGCATTAACATTAGAGAAGGGAATCTGGAAGTTTACTGACGAGCAGCCTTAAGCGTTATCTATGATTTCCAAAAAGCATTCTTTATCATTAGAAACTTCAGAAACCAATATATATTCAAAATCTAATGAAGCATTTATAAAAACAAAGTTCTTTGTCTGCTACTGAATTTCAGAAACCTTTAGAACTAGTTTTTATAACATATTTGCGGAACTTGTATCTAGTAATTAAGAAATAGCCGAAGCTTAGAACATGTAAGACGACATTCATTCACATAACACTTAAAAAACAACTAGAATAATGTAAACGATTACGATTAACCTGTAGCAATCGGCAAATACTATTTTCGTTTTAAACCAAACAACGGCACACAGGAAATTCCCCCCGCCCTTTTACTAGTGGGTGAAAGGGAGACCTTCTTTTGTCTGCCTAAGAGGAAAGTATTCATCCCCACCTCCTGAGAAAGGTTGCCGTTCAATTTCAGGAATAGTTCCATTTTTCAGCTGGTTATTCATTTTCTCCATGAAATCGGTAGTTTTGGCGCTATTAAAAAGTATATAGTTTCAGTCGAATATTCTTCTTTCCTTTTTTTTTTGTCTTTTAGGTAAGGATACTTTGAGCTTTACAAATACTCATTATACAGATCGTACGGCCTTTATTTTAATTATTATTTTTCAATAAAGACAAAAACATATACATTGTGTCGCAAATTATATCAAATATCATTCATATTCATACAGGAAATGCATTTTAGATCATGCTTTTGTTGTTTGTGTTTATTTATTTTTTATCAGATATCTTTAAACTAATGAAATACTTGAAATATTTATATATCATTTGACTAATGGAACTGCTAATTTAGCGATTTTAATTAAGAATAGTCTGAGAATATTCCTAAGGGATCTGACTCGTTTTCAAGTTGCTCCTAAACAAAATATCTTGCACATTCCACCATGTAGAAAATATCTCAAAAATAAAAAAAAATTCTTCAATGCAAGGTCTAGCTATTATCTACATATAAATATAGGTTTTTTTCTTTTTTTTTCGCCCTCATTTAAACATCTGTTGTTTATTTCACCCAATATATACTTTATCGTTTACCCGTTCAATGTTAGAAAAAAAAATCAAACAATAATAGCTACTTATAAAAAGTTTAATAATGTAGATAAATGCGAAGTGTATTAAGTGCAGGAGTCGATCCAGGCAAAACGTGGGACTGATTTAGGGCACCTTCATAAATATCCATTTAATAAAGCAGATTCCATTTTCCAAAATTCCTCTTAATAAAATAGGTCTCTCGCAACATTCAATTTCATAATAACATAATTCTCATTAAGTAATTCTATTTTGTTAGGTTTTAAAATATGTAGTTTAGAAACAGAACAGTTCACCAGAAAGGAAAAGTTTGGCAGAAGGATTTAAATAAGTTATTAATAAATGCTTGGTTCAAATTAGATTAATTTGATTTCATCTCTCGTTTCAAAATGTTATTTTTCACAAAAATTACTTTTACTTTTCACAAAATGAGCAGCAAGGAAAAAAATTCTGCATAGACCCCTCAAGTATAACCTATTTTTTAAGGGTATTTATAAGTAACGCATAAATTAGCGAAACAATAAACAAAGTCACATACATGATAAAGGCAGTTTGGAAAAGGCCAAAGTTAATATGACAATAAAACTCTTCACAAAAATCCATCTAATAATACATAATCCTTCACAAAATGCCTCTCAATAAAACAGGGCCCTTCACAAAATTCTTTTTAATAAAACAGGACCCTTCACAAAAGCCCTCTTAATAAAATAGGTCTCTTCACAAAATTCGATTTCATAAAAACGTACTCTTTATTAAGTAATTTTATTATGCTTGATCTTAAAGTTTGTAAACAAAACAAGTTCCCCAGAAAGGAAAACTTTAGCGGAAGGATTTAAAAAATGCTTAGTTCGAAATAGAGGAATTTGATTTCATATTACGTTACAAAATGTTATTTTTCACAAAATGGGCCCCAAAGAAAAAAATTCTGAAGTGCATCTATTTATGAAGTGCATCTGCAGTACATCTGAAGTGCAATATATTTTTTAGGAATATTTAAAAGTAACACATAAATTAGTGAAACAATGAACGAACTTGTAAAAAGGATAACGGTAGTTTGAAATAGGCCAAAACTAATATGAATATAAAAACTTTTATAAAATTTCATTCAATAAAACAGGACTCCTTCACAAAATTCCTCTTAATAAAACAGGGCCCTTCACAAAATTCTTTTTAATAAAACAGAAAGCTTTACAAAATTATTCTTAATAAAATAGGTCTCTTCGCAAAATTCCATTTCATAAAAACCTTTTTGCTCTTAAAAGAGCATTTTATTTAGTTGTAAATGAAAAATACTATATTTCGATACAGAAGTTTACACTTCAACCTTTTGTTCCTGTTGGTGAAGCAAAAGTGATTATTATTTTTTTTAAAGATTCTGGTAAGAATCCATTTTGCTCTTAAAAGAGCAATTTGTTTAGTGTTAAATGAAAAATAATATATTTCGATACAGAAGTTTTCACCTCAACCTTGTGTTCATGTTCAGGGGTCTGTCCAGACTTTTTCCAGGGTCCTGTTTTTGTGAAATTGTGAACAGCTTTTTATATTTGTGAAAAATCTAATAATAATTTTGTGAATTTGAAATGATCGTTATATTTAGGTTCTTGTTTATACATTTTTAAGAATATATATGGATGTAAAATACATTTATTTTCTTTATATATGTAAAAGTGACAGGTCAGATTTCACTTTTATATGAATAATTTGTGAAATATTCAGTTTAAATAAGGAAAAATTTTGTGAAAAACCTATTTTTAAGACAAAGAATTTTGTGAAGGATCCTGTTTTAGGGAAAGTAATTTTGTGAAGGGTGCTATTTTAGGGAAAATAATTTTGTGAAGGGTTCTGTTTTGAAATGAGAAATTTTGTGAAGAGTCCTTTAAAGGACCCAATTTTTTCCTAAGCAAATCCCTGATATTGGTGAACTAAAATGCTTTTTTTTTCTTTTCTAAGATTCTGGGAAAAATTTATTTAGTGGTAAATGAAAAATATCATCTTTCGATACAGAAGTTTTCACTTCATCCTTGTGTTCATGTTGCTGAAATAAAGTGATTATTATTTTTTCTTTTTTAAGATCCTGGAAAGAATCTCTTTTGCTCTTAAAAGAGCAGTTTATTTAGTGTTAAATGAAAAACTATATCTTACGATACAGATATTTTAACTTCAACTTTGTGTTTATGTTGTTGAAATAAACTGATTATTAATTTTTTTAAGCTTCTCTAAAGTTTTTTAGAACTTAAAAATGTACTATTTTTGTGTGTCAATTGAATGAAAAGCGATGTCATCTGATATAAAAGTTCTTACTTCCACTTTGGGTTAAAAGATTTAAAGAAATAAAACTTTTATCAGATAATCGTTCTCCTATTAAATATTAAAATAATAAAAACAGATGGGATCAGAGAGCTTTTCTGCTTCAAAATCATTCATAAGTTTATCAATTTCTTTCTGACTCAGATCTTTAAAACGTGGTGCCATTGTTCCCAGAATATAAATTCTATTTAATAATTAAAAACTATATTTAATTATTTTAGAGCGACCAAAGAGAGCAAAAATATAATATTACTCAGCACACGTGCGTGTAATAGAATGACAAAAAAGACGCTCTGTCTAAGAAATCGTCAATACAAAATCCTGTAATTCCAGTAACTCGCCAAGGCCAAAGATAATCCCCATTCCACCCCGGAAAAAGAGACTTACCTCCTCTGAAACTCTGAGATGACAGATGATTGATCAGCCTAGCTTAAAAACGGGGGTAGAAACTTTAGGGTATCTGTACCCCGGAACCCTAGCCGTTGTGAGGGGATATTTATTTTAGGGTACATATGTCGTACCCGCTGAGGCCTAGAGGTTAACACAAGAACAATATAACTACAGTTACAGCTGTCACATATCCCTTCTTTAGAAAGCTAAGTTAGTATCAATCATCCTGTGTCCATTTTTATCTTTTTTCGCCACTGATTTTGGGAACGTTCACAAGTTGTTATTATAGTATATTATTGAGTTTTCTCAAACTGGAATATCCGATTTTAGGATGAATGATTCTCAATGAAACGTTTTCACCTGCGTTATTGAATTTATTCTGGCAATATGAGTAACACAATAATATTGATGTTAATGCTGTTAATTTTGTAATTAGTGCTATTAATTTATTTTTTTGTCTGTGAAATATACTTTTGGAACATAAAAATATTTACATCAGATTGATAGCGTTCGTAAAACCTATATTACGGGCACAGAAAACTGATTAATACACCCTAAAAACTGCTCGCAAACGTTTCGAAAACCACTGAAAGCAAAAGAAACTTAAAAATAAATGTTTCCTTAATCTCGAAAATATAATGGTTTCCGAGGTTTCTAGAGATAAAGAACGTTTTTTTGAAACTGTGCGTAACTTGGAAAAGGTTATTGTATATTTTTGTTCGTGGGTATATTATATTTTCCTAAATTAAGAAACGTTTGTCTTTTTTTTTACAGCTTATATGGGAGCAAACGTAATTCTATAAGGAAAAATTAAGACGAAACATGACATTTTAAAAGATCAATCATCATGTGGCAAACTACATTAGTCTACAAATTGAAAAATAATAGTCTGAATAGAAACCACAACATTTAGAATTTTATGTTTCTGTCCATGCTAAATCAGAAAATCAAGTCAGTTTCCCTACGCAATTTTGAGAAATTGTTGGAAAAGTCTAAAATTTGTAAAGTAAACCAGTATATTAGTATATGCAAGTATAAAAAATGAAATTAATTAAACTAGAAAACGTGACATGATAGAACATATTTTATAAATTTTTTTCAGCATAAAACATACTTTATAAAACACTCACTGACGTACGTGTTCAGAATTATGCAAATCATGTAGATCAGAGGTCGCCAAACAGAACCGTTCACAAGAACATTTTGGTGGTACGCAGAAGCATCTGGTCATTATTTGCATTCTGTATGATTTATTAACAGTGAAGCATAAATAAAATTCTTAGAAATTTTTATACGTATTTATGAAATTTTAGCCTATATCAAATTAGTAATAAATTATGACACGCTTCAAAATTGAAATTATAGCAAGTAGTCATATTTATGTTATAATGCATGTTATGTATTATTTATTTTCCAAAGACAATAAATTGTTGTATAATTCAAAAGACAAATTGTCTTGAATAATAATTTTATGGGAAAATTATTTCAGCTGTAAATGCGGTTGGCTGAAGAAGATTTGGGAATCTTCTGAATTTGGATGAATATGTGAGAGAGAAGGATATCCATTGCTCAACAAAGCCTACAATAACTTACAGAATATTTCAGTCATTATTATCCGAAAAAAGGAAACCCTAGATAATGCAATATTGGATAACAGATTCATTTGAAGCAAACATTGAAGATCATGCTTTAGCCATGAAAGAAAAATAAAACCTCATTGATCTATCATCTGACGATTGCACCCAAACTAAATTCTACTCAACATTCCTTATCAACACCTAATTTTTGGTTCTCCAAGCAAAGTGAATACTCATAATACGAGTGTAAAAGCAAGGAAAATTTAACTCAGTTTTCAACAGTATATTTGTGGGAAAAAAACTTTTCATCACCCAAAAATATGTTATAATCTTAAATAATTTTGTTACAGTAAAAATAAATGAAAGATTTATTTTTATTACAAAATAAGCATTAACAATTTTCTTATAATTAAATAAGCATTCCTATAACTTTGTTGTGCAAGGTACCTTAATTAATCTACCAGAACTCAGCGTGTTCTGAGCGTGATCTTTTGGCTACATTTAAAAAAAGTGGATATTAGTGGTCCGCGGGATTTAAAACTATGAATTGAGTGATTTGAAAGGTTTATGACTACTGATCTGTAGCCAGTGTTATTTATAATGTCCGCTACAGAACCTGCAAAGTACAGCCAGTTCAACTATGGCAACCTTGTATTGCAATGGCGCATTTCATATTAATAAAATGTAAGTTTTCTTATCAAAAAAAGAAAAAACTACAAACAACATGTACAGTTAAGCTATTTTATTAAGAAAATACTAACTACATACCAATAACAATAAAATGTGACAGAAACTGGTGTAAAACACAATATAAGGTAAAAGAAAAACTTCTTAAAACATGACAAAAAATTAAGTAACTTATATAAACAGGAGCAAGTAAAATACTAATAAATAAGTAAAACACTATTTTTTTGTCTTAGTCTTTTCAGAAATTTTTCCTTTATACTACATGAAACTTCATATAAAAAGCAACTTTTATAATACTGGGTGGTTATAATATAAGTATCTCTATTTAGAGCTGTCTGTAGCTTGAAGAAATAACCTGAATGAAACCAAAATCGGCACACTTACTATTAGAGAAAGGGGAAGAAGAATGGAAGAATAAAAAAAATAATTGCAATAATCACCTACAGATGGCGCTACTGTATGTGAAAATGTAATATGTAACACAAGAATAAAGAATGAAGGCGTCAAACTGGATGGTACACTTAACTTATTGGAAAATGTCATAGTGTATGTGGTTACGCTTTCACATGGCAGTGTTGACCATGTTCATATCCACATGACCATTGTGCTGGATGGCCCAAACCCGGCACTGCATGATGAACTCAACTGCAGAATGTAATGCATCAGGAGTGATGTTTCGCACATTTTGTGATATGCAGTAAAGTCATTGAGGTTTGCGACACCTCAACAAGAATACACATTACATTTCACACTCAAAAGCGCCATCAGTCGGCGATTCTTGTAATTAATTTTTTTATTGTTCCTTACTTCTTCCCTCATCTTGAATAGTAAGTGTACTGATTTTGGTTTCATTCCATTTATTCCTTCATGCGGAATGACAGCTCCAAAAATAGATACTTATATTATAACCACCTGGTACTTAAAAAATAAAAGTGGATCTCACTCTAATGCAGACAATCATTATTGGCAATTCATACTCTCAAACTTGTATAATTATGTAAGTATATCAGTTTTTATGCACATTTGCTTTGATAGCATGTTAAACTGCGATTCTTTAATCACTGTTATTGCAGAATAATAAGTACGACACACATATTAAAAATTAAAGGGTGTTAAGTAGTTTTAAAGTTTATGAAAATCAGTGGCGGCTGGAGACTGTTTTTTTAAATACTTCTTTAAATTTCAAAAATATACTGGTGAGATTTCACAAGATAAAAAATGCATTTTCAAATCATAGGTAATTTTTAAAAGGATGTCGTGTATATCTTGTAGATTTAAAAAATAAAGTGCTAGAGATTTTTAACTTTGTGTGGTGAAGGATTGAGGGAAACAGATATTTCAGAGGTGCAGAATTGAATGCAAAATTTTCAGAGCTGTTTCTTTTGAAAAAAAGAATAATCTTGTCTCTAATTTATTGTGACATAACATGATACAAAATCTATAAAATGAATATCGTTAAGGAACTAATGTAAATTTCAGTGTGGTAGGCTGTTAATTATTCCAACTTTCAATGGTTGTGAGTCAGCAGAAAAGAATTATGGAAGTAAATTATGCAAACTCGGAAGAGTGGTGTCCCTGCAGTAGGCACTAAACTAAATAGGTACTTCATTTGCTTCTGTCAATTTTCCCAGTGTGATACACTAATAATCGATAGAAAAAGAAAGTTTTTTGCTAACGTTGTCAAACAAATAATGGTTAAATCATTATGCGAAATATTATATATACTAGAGCAAGAAATTTATTAAGTATTTGGCAAGTCTGTCAACCTTTATAAAAGGATTTTTCTTATTTATCTGAAACAGTTATAAAGGAAGTTTCAGTTTGCCAACAGTTTAAATGTACGTTTAGCAATGTCACATACAAAGATATTCTGAATAGTGGTGATGTTGGAAAATTAACAACTTTTTACTAATATTCATAATCTGGATACTTCTAAAATATCCTTATATGAACAAAATTACATGACAAAGAATGCTAACAGTATTTTATAAACAAAAAGCTTTCATTTACCAATTTAAAAGTAAATAATGGTAAAGTAATAATGCTGTATTAATCTACCTACATCATGAATGAATAGTCACAATTTAAAATAAATCCCCAATTATATTCTCAAATAAAATACTGCATTACAGACTTCATAAAAGGAAAATTTCTTTTAATATGACTGTTTATTTTGAAATTCAAAATAGACACAGAATAGCTGCATTGCGCAGATGTAATTTTCTTTAGACATGAAAGTGATAGATATAATGAGCTGTCTGTGACATATGCTAATGAAATCTCATACTTCGTAATGGATACAATGATGCCAATTAAAATTATGCTTTTTAGAAATACCTGTTTTACACATCATAGGCAGGTTTCCCTTTAGTATGAATACGCAGGTGTCTATTGAAATTAGATTTTTGAGAAAAACTTTTTTTGCACACCTCACAACTGAAAGGTTTCTCTTTAGTATGAATACGCAGGTGTTTTTTTAAATAATCTTTTTGTGAAAAACCTTTGTTACACACCTCACAACTGAAAGGTTTCTCTTTAGTATGAACACGTAGGTGATCATTTAAAGAAAATTTTTGAGAAAAATCTTTGTTGCACACCACACAAATGAAAGGTTTCGCTTTAGTATGAATACGCATGTGGCTATTTAAATTGCATTTTTGAGAAAAACTTTTGTTGCACACCTCACAACTGAAAGGTTTCTCTTTAGTATGAACACGAAGGTGATCATTTAAATTAGATTTTTGAGAAAACCCTTTTTTACACACCATACAACTGAAAGGTTTCACTTTTGAATGACCAAGCAGATGGTTATTTAAAAAAACTTTTCGAGAAAACACTTTGTTGCACACTTCACAACTAAAAGGTTTCCCTTTTGTATGAAGAAGCAAGTGGTTATTTAAATTATTTTTTCGAGAAAACCCTTTGTTGCACACCTCACAACTGAAAGGTTTCCCTTTAGCATGAATACGCATGTGGTTATTTAAATTAATTTTTTGAGAAAACCCTTTGTTGCACACCTCACAACTGAAAGGTTTCGCTTTAGTATGAATACGCATGTGGCTATTTAAATTACATTTTTGAGAAAAACTTTTGTTGCACACCTCACAACTGAAAGGTTTCTCTTTAGTATGAACACGCATGTGGTTATTTAAATTAATTTTTTGAAAAAACCCTTTGTTGCACACCTCACAACTGAAAGGTTTCGCTTTAGTATGAATATGAAGGTGATAATTTAAAGAAGATTTTTGAGAAAAACCTTTGTTGCACACCTCACAACTGAAAGGCTTCTCTTTAGTATGAATACGCATGTGGTTATTTAAATTAATTTTTTGAGAAAACCCTTTGTTGCACACCTCACAACTGAAAAGTTTCGCTTTAGTATGAATACGCATGTGGCTATTTAAATTACATTTTTGAGAAAAACTTTTGTTGCACACCTCACAACTGAAAGGTTTCGCTTTAGTATGAACACGAAGGTGATCATTTAAAGTAGATTTTCGAGAAAAACTTTTATTACACACATCACAACTGAAAGGTTTCTCTTCAGTATGAACAAGCAAATGGTTATTTAAACCAGACTTTTGAGAAAAACCTTTGTTGCACACCTCACAACTGAAAGGTTTCGCTTTAGTATGAATACGCATGTGGCTATTTAAATTAAATTTTCGAGAAAACTCTTTCTTACACACCTCACAACTGAAAGATTTCTCCGTGGTATGAAAAAGCCAGTGGTTATTCAAAATAGCTTTTTGAGAGAAACTTTTATTGCACACCTCACAAGGGAAAGGTTTCCCTTTAGTATGAACATACCTGTGGTTATTCAAAGCAGATTTTTGGGAAAACCTTTTGTTATACACCTCATAAATGAAGCGCTTCTCTGTAGTATGGATATACATATGTCTCATTTAAAACATGTTTATAAGAAAACCCTTTGTTACATACGTCACAAGTAAACTGTTTCTCTTGATTGTGAGTAGGCAGAAAAATATTTAAACTATATTTTTGAGAAAGCATTTTGTTACACACTTCACAAGCTCATTGTTTGTCTTTAATATTAATTCATAGGTGGTCATTTGAATTGGAGTTTTAAGAAAATATTTTACTAAACATATCACAAGTGAAAGGTTTTGTTGAGTATGGACACTATGATGCCTAT
Source organism: Maratus michaelseni (assembly GCA_963931845.1). NCBI lineage: Eukaryota > Metazoa > Arthropoda > Arachnida > Araneae > Salticidae > Maratus > Maratus michaelseni. The sequence continues at coordinate 316,932,082 of OZ007597.1, forward strand.
ACAAATTAAACTGTTGTGAAAATCCTTTGCTATATAAACCTTACATGAAAAAGACTGTTACTGAACAAGTTTTTTTATGGGAGTATTCATTCAATAAAAATATAACAGTCATTTTGCATGATTTATCTTCATGAGTCCTTTTCCTATAGGTTCAAAATAAGCATCAGAAATATCTGCAGCTGTAATATAAATAAAAATTAATACATATGATAAATGAATTATGAATTTTCAAATGTTTGCATAAATGCCATTACAATGTTATTAAATAAGAATAATAATTCAATACATAATTTTTTGGTACATTTTACTTTAGTTTCTAAAATTTGTACAACTACAATCATATGCAAACTATTCTTACAAAGCTGTTAGAGTAAGGTTAAACTAAGTTTATAACCTTATTTCTTATTGTCATTTTCCAGAAACAGAAATTCGAACTATGTAAAATATGAATATTTGTGAATATTAAAAAGGAAACCTAAGTATTACAAGTTCTAAAGATAAAATATTCTAACTAGATGGATATTAGATTATCAGAGATCACACTTAAAGAAGAAAATAAGGAATTTTGCTTAGTAGCCACTGGCTGGTAGATTGATTTTTTTAGTAACCAGTTACTGGCTTGTGAGGATATTTTATTTAGTAGCCAATAAGTACATTTATGTCACTGAATATTTAATTTAAAAAAATGTAATGAGTTTACACTAAACAAGTTATTTATGTACTAAATAAAAAATATTTTAATTTATATTATTTTGAATAAATTTGATATATTAATTTCCAATCTATTTTAAAATTTAAAATAAGTTAACAGCAAAGTTATACACAACATGCTCATGTAGCTAACTACACAAGTCCTACTATGCTCAGGTACTTGTGTAGTTAACTACATGAGTATCATTTGTTTAAATTATTTGTCTAGAATGACGATCTGACAATAATAAAATAGGTATGTTTATATACTAAATAATAACCCACAACATGATATACGTTACAGATGCACAACCTGTGGCTCGTGGGCCAAAAGTGGCCAACATCTTCAGAAATGCAGGAATTGTGTATTTCGCCAATTAGTTGTAAATTTCTTTATACGGCAGCGTAAAAATCATGAATTTCGTCGAACGCGTGCGTTAAAATTCTGAATTTCGTCGGGTAAGCGCATAAAAGTCATGAATTTTGTCGATCTAGAGCATAAAAATCACAAATCTTGTCAAACGGGCACATAAAAATCTCCAATTTCATCGATCGGATACGTAAAAATCATGAATTTCGTGAAACGGGGGCATATAAATGATAAATATTGCCGAATGGGAGCAGAAAATTCATAAATGTTGTCGAACGGGTACAGAAAAATCGCGAATATTAGAGAAAATAGGAAATTAGAAAATCCTTATTTTTAATCACTAGTGTTTCAAGTTTACTCGCTGAGTGCTTATTTTCATCTTTAATAACACAGTCATTTTTATTTATCAAGAGCAAAAACTATTAAAACATAAAATATTTTAAATGGTTTTCATTCCTAGGGGTCTGTGTTACTAGTTAGTGATGTTACCATTAGAGTATTGGTGAATCATGTCAATATTCTCCATACAGCAGATCTAGGACTGATTTAAACACATTTTTGTTTGAGGGGGGGATGAAAGTAGCATTCTAAAGTCCAAGTAAATATAATTTTTGAAGATATTTGTTTCAGAATATTTATGTCATCACTTTACTCCTGATCTGATAATTATAAGCTTTCCCCTTTTTGAAACTCCTCTAACATGCTTGCTAAGATATGTGCAGGGGTTAAAATCGATTTAGTATCAAACGTTAAGCTACTGTGTCATTTATTTACCTACCTCTTTAACTTTTTACAACAAAGTTTTTTACAACACAGATGCAAACAGCATCAACTTTGCTGCAGTTTTGTATCATAAAGAATATGATAATATTAGAATAGAATAACTGTATAATGAAGTATTATAAACTAGTCTGTTTAATACTCTAAAATTAATTGGTTTTTAAATTATTAATGCACTTTAATATTAATACATACTAGATAATAAAAAAATGCATATTTTTATAACATTGTTTTTTCCTTAATAAATAAATCACAGTACAATTAATAAACAAATCTTGAGGACTATTTTATACAAGAAATGACATGAAGGGAAACTAATATATTATGATTTTATGTTTAATTCTCATTTATTTATCACAAGCCATTATTTTAATTTTGATTATTAAACTCCAATTTTTTGTACATTAATTTCAACACAATATTACAAGAATGCGGAGATTCATACAAATATAGGGCATTAGAAGTATTATACATTTAGAATGTAGATCTTTGCTATTAGATGAAAAACAGATTTACCGACATAATGATGTAATAATCATCAATCATAGAACTGAGCAAATATATGAGATTAGCCAGTACTCGTGTTCAGAAACCATGTAATCAAACAGTTTTTCCATTTTTAAATAGACAGAGAATTTGTCAGAAAATGCTGTTAAAGTGAACATTTTGAATCAAATTTCCAGTTACAATAGGGTAGAAAAAGAAAAAATTGGCGTCGTCAGCAAGAGTAATTTATAACACAAGATGCAATTATATTATTGAAAAAAGTAATAGAGTATTTAATTACAAATCTGTTAAATAATGATGCCTCCTAATTCAGATTAACATGAGTGCACTGGTCTACGAATAAAATTATTTTTCGCTATTGTAAGCTCATTTTTACATTCAATTTTCTTACAAAATCTTCAAAAAGATTTAGGGTCAGCCAAGCATTGTAATTTGTCGGCAAACTTTTAATGTATTTGGATTTACCAATCACAAAGATGTTAGATTCTCAGTTCCGTAATAATAAAACTGTTAATCACACTTTTCATAGCTTCCGACTGTGCCACGTTTCTCCTTTCACAGTGTATGTTCTATCAGGGAAGAGATAAAAAAAAAAATCTGATCTCATCTGCGTTAAAGATGGCTGTTTTGAGTAATTAATTACACACAAGAGAAGGCATAGTTTTTGTCCATCCATCCCTTAGCGACTGCAGTATTTACTCCATCTGCCTCACTACAAATAAACTTGTAAGACAAAGTATACCTCTTCTTGAATCTGTCGATCCAACTGTTGGATGCCATGAAATTTTGCATTTCAAGTCGAGAAGAAATTTCAAGAGCCTTTTTTTTTACAAAATTGAGACATTGATTGGAATCTTGGCAGCACGGGCTTGTTTAAACCACTCGTATAAAATCTTTTCCAGTTCCTTAAAAGGAGAAGTTTTCAATGTTTTTATTTTCTTTGACAAATATCCCAGTTTTTCAGATTTTAATTTCACAGAGACCCCTTGTTTTAGGATGGTTTGTAAAGTGGAATAAGCGATACCAAACAATTTTACGCGATCCACTTTAATTCCTTTGGCAACTTTTGATTTTTTGATAATTTCTGCCTTTTCGGCTACAGAGAAACACTTTCTTTTAGACATCCTACTTTTTATTGGCAATCACTAAGAGATGCAAAAGCCCCCCCCTCCGACATCACATGATGCAGGTTTGGTCAAGTGCTGATAGACTAATAAAAGTTCTGCGTTACTTTTACCTGTTTTTGGTAACAAACAACCAGTTGACCAAGTGGAAAGCATTTTTGTTCTTTCGAAAATTTTTCTATGAGTGAAAAAAGATAAAATTTCCTGAGGTACCTTGCCTAAAATGACGTACCAAGCGGGAAACGCTAAGAGTAAATAACGTAGAATTGAGGTACTTTTAACATTATCGGAATGGGACCGACGAAAAATGACGTAGGAAGCGGAATAACGTAAAATCGGGGTTCCACTGTATATATTACCATAACACAACTTAGCTATGTATATACAGTATCATACTACTTCTATAAATCTTCATCCTATATAAATTATATATACTTTTAAATTTAAACTTGGTTGCTTAACATATTTTATATTTTATAAACAGAATTATTTCAGTAATTTTCATTCAGTACATTATGATTTAAAGGCTGTAAATAAAATTAATTATTTAAAACAGTTCATTCTTAAAAGACTTTATTGTGTTTTATAATTCCATTAGGCAACAAAATAACCTAATACAGACTAATTTTTATTTCGGTTTCAAAATAGAATGTTTCTGAAAAAAAAAATTCCTCAAGCAAAACAGATTTCTTTAAATCCTGGAATAAGACTACATGCCAATTCTATACATTTGTGAACAAAAAATGAATTTAGAAATGTGTCAGAAAGTTTACATTTGGATGCAGGATTCGTTCCAGCATTTCAGATTATAAAGAGATCATTATGGAATTTCTGCATTATTCGGTTCTTTGTTTTTCATGAAACAGTTACGTTTCTGGAGAAAACACAGTGTTGTCATACACATTTTGTGAGCATCACTTTCTGAACTTTCTCGGCTATGCTGATTTGCATCTAACATAACATTCTCCAATATTGGCCCTAGCGGTTTTCAAATTTCTCCTATGTTTGGATTATTTAAATTTCCTCTTGCAGGTATTTTATAAAATCATATATTAGATTATTAAGTTATCATTTTTGCAAAGTAACAAAATTTTCAAAAATTAAAGTTTTAAAAATTTATATGCTGAAGAGAAGGGAGAAAATATAGGAAGAAGAATTCAGATGATGTCGGCTGCACCAATGAAATTTGAATAATAGTGAATATAACTTTAAATCATTTCTAAATTCCCTGAAGGAAAAAAAACAAGTGGCTACACTCAAATGATGAAACAAATGACTATCCCCTCCTGTTAAAATGGAAAGGAAGTGGGGGGGGGGGGAGAAAGTTAACATGAGAAATAATTCACTTAAATCCAAATATATAAAAAACATCCTTCAATTTATCTAGAGATAAAACAGTTGCCTAGCATTGAATAAGATAAAAAATATGAAACGATTTTCAAAAAATTATTTTTTTAAAAACAATATTAAAATGTTTTAATTAAAAGGTTTGCTGAGAGCAGAAAAGTACTGTCTAAAAGTGTTTGATTTTCACCCAGATTTTTATAACTGCAGAAAAAAAACTAAAAATACAAGGGCGGCAAAGAGAATGTTTTGTTAAATAGTAAATATTCATATTTTTTAACAAAAAAAAACTCAGAATAAGGACTGGCTATCCACATTTTTTTTAAAATTATTATTCTTTCTCAGCCCCAGTAATTACAATTGTAAAATGCACAAAAAATGGAAAATATCAAAAAGATATTAGGAAAAATTATTTATTTTTGAATAGTTGATATTCATCTTTTAAAAATGGAATGTATCATCTGTACTGACATAATAGGTGTCCTTAATTATTTATTTTATTATTATTTGCTTTGGACACTCAATGACAGAGATTTTAAATTTTAGGAAAAAACTGAATGTTTCCTTCCATCTATGAACTAAATGCTTGAAAAACCACATATTTGCTGGATATGAATGAGTGAATAAGATGATATCAAAATAAGGATGCTTGAAGCTCCTTCTTTAGCTTTCAAGAGGGTTTTTGAAGAATATCTGGGATAATTGTCAAAACATCTGAAACTGGAATCACAGGCATATTTTATCCTGTTTTGTCCTATCAGGAAAGAAATTTGCTGACCTCTACATGCAATAAATTTCCTTGTCCATCGCCAATAGACAGAAAGAGACACATGAACAAAAACTTTTAATAATATCGATTAATTTTTAAATAATAAGAATCAGTGTTGTTCAACACATGACAATTTGCTTTTCAGCTGATTCATATTACTAGTATTTGAGTTACAGAAACATTTTTTGATGGTGAAAGCAGGCTGTCACCACCATAGAAAATCATAAAAGTAACTCTAAAACCTGCAGAAAATTCTCTGCTATAGACAAGCTTTTTAATATTTAGAACTTCTGCAACATTTTTCAGGTGACTACTTGAATATTCTCATTACATTTTCCTAAAAGATGTTAATTTTATTGTTCTACATTTATGGATAAACCCTACCATGTTTTTTTGTAACTTTATGAAGAGTTATGAAAAAGTGCATAAATTATATTCTTTTCCAGACTGCTTTAGATCAAGAAACTCAAAGTATCGAAAGAGGGTGTTACCACTTAAAAAATAAAAGTTGCAGAAATTTTTAATAAGTAGACAACCTTTGAATCATAATTTATGCAAGCATTAAATGGCAGACATTATTTCCAGTCCACTGGCGCATATATATTTTTATACAATTAGTCACAGCAGAGTTAAAAAGGGGTGATAATTTTCTTTTTTCTCCCACGATTATAGTACTGTAAAAGAATTTGAAGTTTTACATATATACTGAAAGTCCAACCACAGATCCCACTCAGAATACAAAATCAAAACTTTTTGCTGCATAAATGTTAAGGAGTCTAAATTAGGGAGAGATTAGCTCATACTTAAGCAATGAAACTTTATACTCTTATTTCAAAGAATAATGAACCTTGAAAAATAAAGAAATCAACAATAAATTAAGGGGAAATTAGTTTCCCATTCCCTCTTTATACTTAACCAATGAACCCCCCAAACTAATCAGGGAAGTGCCTTAAAACAATAAGCCTATATATAAAATTTGAAGCAAATCAGATAACTTTGCATGAAAAAAACATTTATCTAAATTAAGGGAGGGATTGGTCTCCATTCCTAACCTTTATACTTAACCAATGAACCCCTAACACTAATCAGGGAAGTGCCTTATCACAATGAACCTATATTCAAAATTTGAAGCAAATTGGATAATTCTGCATGAAAAACCCATTTATTTAAATTAAGGGATGGATTATCCTCCTATTTCCTCTCTTTATACTTAACAAATGAACGTACAAAATTAATCAGGGAAGCACCTTATTACAATGAACCTATATACAAAATTTGAAGCACATCAGCTAATTTTGCATGAAAAACCAATTTATCTAAAACAAGGGTATTAGGCCCCCATTTTAACTCTTTATACAAAACCAATGAACCCTAAAACTAATCAGGGAAACGCCTTATCACAATGAACTTATATACAAAATTTTAAGCAAATCTGATAATTCTGCATGAAAAACACATTTATCTAAATTAAGGGGTGTATTAGCTCCTTATTCTAACCGTTTATACTTAACCAATGAACTGCCAAAATTAATCAGGGAAGAACCTTATCACAATGAATTTATATACAAAATCTGAAATTTCTTCATAAAAGACACATTTATCTAAATTAACTCTCTCACCACCACAAACTGATTTTTCTGTTCACTAAGCTGTAGGTTTCACTGCAATATTAGCATTATTTAAATTAATATATTTCTACAAATATAATATAGTTTGAAAATCATTAAGTAATGATTAATAATCTCAAGGATTATATTCATATATGAAATTAGGTTTTTTATACCATGTTTGAAATATTATATTTTTTTAGCATTTAAAAAAAAATTACATAGTAAACAATATTACAATTTTGCTCTTTTTCTCGGCAGTAAGAGGTTTAAGGGAGGGATTACCTACTGTTTCCCTCCTTTATACTTAACCAATGAATTCCTAAAACTAATCAGGGAAGTGTCCTACCACAATGAACCTATATACAAAATTTGAAGCAAATTGGATAATTCTGAATGAAAAACCCATTTATGTAAATTAAGGGTTAGAGTTTCCCCTTTATACTTAACCAATGAACCCTCAAAACTAATCAGGGAAGTGCCTTATGATAATGAACCTATATCCAAAATTTGAAGAAAATCAGATAATTCTGCATGAAAAACTCATTTATCTAAATTAAGGGGGGGGGAGACCCCGTTTCTGCCCGTTATACTTAACCAATGAACTCCAAAAACTAATCAGGGAAGTAAGTACCTTACCACAATGAACCTATATACAAAATTTGAAGCACATCAGATAACTCTGCAAGAAAAACCTATTCCTCTAAATTAAGGGAGGGATTAGCCCCCATTCCCGACCTTTATACTTAACCAATGAACCCCCCAAACTAATCAAGGAAGTACCTTACCACATTGAACCTATATACAAAATTTGAAGCACATCGGATAACTCTGCAAGAAAAACCCATTCCTCTAAATTAAGGGAGGGATTAGCACCCATTCCCGACCTTTATACTTAACCAATGAACCTCCCAAACTAATCAGGGAAGTGCCTTATTACAATGAACCTATATACAAAATTTGAAGCAAATCGGATAATTCTGCATGAAAAACCCATTTATCTAAATTAAGGGGCAGATTAGCTCCCAGTTTCAGCTCTTTATACTTAACGAATGAACCCAAAAATTAATCAGGGAAGCATCTTCTTACAATGAACCTACATACAAAATTTGAAATGGATAATTCTACAAGAAAAATCCATTTATTTAATTTAAGAAGGGGAATAGCCCCCTCCCCCCGTTCTCTCCTTTAAATTTAACCAATAAACCATCAAAACTAATCAGAAAAGCCTCTTATAAGTATGAACCTACTTTCAAAATTTTAAGCAAATTGGATATTTCTATCGAGTTACTGTGTTACGTACATACATACATACAGAACCCACAGGCACATTAGATGTCAGGCTTTGATAGCCTCACACACACAGAGTGAAATTTTCTTTTATTAGTATAGATATTAAACAATCTGCTTTCCCTATTTAATATTCTTTAGTGACAATAAAAATCTTATCTTTTGCCCTCCAAATTTCTGCGACCTTCCCCATTTAGCCCACAGATATTCAAATATTTAAAAAACTCTACTTAAAAAAATAATCATCTAAACTCCCTAACCTTCCATAATTTATGCCTCTTCCATCAGCATACAAATCAATTAAAAATATTTTAAGTTATTTTTGTTTTTATACTAGCTGATACACCCGGCATTGCCATCTAAAAATGATATGAAACACGAAATCGTTCTTCTAGTAGCCTTTTCTACTTACGAAAATTACAGTGACAGACCCTGAAATGGAAGTAAATTCAAGACCACACCCTCAAATGTCTGGATCATTTTATTCAAAGAAGTTTTTTGTCAAAATTGAAAAAATTACAGACCGATTTTCTCAAAATTTACATTATCGGAATTCGAAAAAAGTACTACATTCATACTGTGAATTTTGAATTGATACCTCAAATAATTTTCTTAATACTCAAGGATTAGTGAAAATGGAAATATTTTGTTGTCTGAGGTTATGAAGTTGATAACCATCTTTGCAGCTTTGATAAAAATAGTGATTTTCAGTACAATGCAGGAAAATATTTTAGTTTCACTGCCAAATGATGCATTCAGTTCTACATAAATTTCCAACACATGTCCCTACTGCCTATGACACAATATTGAAGACATGCTCAGCATACTCGACAAAATCTTTTAGTTCCAGTTTCCACCACCCAGGGCACATTCTGTTCTTAACAAACCTCTTTCTGATCGAAACTCTGGCACTCATCCCTGCTGCTGAAAGCACTGTATAGCCAGTACGCTACACACATACTGCAATACCTTTTAGTTTAAAATTTGACCACCAGAGGGCACTAAATCTATATCTTATATCAATATCTTAATTAGTTCATGTTAAGTTGAATGAACCAATTCCCATTTAAATAGAGGCCCATAGTACCTGAAAAAATAAATCCCCCCCTGGAGATTAATATTCATAAATGCTATGCATGTGCTGAAAATCTTTTACTTCCACTTTCCACTAGCAGGTTGCAACAAGTTTATGTCTTAATTAGTTATCTATATTGTAATTAGTTCTGTTAAGTTGAATCAATCAATTCCAGTTGAAATCAGGTTCATAGAACCAATAAAAAATATTCTCCTTCTGGAGATTAATATTCATAAATGGTGTTAACCAAGGGCTAAAAAAATAAGGGAGAAGTTACTTAAGTACTTCGGAGATCTGGGAAGAATGTTTGAAAAGGTTTCATTTTAAGCAGACCAATTTTAAATACAAAATCTTTGAGTTTCACTTTCCTCCAACAGAGGGCACACTCAGTTCTAAACAAACCTCTTTCCAGGTGAAACTGCGGCACATGTTTCCACTGCCTACAAAACCATACAGCAGGTGCACATACTGCAAGATCTTTTAGTTCTACTTTCTACCACAAGGGGACGCGAAATCTGTATCTTAATTAGCTCATGTTTAGTTGAATAAAGCAATGAAGTATTGAACATGCAGGTTTCAATTAAGAGAAGTTTAAAATAAAACTAAAAAGCTGAAATAAACTATGGAAGAGATGTCAAATTCTGTATAACTAAAAGATATGAGAGAGGTAAGCATTTGAATAAATTAAAAGTAATTGAAATAAGATATTTGGATAGGTACATAAGTGAACAATTTGAGCAAACCTCATATATGGCAACATATACTCATTAATATCCAAGTACTGTAAAACCTCTAATTAACAGACAACTTTGGGCTGCTGGATTTGTCTATTATTCTGAGGTGTTTGCTATTCAAAATAAAAAATATGTAAATATTTGTGTTGGGAACTGAAAACTGTTCTCTAAATAGAAGGGTTTGCTATTCGGAAGTGTCTCTATGGAGGTTTTACTGTACATGCTATTGCTTCTGATTAGCTGAAAAATTTCATGGTTCCGAGGGGTATGCTATTCAGTGGTTTTATTATATAAAAGATTAAAAGTATTCTCTAAATAAAGGTTTTTGGTATTTTGTAATGGAGTTTTTACTAAACATACATACTTTTTATCAGGAAAAATATATGGACATTTGATGGAAAAAATCAGGTCAACCTGAACCAGACTCGCAAGAGTGAAAGCCTAATCTGAACTCAATTAATGTAATTCAATTAGACCCACAGCCACAAAGTAGAAGTCATCCTGACCTGCAGCAAAAAAAAAAAAAAATGCTAATTTTACCTGCAATGAAAAACATTAACCCCACTGCAACCCAAAGTTAAAATTAAAACCTTCAAATTTTTAATATCCCCCCCTTCTGTTGAATATTTTCTAGATCCACTCTTGACTTTTAATACTTCTCATGATATTATTAAGTTTTCAAACCCTGGTATAAAAGCACCTGCCCACTTCATAAATTTGTCAACAAAAATTAAACTAAAGAGTGAAAAAAAAAATTAAATCTCACCTTCAGGTTTTTTGTGAAGTGTGTTGTTTTTGATTCAACTGTAAATCAAATGAAGCTTGTTGTTTAGTTGGCTGGACTGATATTTACACATATTTCTTTAAATGGAAAACAGAAATAATCATGGTGTTCCGTCACTGTAAGGAAGCATTCAGATCACTAGGCTGCAGGTGAGAAAAAAAATATCTACCAATTGAAAACATTAATTTCTGTAACTATGTCTAATAGTATAGTCAGTTGTTTATGAATCATTATGCTTCAGCAAGAATCAATAATTTACTATTTCTCAGAGAAATTTTACAAAAAAGCAAGAAGAGCTATAAAATAGAATTGACATTTATAATTATGAAGACAGCTTTGCAATAAAATACCTTATTAACATTAAAAAAAGCATACAAATTTAATAAAAGTAAATAATGTTGTAAGTGTAACCAAATAAAATTAACAATAAAATAAACATAGATATTTAAATACACAAATCCAAATGCACATTCATCCCTGATTAATTTGAATTTTCTGAAAGATTGGCATATTGTAGTTTGTTTCAAGAGGCTTAATTCTGAAAATTTTCTCTTGCAACTTATATAAAAATGTAACTTGCAGCTCAGAAATGAAAGACTGATAAAAAGTTAATAATTTTATTTAAAATTAGTGTTTAAATTATGGTTATGAAAGAAGCAAGGACTAAAAACTGAAAATTCAATTAATAAAATGCTAAAAAGGAGAAAACGTACCTTTCTGTAAAAAAAAAAAAAAAAAAAAAAAAATATGTTCTTGAATCTTTTTTAAATTTTAACTCTTAATTTCATTGTTTACACCCAAATACATATGGCACATTTAAGGTTTTTTTCAGATTTATTCAGTTTACCATATTAAAAAAAAAAAAAAAAAAAAAGATATATAGCTACATAGAGCGTCTTCAAATTAAAATGATATTCAGAAAAGTCTAAGGTTACAAAATCAGTATAATGACTTAAACAATGTTTGGGAATTTCACATGGAAAAAGAATGGGAAAAGCTTACCTTTAGGAAATTGGACAAACTTGGTTATTTGTTCTTGATATACTTTTCGAACAGCATTCAAAAATAATATGGAAAACCTGTAATGTTAAATAATCATGCTATAAGTATATGATTTGAATAAGAAAAAATTAATTTCAAATATTCAAGAACATTCCTTACAAAAAACAAAATAAAAGTCTGAAATATCTCAAAATGAATACTATAAAAGGAATCTAACACTTCATCCTGTTTCAAAGAAAATGCTAGATTTATGTCTACACCAGTTGAAGATTTTCTCAACAGACAAGAAATGCAGAAAATAAAGATTAAATTAAAAAAATACAAAATTACAGAATCCTTTGTAAAACAATATAAAAAAAATACAATACAAAGACAAATTTGATTAAAATTTTGAAGCAATATGGAATTTTTGAACAGTGCTGTAATCGAATAGACCAAATGAGACAATGTAGCAAAAGTGACTAAACTGATTTTTTAGTCTTGTTGTTGGATTTAAAGAACATATACATGAGATACAGTGATAATGTTTATAATGAAGTTCATGAATCTTGAAAAATAACAATGGATTCCCCCCCCCCCCCCCCCGACATTATTCAATCTAATGACATCTAAAATTTCATCAATAAAAATAGTACTTATTTCTTAAATTTTTGATAAAATGCTGCAAAATTGCCATTGTCTCAAGTAATATAGAGTATTGTAATACAATCGTATTATCATTATTTCTTATGGTAAAATTAACTCAATCAATACTTCTAAACGAATCATGTTTCAAAACTAAAGCACCACTCTACTCACTAGATGAAAAGGCAATTTTACAGTATTACTTTACACTGGATGTAATTCTAGTGCACGATTTCATACTGAGTTCAATTTATCATCTTTACATAAGCTTATTCTGAAACACAAAGAAACACTTTCAGTAACGGATATCAGTATATATATATATGTAAATTCGGTACTTTTCCGTTATATGGACACCATTGTCGCCAAGCATACATTTACACATATACATTATGCATTAGCATACATTTTGGCATGGTGTCCGTATAACGGAAAAGTTACATAAATTCTATTGAAAAGAAAGAAAAAGTGCATTTTATGCACAAGGAATTGAAATTACTACAAATACGAAATAAAAATACATGAATATTGCATTAAAACAGTAGTAAGAAAATACAACAAATAGATTCACAATCAAATCATACCTTTAAATAAGTAACCTTAAAACAAAATGCCGTTCAAATGATGATGATTAGGCCTAACCCACATACATTATAACATTATAACTCACAACTTTCTTTTAATTATTAATATTTCTCTACTTTGTTGGAGATCAAAAGAGAAATAAAGTAAATGAGATAAAGAAATATTCTTTTAACACAGAAAATAATAAAATACCATGTAAAAGTTGCGATATAACACGAAGACAGGAAAATTATGTACCTGGCTTAGTAACCCCATTTTAGGATTAAATTGCTGATAGACGCCATAATATCAGAAAACGTTTTGATTAAAGAACCTAGTTCGATTATGCGATGCCTATGCTCTCAACTATAGTAGCAAAATATCAGATATGTTTCATTCTAAAAAAAAAATCAGATAATTGTTTTTTATGAGATTTACATTGAGGTTTACCATCAACGTAGAAAGATTTACATTTATATAGGAAAAATAAAATACCACACCCTACATAACCTTACAACTACGAAAAAGAAAATGGCGAAGTGAACTTTAATGTCGATTACCGATTCCATTCTGTATAAAATCACTTTCGTATAAAGTGTTATTCAATACATAAAGCTTTATTGAAATGTATCAGCAACTTTATGTGTTGGAAATCATATCAAGATATTAGGTTAATTTGAAAAGAGGCTAACAGTAAAAAAACAAGTAGATAAAACTCTGTTAGGAATGCAGATGGCATCATGAAACAACGTCAATCGAAAAAGGATTTTTAATCGAAATATTTCTAGATTCATTTCGCCAGTTTGCTAAGCATAAAGAAGTAGTGTATGGTAAGTTCTGGTCATCAATCTAAATATTACGATAGTAATACTTTATTGGTTGACATAGATACAAATCGATGAGATTTTGATTATTTATCAAGTATTATTATTAATACTTGATAATGCTTCGTCCCAAAATTGTGGTAATTTAAATTAAAATTAAAAATTGTTGCAAACCAGTTCAGATGATTTACTTAAAATACTATTATTCTTCTAATAAATTTAAAATGTTGTGTGTATAAATTTTTAGTTAATTTAAAGGTTATGAATTTTTCATTAATGTATTAGTTTAATAACATAATATACTATACTATAATCACATATTAAATGCAGCAAAGAATGGTAAATGACCCCCTTATTTCTACGCAACATGAGTTGAATATTTCTTTAACACCTTTTCAAAAAATAGTATTTTTTTCTCTAAAATAAAGTCATATTCGATCTTTCTTTCTGTCAGCCCTTTTTTATGTATCAGCATATCCAAAAGATCTCTGTGCTGTACCTAGTATTAGTAAAGTGGTATATTTGTCCCAACTTGGTATTCACATTATACTATATACCAGGACTGTCCTAGGCTCCTTTTTGAAAGTTACCTGCTGCTATAATTTTTTAAAATAAAATTCTACTTTAAAGGATGATTTATTTAAAATCCTTGATATTTGAGTGAGAGCAATTTTTCTCTGGAAGTGTATTTCACACGATAGTAGGAAAAAAAGTGACAGAAAAAACAAAACTTGATTTTTTACATTCGCATTTTTTTACTTGATTTTTTACATTCGCGAATGCAAATATTGAAAAGTGACGTGTATATTTGCATACGAGAATACTCATTTTAATCACTACTTGATTTTTGACATTCATGAATGTAAATATAAATATTTTTCCTTAATGTTAACTAGTATTCTCGTATGCAAATATTCATACTACTTTTCAATATTCGCATTCGTACACATCTTGTTGATGGAAGAGATGATAATTGCACCGGTTTATTGAGTCTTGTTGATTTAATGAATTGTGTGTACCTAAAATTGTCAATACTATGTTCTGATTTTGGAGCATTATACATTGCTAAAAGAACATGTATTCCATTTTCAAATAATGTGTTTGGAGGGCAGTTGTCTTCCTCAAACAATTGAGCTGATTCGTGCAAATTGGAATGTTTCTCGAACATTTTTATAAATGTCAGTTTTTCTTTTTTAAACAGCGCAGATGTTGTGTCACATCCACTGATAGCATGCAAAAACAAAATATGTTCTTTAGAACGAGGATATTTGTCGAAGCTTTTAGATGAATACATTCGTGTCTCCACATTGCCTTTACCCATATTTTTTAAAAAAGATTTCTCGCTGATGTGACTGTTTGTCCTATTAAAATAACTATAACAGATCAACATCTTCTCCAACTATGATGGCGGTCTTTTGATGTTTCGATTCTTCAATGGCTGTTTCGATGATAGGGTATCAACATCATCTCTGGCTTGTTTTGTAGTGATGTTAACAGTTTTTAAGTGCTGAATAAGCATTTCAATAAAGTTTTTTTTTATTGCACCGGTTCGATAAAAACTTTTCCTAGCTGATTGGCACAATCATTATCGCATCAAAACGAACTTCGTAAGATGTTGAAACAGCAACAGTTCTTCTGAGTTGTTTCATTGCTTTTATATTTTTACTGTTATCTGAATAACCGTCGAATACAACAAAAATATTTGAACCAAAATGTATTTGCAAATATTTGACGTATTTCTGAAGAATAATTGAGAAAGTATCGTCTTTGCTCTATATGACGCAATGCAGAAGAAATCCACCATCGATAATGTAAGTCACATTATCTTCATCCAACTCAATATTAAGAGGTTCCATATTGTTATACAATTTTGCTTTTGAAGTTTTTCGCATGCTGGCATTATCATAAAGCGATGTTGGGTATGGATTTAATTCATACTGCAGGTATTCTTTGAGATTATGTTCAAACTTTTCGTTTACTGTTATTCTTTGGAAGAGTAGCAATGGATCAACAGCAACTTTGCAGTTATTTACCTTGATGGACTTGTTAACTGCAGAAATTGGAAGAACTTTGCCTGCTTTCTTTAATTTTATTTCATTAAATTTCAAACCAGTTATTCGGACTATTGATTCAAGACCAATATTATGGGCTCTGTGGCAGTTTATCTGGTCA
Source organism: Maratus michaelseni (assembly GCA_963931845.1). Lineage (NCBI taxonomy): Eukaryota > Metazoa > Arthropoda > Arachnida > Araneae > Salticidae > Maratus > Maratus michaelseni. The sequence continues at coordinate 316,948,342 of OZ007597.1, forward strand.
TTTCCCACAATTCCAGTAGCTATAGATACTACTTGTTTTGTATTTGGGAAAGGATTATGAAGAGTGAATCATTCAACAAGTTTACTTACACCCGTAATATAATTATTATAAACAAAAATGTAATTACAATGTGTTTAAACTGTTTAATTTCAATATCTTATTATTTATATAAATTAATTAAATATTATCATACGAATGTCTTATTTATGAATGTCATTTATAAATAAGCAAACAATTTAAATTTCTTAATTTTGTTATATTTCAAACACCATTTGAAGAGTAGGAAACAATCTTGAAGGATGTTTCTCTTGTTTTGGCAGAGGGCTTTAAACTAGCCCTTTCTCAGCGCGCTTTAGTGCCTGAACCCTTTGTCAGAAAATTAAAGTTACTTTTGCAATATTTAGATAATGTTGTGGACTTTAATTTTGTAATTAATGTTCTTTGATAAATGAACAGTTTTCGAGTAATCAAAGGTAGGAAAGGGCCGTTATTCTTGTATTGGCTCGAAGGTCAAAAAGTTGTTGTTATTAACTTGAAAAAAAAAAAAAAGAGTTCAAAACATGATTTCCTTTTTAATAAAGGCTCGATTAAACCATAGTAAAATGATCTTGGGGTGTCTGATTTTAACAAGACCATAATTTTACCCTGAATTTGTGTAGGTGTTTAAACTTTTAATCAGTTTGTGAACTGTAATGATTATACACAATAATTTAGACTTTTAAAGTAAGATAAAGTTAAAAACAAAAGATATTTACATAAATATGAATTTCGTATATTCTTATATGCATACAAAATTTTATCAAATACTCGGAACAAAATTTATCTAACTGAAAACAAGCACTTAAAAAACACATTGAACAATCATCATAAAATAGTTTTCTTTCTTTTTATAATTTTTATACTATGAGAGTTTTTAATTTAAAGTAAATATATCCTACCTGAATTATGCTAATATTAGTTTTATTTTCAAGTTGTGAAAATTTTGTAATACTGGTACTTTTTTGATTTAGGAGATACATTCTACATCAAGTACACTGTAATTTGCAACAGAGCAATCTTTATTAGAGATTTTAAACAAATACATAACATGAAATATGGGAACATTTCTTAACTATTAAGAGGAAATATCCCTATTAAACAATCATATGTTACTTGTGATACAGAATCATGAAACAGTAATTTTACATTTTTTTTTTTAAAAAAGATAAACAACACAGTGGCTGTAAAGACAGTTTTGTCTTAAAATTTTCTAATACTGGATACAAAAATTTCTTATGTTACATAAGAAAAAATAACTTGAATTTCTTTTCTTTTATTGTCAGTTATTTATTTATATGAAGAAACAGACATAAATATAAATAAGAGGAGAAATAAAATTTCCAAATCAATTAAAAAAAAAATTTTAATTAAAATTATACACTTCAAGGAAGTTTAATCCTTAAATATTCATATTGTTTAAAAATCTCTTAAAACAGAAATAAAACATGGAGTCAATTTCTTTTCAATTATCTCACCTTCACATGAAAAGACTCATTTTCAGTATGTGATACAAGAAAAATATTTTTATCTTTTGCAATAATTTTTTAATTATGTTCAACAAATTTTGTAAGTTTGTTCCTCATATCCCCTATGTCACAAATTGTCATGCTAGAATAAAATCCACCCCTCCACAGTTGTGATGTCCCAATTTTTAAACTATTAATTTACAATTAATTTTATGTAAAAAGTGTCATATAATCTATTACCTACTAACATAAAAACTGTAAAATTGTTAAGATCTTGGGCACTTTCACTTGAAGCCGTTGCAATATAAAAAGGAAAATAATATGTGACAAAAAAATATTAAATGAACATTATCATGCTGCTTGCAAAAAATTTCCAGTTTCTTATCAAATGTTAAATGTGACATGGACATCACAACTTGTTAAACTACTTCTGCTTGTCACACTCCGTTAATTTCCACCCTGTTGAAGTGTAATATAATTTATAGATGATCCCTGTGTTCCATACCCTCACTTTAATTTTCATTTATATTAGAAATATTTAATTTAGTTTTTAGCCTCCCCCGATGGGAGCGAGGAATTTAGAGAATTATTTATTATTACAAAAAATTATTAAATACAGATGAAAATATTTAATAAAATGTAAAAAAAATTGAAGAATGTAAATCTTTGTGAGCTGAAACTGGGACAAAGGATTTTTTGGGTGCTATAGGGGGGGGGGGTTTGCATCGTTACTACAGAGTAGAGTGCTGCAGTGGTCGGGTTGTAACTGTCACAAATGCAACAAACAAAAATTCCAAAACATGACACACTTCAACGTGCCCTTTAAATATTGAAATCCGAAGGAAAGTGAAAGAAAATTAATCTAAAATTTAATATTATTATGAAAAAGTACACTGTTAAAACACTTTCTCTGAAATTAGAGAATCTACTGATAATCCATTATTTTATGTCTTATGTAAAATTACAGACAGAGAAAAGAGAGATTCTGTTAAATAACAGAGAAATTATTCAGTAAATTTGCCATAGACTCTGTAAATTTGTAACATATTATTACTTATAAATAATTGAGAAAAATTTTAGTTTTACTTTCTTCTATCTATAATAGAAGAAAGTATTGTAATCAAATTTTTTTTCGACTTCCGGTTTTTGACAGATTTACACGTTTTAGGGGTCAGAGATTCCAAAAACATGTTTTTACAAAACGTCTGTCTGTCCTCATTGTATGATCAAAAAGTGTATGAAGTTATGCTTCAAATTGAACCAAATTTTTTTTCTTTGTTTTTGGCTATGGTAAGCAGATTCTATCAGAATTTGGGGATATTTCGACGAAAGGGTAATAAATGATGTAAGTTGCTTTAAACTGCATAATCGAACCACTACAAGGCATCCCAAAACATTAAAAATCAGAAAAGAAAAAAAAAACTGAAATTGAAAATTTCGTGAAATTTATTTTTTATGTATATAGAAGAAGTTGAAAACCTATGAATTCACCTATGAAAATTTCACCTTTTTTTGCACGAAATCTTCAAGCAAGACTATTGAAGGGATTTGAAATTGAACAGAATTTTTCATTTTTCATTAAATGAATTACATATTGAGTTATAAACAGCTTTTGTCTCATGACAAGCTTTTGCAAGCTATTGCACCCCAAAAATCTGCTCAAAACGTCAAATTTTACAGGACTATCTTAAAGATCCTTTGCCTTTATCAAAAAATAGAAAATGTTATTCGATTTCGTGGTTTCGGAATACAGCTCTTACCAATTTCATATGTCTAAGAGTAAAAATAACTTGGAAAAATCAGAAAGTAGTGTTTTGGATTTTTAGAACAGCTTTTATATTTGTTTTTTCTACAGTAAGCAAATTGTTTGTGATTAAAAATATGAGAAATACACTTGTTTTCATCATGTTGTAGTTGAAAATTGGATAAAAAACAATTTACTTTGATTTTTAATTTTTGTCACCTATTTTTTGCAATTGATGCATGTTATCTCTAATATTTGAGAGTCATACATGTTTTTTTATGAAAAAAATTTAGATATTCTAACTCTGATTCCAAACAGTCATGTAATGCCTTTTGCCTTTGAATATTGTATTTTGAAAAATGCTAGGCAAAAGGACTAACTGGACTACAATGCAGCCTAACTTTACGTTTTACAGATAACACCACTTTTATTATAACTCTCAGGAATGTTAAGTTTTTTAGCAATGGTGATTTCTCAAATTAAGTTCATAGTTTACTTTTTAGTTTTCTGTCGAATTACAGAGGAAGAAAAATATCGCATTTTTAAACTAAAGCTAAAAAAATTAAGAGCTTTAATAATACACTTTACAAGATTTCCTTTCGGAAATCATTAAAAAAAATCACCTTTGGAAATTCTGATAGAAAGTTAGAAATAAAAAAAATGTGAAAGAAATACAGATTGGAACTTTATATTGCTATGGGTATAGGTGAAAAATATTAACTCAGATGCTCTTAAAGACTGAAAAATTTGGCCATTACTAACTGAACACCACATTTTCATTTTTATCATGCTTCATATTTCAACTAATCACACAGATTAAAAAAAAATTTCTGACAGACTCTTCATTGTTTGATAATAATATTAATAATAATGCTAAAATAAAATAAAAGCTGTTCAATTATTTTTCAATTAAAAAGATAATTGGATTTTGCCATTAAACTGATTCCAATGTTCTCATCTCTACATATGTTTAGTAATAATATTTTAATTTCATTAGATTACCATAAACTTGGTTTATTCTTGTTGCAGCTTTAACAAAAATTATGAAAAAAAAATGAAAAAATTATTAACACTTAAAATTAATCACTGCAGTTCGAGCAAGTGTAGCACTAAGAATTTGTTTACCTGAAAAGAATTATGAGTAAAAGCCAAATTACTGAACTAGTAGCTTTCAGGTCTGATTTCACAAAAAAATGACATAGGCTGGATTCCCTTCCAGACTGACTAATAGGTTCTAAATGGTATCTGGAATAAAATTATTGTTCGGAATCGGTGTTGAAAATTGGATTACAAATCCTTTTATTTTATTTAAATATGCTTTTTTACTGTAAAAAACCCTTTTTTAACTTTAAACATATTTATTACTTTTTATACTTTATAATACTTTTTATATTACGTTATACAGCTTTTATTTACTTTATAAAACCGATTTAATTAAACCAGAATCTAATCTCAAGAAAATAAATTAAAAGTTTTAAAGCAAAAAGAAATAAAAATCAACCACGTGCACATCCTCTTCTGAAAGGGTTTCAATCTACACACACTAAACAGTGCTTTATATAACATAATCGACAAATCCTTTTTTGATATTTAAATATGCTTTTTTTACTTTATTAACTTTTAAAAACACACTTATTACTTTTGATACCACTTAGCCATCGTTTGATACCGATTTAATTAAACCAGAATCTAATCTCAAGAAAATAAATTAAAATATTTAAAGCAAAAAAAAACAAAACTCAACCACGTGCAGATCCTCTTTGAAAGGGGTTTCAATCTACACACACCAAAGTTAAAAAAATTTGGGGTTAGGGAGAACAAAGATTCTTACTATTCGCAAAACATCACCAAAAAAGAGGACAAGTTCAGTGGTATACACAAGGGAAGCCTCTTGTTTTTTTTCAACAGTTAGGCCTAAATATTGCCATGAGGTTATCACTACATTTTAGATCTTTATAGTAAGTGTTATACTTACATGCAAAACCTTTAAAGTCTAAAGTAGTGTAAATCTCAAGTAAAAGTTTGTTTCTCCAACTCCTACTTGGATAGAAAAACACAGAACGAAATATACATGGAACTAAAATATACTAGTCACAGGAGACGCCACACTAATTGGATTAGCGATGACGATGATTAGAAAAAGGTTCGATTCTTATCTTGAATTTAAATTTTGATTAATCGATTCAATCTGATTAATCAAGGGCTGTTCAAGGGTTCACTGCAGTTTACCCATGGAGATAACTGGACCAAAACCTAAAGTTACCGAAGTCACCGGTGAAATTAGTTAGTTACCAAGGCATACTAGTTAGCCTGAGCATCAGTAAACCAATATTTTTACAGAATTCCTTAATCAAAATGTAAATGCATGATAATAATCGAACTTTTCTATTCATCGTCCTTGTTAATCACATCGGATAGTCCAACCAAACCAATGCAATGATTTTTGAATTGCCTACGCCAGTTGCACTTACATTCCTTCTATTTTGATGGTGTCGAATGATCTGGATGCATAGATGAGTTCAGCAGGTTGGTGCAATTTGCATTGCAAATCCCTGAGCACCGGAATTGGTATAAATGAACACAGCAAATACTGGCTGTAGGGGCAGAAAAAGCAAACAAAGCCATATAGTTTGTTTTTTTTCTTTTAAGATATAAAATGGTTACAATTTATTGTAATATACAGTTAGAAAAAATTAAATAAAATAAAATAAATAAATAAAATAAAATAAAAATAATTTAAAGAAGAAATAAAATTTAAGAGAAGGTGAACTGTACCCCAGTCCCAGACACATGGGCAGGAAGGCAACTGTATGCAATTATTTCTGTGTCTAGTCCCTTGAGTGCATTTATGCATAAGCATAACTTTAGAAAACATTTAATTTATTTGTAAAACCATTTATTAATCAAACCTGATTTTACTAGCAATAAGTTACGATCATGAAAATTCATACTATATCGCATAAGCATGTAAATTAATTCAATGATAAATATTAAGTGGATACAGTACTGTAATTTCAGATTTTGCTTATGTAATGAACGCTTGTAAATGAACATAGTAAATCCATAGTTTCCACTTATTTTATATCAGCCGTTTCTTATGCATTCATTTTTTATAGATAATTCCAAAAGGATAATTTTACTGTTTAGTTTATTATCTATTTATCAGTAAAAACAAGTGAAAACATTAAAGTAATAATAAAAAAAGTAAATAGGCAGATAATATTAAAATACTTTTTTTTTTTAAATTCAGACTTTTTAATACAGTTGATAAAATAAAAATATAAAAAACATTTTAATTAGAATATACAAGGCATTTTATCCATGTTATTTACTATATAACTATCATGCATAACTATAAACAGTAACAAAATATTTTTCAGCAATTTCAACCTTTTTTTTTCTACATGCATAAAATTTTCAGATTTAAAATTGGTTACGAAGAATTGAGCAATTTATTCAAATATAAATTTTAAAGTTTTTAAAACTTAACTAATTTTCCAATTTTGTTTTCATTTCTATTTTATTTAAAATTTTGATTCTAATTTAATTTTTAAGCTAAATATCAACCCTCTAGTAGATCTACTAACATACCTTCAATTAAGTTTTCATTTAAGTTAAGTAAAATAAACGTTTCGTGCTGCATCACAACACCTCCGAACATCTGCTGTCGAACAACATTGAAAAGACTCAGAAAACAATCATAAACAGTTACAATAGACAGTTAAACATTTAGTAAAATTATTACAAAATTTATTTAGTGTGAAACCCTCTATGCGTGAAAACCAGCCTTCAAGAAAAACCATTTCATAATAATTCCTGCATCCCATTTTGACATTACCTGCACTCGCAAATTGCAGAATATGGTCTGTCTCAAGAACATGTTGTAAAAATTTTCCATTTAGAAATGCAGATATGCGCTCACCAATTCTCATATAAAAAAAATTCAGAATGGAAAATTGAATTAAAAAATTGTACAACATGCTCTTGAGACAGACCATATTCCACAATTTGTGAGTGCATGTATTGTCAAAATGGGCTGCAGGAATTATGAAAGAGCTTTTTTGAAGGTTGGTTTTCACGCATAGAGGGTTTCACACTAAATAAATCATGTAATATACCTGGTGAATGCACTGTTTTATCCCGTTCATCAGAGTAGATCGAACATTGTAATATTACATAGGAACGACAAGTAGAAAGTTTAAAACAAGATTTGAAGATCCTATGGCAGATATCAAATAGGACAGAAGTACTACAGTACTGGCAAGACTACATAGAACTGAGACTTTAAAAATTGATTTTCAGAATAGTAAAATAATTTATCCATCAAGAGGTTATTTTCCATCTATTATGCATAAATCAATAGAAATCTATATGCATAATGAGAACATATGCAATGAATCAGCCTCTTTTGAATTCCCTAAAATTCGACAGGAAGTGTTTTTCAATTAAAAAAAAAATAAGGAAATATTAATTTTTATGTTTATTGTTGACTTTCTTTAAGCACCTGTGTTTATTATAGATATGATCTTGTGACATAAGCTTATCAACTTTATTTTCAAAAATTTTGTGAGAAAAATTTGTTTATCGTGTGTATCTTGATAATGCGCCATTTGTGCATTCAAAACATGTCGATCATTATATTAAGTGTTTTTATAAGCCTTTTTGTATTCTGTTTGCAGCCTTAAGTAATTATATCTGTATTTTAATGTCTTAAAATATTTTTAAATAATAACTTTTTTATTATGTATCACCATTTGTTGTAAAACAAAAACTGATAGAATTTTTTTTAAATAATGATTTCTAATTATAAATAAAACAAATAAAAAAAAATTATAAATATATTATGGAAAATATTTCAAATGAATGTAATTTTTCTAAAAAGAAGCAAAATATTATAATGAAAAATTTAATTTAGACATACAAATATTTATATGAAAAAAAGTTATTGCACTTTAAATACAGAGTACTTCAAGATATCGAACTCAAGTAGAATTTTTTTTTTAAAAGGTAAAGAAAGAAAAATAAATAAAATAGTAGGATTTTATGTTGTTTTGCCATCTTAAATTTGTAGAAAGAAAATTATATAAAATTAGCATTAATTCCAAGTTTATATTAACAAAAAGAAGCGTACAAATTACACAGAATCACAGAAAAGTATTACAATTAATTTTAAAATCGGAAATAAGACCAAATTCAAAAGTTAAAAAAAAATAATAATAAGTTGGTGTCAATTGCTGTTATATTTTGGAGGAAGAAACACAATAAAATATAACATTAGTATTAATTCCTTGCTTTTATTATATAAAATTTTATGAATAATGTAATGTGACATAATAAATAATGTAATATTTTATACTTACTCAATGAAAAAAAATTACTTAATGAAATTAATTATGTACTAAACAAAAATTTTAAAATCAGAAAAATGTAGTAAAATTAATAAAATGTATTATTGAATCAAGATTTTAATGTTAATATTACTTTAATATATTTCAAAATACTAATACACAAGCCTAATATGAAAAAATATTAATTACATACAATACAGAAAGTCATTACAATTAACTTTAAAATTGGTAAAATGTAGTAAAATTAAATCTATTATTGAATGAAATATTATTTTTTTTACAATTTACATTGGCAATTTAACCAATATAACTGGTTGTGGAAAAAAAAATGTTCTCTAAAACTAATTATCCCATGTTTTGTGGCACCATCTATGATCTTTTATTAAAAATAAAAAGGAAGGAAAAGAAGTAAAACATTCCAAAATGTCTGAATTACACATGTTTCAGAATAAAGATAATAGACTCATGAACCTAGATAGATGGACCGGATTCCACAGTTGGGATTTAGCTTGAAAAACAGTCCTTGAAATTTAGTTGATCAATAAGCCAACAGAGGTGCAGCGATAGCAGATTTACTATTCAAAGCTTAGGAGAAGTTGCAAAATTTTCTAATTTTAATTAATTTAAAATGTTTTTAAAGACATTATGGCCAGAAATTGTATCGATCCTGGTTGCGATCCTGTATATCCCAACTCATTCAAGAGAAATAAAGCCTTGGGAAAGAAGAATCCCAGTTTATTTTCTGCACTTAAGGTAAGTTATGGATATTTTACTTGGAGCTAAAATATTTGTTATCTAACAAAATAATTACTGTTTTAAACTATATAAATGTTAATATGTGTGTTAATTAATACCCATCCATCTCTATTGTCAAATATATTACTTTATTTAATTGTTATAGTACGATTAAAAATGAGGTCTATTGCCACAATTTTGACATGTTATCACTACTACATATTTGTATTAATATGGATCACATTTTTAATTCTATGACTATATAAATAATTTTTATTTTATTTTAAAAATAGAGTTAGTTGAAATTGTCTATAAGTATATTGTTTTATCCATTAAAAAAATGTTGTCAGTATTTGTTAAAAATCTGTCAAAGCGAAAACAAAACAGAGTGTCCTGTGCATTCTATAACTACCTTCTTTTTACCCTCCGACTTTTTAAAATATGTATTTTTAATATTCATCAGAGCAATGTACAAGTTATGAAGTTTATTTATGTTTATTTTTATAATTCTAATCTAACAAAATTAGTTACAGCAGTACAATTTACATTATTATAAATATGGCTGTAAGTGTTTTCTTTTTTTCTCAAAATTAAGAATATTTATCCTTTTTCTATTATAAATAAATAGAAATGCTTCTTATAATTCTGTTTTATGTCCCTTTAATGAAAAGTTTTTCCTATGATGAGCGTCACTTATGTTACACATAGAACAATATGTGTTATGGGAGGTTGAAGTTCCTGATAATTATGTTTATATGCATTATTTTGCAATTCTAGGTGTCATATTGACCAAAAATATTAAATAATTCCTCTCAAACTCTTTCTCTAAATGTTTCTTAATGAATATTTTCACGTTGATTTTTGTAAGAAATGCACATTCATTTAATTAAGACTATAAAACCATTTCCTTGTTTTTTATGTACTTGTTTAATTTTACTGTTATGACAATAATGTCAAAATTTTAGATTGATAATTCATCTCTGCAAAACTACCTTAAAAATGAAAATCACTTTAAATATTGGTTATATTTTATGAATGTGCCCATTGTCTTGCTAATTTAATAATTGTAATTCTATAAAAATAAAATTATCCTAAAATTTCTATCCAAAATAATTACAATTTTGATTATGTGATAAAGACATTAATAATTATTCTCATAAATATTTTATTAATTATTGATCATAATTGTACAATTTCTTTGAAAATAACTGTCCTTCCCACAATTTTTAAATTTCTAAGTCACTGTTGGGAATTCAGATTTTGTATTTTTTATTTATATATGGCTAAAATGTAAAGGTTATAAATTGTTTAATTAAAAAAAATTAGCATAACCCTCAAAAATAATTTTATTATTTATATTTAGGTTGCTGAACTTCTAGGGAAATGGCAGAGAGCCATTCCAAGAAAAGTTACAGTTTTTATGCAAAATCACAAATTGTGTGAGCTGAAGATGAGTGATGGATTCGTATATATTCATCAAATGGAAAGACCTGTTTTAAAAGATGGATCTTTCACAAAAATTTCATGTTATCAAGTATCTTCTTATGAGTGAAAATAATGTTATATGGCTTTTCCTAATTCTCTCGAAAGTTGTTTAACATCTTGATTACGTTTTAAAAATATGTTATTCTCTGGTGTTATTTCAAGTACTTGAATTATTTCTATATATGTCATTCAAGATTTTTTTTATTTGCTCAGGTATAATATTTATTAATTTGTAAAGAATTTCTATAAAATTTAAGTTAAAATTGCATTTAACTCTTCATAAATGGAGACTTATGCAAAATCATTAGGAATATATAGACTCAAGATTTTGAAATTAATTTTGGTTTTGATTTAGAGATGTAGAAGAGAACAGAATATTCAGCGAGTTGCTCAAAAAAATAAAGAGGTGGGTTGGTAAAAAAAATCGGTACAATAGTCATTTCTTAAAATATTCATTTATCTGTTAATGTATAATTTGAATAAAACTCTAAAATTTAATAAGCACATCACATATAAATTGCTCTTTGTTAGGTTTTTATGAACCACCTTAAGTTGAACCACTCGCTGTTTCATGCATATTAGTGAAAGGTCACTATCATTTATTGCCGATTATATTGTTTTACTTTTCAATGTTGAAATAATACAGATGTATTTGTGTATAAATAAAATATTTGAATAATAAAATATGTAAAATAATTTGTGTGTTTTCTCTTTTCTTAAAAAATTAATTACATTTAGTTATTTAATTCATACTAGTTGCATCCGTCGAAATTTGATGGAGGAGAATATATTAAAAAGTATGTTACAATTTAAGAAAAATGTACTTTGGGAAAAAAATATTAATTTTATTCAGTTTTATGTAATAAGTATGAAATCACATTTCATGCTGATTCAACGATAGTTTAGAAGAAGTTTTGTAAAATTGAAATTTTGTGTTTGAAAATGCATGTTTAAAAAAAATATATCATAATTTTCATAAACAGATGATTTAACTTTTAATTTCAGCGTTGATAGAATATAAAACTTACTGATGTCATTTTGACGAAAATATAAAGAAAAATATTGCTGTAAGAGTCATTAAAGCAATTTTTTTTTAATTCCCGAGTTTCATTAAATATGTATTATAATTTAATTGAAATGATGTAATTTTCAGAAATATTTTATTTTGTGCATATAAAGGATTTTTATATAAATAGCAGAAATTCTGTCTATTTATATGCATGAATAAGAGTCACTGAATATGACGTCATACTGATACAGGGTTAGTAAAATATTTTATATTCATGGAGGAAAATTAATCTTTTGTTTTCCGAATGACGAAATTTTCCTCATCAGAAACATTTTGTTTTACATATTTCTTATTATGATAGATTATTTACTGTTATTTTATTTATACAGATTACTTAATATTATTTCTCAATAAATAATCTGTGCTCTTACATGATTACTACATAATTAAATGTAACCATTTTAATATGTTTAAATTTTATGAAAGGCATTGAGATTTTTCTTTTAAATATGATGACATTTTTTATGATACAATCACTTGATATGTAGAATGTGATAATTTAAATTAATTTTATGTTTTGGAGAAAAAATCTTTTAACCTAGTTTCCACCATTTTGAAAAACTGTCATAAAAAAAAGTTTAAAATTAAAATATAAAAATGGGACTTTAAAAAAATAGCTAGTGTGGGTACATCCTACAAGTGAACAGCAATACAGTAGAAGATCTTTATAATGCAAACCTAAAAACATGAGGTTGTGCGTTATAGTATAGAATTATTCGTTTTATAGATCACATTTCACACATCATTAAATTTAGCTTGTAAAACATGGCCAAATATGTGTGAAACATAACAAAATACATTAGAGTATCTTTATATTGCATTCTTTATTACCAGGAGTTATATTATAATTTTTTGCATAATATAGATCATTCCACACATTGTTATTTTTACTTTATAAAGATTGTCCAAACATAGCTGTATCAAATCATAGCAATTTTTTCAGTAATTAGCTCTGAATTAAGGAGATGAAGTTAAATTAATGTATCAGATTTAGTCTTCTAGAGAATAACAACTAGTTATAATGTAAGAATTCAGGTGTTTCTTAACTGAAAATTCATTGTTTACATCTGAGAAGTTGTGCGTTATATGGAGAATTGCGTTATAAAGATCTTCTACTGTAATTATTAAAATCGGTTCAGTAGAAAGTTCAAGGCAGATGACTAAAACAACAACAGCCTTGTGTTTTAAATATATAGATATATATTAATCTTTTGTGTAGCAAAAGAGAGGCAGGAAAATTTTCACTTCATAATGGTTATCTGTCAAGTGAACAAAAATGTTATGATTTACACTATGAAGCAGTAACTCTTAATATTAGTTATGAATAGCTGCAAGTTAATATTATGTATTTAAAAGATTGGAATTATTATATCTATTTCTAAGGAAAAAAAAGTAAGTTTGTTTTATACAGGTATTTTAGGAAGTATTTTGAGTAGAAAGTATAACTTGCATCATCCAAAAGAAAAAAAAACCTAAAAAACCTCATTCAAATAAAACTTATGTTGCATGAGAAATATAATTGATAAAGATTGTAAATATATTTTATCTCATTTTTTTAGAAAGAAATTGTTAGATGATATATAATTCACATTTAAAACTTACAAAACGGACTTCATGCTAAAATGTTTCTATTGTATATAACATAATTTACTTTACTAATTTTAAATTATTTCAGTTTTTGTGTTTAAAATCCTTACATTTTTAATATAATTATTTGTTTACTCGATAAAAATGTAACTCGATAAAATGTTGTAAAATGACCTTTTTCACCATTAACTTTTACAGCATGTTGAAAAGCAGATGTCTGGAAACAAATTGCGGCTTTTTTTCAAGTTCACAGGACTCAAAATAATGCAGAAATTATTTAATTGTAGCTTTTTTTCTGCCCTCCCAGATATTTTTAGATCAGCAAGACCCAAAAAAATGCCAAAGATTGTAAAATTCTGCTTTGAGTGTGTGCGTGGCAACGGGACTCGAAATAGTAAAATTTTCAATTTTCTCTTTCCCGTTTATGCGACCCTGCTTAACACTGAGTTACATAGAAATTGTAAAATTTTGGTGTTATCTTTCAAGTATCCAGGACCCGAATAATGTGTAAATTGTAAATTTGCACCTTATTTTCGCCGAATCCACGAGACCTGATGTAAAGCAGAAATAGTAAAAAATCATTATTCTCTCCTCCCTTCTTTTCTCTTAAATTTTTCCGGCCTGAGCGACCTAAATTAACGTCGAAATTGTAAAATTTTTGCTCTTTTTTCCCAGCGTCCATACGGTCTGAAAATAAAGCAGCAATGTTAAATGGTCCCCCTTTTTTTTCTTTTTCCTGGGTACACTGGACACAAAATAACGCAGAAAAGTAAAATTTCAGCGTTTTTATTTTCCTTCCCTTGGATTTTTTTCTGGTTTGCGGGGCCTAAAGTAATGTCAGGATAGTAAAATTGTTGCTCTTTTTTCCCTGAGACTACAAGAACTAAAATGCCGCCAAAATCATAAAATTTTTCGTTTTCTTTTCTATGGATTTTTCGGGCCTGCGGGACACAGAAAGTGGAAAATTATAGCCGTTTCTTCGATCACGCGAGACCCGAAATTATGCAAGAATTGGAAAATGTTATCTATTTTTACTTCTTTTTTTTTTCAGATATGTGTTCCCTTTTTGGGGGGCTGAATGTGTTGGGAGCCCTAGTGCAGCGAACTGGTTGTTAAATTATTTGAATCCCACCACTGTATAATGCCTTAAGGTTTTTCTACTTTTAACATTTTAAAAAGTTATTTCAGTAGTGCTTTTATCTATTCTAAAAATTGTCATCTTCTTCTTGTAGGGACAGAGAATGTAAGGTATGTTTTTATACTTCTCTTATTAACTTATGCTTTTATTTTTAGGTTAAAGAATTGGATGATACAGTTTTGAAACATGGATTCACTTCCTGAAGAAATCATTTTGAAAATATTTGATTATCTCACGCAGAATGAATTGTGTCGAATTGCTCGGTTTGTGAAGTTTATTTATTGCTTTCATGTTCAAATAATAGACATAGCATATAGAATTGGTGTTAGAGATCCTGTGTGGTATTTGTTTCGTTATTTAATAAAACATTTCTCAGTAAAATACGGATTTTTGATCAACATATATGCATTCTTTTGAAAGAAAAATGAATTTTAAAATTGTGATAGTTTATAAAACAAAAGTTATTCCATTAGGAACTTAATATGCAGTCTTGCTCTAAATCATTCAACTCAATCAGTTTTTTTAAAATTTAGACAATTAAAGACTGATATGACATTTGCAAGCTTGAAAGTATTCGAAGAAGAAGTTAATATCCCTTTTTAAAATCAATAAAGAAGTTCCAATTTTATTAAAATATTTTATGCAGTTTATTTTTTTAATCGCAGTTTTATTTATTGAATAGTTAAAGTACAAGTTATTTTTATTCATAAATTTATGTATTTCTTTTACACAGCATCAAAATTGCTTTTTAAACTCTATCCCTCTAAACTCTTTTTGTCCTTTCCAATATGTTTTTCAATTTTCCCCAGTATTTTGTAATTATTTTTAGAGCAGTTATTAATCTAAATTAAAAAGCTGGTTATAGAAACTAATGAAATAAATGTATAGCAAATGCTTTACAAATTTCAGAAAAAAATCTAACCTGTCATAAATAACTATTTAAATATGAATGAGTTCTGAAAAAACAATAAAATTACTAAAAAGTTACATTGAAAAGCTTTCAATCATTCAATAATATCATTGAGATCATTACCGAAAGAATAAAAAAATAACTCTCTCAATTTGGCGATTTCAATCTTTCATTTTCTCTCCAAATGAAACATTTTGTTGTGATTTAGTGCAATGGCAATTGTTAGCTAGTACTCTTCTGATAATTCAAACTGACCACAAATACAACAATTTGTTATATTTTTAGAAATTTTTGAAATATAAATAGACTTACAAGGAAGGTCTCCATAAGCGCATACTCAGAAAATTTTCAAATAATTACAGAATATTCTTTTCATGAAGATATGTATGTTTATAGAAAAAAATTACTGCAGAATCTTGATTTAAAATCTGTAAAAAAAATTATGAAAATTTCGTGTTTTTGGCAATTTATTGCGGGTTAGCAACATAGTGAAATAATAAAAAAAATAACCACTTTATGATGAATGCACTTTTAGGAAAAAGTTTTTCTGCTCTTCATACTGAACTAATTAAAGTAAGTTTAACTTAAATAAATAAACTTGTATAACTGTGATTTTGCCATATATATTTATATGTATATATAAAGAAAATTAACGATTATATTCCATGGTTTAGAACAAAATTGAAATTGATTAAAATGCTTCAATTTCAAAATTAATGTCTTATTCAGAGCACTGTCAATTTGACTTCGATATTTTTGTGTCTTTGTCAACAAGAGAAAAGTATTGTTGCCATGGAAACTACGACTTATTCAATATCAAAATGTATTATGAGATCGTTCTTCTAAATCAGGCAGTTGCTAATAAAATATACTTGAAACTTATCCAGCTGGTAAAATTGTGTAAATTAAATAACTTCTTTAATACGCAACTTGTATGTATATTTTATAAGATTAAAGAAAAAATAATAAACTATTTAATCATTTAAGTTTAAATTCATAAAGTACTATGCATTTAAACACTTAACAACCAATTTTTGAATTCATTAAAATCGGTTGCATTTGGTGAGAAAAAACTGTTGCTCGCCAAATCGTGTATTTTTGTGCCAAATACTTGAAAGTATTTTATTTTTTTACAGATTTTCAACAGGGATTCCACAGCTAAATTATATTGATCCTTTATAACGTACATGAGTAGTTTTATTAGCATGTTTTTTCAAAATATTCTGAGTATCGCTCTAAGGAGACCTACCTTCCTTTTTAGTGGTTACTACTTCATCTTATGAAATTTTCACATTGTCAAGAAGAAAAAAAAATCATTCCATAAACAAATATGTATCACTGTAAATTCTTTGTCTTTTTTAAAAATTCTTTATTTTTTCTAAACGACTTTGTACATACACTGGTCTGCAAAAATTAAAGACAAACTGAAGAAATTAGAATAACAGTAGAAAGAAAACAGAGAACAGGCCAAAAGACCAATCAGGTCCATTAAGGCAGAGACTGCCTTTTACACTCGTGTGCCTGTTTATTTTGTAAAAAAAAAATTACATGACAATGACATGCCAGCAACAACAAAAAGTGGATCAAAATTATTTGAATTTTTGTTTATTAGGAATAAAAAAATATTTCAATAACACATATGTATGTATTAAAATGTAATAATTTAAGTAATCATTAAAATAGGTTTGAAGTAAACAAAAATATTACTTCTGAACATATTTATATTTATATTAAAATCATTAAAATTACAGACATTACATTACACTTTCGTAAAATATTAAAATTGGACGTTTCGGATTTACATGAAAATGCCTCTTCAACAAACATTTTTCTTAACGTAAGTCACAGTTAAAAAATATTATCAAATAGAAAATGCCTATTTTTATTTGGCATTTTCTATTTGTTGATATTTTTTAACTGTGACTTACGTTAAGAAAAATGTTTGTTGAAGAGGGATTTTCATGTAAATCCGAAACGTAAAATTTTAATATGTTTTTAATGTTTTATGACAGTTTAATGTAATGTCTGTAATTTTAATGATTTTAATATAAAAATTAAAATAGGTATTCGTTTTTTAATGTCTGTATATTTACAATTTATTCTCCATATTACCAATTTACACTCAGACATTATCTAAAAACATGGTTAAAAGGTCCCCATTGCACAAGAGCACTTTCACTCTGGCTAGAGCATTGTCAGTTGTTAACTCTCATGCATCTGATTCTTCACTATATATATGACTGGGGATTGAAGAATTCTCTTTATTGGTATTCGATTCCCTCTTTTTCTCCACCTCTTCTAACATCTTTTTCCAGTGGCAATCAATGATTGTGTGATCCGTATCATTACAAATGTCTTTGGATGTATTAATTTCTATTGCTTCTCTTATTAAAGCATTATGTAGATTTTCATAGTTCGCTATATTTTATATTTGTAGAGTTTCAAGTTTGATTGGGGTTTTAATGTTTAATCTTGCAATTGCTGACTATTTAGTTTTATATCACTTATATGCTCTTTCATTCTTTCTTTAATTTTTCTCTTTGTCATTCTTATGTGAGCTTTTCATTTCTGCTATTTAAACAGTTGATTTTGTATATTCCTGCTGTCTGTATTTCCTCATATTTTTCTATTTCTTTTTTTATTGATCTGAAGAGGGAGGGATTGGGGGTTATTGGGAGTATTTTTTCCTAATTTTTCTAATTCACATTTTATTTTCAAAGATACACCATTTATATGTGGAATGGGAGGTGTGTATATTAAATTCTTTTGTGCTGGTGGTCAATTCTTTCTTTTACTCTTTCAATTAGTTTAAGTATCCTTTTTCTCGTATGTCCTGCCTTTAAACCTATGTTTTCTATGATTTTTAATTCATCTTACAGTAATTTTTCTGTTGAACAAACATGCAGGGCTCTATTTATATATGTATTCATGGCTGCTAATCTGTACGGTAGTAGAGTATCAGCTTTGTAGGAGATTATGTTTAAGTTTGCTGTGGGTTTTCTATATATTGTAGTATTTATTTTAAATGGTTCTTGAGTTATTTTTACATCTAAGCAGTTGATCGAATGATTTATTTCTTTTTCTATTGTAAACTGGATATTCTTGTCATATGAATTTACTTCATCAAGGAGGTTATCTAGATTATCATTCTAGATTATTTATACGTTTATTTGTGATAATGAATATGTCGTCTACGTATCTAAGCCATAGCCTACCTTCAGTTTTGTGTTCATTTATGATTTTTGTTTCTAGATTTCTTAATTTCCATTTTGTCACTATATTAAAAATTGGGGATCCTATAGGTTCCCCTTTTTATGTTTGTTTATATATTTTGTAATTTGTTTATATATTTTGCTATTGAACTTGAAATAACTTTCATTCAGGATCAGGTTTGTTGCGCTTTGTAATATAAGTACTATATAGTAGAAAAATATAATTTCAACCAGAAAAATTATTTAACATAATATTTTTTTTGTTTCTATATGATTATTTAGTGATTGTTTTTACAAAATAAAGTTTCTGGTTTCATTTTATTTCAAAACAAACCCAGGAGGTTGGGAGGAATGAACGTGATAAATTATTGATCCCATGATGAAGTAGAATGAAATACAATAAATTACATTTAAATTTCTTTAATTTCAGAAAAAAGATAGAAAACTGCAGCTTGCTTAAATTCATGTATATTATGGGGTGTGCATTACGATTTGTGTCTATTTGGAGAACTTTTGTATGATGTTAAATTAAAAAAATGTCCATTCTTAATTGTTGCACACCAGTGTAAATTTGATAATAGTTATACCTCATTTATACATTCATTGTGAGATATCTTAATGAAATTAATGTATGAATTATAAATATTTTATATTTCCTTGCTTTCCACGATAGTGTTATCTAAAAGCTCATTTTACAGTATCAAGTATGCATACAAATAGGCATTTACAGTTTCCTTTCTTATTTTAGTGTGTGCAGAAGTTGGAACATGTTGGCAAAAAGCCCATGGCTGTGGAAAAAAGTGCATGTGGAATTTTTGTCATCTCATCAAAGCCAAAATAGAGTAGCAAGTAATTTTGTAAATGTTCTACCATCTGGTGTAACTCATATGAGATTAGATTTTAGGAATCGCGATGCTTGGACTGGGATGTTAAATTTTGAAGAACTTTCTGCTAGTCTCAAAGAAAGATGCTCTGATCTCAAAGTTTTAATTGTGTATGGTGCTATATTATATGAAAGTCTTCCATCAGTTATAAATTTATGCACTCTGTTTTTGAAGAATGTGAAGAGTTTGGTTCTTTTTTATTCTATATTTCTGGACTATCCTTCAAGAGGTGCATGTGTTGAAACTTCAAAAATCAAAGTTTTAAATCTCTTTGGTTCATATCTTGGACGTTTTAATAGGCCTCTATTTTCAAAAATGCCACAACTGACAGAGTTGCATTTAGCTCGTACGGATGTAGACAATTCCTGGTTTGAAAATAACTCATCATTCTTAAACCAGCTGCATGTCCTGGATCTGGGAGACACATGCATTGGTTCCAGAACATTTCAAATAATACAAACTCATGCACTTAACCTCACACAGTTATACATGTGTGGTACAGATGATCTAAAAGACAATGATTTAATTTTTTATAATTCAGTGTTTCCTCAGTTGAAAACAATTTGTCTTAAATTTTGTGTTGATGTCACATGTGAGGGCATTGTTTCCCTCATCCAGTCATTCCCATCTTTGCAAAATGTTTATGTTGATGAAGAAGTGCTCAAATCCTGTTCAGTGCATCCCTTTTTTGATAACAATAAATGTAAATTAGAAATAGTGCAAGTTATTAATTGCTCTGGTCATAAGAAATTAAAATATTTATAAATAACAAGATATTCATAATACATTTGTTATCAGTATACTGTGCTGTAAATAATTTTTCATTAAAGTTAATATATTTACTTATTTAATTAAATATATAGTATATAATGTAAAATTGTTTTAAGTTGTAGCAATTTTTATGAAATATCTATTCAATAAAACTTTTTTTGAGCAAAATTTGTGTTTTTTTTTTATTATCATCATGCTACAATTCAAATCTTCTTTATACAAGTGCAAAATAATGCTCATTAATGCATGCTTCAAAATTTCAGGTATTCTTATAAGCTAAAGAACTGAATATTCCCTTTTTATATAAATGTCATACATTCTTTCTTCATGTATAAAAGATTTTTAAATAACGACCTCCTTTTTCGTGCGATTTGAAAATCACATTAAAACCTTAATTTTGGCACTATTTCATAAAATGCATTGAGCTTTTATAAAATGAATAAAATATTCCACAGTTGGGATTTTCTAATAAGAATATCTGCAAATTTTATGCCTTGCTGCATGTTCTTTACAAATGTGTCAGAAAGTAAAAAAATAGTTTAGTAATTCTTTCAACTGAGCATATTCTTACTCCATAATATCTTCATGCAGCTATTTTTTCTCTAATTATTATTAATAACATAATTCAAGAAATTGATTTATTTAAGAGATGATATAAACAAATATTCCTAGTCACATAAAAAAGAATTATTATTCTTATGTATATATAACATAGTTGAACAAATTATACTAGAATTGTTCATTTATATTTTATTTACTATTTATCATTCCTATATAATAACAAAATTCATTTCCTATTCAGGTGCCAATGAATCAAATTTTTGTTGATGTTATTGCATAATGAAATGTATCTCATTAGATACAAATAATGTCTGATGATTACCCTTTCTGTGATTATTGTATTGAATTTCATCTTAAAAATAAATTTATTTTCTGATTTTTTGAAATCCAAGACATACAGAAAAATTTCTATATTCACTAATTAAAAATTACTCATGAATATGCCAGAAAATATCAATTGAGAAAAGCCTTAATGGTAATCAAATTTCAAATCTATTTTATATAATTTAAAGTCTCCAATTTGTTAATTTTATTTGATATGGTGTACTATTAAAATTCATTTTCCATAAAATTTATGTTACAGAAAAATTATACATACATCAATATACAGGGTGGCCCAAAACTCTCCGTACAACTTCAAAAAATTATTACAAAAAAAATAATAGGCCTACAGCAAAAATAATTACAACAGTACATACAGTAACTTAAAAAGTTTTTTTCTACTACCTTAGTATACTTGTACATGAGATCCTTTCGTTGCACGAAGAATATCAAGTCGATATTCCAATTCCATCCATGTGCATTCCAGCATGCTAACATCAACACTAGTTACAACTGTTTGATGAAATCTGAACAAAAGTTAATAGTCTCATGAAATTTAAACAAAATATCCAAACAGCAGTAGCTACTGTTGATGTTAGCATGAAAAACGTCCGTGGATTGAATTGGAATATCGTCTTGATATTCTTTGTGCTACGAAAGGATCTCATGTTGGAAGTTTACTAAGGCAGTAGAAAAAAACTTTTTAAGTTACTCTATGCACTGTTGTAATTATTTTTGCTGTAGGCCTATTATTTTTTTATAATAATTTTTTGAAGTTGTACGGAGACTTTTGGGACACCCTGTATATCCTAATAGCAAACTAATATTCATTAGACTGGAGTCCAATATTGAATTCAGTGAAATTTTTGGAAATGAAGTGAAAAGTATTTCTTTGGCAAAACGTTAACAACCTAATGTTAGGGCAATATTTTATGCCAATATAAACATGGATGAAAATTGTTCCAATACTAGGGTATCAAAGTCTCAAGTGAGATTAAAAACTGAGGAAATATCAAGCAAAAAAAAAGATTATAGTCGCACCCAGAGTTCGACAAAAGCATCTGCCGAATCACTGCTGGAAATATATTTCAACTAGCGTCAGTGTTTAAGTTACTCATTCAACTTAATCAATTAACTGAGTTAAGTAATTAAACCAATTCATGATAAATGATTGCTATATGTTAGTAATCAAATCTTCCTTAATCAATTTATATAAACTATGTGATTTTAGAAAATCTATGTTTAAATAATGCTTGTGTGTGTATAGAGTGTGGAGGGACACAAATATGTTTTTTATTAGCAACTAGAAAATGTTGCTGGCGATCATATTTTCTGTATTTGTAGAGCCTTGTTCTTTATATTATAACAGTAAAAGGAAAGCTACAGAAAAACGGAATCTGTTTTGCCAGAAAAGAGATTTGTATAATTTATTAGTATAAAAAACCCTTAATTTGTTAAAAGTTTGTGATGCAGCACTTTGCCTTATGGCTCTAAGAATTTTAAATATGAATCTTAAAAATAATGGTATCAAATTTTGAGTTGCTTTGCTATTAATTAATATATATTTATTCTATTTATATTCATGGGTGCAAATATTATTTTCAACATGAAAAGATATATAAAATTTATTCACTAATACTTTTTCATTCACATCTCTCATAAATTCAAAATATGGGTTTTAAAAGAAGTGATATCAAAATTCGAATGACACCTTCACTTGACTTTAATAGGTTTGTTTGAAAATTATGTTTAAATTATTTTTGGTTTGTATTCTAAAGTATATTTATACATCTGAACAATATTTTTAAATTTTCAATGCACTGTTAAATATATCAATTTCACTGAGCTTATATTATGCATTTAACTGTCTATTCAATAAATTGATTTAACTTTTGCGCCATGCTATCCAAAATCATAAGTAAAATTTATGTAAATGATTATTTTGCATCACAGCATCCCCTTGCATACTTTTCCCTTTGTTTGGATACTATGACGCAAAATAATCATTAACAAAGAAAGTGTGGAAAGAGAGAGGAATTCATTCTGCCATCAGAATATCCATGAAACTGATAACTATTGTCAGAGAGTAATTGTGTGAGAGGATATCAGACACAAATGCAAACTTTTCATTCACTAATTTGAAAAAGGTACAGTGATATAGCAGTGGTATTTCTAGAGCATTCTCCAAGGTTATATCCATCTTTCCCGTGGTACAGTTGGTCTAGAATTTCCGTTCATGGATAACAATGCTCATTCACATAAGACAGCTTAAGTGTAATTACCACTAGAAGCAGACAATATTGAGCATATGACAAGCCTTCCTTATTCTCTGGACCTAAATCCTATTGAACCCGCTATGCTCAAAGACCATGCAAGAACAACTGAAACTCGCCCTGTAAAACGAATTGAACAGAATTCACCAATCTCTCCTGGGATGTTTACTGAACAGCATGCATAAATGATGCAAAATGTGCACCAATGTCGGAGAAGATTGCCACCATACTTACCGACTCATTTATGTTCCTTTTTGGGCAGATCAAGCATATTTCATAACTGTTAATCATTGCTATAAAGAGCAACTTTTTTCTTTTGATTATTTTGCTATGCTACCTGTTAACCTTGAACAGCTCGTTAATATGCCTGTAACCTTTCTAATATGGATGAGGAAAAGAGAGAGGCACATTGTATTGCCAGGTGTACCATTTTGGGCTGAAAAATTTAATCACTGCATAGATCGACGTATGCACAAAACAGTGGATTGTTTTGCTATATCCCTTATTTTTTTCAATGTCTTCCATGAAAGAAAGTTTCACCTTACGCCTGAAAATCAATCAGATTTATGTCTTCATTTTCCATGTTAATCCTATATGATTGAAACTCCTGCATTTTCTAAGGATATCTAATGGGAAAAAAACGAGTTATTTAATTTAGTTTTTAATATGGAATTGCTTGATTTTGATGAGGTTTTTTTTGTAATTTAGAATTTTTATTAAAAATAAATGTAATTTTTTACTTGCCATAAAATACTGATAGCATGATTAAAAAATAAGATTACTGCTTATTAAACTGGAAATTTATATTTGATATTTTCTAAGCTTTTAAAAACTCGGCAAAAATTTGTGTTTATATTATTTAGTATGCATTGACATAAAATTTTAATTTGATTTATTAAGAAGATACATATTCTTGATATAAAACCAACTTTTCTAATCTGAACTTTAAATTTTCTTCCCTTTCTAATACAACAAATCATTTTTCTAGAAATGAATCTTTTCTCACAAATCTGAAAATTTCTTGGAGAATAATTTTTTCTCTCTATGACAGAATGAGAATTTTTCTTGACTGACCAAAATAGTTAACTACCAATTTTAAGTAGTTTTATGTATATGAAGTGTAATTCTGTATCGTTAATTTCATTAAGAATAATATAAAATGCATATAAAGTGTCGTTTAATGTCACTATAAACGTATTTCACTCATTAAAAATAAAAAATATGCCCAAAAAAATTTATTATAAATTTTTTTCATGTTTTCTATTTTTAAATAAAATATAGCATATATATATTATTGCTTAAACCATTGCTTGTGTTATTGAAAAGCATTTTGTGCATTTTTTCATCAATAAAAGCCTTCATTTCAAATGAACACATTTTATTACATGAAATGATTAAAAATATGATCATCAGTCCTGTTGTGAATAACTTTAAAAGTTTTTCAGAAAAGTATGTTGTAGATTTATATATGTACGTTTTCTTGTTGCCATCTCATTTAGGCATAAGTATTGCTTCAAGAATTACAGTAAATTCTGTATAATGATTTATGAAAGTTTTATTCCTGTTTACAGCTAAAAAATATTTATATAGTCAAGTAACTTAAAACAGCACTCATTTTCAACTTGAATATTTAACATAAAACTTTTTTTCATCATGTAGCACAGCATGGAAAACACCAGTCAGCAAAACTATATTTTAGTGTTTTATTTCAAGTATCTGAGGATATGCACCACATCACATTCAACTACTTACATTACTAGAGAGCTCTGCCCCCTATGACCTATGCTCGCCAACCCCTGTTCTGACACTATAAGAATTAATCAACCGTTGGAGATCTGCTGTAATAGGTTTTCCATTCATTTTTCTTTAACTGAGGGATTTTAAGGCCGAATAAACGGCTGTCGAAACAGCTAACAACTATTTTCAGGATTGATTAAATATGATCAATTAAACATTTAAAAATCAAATTGTGTAAAACGGCTAAGGGAAACAATGTTGCTGCATTGGGGAATTTTATAATGATGATATAAAAAAATTGGGTACTTTTCCATTATCCCGTAAATCCACTTTCCATAAAAGAATAAATGTCACCAAAATATAAGATTTAACGACAAAAGTGCATGACCGTAGCGTCACATTCAATTGATATCAGATGTGTTACGTATGTTTGTTACGTCATCAAGTGATTTTTAACTCACCATTTACCTATATTTTTAATGATATTTCACCAATTTATTAGTTATTTTGTTAATTTAAACAATAATTACAACCTTAAATGATGCATCATATTAAAAGAGAAAAAGTATTGAAACAATTTTGCGATGCAAAGTTACGCACAACAAATCCATTTCAATTGACATCAGAAACTCCTGTCCACCAGCCAAGGGGGATATTGTAAATAAATATTGTAATATATAATATTGTAAATAAATGATTATTTTTTTCTTTTAATTAATGTATTATAGTACATTTTACTGTTTAAGGTTACTGATAGTTAACATTTTATTGAATGGAGATTTTTCTAATTTCTTGTATTTTTTAATTTTTTTAAGATTCCAATGGCAACATAAGGCATATCAGCCCAATTCTAACAACATACGAGTACGGAAACTCGGTGGAAATAGAGCTCCTATAATACAGGCTGACGCATCCTCGCAGATATGTGTCTCAAAGTCGAAAAATCAAGCTAATTTTTCGCCTTTTAACATCCAGCCTCTTTCAGAAGGTGGGGGAACGAGGCCTTAGGCAACCCCAGCTCCGGCAGCGGTAGATTGAGATGCTGAACTGAGACCCGAATAATGCGAAACAAAATGGATATGCGTCAGCTCCTATTATAGGAGCCTTAGGTGGAGACGCCTCCTCCGTGACATCATTTTGACGTCATCGTATCATACGGGAAGGAAATCGGTATTCTGGGGCACTTATTTTCGTACATAGTGAAAAGTTAGATCCGAAATATTATTTCGAATGTTTACAAAATTTCGGACGTTGATTTCACCCTCTCAAAGTAGGTGAAAAGCCCTTTTCGGACACAACTTTTGTGATTGTTTACATTTGACAGGGCAATTTAATAAGAAAGTTTCTAGTATTTTTCAATATTAAGACTCTTTTATCCCATTTGTGAGGAGTATTATTGTATATTTTGCTTAAAAACTAAGTATTTATTACGATATTTTTGACTTGTCCAGTTTTTGCTGATATTTTGCTTACAATTATCTGAATTTTGCTAATAAAAAACTTTTATTTAATTATTAAATAAATTACGTATATTCTAAAAATGGCTTAAGGCAGGTGGAAGATGATTTTAAGGTTATAGTATTCTTTTTAAAGATAGATTAATATGAACCATGGATTGCAGGAATTAAAGGTGAATATATTTATCAAATAAAAATTGTGTATGTTTATAAAGACACATGTTTGAATATAAAAAGTTTTGGTACCCATCTTGAGTAGATAAATATGAATTGTAACATATATTAATGAATTATTTTTAGTTGTGAAAAGATTATATGAATGTCATGATCACTTGAGAATCACATTTTAGTTAGTTTTATAATGTTATGTTAGTAATGTACAGATTTTAAATGTTTTTTTGCAACCTCAATTTAATTTTGAGATAACAAGCAGTTTACTTGACATATTTATTTTGACCATTAGATGATATTTTTTAAACGTTTAATATATATATATATTTTTTAATTAGAAGTACCTAGGATATTCTCATAGCATTGGTATCAATTGAGCAAAATCCATGAAAGTGGGGGGGGGGGGGGACAATAAATTGATGATGACTACTATTATAATATATAAAAAGCACTTTTACATTCAAATATAACTGCTCTGTCTAAGTGTTTAACTAGTTTAAGTCACATGTGTTAAGTAAATTTAAACGTGTTTGTTTAGATGTCAAAGTTAAAAAAACAAATATTTAAAGCTTCAAAATTCAGGGGGGGGGGGGGGTTTGGAACTGATTCTCTTCTTGTGTCTTTATACAAAGAGCTACTAATTAAATTGTTATGTGCTGCATATTTTTTAAACATAATACTTATTTCAAGAAATACGCTATTAAAATGTGATTTTATTTAGTTATTTTACATATAACCGTAGGTTTTGATGAGTGCTTAGGTGAAAATTTTCTCCTATGCTGCATCTTTTTTCATTGCAGTAATTATTAATTATATAATTTTTTGAACTACATGTGTATTATCTACTAGAAAAAAAATATATATAGCCACTTTCTTGTATTTTTGAAAAATGTTGAAGAATAAAATATTTTTATTTAATTTCATTTTATTTGTGTATTATTATATATTCAAATTGTTTATTCATTAATTAGCTTATACACACTTTTTATATACACACACTTTTTAACTTAAATAGCCAAAAACTCAGTTACAAATAAGATTTGAACTTTAATTACTGATTAATTTGAATTTAATAGGTAAGGTACATAAACAGGGCTGCCACTGGTGGTTTTTATTATTTTCCCTACCACTCTTTCTAAATCAATCCACCCCAAAAATTTGTGATGAAGGTCATTGTTTTGAAATAGTGGTGGATAAAATAATAATAATTGTCAGCGGCAGCAATTTATAAATGATAAGTTAGAGATTTTTTTCTTTCTTTTTAAATCCTTATCCATCTTTTGCTGTTCTTATCTTACATAACTTGTGCATTTTAAAAATGTTTATCTTTTAAATAATTATACATTAAATAAAATTAGAAACAATAATCAATTTCTTTTACTTTTTATTGGACTTTCTTTTTTAATAAAAATATGTAGCAGTTACGTAAAAAAAAAAAAAAAAAAAAAGTCGCAGTTCTAGGACAGTTAAAATTTGCATTTTTCTTTTGTAATCTTATTAAGAGAATAATTAATCAATGTGTCAGAATTATATTCGAATACATTTGAAAAGGAATAAAGTTCTTGAAATCAACTTTTCAAATATAGTAGCAATTTTTGGTTAGCCGGGTGCCAGTGATATATATCCATACATGTGTATATATATCACCGGCACACATACACATATATACATATATGTATACACATACATATTTATATATGTACTGTGTATATTTATATATGTATCACTGGCGCCTGGCTAACGGAAAAGTACCCAATTTTCTATTGCTACTAAATCTGAATGTCTTTGTTGTAAAATATTTCATTGCATTTGCAATATTTTGAAAATAACATGCAAAAGAATAAAAAATACATGGTAAAATTTAATTATTGAAGTTTTTTTCAAAATATTGCATATTATGTGGTATGATAATCTAAACATTAAAATGCCAATGAAAAGATACTCAAAACATAATTTGAGTTACAATCTTTTTACTACAATTACAAAATCAATTTCATCCCTACATGAATAAAATTTTCAGATTAAAAAATATATATATACGTGTTATTTATTCATCATTGATTAAAGTTATTTCATTTTTAGGGTTTATATTCTCTAAGAATTGTTTTTTATAAATATTTGTTTTCTTCTCTCTTTGGGGGGGGGGGGGGGGGATGTTCATGTACTTGGAATGTGAAACTTTTATTCATGTGTTTTATAGCATTAATCACTTATACATCAGAAATTTTATTATTGTAAAAAAAATTAAAGTTTGAACTTGAAATTAGTGTTATTAAAAAAAAAAAAAAAACAATAATTATTGATTTTATAGAAATTGTTCAAGTAATTTCAAAAGAAGAAAAATCACCAGTACTTTTCCGTTATACGGACACCATTGTCACCAAGCATACATTTAATACATACATTATGCATTATCCTACATTTTGGCATGGTGTCCATATAATGGAAAAGTACCAAATCACCTACTTGCATGTAATTATAAACTGCATGTTAAATATAAAACAGATAATGAGAAAGTTCAACTTTTTTAGATTTTTATGAACCCACTTTTTTTCTTCGTTTACAGTTAAAAATGTGCTTTTTATTTTAGATTCATATTAAAAAAAAAAAAAAAAAAAGCTGTATTAATTAATCTTTGAAAAGAAGGTTTGATTTTTTCTTTTCTTTTTTTTAAATTTTTAATCATTATTTTAATAAGATACATGATGAATAAATATTAGCTGATAGTTATGTAGAAATATGATAAGAAAAAAAGGAGGTCATGGTATGTTACTATATACTGAAATATAGTGATTGAAAGCTTTTAAACATTTAACTTGTAACTATTTTATTTCATAAAGATGTATTAATACTGCACAATTAAATTGGTACTTGTTATCTTCCATTTACAATAAACAAAATTTATCACCAAACAATGTGATTTAATGTCAAAGCATAATAGCATGTTCAATCAAGTGGTGCATTACATATCATAATACAATCACAATGTACATAATTTCATTATTATTTATCTTATGGATAAATCAGTTTAGTTTTTATAATGAAGCATATAAGGTAACTGCTACAATAATGAATCTTGTAATATTAACGATGGAAAATAAAATAAAAATATGATTTTATTAGTGTTTTTATAAAGTTAAAAAGAAAAAAAAAATTGTCAAAGCATGAGGGGCTGAAAACAAAATAAGCAAATACAGAGTTAAGCCATAATAAAAAAAATCCTAAACATTAATTAAAAAATATTAGTAATATGATTAAAATCCAAAATAAATACAGTATTTCTATCAGCTCATCATGAGTTTAATTAAAAAGAAAAAAAAGGAAAGAAATTATACACATACTATACTTTTAAATACATTAATAAAAGCAAAAAAATAAAATAAAAAAACTGGTTACTAAACTGCTATATTTTTTCGGGATTCTTCTTAAAAAGCTTCGTGCAATTTGGGCCTCAGAACGTGTAATTTATCATCAAATGATATAAACAAAACCAATGAACTAGTATGCCTGTTTATGATACGTATTAAAAAATTGCTTCTAATTCGTATTAGGCAAATCACTTCTGTTTGTATATAACAGATAAGACTTCTGTATAAGTAAATAAATTGTATAAATATTGAAAAAATTAGTTGTGTGTGCCTTTATAACAAAGAAGTATAAAAAATTCTGTATTTCAGATTTCTAATTTACTACTCTACTAAATCAGACTGGCTTTGTTATTAAATACTTGTGTATTTCTAGTAATCATAATAATTAATATAACAATAAAAAAAAAAGAGTGATAATAACAACTGTTAAAATAAGATTTAATTGTTGAATTTTTTTTAATATTGCATTTTGCATATGAAATATATTAAACTTTAATATACCAATGAAAATAAATAATATTTTGAAAGCTTCTGCTGATTATCTCTGTATAAACAGCTCTGGCACTTGATACAAAGTTAAATTTTTAGCAGGTTTTATTAAAAGCCATTCTTTCTATTTTGTTTATAGTTGAAAATATGCATTTTTATTACAGTTATAAATATATAAATTAAAAATAAATTGCATTAATGAGTCTTTTGACTTTTAGAACTTTCAATCCCTATTTTAATAAGATGCAAGGAATAAATAAGCATTGTTTACATATAAATATAATATTAGGGTTGGAAGGGAATATTGAAATGGTGATTAAAAGCTTTCTACAAGTTTAACTTTCAAGCATTTTATTTCTTACAGAATTTTTCACAGAAATCTCAAATTAATAATAATTTAAATTTATATCACAATCTTAGACAAAAACAACAAAAAAAAAAAAAAAAAAAAAAAAAAAAAACAGAGCTTGAAAAACTGAGATTTTGTTTGACGTTTAAAAATAAGTAATTAAAAATGAAATAAATTTCTTTATCATTTGTTTTTAAAATGCAAATTTAGGAAATGAAATTACAAAAAGCTAAGTTCATGTGATGATTCATTTTTACAAAGAATTTTTAAGTGG
The DNA here is from genome assembly GCA_963931845.1 of Maratus michaelseni. Taxonomy (NCBI): domain Eukaryota; kingdom Metazoa; phylum Arthropoda; class Arachnida; order Araneae; family Salticidae; genus Maratus; species Maratus michaelseni. The sequence goes on from OZ007597.1 coordinate 316,979,730, forward strand.
GGGGGGGGGGGGGGGGAGATTTTATTTACCAATTTAATCACATTACAGGAAATACCTTTGATAACAGTAAAAATAAGGTGGCAAATGTTTCAAATTTTAGTTTATTTAAATAAAATAATTAAGATTCAGAATTGTATTTTGTTGAAATACATTCTACTCATAATGTAAATGTTTTATTCTTTAAATATATTGGACAGCCTGACGCATTCATAATTTTTTTAAAGAGATGATTCATTTTACCCACTAGGTAAAATATGCCTAAACATTCAATAAAATATTAACATTTGGGAGTAACATGACATATAATCAATGAATAATAAAAAAAATTATATAGACATTTTTTCTTATCTCATCAGAAAATCATTCCATCAGTAGTGAGTAAATTGATGTAATTACCTTAATCCCCTCACCATAAACATCTTAGTTCGTTATTTTCCCTTGCAGAAGCGTACAAACTTTAAATAGTGTCAAAAACAGAAAATCTTTACTTTAATTTGTTTCTGAAAGCATAACTTTTTACTACATTGTAAAATATTGAATAAACAATAAACAAATTTCCTTCTGGTTTTCTCTTAATCAAAACTGCATTTTTCTGTATACTGTCTCAGAAAAAAAAGTTCCATACTTTATTGTTAAAAAATGAACATGTCACTGAAATTCAATATTCTTCAGTTATTTACAGAAATGATTTGAAAATCTGAGCTTCATTAATTTGGTTTTTATAACTTTCAAAGGGGAAAAAATATGTTAAGATTTAGAAAATCTCAATGTATATTAATTTTCATATATGAATCTGCAGTATATCAAATATATATTAATTATATAAAGCATGAAATAAATAATAATAATAAAGTAATCTATAAATTCAAGAAAGCTGATAGATTAAAATAAAGCTGCTTTGTACATAATTATAAGATCATTTGTATATGTTAAGTTTTAACATTCACACATTCAATTTTTTTTTTTTTCTAAATTATAAAAAATACTTTTATATACTAAAACTGAAAACTTTCCCTGAAGCAGTCGGTTCTTAAGTAAATACTAATTAAAATGAAAGTTGCTGGCTTCCTACCTATTAAGGCCTGTATGTTTCTGGAAATTTGCCAAGTGTTCCTTGTTTAATGGCATAGAATATTCAATTCTTATAAACTTGCTTCTGATGCTGGAGGATCCTTGCAATCAGTCGTAGTAAGAACTGAATCATTATTGTCAAAGTATGTGTCTTATAATAAACACACATACATATGGCAATACTTATTCAGTAAAAGTTTTATTTCTCGGAAAATGCTCACTTAATTATTTAATAGACAGACATTCTGAAACAGCTACCTTTCATTATAACAGGAATTCCATTACAATTGTAACATTACATTATCAATAAGACGAAAATTATCCTCGCCAAGCGAATAACAAACAACGGTACAACGCCGCCATTGAAAGTTTTATGTCAACTATTGAAACTACGATTACGATACGATGATTGAAATATGACGGATTCTCATTGGTTATCTCTTAATATCGGTCATCGTAATCGGTAAAACTGACGTGAATTTGGGAGGAGCTATTCCGCGACGGTCGCGGCTAATTCCCGCCTTTTCGAACCCTGGATAGCATACGTAATTGCTTACGAACGTACGGAAACCTGATCCCAGAATGCATATTAGCAAACCATACATTGATTCATGTACAGAGAAAAATAGACCAATCACCTGGCGCTCTGGCGTTTCAAAACTCCGCCCCTTGTTTCCCTGGCGCGTGGCGTGGAACGGAACGGAAAGTTGATGTTTGGTTAGCCTAAGAAGGAAATTTTTATTTTTGTTGACAAATTAATTATCTTTTCAAGGATCGATTGATATTTACTATTAATGATTTACCCCATTCTTTTAAGAATGAAAACTAATACTAGTTTGAATGTGAGAATATCTCAACCAAATTGAAGTAAAATGTTTGCTGGTAATATAACATGTTTATAATGTAGTCTAATTAGGGTTTTTCTGTTCATTAGATGTAAGTAATATTATTTTAAATAAAAATGCTCTCTTGCACCAACACATGGTTTAAAACAAATATTAGCTTTTGCTGTTTTTCAGTCTCAATAAAATCTGGTAACTGCGGAACCTGAATAACATTAGGACAGTTAAATTTTGCCCAAATTCTTAAACAAGTTGTTTACAATACAGCATCGATAATCAATCTGTATTATATTAGTTTGTTTATGAAATATTAGAATAAGATTATTTCAATATTAATACATTTCGAATGTAAAGTATTAATTTAAAACATATTTTCTTGGAAATAACAGTATGTAATCAAATTATAAGGTCAGTATATGTTTAACTCATGAATTCACAAACGATGTCTTTAATCAAAACAACTCAATCTTAAATTTAGTCTTTAAATTATGTTATTTTAAAATTTTATTTATGTTGCTTCTCCTACTGTGATTAATTACAGTGATTGCTTTTATTATTCACTTACGGTTTATTAAATAATAATTTTTGCTTATTGAGAACCCTTGTACCTTTTCCCCATTTATGTGTTTGTTTTCTGATTTCTGCTCTTTATGCACCTGTTAAAGGACAAAATTTGCACTTTAAAGTTTTTTTATTTTCTGAATTAATTTATTATATTCTTAATTATTATTATATTTTAACTTAAACTGAAAAGAAGTAATTACAACAAAATATATATTTTTATACATTTTTTACTGAATTCAAAATACAGGGATGACCACCTCAGGAAACCTGAATTCAAAATACAATGATATTCAAAAAGTATAGTATAAGATTATAAATTATGGATTCTTATCAAATTAAAGTAAATCTTGAGGGGATCGTATCTGATGGCCCGGTGAACTCTTGTGGTGTCTTAGAGCCTTCATATTTGATAGCCTTAGCATTACGGGCAGTTCACCAGGACAATGTAAGCAGCGTGAAAATGGAACCTGTTTATAATGGAATGTTACCTGCTTAAAGTAGAGAATTTTATGGCCGAGTGAAAGGAAGAAATGCTGATGTGGAAGCCTGCCTAAAATAGAACTTTTCTTCTGGTCCCACTCAGGAAATTCTGTAATTTGGCAATTATCTATAATTTATAAACTTATAGTACTATGTTTTTGAAGTTTGATGTATTTTGAATTTACAAATTGGAAATAGTAAACATTTAAAATTTTAGACGACATGAAAAAAAAATGTTAATGTTTGAAAAATAAATTTTATTAATTGCAGAAATTTAAAATAGGTGCAAATTGGAAATTTTTCATTCTTTACAGTTTAATTTCCTTGACTATTTATAATATTTGGCTAGAATTCACACTTTATTTTGTTTGAGTTTTATCAAAGTTGCTATATAAATTAAATATCAAATTGTACTTCTCAAAAGTAAAAATTAATGCAGTATTAATTTTCATAAAGGATGTTTGGTGTCTGCATCCAAAATAAATCTTTTCTGAATGAAATCAGAACCAGTATATGTTTGGATACTTTAGAGAGGTTAACAACCAGGCACAATCTCATCGATTCCAGCTTTACCTTTTCATGTGTCTAAATTAGAAACAGTGCTTTGATTTTGATATAAAATGTTTGGTTTATGGTATTATTATTATTATTATTATTTTTCATGGGGAGGGGTATTTTAAAAAAAGTGAAATGCATGTATTTTAAATCTAATTTATATAATATACTATGTATTTTAAATGAAAGTTATGTATCCTAAATGAAATTAGTGAAAGGTTTATATTTTAAAATAAATGGATGCAATACAAATGATGGTGATGGGAGCAATATTTGATAATTTATCACCTGTGCCTAGCTAACATAAAAGTACGTACCTATGTTTGTATATAAACAAATGTTTCACTTTTGAAATTTTATTTTCCAAAAGTACTTGAATGAAATACAGTTTTATTTGATTAAAAAAACCCAGCACTGTAGGTAAAATGGATGTCTACCTGTGCAACAAATTTGTCAATCCTCTAATTACATTCATTTTATTACTTTTATCATGTTCACAGTTGGTGGATGAGGGTTGTTAGAGACTCGGGTGAATGAGGGCTCCTTTTATCAGTGAGTAGTCCTTATTTACAAAATTTAATCATGTTTATTTATTAAAATATTTAAATTAATCCCAAAACAAACATACACACAAAAGACTGTAGAATCAGAAATTGTAAAATATGCAGGAAATGGGAACTATATTATTAAATAATCACTTTTTAAATATTTTTTTTTCAAAACTTTTTTAATTTAAAAGGTATAAAATTTAAAACTACTTCCAAGAAAATATTCTTTGTGTTCACTTCACAATAAAAAGAATTTAATAAACAGCAAAATAGTTAAAAAATGAAATTAAAATGTTTTAATGTAAATTCATTGGAGGAATTATGAAAATTTGAAGTTTCGATATTTTGTCAAAATGTAAAAGGTGGTTCTCAAATGACTTGCTCAACAACGCGAAACTTTCTGAGACAATTTCTGATGCATTTTTTAAAGCAAAGGCATGAAATTGGCAAACTTGACTTTTGGAGTGATTTGGAATCTAAATGAGTTTTCCATATTTTGATAAATAGATTACTTATCGAGTTATAAATGATTCTGGTCATGTGACGACCCGTTTTTCTTCTTTCTTGTACTGCAAAATCAGAATTCGTTTCAAAATGCCGACTTTGATAATATTTTTGAAAGATCTTCAGCCTTTACCAAAAATAGAAAACGTGTCTTGATTACAAAGTTTCTGAATAAAAACACCTGCCAATTTCATGCCTTTCAGAACAAAAATGAATTAAAAAATATGTCATAAAGTAGCCAGTTTGGATTTGAGAACAGAGGGAAAAACCCTTTTGGAACAGATGTGTTACATTCACGCACCGATGTTTGGTGACTTTTTGATTGGCACAATTTTCAAGACTGCATCAAACTGATAACTGAATACAATAGCCAGGTTACCATTAAAGGGAAAAATCCCCAAAATTTGGCGACTTTTTTACTTTTTATAACTGATAAAAAAAAAAAATCTGTGCATGAGTGTAAGACATCATAGCCATCCTTTTTTTAATCGAATGTTAAATTGATAATTTTTATAATTTATGACACATTTTTTTTCATTTCAGAACATCCTCTCCCCATATTTCCTGTGTCATCTGCACCGGAAGATAAAGAATGTCAAACTGAAGGCATTATATTGTCCTTTTTTATAAGAAAATCAGCAACTGAGGGAAAAAAATACATATCTCAAAGAAAGGTTTCAATTTTATTTTTTTACAGGTGAATATGTTACAAATAGGGATTTAAAAATTCTTATAATAGGATTTAATAAAATACCATTTGAAAATATGTTTTCATTTTCAAATTTTTCTGGTGATGATGATGATAAAACGCTGTCTATAAAATAAATATTTCATGTTTTTTGGTGAGATTAAAAACCGTTCTGATAAAAGAAATGTTGGCACTAATATTTTGAGGCTGCCAAAGTACAATTTCCCGTATCATTTTTATGATGACAGACTTAATTTACAACAAAATAGTAAATATTATTTGGTCCAGTAAACAACAAATTCAAAATTATATGCCCATCTGTTTAAGAATAAGTGTCCTAATTGTAGATACCACTGAATTCAAAATTCCTTTGGCCCTAGGAGTCACTTTGAGCTGCTGTAAAAATAGAAACAAATGTCTCATAGGTATTGTATCTTCTGGTGCAATATCATTCATGTTGGATGCATTGGGAGGGACTGTTTCAGACAGAGATAATCTCTTGAAATCAAATCTTTTAGAATCATTCGAAAAAGGAGATTCATTGTTGGCAGATATGGGATTTATTGTGCGAAAAGAGCTTGAAACTAAAGGATGCAAATTACATACCCCCACTTTTAGATAAAAATAAATTCAACATAAAAGAATGTAAGGATAATAATTTTTAAAATATGCCACAAAGTCCATGTTGAAGTGCTATACTTGGAATTAATTTTTTTATCGTAAAATTATTATTCTTTCACTGTAATAAATTTAATAATGTCAATAAATTTATATTATTGCCTTTTTCATTAATTTTGGTAATCCATTAATTAAATGCTACGTAGGATATTATGATATAATTATAACAATATAGTACATATATATATATATATATATATATATATATATATATATATGTCACATTTTTCAGAAAATGACAGCATTCGGGTGATTTAAATATAACATCCTTTATTAAAGGAAAGCCTGCTACAGCAGTAGAATTTCATGGTTGCATATATGATGGTTTTCACACAGCAAGTGGGGTAGAAGTATATTAGAAATTCCTCATCTCCGAAGAGTTATCAGTTCAAAAGGCCATGTGGTTTTATTAATTAAGCCGATAAACTGATTAAATTGGCTACCCTGCTAAACTCGTGATTATGTGTCATCGGGCCTGTATCCAAAGTGAGGGCGATTCATTAAAAAAAAAAACTAATTAATAGGTTTGATTTCCATAATTTTCCCACATATATATATACTATATATATATATGTGTGTATATTTTTCAGCGTTTCACTATACATATTCAATATGCTTTTATTATTATTATTATTTTTTTTTTTTTTTTGATAATGATATTTGATACATTTTATTATATTAGATAGTAAAAAATATTTAATCTTATTTAATTTTAATGTTTAATTATTTGTTATATGTGTACGTAAACTATCCATGTAAATATGTGACTATTATCATTCAACTGGAAATTATATTTTTTTTACATAAATGGAAATTAATATATAGATCCTATCTTCCCCCCTCCCCTTGTTTGTGCTAGTTTATGAATATTTTTTTTTTTTACATGATCAGTACATAATCCATTTAAAAAATATATTTTGCTGTTTGCTTTCAAAAAAATTTTTATCTTCTAAATTTGAAAGTGTCAATATACTCTGCCTTTAATATAATAATTATTTGTATAAATATAGAAAGAAAGTACCTTGCATAATGAATTGATTTTGGATGTATTATCAATAAATTGTAATAAGGTAAAATGAAACATGTGGAGTTAATTATTGAATTCTATACAAAATATGATACTCTTAACATTTACATAACATTTACTTTAAAATATTCGGAAAGACGATCATTACATTTTCTTCACATTCTGTGATTTATCATCTCAGAATTCTTTTACTGTATTGCTTCAACAAATGAAACTTTTAGAACAAGTTAGAAGTCAAACATCTGAAATCTTTCATTGAAAATGGCTTCCTGCGACTTGGCCATTAATGCAATCTAGGTTTTTTTTGTTTTTTTTTTCATTTATCTGGCATTTTTATACAAATTTCAATAAATTCCAAAGAAAATTAGAAGAATTTAATACTGAGAAAAATAAATTAGAATATATAATACACCCTGATTGATGTTAAACATATAACTTTCATTTGAAATAAACAATTACGTCGATAAATCTTTTCAAAATAAATGATTAGAAATGATGCATTTATAAATTATTTGAATATTAAAAGTAATATCAGAATGCAAATAAGCAAATTTGTATGAAGACATTGAAACTAAAAGCTATGTGATAAATTACCATTGAATTTCAACAAACATTATTTTTGATTAACCATCATTTAGTTTTACCATGGTTTAATTGCTATTTTGTACGGTCTATTGTCATTAACACGAATTCCAATGAATAATTTTTTCATCAAATTTCACATTTTGTTACATTATATGAGACGTTGAGAACCAGAGTGGACCATCCTCGACAGCTGTGATTTCGAAATTATGCTTTTTAAAATGTGTATTATATTTCAGTATTTTGTGCAATAAAATGCATTAAATGTTTTTAAAAAAATGTAGTAGACATGTAGATACATTATTTAGGATATGAAAAACCCTCTAATAATGCATTAACGGCCAAGTTACAGGAAGCCATTTTCAATGAAAGATTTCAGATGTTTGACTTTTAACTTGGGCAAGCATCAGGTACTTTCTGCGGCTGAAACATTAAGAGGAACTTGGCACTTTTTTTTTAATAGAAATTTTTTTCATGGGATTTGTAGGTTTTTTCAAATGTATTTTTCTAAAGGATGGATATAAATATAAAATTATTTTATTATGTTTTACAAATCTATATTTTATTTCTTGTTTACATCAAAATACTAGCCACTAGTTTAGTCTTCCTAAAATGTATGCTAAGCACTTTATCATATTGCTTTTTTGTCATAATTTATTTGCTCAACCCTTCGCCAAATCGGAAGTTTCTATTAGATAAATCAAGAATCAACTCTTTGCGATCATGGCTGCATATCTTATATTTTGTGTTAGTATGCACTTCATCTTTATTGACAATTATTGCTTAATTTACTTAGGCATTTATGCTTCATGCTTGTTTGCATTGTTATGTTCTCTAATGAGGAGATTTTTAATCCTATTAAGTAATCTTCTGTAATTGCAACTGCCAAATGACATATTTTAGCAAACACGATTTAGTGCAAGAGAAGTGGTTCTTTTTAAACGTTTTTAAAGCTATCCAGATTTAAAATAAACCATATTGATGCTAATAATTTTTTTTCCTTTCATTCTAACATTGGCATAGGATTACAAAATCTACAGACGTGCAGCCATTTTTCCATTAGAAAATCTATCATTATTTTCATCTAATCGTCTTAGATAATATGTCAATGTGACTTGGTTTTAAGATTTTAGCTAATTTTATGCAAAAACCTGAAGCTGAAATGCGAAGAACTCCAATATAAAAGATTTATTCTATAACATACATATCGCTAAACTGGATATTTGTTATAAAATTATAATAATCATGAGGAGAACTGGCAGTTTCGATGCTTTAATTCTGAAAATTCTCTTTCTATAATAAACTTTTAACAGAGTAAAGACTAACAATACAGTAATATATAATAGCAAGAGTCTTGTGCAGTGACGAAAGATTGAAACTTTATTAACAATCGTGTGTTTTGCCATTTAATTAACCACTTAATGGACTAGATGGAACCCGACAACACTTGACAGAAAAAATTACTTATTTCACTGTTTTATGCTTTTTTTAATGTGGTTTACCACTTATTACATGGGTGCAAGAAGTCCAACCAAGCCAAGACTGAAAACTTTTCTGAGAATTGGGAATAACCAAATGGAAATGAACTAGAAGATTTCTATGTCTTTCATTACGGCTAAAAATTGATATCTTGCAGTAAAAGATAGTGATTAAAAAGTTCTTGATAGTAAAATAGCTATTATTAGTTATATAAAAGTAGAATTTACTATTAATCAAAAATCTCTCCAGGACTGAAATCAGTCCTGAGACTGAAGACTTGCACCCATGCTTACCATTTTCCGTTTATTTACATGTTTTATAGCTACATTTTTTAATAACAGGAATTAACCTATATTATTATTAACAACTAAAAAGAAATGGTGCATCTAGTATTTGTCGAGAATTAAATAAAAATCATGTACTCATGACATCAGCCAGTATACATGTCAGGTTACATTGCCGTTATCATTATCTTTTTATGCGCGAAGGTTTCGCTATGGTACTCTATTGTGAAATTTGGTAATTTTTTAAATTCAATATTTGAAAAAGGCATAATATTAGATTCGAAATTTATATCAAGAAAAAACAATTTTTTTCCTTTCTAACGCAGTTTTGTCTAACAATTTTCTAACAAATACTTTTCGAGCTATTCATTTTTTCAGTAACTTCAAATCTTTCATTTTCCAAGATTAATTTGTGGCAACAATTAGCAAAAAACCAGTCATCAGCAACACGTAGCTTTTTATTAAAAAGGAGGGTTACTCACCCAAAAATTCTCAATGGAATATAGCCTCTAGCATCAAATGCTCGCCAAGCTTGGCGACACTTAATGAAATAGTGCCAAATTTGGCTATAAACATACCCTGTTTATGTTGACATCATAATGATGAATATGTATTGTATGTGTGATGTATATATAATATATATATATGTTACAGTCATTATGATTAATACGGTCATTATTAATAATAACCGGTTATTATTAATAATGACCGATTAATCATATTGACCGTAACATATACATATATTTCAAATAAAATCTCATGTGTGTACATATATATATAAAGTTTATTAACATCATTAAAATGCACTTAAAGAAATAACAACCAAAGTTTTGCCACACTGACTGGAGCGATATTGTGATTAGAATACCAACATTTATAATAAAATTTATTTTAAGAAAGTAAAAGATAGAAAGATGGACAGATAAACTAAAAGATTTGCCTTACCAACATTTTCGGAAAAGCATATAAAAATTTCATTCTGTTTGAAACCATGTAACACCTTCAACTTCAGGCTAATTTTCTGTAATCGGCTTTGGCGACCAATGCTGGTGTCAAATATGAGCGAGTATAAATGATTGTCTATGCAACTAGTATCATATGTATTATTTCTCCATCCCTTTTTCTCAGAAAATACGAAATGCAGAAAGACGAATGAGATGCCATATGAAAGGATTTTGCACAGGCTTCTGACATAGCATTTTGTTAAAACATGTTTTTGATTAAAATTTGCTGAAAATTAAAAATTAAATCGGCATTGTTTTCATGAAAGAAATGAAAGGTTTTCCTCAAATTATTGTTGCCACAAAAAATAATACCACATTATATGATGCTCAGCAATTATAAAAAACATTGCACAGGTTTATTTTATATTTATGATTAAAAAGCAAAATTGAAATGTTTAATTTATATTTCTATGTCCCATGTTTTTCCTGAAGCGGATGACGTCATCCTCTAATGCAGTTAAAATACGATTGTAATTTTTTTTTTCTCGCACGTGTATTTTGCAATCTTGGATCAGTTTTTACTATAACATTGATGGCATAAATTAGATGATATTCTGTCTTGACTAAAAACTAAATGTTGTTTGCAGATATTTTTATCCTCACTTTTTCTTTAGAAGTTTAAACCTGCATCTAAGAAATATTACATATTGATAAAAAAAAAATGGTACTTCTCTATTATCCCGTCGACCACTTTTCATAACAAAAAACTATCGCCAAATGAATGGGAAAACGTTGCCATTGGAATATCAAAATAAATAAATAAATAAAATATAAGAATCTAAGGACACAATTGTTATTTTAATGAATGAAATAACTAATAAATCAGTAAAACATAATGAAAAATACACGGAAATGTCGAGTTAAAAACCACTTGATGGCGTAACAAACACGTATAATGCTTCTGACATAAAGTAAATCGGACTGCATTTTTGGTGTTTAATTTTACAGTTTGGCGATAGTTTTTTGTTATGAAAAGTCATCGACCAGATAATAGAGAAGTAATCAGAAAATGTATTGCTTAACGAAATTCAATTATTTGATCGATCGCAAATTTTGGTAGTTTTCCGTTACCGACACCATGCCATACATGTAAATGTATGCTTGGAGGCAATGGTGTCCGTATAATGGAAAAGTAAACATTTTACAGTTAACAATAAAATCGCCAAAAATGACTGCTTCATCAGCAATTAGGACAGCAAAGTTGGATAAAATCTAATAACCTGAATTTTACAACGTTTATGCGAAACACTACAGAGAACAAACACATGCTATTTTTATATAAGTAGGGTATAGTTAAAAGAATGAGAGATCTAACAATCTTCAATAATATAACGCATGAAAAAGTAAACAAATAAGTGATTCAGCAAACTTTAAAAGTGTGTATTTCTTAATATAACTATAAAATGCAGAAAATTTTCTGGTACCATCAAAAATATTCATTATCCCGTCGAAATTCCGTTCATTATCCCGTCGTCCCATTAAGGAAAAAAAACTATATCCAAATTAGGTACTTTTCGATTAGCCGGCACCAGTAAAATTTATAAATATTACATATATATATATGTGTATATAAGTATGTATATATATATGTATATATATATATATACATATATACATACTTCACTGGCCCCCGGCTAACCAAAAAGTACCCCAAATAATTCGCCAAACTGTAGCGCTCAATAAACAAACGGAAGAATGTTGCCATTAAATCTCAAAAATAAAAAATAATAAAAAAAAAATACTTAGGAAAAGCCCCATATACTAAAGTATCATTTATCAGTAACTTTAAACAATGAAATTTACAATATATAATTATGAAAACAGAATCAAAAATAATGTTGGATATTTATTTATTTACATTATTTCTCTTAATTATGGAAAAGGAATAATCATCCTGATTATGTAAAGGAACTGAAGAAACCATACAAATAAATTACATTCGAAAACATTAAAAATCTCCCTTATCTGCAGATTGATTTATTATTGTAAAAAAATCTTTACATAAAAATTGATTAGCTTAAAACAATGGATGTGTTTCAGAAGATATGGATTTGAAACGAAGAATGTTTAAAATGACATTTTAAAAATTTTGATCAAAACCTTTTAAAACATTTTTTTTAAATGTCGAATTTCGACAGTGCGTTTGGGGGGATGCAATGCACATGCGCGTAGGAGCTCATTCGGTTGCATTATCACAGAGGGAGATGTGTGCTTTATGTACTGTGTTCTTTTATTGACTGAATATGAGATGAACGTAGAGATATACTATATCTATGATACTTCATAGGTCCAGCAGAGGTGCCAAGTCTCCAGCTTTTTGGACACCAGTATTTTAGTACAGAAAATGTTGTTTTATGTAACCGGAACATTCCGAGATTTAAAAGAACAACATTTTCTCTAAGATAATACTGGTGTGCAAAAAGCCAGAGACTTGGCAAGTCTGGGTCCAGGAAATTATCTATCTTGCCGTGGGGATTATGGCAGTAATGTCAAACTGATTTGCATTTTGTTTACGGATCGTTTGTTTGGAGTTTGCATCAGAAATAGTACTGTACTTCACTGGGGGAAAAAACTTTTAAAATAAAATATTTGAAAGACTGTTTCATAAGCATTTCTTCTTATGTAATAAAGAAGCTTATTTTACTAATATTGTTATTGTAATTTTTTTCCGTCAAATTTTGACGGGTTCCATCTAGTTTTATATTAACATCAAAGCACCGTTTCTAATTTAGACACGTGGAAAGGTAAAGCTGCTATCGATGAGATTGCACCTGGTTAACATAAAAAGTACCCAAACATATATACTAGTTCTGATTTCATTCAGAAAAGATTTTTTTTATGCAGAAACCAAACATCCTTTATGAAAATTAATACTGCATTAATTTTTACTTTTGGGAAGTAAAATTTGATAATATTTAATTTATATAGCAACCTTGATAAAACTCAGACAAAATAAAGTGTGAATTCTAGCCAATTATAAATAGTCAAGGAAATGAAGGTGTAAAGAATAAAAAACATTCCAATTTGCCCCTATTTTAAATTTCTGCAATTAATAACATTTATTTTTCAAAAATTGACATTTTTTTTTTCATGTCTAAAATTTTAAATATGTTTACTATTTCCATTTTGTAAATTCAAAATATATGAAACTTCAAAAACACAGTACTATAAGTTTATAAATTATAGATAATTGCCAAATTACAGAATTTCTTGAGTGGGACCAGAAGAAAAGTTCTATTTTAGGCAGGCTTCCACATCAGCATTTCTTCCTTTCACTCGGCCATAAAATTCTCTACTTTAAGCAGGTAACATTCCATTATAAACAGGTTCCATTTTCACGCTGCTTACATTGTCCTGGTGAACTGCCCGTAATGCTAAGGCTATCAAATATGAAGGCTCTAAGACACCACAAGAGTTCACCGGGCCATCAGATATGATCCCCTCAAGATTTACTTTAATTTGATAAGAATCCATAATTTATAATTTTATACTATACTTTTTGAATATCATTGTATTCTGAATTCGGTATTAATAAGAATGTAGAAAAAAAATATTTTGTTCCAATTAGGTCTTCAGTTTAAGTTATAAAGTTCAGTTTAAATTAAAATATAATAATAATTAAGAATATAATAAATTAATTTACAATTAAAAAAAAACTTTAACGTGCAAATTGAGTTGTTTGACAGGTGCATAAAGAGTAGAAATCAGAAGACAAACACATATTGTGCTGTCCTCTAAAAAAACCCATTTTTTGAAATTCTCTCTACATAAAGTTTAATAAAAAATTTAAAAAAAATTAAGCATGGCTAAATTTTCACAGCTGTTCTGACCAAGATTTTAATGTTGAGCATTTTTTATTTTATCACTTTATTACAAAATGGCAGCCAATTAAATAAGGAAAAAAAAAAACACTTTTTCAAAAAATAACCTATGTTACCTGAAAAACACCCACACATGACATAATCAGCTAAAAATGAAGCATTTTATTGCATATTAATGGTTTAACATTAAAAAAAATTATGTAGATCATTCTTAATTTCTATTATAAGAAGAAAATCTGTAAAAATGAAGCTTGTGTTTCCCAGATTTCTGCAATTGTTAGTTTACATTATTTTAAAATTAAATAAGCACTCCTTAGATATTTTTATTATTCTAATTTAAGCATAAAAAAAAAAAAAAAAGACTTTAGTGAAATATTTGATGTAGTACTAGAGAGTTTTTTTTTTTTTTAGGAAACATTTCACTGTGGGTTTTTTTAAGAGGACAGCACAATAAATGGTGAAAAAGTATTAGCGATCTGAATAAACAAAAGTTATTATTTAATAAACTGTAAGTGAATAATAAAAGCAATCACTCTAATTAATCACAGTATGAGAAACAGCATAGATAAAATTTTAAAATAACATAATTTAAAGACTAAATTTAAGATTGAGTTGTTTTGATTAAAGACATCGTTTGTGAATTCATGAGTTAAACATATACTGACCTTATAATTTGATTACATACTGTTATTTCTAAGAAAATATGTTTTTAATTAATACTTCTACATTCGAAATGTATTATATTGAAATAATGTTATTCTGATATTTCATAAACATTCAACACTAATGCAGATTGATTATCGATGCTGAACAACTTGTTTAAAAATTTGGGCAAAACTTAATTGCCCTAATGTTATTAAGGTTTCTGCAGCTACCAGATTTTATTGAGACTGAAAATATTTGTAACTAATTACAGCTTTGCCTCAGATCTCACAAAATTTTTGGCAAAGAAAACAAATGAAGTGCAAGCAAAATGAAGTGTAAGTTGATGTAGTGACATCAACATTAGTTTTAGTTCTAACCTGTAACCAACGTTCCATGCCACGCCACACGCCAGCGAAGCAAGGGGCGGAGTTTTGAAACGCCAGAGCGCCAGGTGATTGGTCTATTTTTCTCTGTACATGAATCAATGTATGTTTTGCTTATATGCTCCCAGAATAGCACTTTTTCCCAGATGCGAAATGGATCGCATGCGAAAAGAGAGTTTTCACCTGACATCATGTGTCCGCCATCTTTTCGTTTCGTATCCTGCCGGAATTGGGCTGAATGAAAAATCCATCTATTTAAAGCTAACCTGCTATTTTGTTTTTCATGCAAAAAGGACTTTTATACGCATGCGCGAGCATTCAGCCAATCAGCTGAGGGCCGTTACTATCCAGACACAGAACTCCCTTAAAATTTTGTTCAATACGCATGCGTCGGCATTCAGCCAATAAGCTGAGGGCTGTTACTCTGCACAAGCAGATTCGGATTGACAAAACGTATATCGCTATCTTCAAGGTTTAATGCAGCTGATCTGTGTTTTGAAGGTATTTATTTTATTTATTATATAATTTGTATAAATAACTAGGTGTCGAAACTGAATTTAGGCTCATTTAATGTTATATCTAGGTATCGATTTCGATTCTAGCGTTTCGTCAAATCCAAATCAATCTAGATGGAAATCGCTTTTTTCCTTCTGTGATTTTGATTTGCAATATAATAAAAATATACAATAAATCTAGAGACACTAAATTTTAACAACTTTTATAAGCCCAGCATTTTTTTTAAAGCTGCGAAATTAATCTGAGATGTCTAAAATAATCTGCAGCGCTTGCTACCGTTTATATGAAACTGATAATTTGTCACAAATAGGTAATTTTATGGATTTCGTGCTTTGCCCATGAATGCGAAAAAAAAAAAAAACTATTTTTGACTTCAGGTGAAATGATTGGGGTTATTTCGGTTTTTCTTTTGTATATAAAAAATGTTATATATAAAAAAAACCTGGCCATTAATCACATTGTTTTTTGTATGTATAAAGACGTTTACTTATTCTTTGTAATTATTTTTTGTTGGGGGTTTTAGGGCGAAATAATATACTTCATAGATAGAACCAGTTCCACTAATCATTAATATTTACTTAATCCTATGACCGCCGAGCAAATGGGCAAATTTGTGATGGTTTTTTCTGTTACTTTTTTAATATACAATAAATCTAGAGACACACTAAATTTTAACAATTTTTATAAGCCCAGCATTTCTTTTTAAGCTGCGAAATTAATCTGCAATGTCTAAAATAATCTGCAGCACTTGCTGCTGTGCTGCACTGTTTTTGCTACCAGGTTAATATTTAAGAAATATTTACATTGTATTGTTTGTATGTATACAAATCTTGAATGCACTAGATTAATTTTAACACAATTATTTCAAATTGGTAAATAAATCATACGAGTAGTAATTTTCCAACTGGACGAAAAATGTCCGGGCCAGGATTCGAACCTGGGATCGCTTGGCTGAAGCCGCCACGCTCTACCACTGAGCTATCCCGGTCGAATCTGGAGGGCATAATTCATCCAGTTAACCTTATTGATCAGAGAATCTGGTCTGATATTTTAATCAGCTCAACAGAAAAGATCGCAGGTAAAGGAACTCCAGTACACGCTGGATACGTGATTACACTAGATTAATTTTAACACAATTATTTCAAATTGGTAATATTTTAATCAGCTCAACAGAAAAGATCGCAGGTAAAGGAACTCAAGTACACGCTGGATACGTGATTACACTAGATTAATTTTAACACAATTATTTCAAATTGGTAAATCTTGAATATTTTGATTTATTACATTCATTTTATACCAGATTGCATGTCCGCTCTTGGGTGATTCACATGAAACTCATAATTTGTCACAAATTGGCGATGTTATTGATTTCGTGTTTTGCCCATGAATGCGAAAAAAAAAAAAAAAAAAACTTTTTGACTTCAGGTGAAATGAATGAGATTATTTCGGTTTTGCTTTTGTATATAAATAATATTAATATAAAAAAAACCTGGCCATTAATCACATTGTTTTTTGTATATTTAAAGACGATTACTTATTCTTTGTAATTATTTCTTTGTTGGGGGTTTTTGGGCGAAATAATATACTTCATAGATAGAACCAGTTCTGCTAATCATTAATATTTACTTAATTATCTGACCGCCAAGCAAATGGGCAAATTTGTAATATTTTTTCTGTTATTTTTTTTAATATAAAAAAAAAAGATGAATTTTCAAACTTTGTATAAAAAACTTAATTACGTATATGAGTAGTATATTCCTTGACAGTATTAATCATTAATCTATATTTTAAAACTGCATCATATTTGTAGAATTATATAAATTTAAACAATGCGTCTATTGCAGTGAAACCTGAGCATAGTGAACGGATATATCAGTTCACGACGGTGAGAAGATTAATGTTTTATACAAGATTTGTATACATACAAACAATATAATGGGTACTTTTCCGTTATATGGACACCATGCCAAAATGTATGCTAATGCATAATGTATGTAAATGTATGCTTGCCGACAATGATGTCCATATATCTGAAAAGTACCATATAATGTAAATATATCGTAAATATTAAGAGTTTGCTAAGATATTGAAGCGTTCAGTGATGTGTTAGATGTATGCTTTTATCAAAACAACTATAATTTGTAAGTATGAGTTAAAAAAACAAAGAAATCCCCATTTTCTTGCATATTATGAATTTTATTGTAGTAATCTGAACACCATATGAATAAATAATAAACGGACTATAAGAGTTCCAATTTTGTATTATATGTTAATTATTTTCTGTACTATACAAACAAAAGGACAGAGCTAAAAAAATGCAATTTCCATTTGGATCGATTTGGCAAACTATTAAATGAGCCTAAATTCATTTTTAACGTTAAAATTAAAATCGACACCTACATATTTATACACAATACAACAAATAAAATAAATACCTTCAAAACCCTTTTGATCATCACATCAGCATTCAAGACAATTTTTTTACCGGAGACTGACGAATATTACGATTTTACCGCAAACGATTGTTGAATTTTACAGTTTATCAACTGTTGATTAACGAATTTCATGATTTCTTCCATGAACGTTTGACGAATTGCTCAAAAAAATTAAGAATATCGTCAAATTGTCTGGGGTAAAAAAAATTTCAATATTGTAAAATGCCTTCAAGAAAAAATTCGCAAAATAGATATAATGATTATGAACCATGATTTTTCTGGTATTGGGCAAGATTCATGTTTTTTCAGCAATTCTTTGATGAAATTAGTGTTTTTTCAGCGATCCTTCGAAGAATTTCATATTTTTCTCGCAATCCTTAACGAAATTTGCATATTCCAGCCATTGTTTGATAAAATACATTTTATTCCGCAATTTTTAGACAATTTAGTAAAAAAGCGTGATTTTTTGGTGAAATTTTCTTTTTTGCAATTTTTTGACAAAATTTGCTTATTTTTCGTGATCTTTTTGCATAATTCAAGTTTTTTCTGTGGTCTTTTAACGAAAGTCATGTTTTCCCATGATCGATTTGGCATGGGAAAACATTTGTGTTTTTGATGAAATTAGTGTTTTTTCCTCAATCATTTGACGAAATCTGTGATTTTTTTCCCCCGGTGAAGATTGGTTAGATGTTTTTAGTCTGCAGGTGCCCTAAAAAGTCTGTGACACCCGTTGCTGCATCGCACACATTCTTCATGGGGCATCAAACGAAGGGAATTCATCCTAAAGAATCATTGTTTCATTCCTGACATTTCTGGAAAGAAACAATGTTCTTTGTCTGAATTGTAAAGGGCGAAATGTGTCAAACATTAGCAGAAAGAAAATGCGCAATTTGTTTGTTCATGGAAAAAATCGTGAAATTCGTTAATTGATAAATTGCAAAATTCATCAATCGATAGCGGAAAAATTGCAAAATTCATTAATTGACAGTGGAAAAATCGCAAAATTCATCAACTGGTTTAGGGGGAAAAAGTTTTCGAATATCGTCAAATGGCTTCGAGACAAAAAATCACAATCCGTCAATTTCGGGGAAAAAATCATAAAATTTGCCAAATGGTTTCGAAATTTGTCGAGTGACAGCAGAGAAAAAAATCTTTTTCCATTCAATCATCGCAATTGGTGAGTGTGACTATTATGTTTGACCAGTGGTGGCAATAAAATCCATTGTCAAATTTTCAGTATTACTCGCTGTTTGGCAAGTGCTAATTTTGTCCTAAACTTTCAAAACCCTTTTGATCATCACATCAGTGTGCAGGACAATTTTTTTATGGGAGACCATTTGATGAATTTCGTGATTTTTCCGTTATCGATTGACCAATTTTACTGCTATCGATTGTTGAATTTTATAATTTATCAACTATTAATTAGCGAATTCCATGATTTTTTCCATGAACGTTTGACGAATTACGCAAAAAATTAAAAATATCGTTAAATTGTCTTGGGTAAAAAAAAAATTAATATTGTCAAATGCCAAGTTGCAAGTTGAAGAAACGCCTATGACCTCTTTTTCATGTTATGCATCTCTGGGGTCCATCCCCCCCCCCCCCCCCCAAGTGGGACACTCTTCTAAATTTTGCACACACCCCTCATGTGATATATTGCTGGAAAAGTCTTCGACCGCTTATTCATATTATGCATCTCCGGGGTCCATCCTGCCACTTCCCAACCCCCTAAGGGGGGCACTTTTCTAAATTTTGTTGACACCCCTCATGTCATATATTGTTGGAAAGGTCCGTGACTGCTTAATCATATTATGCATCTCCGATGTCCATCTCCCCACTTTGCCCCCCAAAGGGTACTTTCTAAATTTTGCACACAGCCCTCATGTTATATATCATTGGAAAGGTCTGTGACCACTTAATTATATTATGCATCTCTGATGTTCATCTCCCCACTTTCCTCCCCCCCCCCCCAAGAGGTACTTTTTAAATTTTGCACACAACCTCATGTTATATATCATTGGAAAGGTCTGTGACCACTTAATCATATTATGCATCTCCCATGTCCATCCCCCCTCTTTCCCCCCCCAAGGGGTACTTTCTAAATTTTGCACACAACCTCATGTTATATATCATTGGAAAGGTCTGTGACCACTTAATCATATTATGCATCTCCCATGTCAATCCCCCCTCTTTGCCCCCCCCCAAGGGGTACTTTTGTTAATTTTGCACACACCCCTCATGTGATATATCGATGGATAGGTCTGTGACCGCTTAATCATATTATGTTCCCCACTATGAAATTTGTCAAGTTAAAGCAACTATATAAATTTTATTTTTATGGTACTATCAAGTTGTTTGCCGTCAAATTTTGACAGGTTCCATCTAGTAATTTAATTATTATTTCCAAGTTTTATTTATCGTTTTAATATTTATGCACAAGTACGTATTTTATGATGTAATTTGCTCCATTTACTGCTTAAACACTTGATCATTTAATTATTATTTTAAAGTTTTATATCTGTTTTCAATAGTCACATGTAGATACATTTTTTAATAGAAAGGGATTAAGTGTACCATTTTACAAATTGGCAAAAATTTAAATAATGGACTTTTTGAAATATGAAATAAATCTCCATCAAAATAACGAAATTTTAAATAAAAAAAATAAATGTAAATAAATTTGTCAAATTAAAAAATAACTGCACTTTGCACACCACAAGCTTGTCAACTATATGCTTTCAAAATATTGTTAAATTCTTATGCATAGTTTTTTTTCCTATAATATATATGTATATGGTTCATAGCACTTTAATTTTTTTTAATTAATGCGTAAGATAATGATATAATACTGTATGAATAGTAAATTAGTATAATAGACGAAATGGTTTCAATGCATTAGTTTTGCACTTAAAATGATATAGGGGGCACTATTATGTTTCTGCCCAGGGCCCCAGAAATCTGTAAGTCGGTCCCTGGTTAGCCCTAACATTTTAACGATAAACAACATTGATTGATTTTTAGTGTATATTTGTTTTGAATTTTAAAGTTTGATATATTTGAATATTTGTTTTGTTTCACTTAAAGAAGGGGGAGGGGAGGACTTTCACAGATGTTCTAATTAGGTCCTTAAAATAAAAGTCTTGAAAACAGTATTAATTATTATTAATAAAGTAAATAGTGAATCATGCAACAATAACAAAAACTGAAAAGCTTTAATATCACTTTTAAAACTACAGATAAACTACAGAAAATATAACACGAGCTTACCATAAAGTAAGTTCTGTAAAATTACCTCACAGTAACTGCAGTTATACTGCAGATATATCAGAAATATACTTCTGAATTAATAACTGTAAAATACTTTAAATTTACTGCAGTTTTACTACAAATGTAAAGTCTCATTATTTTTTTAATTGATGGTTGTAAAATGATTTCACATAAACTACAGCATTTTTGCAGATAATAGCTCAGAGTATTTTTGAAATAAATCACTGCAAAATTACTTCACATTAGCTACAAAATAACTGAAATATTTTTGCAGTCAAGATTTCAGTGCAGAAAATCTACAGTTGACTGTAGAAAAACTTCAAAAACACTTCACTTCTGTAGAAAAACTGCAGTTAATTTTTAGCTGGGCAGTAGTGACCAAAATGTAAAAAGATAAACAAAAATTTTATTTTTTTTATCAGAAAAAGATTTTTTTGATTTTTTTCCCTACTTTAAAATGTAGAATAGCTATCAAGAATTTTATGTTTCCAAAACAATTAATCCTCTAATTACTAACATTATCTATGCTTTCATGCTTTAATTAATAAAATTATAGTTATTAGTTACTAATTACAGAAATTAAAGTAACTGCAAATTAGTAATTTCATTAGCAATTCGTGATTTCATTAGTAGTCATGCAATAATGTTACGTGCATTAATACTTTATAATGATTATGTAAAACTATATTAAATACTACTGATATTTACATTTATTAAAACTTGTAGTAACTGCATTTAATATTAACTTGTTAATGCTGCTTAAAATTAAGAATTATTAAACAATTAACTCTAATTAAAAAGAATTCATTTTTATGTTTTAATTACTAAAATGATAATTAATAATTTAGTATTCATTCTAGAAAAAAGGGAGTGTGCTAGTTCCCAAAGAGAAAGCTAGTTCAGTAAAAAAGGGCATTATTTCATGAGGAAATTTATTAATACTGTGTTCAGCAACAAGAAGTATATAAATTTTTCAATATAACAAATAAAGTGACATTAGGTTTTAATGATATTTCATTGTTTTTTAGAAAAAGCAGTGTGCATTTTGACAATTTAAAAAAGGGCAAGGTGCTTCACCCTTAACAAAATTGGCCTACAGAGGCATCAGTATGTAATTACAGAATTCATAAAACAGCAAATAAGTAATTTATTATAAGAAAACAATCACATATCATTTGCAACTCATTTTTTATTTGTAGAAAAATTTCTGTTAATCGCCAAAATCTAAAATGGTAACCAAAAAATTTATGAAAATGAGTTACACCCATTCATACAGAATAAATATAAGAACAGACAGTTATATCTGAAATGCTCAGAGAATTAAATAGCAACATAATTACCATTCAGTGAGAATTATTAACATTCCTTTTTTTTCAATCTTTATTTTAAAATAAGGCAGTTTTACGGGTATAGGTACATAAATGCAATAGTAAAATTAAAAAAAAATATCCATCTTACACTGAAGAAGTTTCTGCTGTACTTAACATTTTAATACCAATTAGTTCTTTTCTGTTATACATTCTTTCACAATAGCTTTTGAGCAGTTGTCCTTTTTTCATTCTTAGCTCCAATTTGCTATAAATTTATTATTGCAAATATAGAATGAGAAAATAAGGTACTAGGTATTTATTATTTTGCTAGCAGAAATTTATTATACTTACTTTGCTTCTTCTTTATAAGAAAATCAACTACTTGATTACTTAAAGGAAATTATGACATTGCATATTATATTACATTGAAATATTATTTTTAAATAAAATGCTATTTATGGCAGTTAACACTGGTATTTTACAAACTTTCTGTACTTAAATTTTACAGGTCTAAGTAATTAAACTAAGAAACAGTTATTTAAAGTTTTTTTTTGTTGATTATTCATAAGAAAAATTCCTATAGAAACTTTCCAAATTATGTTAATCTTAGATTTTATTAATTTTTATGTCATTTTAAACATGTAGAAAATTTATTATATAAACAGTTATATCTGATATATAAACTGTTATATATATGTAACTACTATATATAACTGTTATGTACTATATATTATAAACTGTATATATAATGAGTTTTTAAAAAAATCAGTAGATTAAAATCAGGATTTAATCACTGAGTTAAATCACCCATTTAAAATCGTTGGCATCCTAGTGGTGACATCATAACTAAATTAGAGGGTACTTTCTTTTTATAAAAATCTGACGTGAAACGCACTTTGTAGCTACATTTATGTACATTTCAAAACCTTATCAGACTGTTATTACTTTTTAAAATAACAATCAATGCACCAAACACTCAAGCAATATTTTTAATATTTAAATATAAGGGCAGTTTGAGAACTCCGTGACTTTAAAGAAGGTGACGGTTTGATCGCACTCTTATTATTATGCCTTCAATATTTTATTATCTGCGGCAACATTCATGCAATTTCCAGACGATATTTTAAATACTATTGGATTCAAAAGCAAACCATTGACGTGTTTGTAAAACACCATTTTTTGCACAGAAAAAAAATTACTAAAACTGAAGAAAAGTAGAGAAAATATTATAGGGAGTCTGCTCCATCACATGGTATGATTCACAAGTGGTTTACAGAAATTCGTTGTGGCTGTACGAGCAGTAACGGATCTAAGGGGGGGTTAGGCGGGGCAGCTGCCCCGGGTGCAAAACTTGGAAGGGCGCAAAAATGAAGAATCATAAAATATTAAGAATAATGGAAAATCAAAAATTCACATGAAAAGATATTCAATTTTATTTTGTTCAACGGCGGTTTACTTTCGTTGCATAAGGATCAGAAAAAAAAAATTGTATTACATTATATAAAATATCACATTGCCACCAGTATTTTTAAAAAATTTTTATTTATTAAAAATTCAAAGATTTTGCGTTTTTTCTTTTCTAACATCGTTTTATGTTGTTTTACAGCGTGTGAAGTATTTTATTTAAAATGTCTAAAAGACATTCGGGGGATTGTTACAGAAAGAAGACTAAAAAAAGAGAAGAGAAGGCTTCACAGCTATCATCTAGTTCTAGTATTGTAATGATTTAAAGCACTCTAAGGATCCGAGGGACGCTCAACATCCGACATCTTTTATTCAGCATCGTTGATACACACGTTTAAATTAAAATGAACAACTAAAAACATATTACACTCCCCATTAAAACTTCAGAGTACACAACTATCTTATACGGTGCACGCGCACACACCATTTCTCAACATGCCACCAACATACACCATTTCTCAACATCGTCTGTCTAACTCTCTCTGCATCTCTCAGCTTTCTCGGTTCACTTCTCTTTATTCGCCGACTAACATCTCTAGCGCGATTTTGGAAATTGTGTTCGATTCAGCACCTTGGCGAAAAAGTTTGGTGAAAAACCTTGGCGAGAGTCCTGCGCGTAGGGTTGCACAAGATTTTCAGATCAGCAGCAGCAGCAGCATCTGGATGGACGACTACATGTGCTTACCGCATGGTGATTGTGATTTTTGCTTGAATCCGTTAGCTTTATTTTTTCGTAATAACTGAGTTCACAGTATCATTATTGGAGAGTCTAAACTATAATTTTACAGTTGACGAAAAATCCACAACTAAACAATTTGCTGTTATTAGAATGTCCTTTCAAAATTCTGATGAAGTGTGCTCTTTTGTGCAAGAAATACAGAAAGCTACAAATACGAACTTTCGAATAAAACTTGCAAAGCCGAACATGTAAAGGTAATTTTTTAATATTGTTATTGCATATATAAATTATGTCGTTTTGTTGCAGACTTGCTTTGTTTTTCTGAAATTTAATATAAAATGAATGATTGGACATATTTAATATAAAATGAATGATCAGACTGATTGGAAAGGTTCTTATTTAATTTTGGAATAAGCATTCACATGTAATGTAAAAAATATATTTATTTTTATCAAATGCAGTTCCTTATTATTATCTATTGCGTGCAGAATTAGCATGTTTTTAATGCAGTGATATTTTACTCTGTTTTAACCATGCTTTTTGCTGTGATATCAAAACACTGAATAGTGCTTTATTTCTACGTATACATTTCATGCAACATTTAAAATGGAAATATCAATTACTTATTCCAATGTTCTTGTCTTTAAGTCATCTGGTAAAACAACTGCTATAGAATAGTTTCAACAAATACTATGGTACTGTAAAAATAAATTCTTACATCCAATATAAAATATTGAATCTTATTAATAAATTAATTTAAAACCTGTGATTTTCAAATCGATATTCTTGCTCATTCAACTTAAATTTCTAATTATGTATGTAATGTATTAATTTCTTTCATTATATTATTAATCAATTATTTATTAAATTATATATAAAATTTAAAATAAAATAAATTAAAAATTATTAAATTCATTATATTATTAATCAATTATTTATTAAATTATGTATAAAATTTAAAGTAAATTAAAAATTATTAAATTCATTATATTATTAATACATTTCATTAATTATAGGGTGCAGTGTGTACTCTTGTATGACAACATGAAAATAAGAAATATTGTTTTCCTGATATTCCCCACTACCATGATTGCTTATCTTAATCTGATATATATATTTTAAACTTCTATCTTCTTTGTCATATAATTGACTGATCATAGCAATCTCTGTACATGATTTGCATTGTTATTCATCAGTTTTAATGTGTTAATTTTTTCAATGAATCAATCCTAATATATCTAAAATATTGCAGAGATTTTAGATTGTATTTAGTTTCTTAGCCATCTCGCCCCCCTACAAAAAAAAAAAAAAAAAAAAAAAAAAAAAGACACTCAGGATAACTACACAAATATAAAATTTAACTTTTGTTAAGGTGAACAAACATGTTTTTAAGTAAACAGTTTTCACATTTAGTTGTTATTACTAATTATTAAACCATTCCTTATTCTTTTAAAAATTTTATTAGTTGTTTATTTTTTGAAATTTCTTTTAATAATTAATCAGTAGTACATTACATGAATTATTGTAGCCCCCCACCCCTTCCCTTTCTCAACAAGGATTGGTTTAAGTTGGAAAACTTCATATATACTTTTTTTTTTCAGAAAAAGTTTGAAAAACTTTCAAAATTCATGAATGGTGCAAGAGGGATTGTCTGGTGAATCTACTGGTCCCAGGATATGTTGCTCTCAGGAGATCACTCATGCGTAGTTTTACTGTGGTAATTGGCTATCATTTGTGATCTTCTGCAAGAAATTTTAATTTGGGCCTTGGATGTATGCTATTTTTGCTTCCAAATTTGTCAAGCAGGAACTGTGGTAAATATAATGTCAATCAATGAAGTATATTGACTGTAAGTATGTAGTTTTTCAACGTATATTTAGTTTGTTGCATAATAAGAGGGATTTTAAAATACTACATTCTACATTGTTGTTTGGTACTTTCATATTTCGTGTTTTCATATTTCTCTTCTTTATTAATTTACTGTCTCCCTAAATCCATGAGAAAATAAGTTTATAAATTATGTAAAGCAATTAAACATTTAATTTGTTTCTTTGCTTGTAATACAGGCAGCTGAAAATTAATTCTTAAAAATGGAATTTAACTATTACTCTTCATAATTTATTTTACTCAAATTACTTTATTGTTTACTCCAAGTGATTTAACAAAAATGCAATTTTTGAAAAATGAAATTTAAACATTGTCAGGTGTGCGTTGCTATTGACCATCCCAAAACTACAGCAGTGAATGTTTCAAGATAATAAATGCAAATGCGTATGTTTTCCGATATAAGTTTTAAAAAAAAATTATTGAATATCAAGGGAAGGAGGAAACAGTGTTGAATTCAAGTGGTGGCCCTTGAAAAAATGTCCCCCCTCTTCCCTAGAAGTTTTGAGATTTTATGCTTTTAATGGTCAAAAAGTACAATTTCCCCTCCAGAGCTTTATAATGTCCCTCCCGGAGCCACAGAAATCCCTTCCGGAGAAAAATGTCTGAATTCAACACTGGGGATAAATTTTCTGATTTTTTATTTATTTACTGCATTATGTGTCATATTAGCCATAGTATTCCTGAAAATATTACATAAATGATTAAAAAAACATTAAAAACATACTAGAATAACAATTATAGTTGTCTTTTTTAAAGAAGATATTTAACATTGGATTTCCTTTAAACATGTCATTTTAATATAGACATATGGAACCTTGAAAGTAGCATTTTCGCATTTTATCTGTAAAAAATAAAGATAATACTGTAGTAGCTTCCTATTAAATTGCTCATTCAGATATAGCCCTATTTTTTTTTATCCCCCCCCCCCCAACTTGGGGAAAAAAATAAAGGTTTGCGCAGTAACGCCACCACTTTATAATTTTATTTGATTACAAGAAATGTGTTAATTTTTTTTAAAAAGTTTATGCATATACAAATACTTTTTTTTTTCACGTACATTTCGATATAATTCTACTTTTTTGTTTCTTTAATGAATGGCAAATGTGATAAAAAATACAATGCTATGAAATTTATAATCAGTTTGAAGTTAAAAGTTGCTTTAACACACCCTCCCCCCAATTCCCACTTAATGAATAATTCCATGCACTTTTTTAAATATTTAGTGAGTTTTTTTCTGAAAACAACCCTATCATGCCAATTTTCTTTCCATCGATAAGTTTCTTTAACAGGGGTTGATCCAGGCAAAATTTGGGGCCTATTTAGGGCCCCTTTACAAAAATCAATTTAATAAAATGGGAACCTTCACAAAAATCAATTTGACAAAATGGTCCCTTCACAAAATTCTTTTTACTAAAATAGGCCCTTTCACAAAATTCCATTTCATAAAAACTTGCTATTTATTATTTATTTATTGTTTTGTGATGTTTTAAAATGTGTAATTTGTAAACAAACAAGTTCACCAGAGAAGAAAACTTCACCAAAAGGATTTTAAAAAGTTTTTTTTTATAAATGCTTGGTTCGAATTTGATTAAGTGGATTTCAACTTCCATTATAAAATGTTATTTTTCACAAAAATATAATAAATTTCACAAAAATAACCTTTATTTTTCACAAAATGGACCCCAAGAAAAAAAACCTGCATCGACCCCTGTTTAATTAATGAGTGGCTGTAACACATACTGCACTATAAATAAAATATAATATAGTAATATTTTTTCTTTTTATTGGAACTGGAGTTAAAACTACTTGTATTTCTGATATCTTCAAATCCACAGATATTCTTAGCAGTTTGAATGAGACATTTCTTTTCATCTCGCTGATTAATTTATGTATTTTAATAATAGACTGAAATTTGTTTTTCTTTATTTTCTTTAAGCATGCCAGTGCTTGGCTTTGATGTTATTATTTTTCATTTTTTAATTATAATAACTGAAAATTATTAATAACTTGTTTCTCCCATTAGATTAATATATACCTGTTTTTGCAGGCTAATAGAATACAGTTTTCTGCTGAGTATCGTGTCATCATCATTAGCATGCCAAACTGTTATTTATGTATTTTATTTCTGATATGTAGTATATCATTATATTCAGTAATAAATTTGTTATGTGATAATATTTATAATATAGAACAATATTTTGTTGTTTTATTTCTGTAACTTGAATTTTCAAATAAAGGAAGTTTATTAAAAATTTTCTGTTATCATTTGACTATAATTTTATTATAAATGATCATTTCATATATCTACTTGTGTTTGAATAACATAATGTATATTAAGATATTAAGAAAATACTCAAAGCATTTTTTAATTTAAAAAAAAAGGGTTAAAAAGAAAGTTTATTTAAATTTTACTATTCAAATTTTTATTTTAATACTAGCAAATCCACTTGGCATTGCCCGGTCCTGTCAACAAATAATACGGAATGCAAAATCGCTGTATGAAACCCTTCTTCTGGTAACGCCTTGTCTTTCGGAAATTAAATAGAGAGATTTTCACGAAGTGGAAGTAAATTTAATACCACCTCCTCAAATGTCTGGATCATTTGATTCAAAACTGGTCAGTTGTTAGTCAAAAATTAAAAAAGGTTATTTTTAGGTAAAAAAGGTCTGATTTTCACAAAATTTACATTTTCGGAATCAGAAGAAAACTGAGTTTCGATTCAAATAATCCAATACTTTTCTTAATACTCGAAAATGAGTGAAAATGAAATTTTTTCGTTTTCTGAGATTATCAAGTTGGTAACTTTCTTTTGCAGTTTCAATAAAAATACTTTGTACAGGATGAAAACAGAGTTTTTAAATCCACATCGTTCATAATGTTTTTGTTTATATTTTGAAAGTCCATTTTCAGGTTCAGACATGTTTATATTATGGATGTAAACAAAATTTTTTCTAGAAATATTGCAATTTTCTTTATAAAATATTTTATTTCCTCTTCAAGTTTAGTTTCCATTCTGTCAGCACTAGAATTATTACTGTCACGACACCAGAGAAAAGGGAAAAAACTGTCTTCCTGTGACGACAATCGTTTATAACTCAAGATATAATTCATTTATTAGTAAATGCATCCGAATTTGGAAATATTCTTTTGAAATACTAAGAAATCAAATAGCATTTCAGGTTTTCTGATAAATAAAAATTACCTCTCCGATAATGGTAATAAAAATTGCATATTGTGTCAATTTCCCAGGCACTACAGTCATATAAATGTTGTCATTGTTTTGTAATTCAAGGAATATCAAATTTGTAGGAAAATAAAAAATGTAGGGCCATTCTTTGACAAAATCCCTGCTGGCTCTGCCTGCAAACAAGTTAGGTTTCGAAGTGGGCGGTTTCAACTGCTGCATCATGGCAAAAAGCTCATTTCTTCCACAATTCCCAACAGACAGGCATCCCACGGCCTGCACCTTCGAAATCTACCTGTGCCTGTAGTCCGAGCCGTTAGGGATTTTTTATATTTCTGAATAGATAAAATTTTCACTTTGAGCCCGACTCGGAAGGATTGTTATGAAAACAGAACCTGAGCCCATCTCATCTCTATTTCATACCAACTGTAGCATAATTAGCACAGTCAGCAAAAGAGACCATTCCAACTACTTTTCAGTCTATTTTGATAACATAACAGTTCAACAATGTATGGAAATTAGCTTATCTTAATCATGTGAGATAGAAGTATTGTTGTTTGCCTCTTTTGTTGGCTGTGGATATTACCTACTGACATGCTCATAGAGCTCAAGATTACTTTGTATAAATGTAGAAGCAACTTTTTTGGTGAGAATATTCACAAATCAAACAGATAAATAGCACACTTTTAGTCACATTTTCTGACAAAAAAGGATTGAGCCAGCTTTTGTAGACATGCACAAAAACATGCATATTTTGATATAGCTCATAACTCAAGTTGTTTTTGTTTTTCACATCTTTCTTTAAAGGTTAATTTTATGCAGTTTTATTGAAAAAAAAAAAGGCTGATTTTAAAGGAAGATTATCATGATCCGGATGAGTTCACTCCAGAAGTGTTATAAATTTAGCACTATTATATATATATACTCGTATACAAATACGTAGGGTGACACCACCCCGTCAGTAGTTGATCAAATTTTTGATATATTGTGCCATTTCAAACAGAAATCAGTTTTATATGTAGCACTAGACATAATATTTTTGTTTGAATGTTAGTGCACCTGTTATTACATTGTTGTCAACCGTCTGCTGTAAGAGAAGCCATTTTATGAAATATTTTTATTAAAAAGTGTGAATATTTAGTTTTTGATTAGTTGGAGACAATTACAATAAGTTAAATTAATCCAATTCCATCTAGCTTATTTCAACTAATATTTTTATAAGAATTATTGTTAATCACATCACAGGCCAATGATATTTTAAAGATTAATTTTTAGATTTTCGATTGATCAACCACTGGGAAAATGGCAATTAAAAAAACTATATATTTATAGTTTTGTTGGTATTTAATTTCAGCGGATTTCATTTTTGTCCATTATAAGACTTTCATTAAGGGTTGTAGCCCTGTTTAATGAAAAATTATAAATTTTGTCGTTTGTTAAAAGTTGTATATGTAGGTAGGTATAAAGGAAAAAAAGCTGACTCATAGTGGAACTTATGCAGAAATGAAAAGCAGTATTGTCACATCTGAAAAGAAGATAATGATTGTCAAGGTTTCCTTAAAGCGCATACTTAAATTAGTTTGAAAAAAAAATTCCAATGAAACTATTTATATAAAAAAATACTTTTAAATGTTTTATGCTAAAAAGATGCGATTTGACAAGAAACATTTTTTCTTTGCCAAATGCAAATGATTTTAAGGCATTTGGAAATTGTTAAATAAATAAGTGTTTACATTCTTAAAGAACTTAAACAATCAAATACTTTATTATTTCTATTATGCTTATTGCTTATATACTATAACTTCTTAATACAAAATCATCATGATAAGAGAAATACTAAGCACCCAGTAGATAGTCTCGCTCGGTAGTTTTTTCAAAATATTTTTTTGTTAGTTTATTTGATTTAATATTTTTTTTATGCAGGGAATTTTGCAATAGATTTTTAACCCACTTCTTGAGAGGCTAGAATTATATAAATTATGTACAAAGGTGTGTTTCCAATGACAATACATTTTAATATTTTTACAACTTAATTTTAAATTGATACATTAATATTAAGACATTTTTCAATTAGTGACCACGCGGATTAAATCACCAAATATACTCTGTAACTCGTGCAATTGTGTGGGAGTTGAAAAAAAAACAATGGATTTAATTATGTGACAAATGTTCACCAAAATATGCCAAAGCGCTATTTTAAAGAGTTAAAAGTAGAAAATAAATTATAAATAAAGAAGAGTGTAATGGGCGATTCCATCGTTATGTGTATGGCTTTTAGAGAGTTTTTTTTTTTTGCAAATTGCGACAAATTTGGAAGTGAAATTTTTTTAGATAAGCTTTATTTTTTTTATTGCTATTACAGGACACATACAGAATCATTTTTGAAGTGACACCTTTAGTCTAAAGTAATAACAATTAAAAAAAAAAAATAGAGAAAAAAATTCTGAGTTGAAAATAAAAACTAAAAGAATAATTGTTCTGAAATGTTTGGATTACTGAAGTGTCCAGAACAAAGATGTTATATTGTATAATACAGTATAAGATCTTTATAACACGAGTCTATATAATGCAATTCTCTATATATCATACAACTTCTCAGACATAAACAATGAATTCTGTATTTAAGAAGCATTTGCATTCCCACATTGTTAAAAAAAAAAAAAAAAAAAAAATGCTGCTCTTTAAAAGACTAAATTTCATTCATTAGTTCACCTTTATCTCCTCAATTTGGAGCACTTTAATGAAATGATTGCTATTACAATAAAAAAAATTTAAAGGGGAAAATAATGAATTATTATATAATTATTTTGTCCAGACACATTTGGAACATGTTTATAAAGTAAATTTAACAATGAAATTTATAATCTGCACAACTTCTGCACCAAGGAATGTAATAAAGATATTGTACTGTATTTTGAGATATATAATTTAGGCTTATTTGGCCAAAATCACACTTCAATACATACTTTCAGTTAACTGGAATTCATCATATTCTTTATTCATGCAGAAACAAATGAAAGCATCAAAGATATTATAAACAAAAAAAGAAATCTTAAGATTGTTTTGCATACAGATCCAATACAACTTCTATTATAGTAAAATTTAGTGATACTATCTGGTTTTATTTTTATCACTACAAATAATAAACAGTTATTGTTATAACTAAGTGCTTTGTTTTGATTAATACTGCTACAACTGTTTGAATTATCAATTAATGATAACATAAATAAAGAATACCTGAAGACACAATGGGCTGTTATTGGTTTACATAAGCAAGCACTTATGAGAATTGGATCTAATTAAAAAATCTTTTTGCACCATTCCCCCCCCCCCCACACTGAAACAGAGTTTTGGCAAACTTTACTTAATCACCCTAATTATCTTATAAACAAGAAAACTAATTTGGTTAATGATAAATTCTGAGGCAATAACAGCCTTTACTTAATCTCTATAAACAAGCAAAATGATTTTTTTTTTTTTAATTCTGCTTATTTTTTTTTAAATTTACAATTCATATGATATTTGTATATGATTTAACAGACTGTTTTTCAAAATTCACTCATGTTCTATTTTGTTATAGTTCTAAACATTAAAACAGAAAAATTTGTCAAATAAAGTGATGTATATATTTTTTAAATACATTTACAATTTAAACTGTTCTACATTTTCTGTTGTCACATGAAACATGTGGGAAATTTTAACAGGACTTAGGCAAACAGAATTAAATAAATAATGCACCCTCCTATTGCTGCT
Source organism: Maratus michaelseni (assembly GCA_963931845.1). Lineage (NCBI taxonomy): Eukaryota > Metazoa > Arthropoda > Arachnida > Araneae > Salticidae > Maratus > Maratus michaelseni. The sequence continues at coordinate 317,013,381 of OZ007597.1, forward strand.
CTTAGTTAAAAAAACGTTATTTCAAATACACTGAAAATTGAAAGCAAACAGGACAACCCATTTTAAAAAGCATAAAAGCAAAACAAAAAAAGGGAAATTCTGTAAAACTATGAATAATTTAAATAACATTGCTCATATGCAAAACTTACCACGTGTTACTGAGCCATTATACGTAAATTTATTAATTTAGGCATAAAACTGTTCATGCAATTGAGTGTGTTTACTTTTGAAAACATATAAAACAGTTAAAAAATTGTCATTAAAAAGTAAGAAGTTAAATTAGATTCAATTTTTGTACTATTAAATAAGTAAATAAACCGATTTCTATTAAAGATATGATATTTTAAATCTTACTAATAAAACACAACTACTTGATAGAAAGAAACAAATGTAAACAACGTTATCGTTTGTAAACAAACCTATTTATGTACTACAGGCGCCATCTATTGGTTAATAATGAAACGTTATGGTTTCAAAATATGGTTGCATAAAGAATAAATTTGAATAATGATTCTTTTGGTAAAAGAAATTCAAACATATGAAATGCTAGTGAAGCTTTTTAAAAGTAATATTTAAAAAAAAAAATTCTAAATAAAATGATTCAAACAATATTATGAATGCAGGTTTTCAATTAATAAAATATTTTTTTAAATGTAATGATTAAAAACTGTATTATAAATGCTACTTTTTATTTAATTTATTACTGTTTTACTCTACAATATCAGAGAATAAACTCAGAATATTACAGAATAAACTCATCTCTAAATAAACTAGCCTAGATTAAAACTAATTTCATTATATAGGGTAGATGTGCCAGTAATGAGCCGCCTTCAAAGTTTTTGGTTTATAAAAAAATAACCAATAAAAATTTAGCTTTTGATATATATTTTCATTACTCCCTCTTCCACGTTTTATAATCTGGGTTATTTATCGTTGACACTCTTAATTAAACCAATCAAGAAGCAGAAAATAATGTTTCACAGTTCCACTGTTTTTATGTGAAAATCTTAATGAAAATGCTAAGAGCTGGCTTCACTTAATTAATTTATTAGCCACACACAGGGTGGCTTATTCTTTCAATCTCTATCATTTTTCATGTTTATGAAAAGTCACAGCAATCCATCGTTGCCACAGATTAATCTCGGAAAATGAAACATTTGAAGTTACTTAAAAAATTAATAACTCGAAAAGTATTTATCACAAAATTGTTTTACAAACTGCATTAGAATGGTAAAAAATTGTATTTTTCTTGATATAAATTTCAAATCTAATGATTATGTCGTTTTTCAAATATTAGATTTAAAAAATTACAAAACTTCACAATGGAGTACCGTAGCGAAACTTTTACGCGTAAAAAGATAATGATAAAGGCATTGTGGCTCGACGTGTATCGTGTATACTGGCCATAGCATGAGTAACGAATTATAGTAAACTTATTATTCTCTTAAAATATAAAAGTGAATTATGTATATACATTGTTAAAAAATAAAGAAAAACATTTTATCACAAACATCAACAAAATTTTTTCTTCTATTTATTCCCTTATTCCAAAGATATCGTTTTATCGTCTGCTGCCATAGCAACATGAATTAAATTTCATTAAAAAAATTGCTCAGTGGTAGAAAAATATTTTTCTAATCGAATGGTTATTGAACAACACTTTAACAGGGGAATTTTTATTTGTTATTTAGATATTTTAAAATTGTTTGTTGTCATTGCGTTTTTATTCTGAGTTACAGCTAGTTTATTTATTTTTTAAATAAAAGCCGTGTGTGGCAATCTATATTCGGCCTTATAGCAGAATTTTCCCCTCTTGTATATTTTTTATTTTCTTGAAATAATTGCATGTTTTTGTTTTAATAGTAATAGAAAACTTTGAATTTTATGTACCAATGTCTATTTACAAAATTTCATTTATTTTTCAGATTTTAAGACCATGGTCCATTACTGGAATACTTAATTAGTCAATTTCCAGTAATGGACACCCCATGTGGACGTTACTAAAAAAGCAATTTCAGTAATGTTCATAGTGCATAATTTTTTTTTATTTAACTGAAAAGCTAAGTAATTACATTTAATTTTTTAAGTTTCACTTACTAGAATGTAATAATATTTTTTTTAAATCGTGCCTAGCATACTTTATAATACAGCAATCAACATCCAATTAGGAAGCAGAGAATAATGTTTAAGGGCACAGGAAAATGAGGAGCTCATGGGGCTCAAGCTCTCCCCATTTAAATAAAGACAATTTTTTAAGTCACATAAGTTATTAAAAATCTATTTTCTATCTTAAATGTTTGATTTTTCATCTCTGACAAAACAACTAGAGCATACATTAAAAATAAAATAAAATTATAGTAGCAATGAAACTAGTAAATCTGCAGATCATGGGGCTCAAATCTCAATTCTGCTATTTTATTTTGAAATAATTTTATTTAGTATTTAAAAAACATTCAATCCATACTTTCATTTATTTGATATTTTTTATATAAATTACAAAAAATAATATATCAAGCAGTTTTAGGAAGTTTAAATTATTAAAAATAATAGGAAATAAAATTCCATGCAGTAGTAGTCAGATTTTTTTAAAACTAACCCTTCTAACCCCCCCCCCCCTATGTCTCAATAATTAAAATATTGATCTTGTGATAGTGACAATTAATATAAACAGTGAATTATTCTCATAAATATTTTATTTAATTATTGATATCCTAATTGTTAAATTTATTTGAAAATTGCTATTTTATTTCATTAATATGCTTTCTTTAAATTCTAGTTTTAAATACAATCATAATATCAATTATCTATTACTTTTTGTGAGGTGTCCATTACTGGACCAGAGAGCGTCCCATTACTGGAACAGAGGGTGTCCATTACTGGAATTTAGGGTGTTTTGATATATCTCTGTTATTTACAATTAAATTTCGATTCACATTGGGGAAATGTGACTATGAGCATGATTAAATATTGTTGGCAGATTAATATAACATTAAAAAACGTGGAATATAATAACAGAGTTTACGCCAGACAGTTTCAGAAGGGTGCTGCCCCCTGCCTGACCTTTGGTTTACAAAATAGCACCCTTCTTGCCCCTTATAAAAAGAATTAGCACCCTTCTTGCCCCTCAGTAAAAAAAGGTGTCCTTTTTCCTTTTTGCATTAAAAAAAATTTGCTTTGATAGTAAAAACTGACTCAGTGTTGTCTTAAAAAGAGTGTTTTGACTTTTAAATATCAAAAGTGGCTTTAAAAACCAAAAGAAAATCTCTAACAATTAAAAAAAGTGCCCTTAAGAATCTGAAAAATGCCCTCAAGAATCCAAAAAGTGCCCTTAAGAATAAAAAAGTGCCTTTTTCTCACCAGCAGCACCCTGCCTTTTTTTATACCTGGGGAAACTCTGTAATAATTAATTAAAAAATACTTTTTAAAGAAATTCCTTACGGATGTCCATTACTGGCACATCTACCCTATAATTAAATAGCAGGATATCAAACTACATTTAAAATCTTAACTACATACTACAAGCTTGACCTGGTTTAAATCAGTTGATTTAAATAAGTTAAATTTTCAATCAACAGTTGTTTTTTTTTTTAATAAAGAGCATGTATTTTCATTTATAAATGGTAATCTCAAGCACTCCCCATTCAGATGAAGGAACTTTCTTTTTAAAGTTACAAATGCTGTTCCAAAGGATGTCACTTTTTTATTTGCAATGTTTGATAATTCATCTGTGAAAAAACACTTCTATACATAATGAAGCAGTACAAATATTGATTATAACATGCAATTCTGCAGATCAGGGGCCCCAACACCCACTATTCAAATCACATCTTCATTTTATTTTATATTTGAAACTTTCAATCCACAGTTTCATTTCTTCATATTATTAATACTATAAGTACGATTTCAGAGATTCACTTATGAATTGTAATTCAAAATCGACTATATGCACTCACTGACACAGAAAAAAAAGGAGGGGGGAGAGGTTATGGTTAAAACCCCTTCCAGACAATTTAAAAATTAAGATAACCTTAAAAAAACCTGCATCGACATCTGTATTCACAGAAAATGAAAACGTTATTCGATACTTTGGCACTTAACTAGTATTTTCTTTTAATTTCATGCATGTACAGCCAAAAATGAGTTCGTAAATGTATCAAAGTTTTGTTCCCTCCCTTTTTTTTAGCACATTTTAATAATTTTTACTCTGTTCATTAAACCATTGTAATGATTCATTCAGTTTAAAGATTTCCTGTTACATCATCAGTTACAAATCTGGAAAGTGTATCATAATCAGTTAACAATGAACGATACTTCTTTCATTTTCTTATATTTTTTTAGTGCAGATATACATATATCATGGATATAGATTCAATATTGTGAAATTTAGAAAATAAATTCCATTAAATTCAGTATTCTCGTATATATGTCTATTTGTTATTATTATTATTGATTTTTTTTAAAGAAAAAAAAAGGGGGATATTATGTTGTTATTATTATCAAATTATATTGGGAAAGTGTTGACATTTTAAATTTCAGAGACAGAGCTCAAAATGTTTTTGATAAATCATATAGCAAAGTCATAATTAAATTTAGGAAATGATATATTACTTGAATTATTTGATTATATCTAAACATATTTAAATCATATTAGCAATATTAGGCAATAAATATTTTAAAACCACTTATTTATATTCCGTACTGAATGCTAGCAAAAATACAATTGCAATTACACTTGTATTCATTATGCTTCATCAGAAGCAAAATGTTTAAGAACCAATGAGTGGTACAATTCTGTGATGTCTTCTATTAAAATAATGTATAACTAGATGTGTCCCTATTTCGCATTTTAAGATAAAGGGAAACTCTCTACAATTCAAGACCTCTACAAGAAGAAATTTTATTAAAAATCACTTTTGTATTTTCTCTGCTGGAATGTAATTTGAGTTTTAACTATTTTATATAGTTAAAATTTTTATTAACTAATTTAACTATTATTATATAGTTATTTCTTTAAATAATTACAAAAGTAATAAAATTTTAAAACAAAGAAATGTAAAATGAATAATGTACTTCTAAGAAATCACTCTACAACAGAAAAATAAATTGAAACATGTGCCAACAAATATATAGCCTTCTACACAGAGCAATTGCAGACATTATTAAAGATTATTTAAGCAAATTACCTAACATATTGAAAAAGTTTTAAAAACTGATTTTTGTCTACCCAAATTAGCACTTTTTCCTTGTGTGAGACAGGGAAGGAGGGGGGAAGCATTCTGGGGCTTTTGTGTTGGTGAAACCAGCCATTAGTGCAAATCCAGAGGGAAAGGAAAATTCACTCCACACTAATGAAAGTTTATAAAATCCTGAATTTTGCCAAAAGCCTATGATAATACATTCAATCATTCATTTATTTATACATTTCATGCAGCATGCAACAATTTTCATTGCAAGAATTTAATTTTAAATTTGGTTTCCAAACTATATATTTTTTAATATGATAGTTTGAAGGATCAGGATGTATTTTAGATCACAGCGTATCGTTAATCTTTTGTGCATTTTAATATTTACATGATAAAATAACTGAGCATGAAATTACCAAAACTAAAACATTTACAACAACAGCCAACAACCATTTTAGTTTATAAATAAATTTTAGATACTTAATAATTAATAAACCATTATTTTCAAGCAATTATTGTGACTTAACTATTAGGACAAAATAATTCATATGAGTGAAAAATGCACCAAAATACTTTTATTTTATTTTATCACAGGAGCTAGGAATCTCAGGTACATCTACTAGATGAAAGGATACGATGAGAGAAAAACAATTTTGCTATTTCTAAGAAAAATTAGTTTCCATGGATGTAAAACTGATTTTAGCCCATATGCAGCTTATAATTTGCAATTATGATATGCAGTTTTATAGATTTGACATTATTAAAAATATATAATTGCAACATAGGGGAGAATGCAATAGGTAGTATTTCTTAGGAAATCTACTTAAAAATACTGATATACTGTGGTCAAATGTAAGCATTGCTACTGCTACATAGTACATAAATTACATATAGTTATTTTACATATTATTCTACATATTATTAAAATATGTCATTGCACTCTTCATTTTCTTTATCATAGTTCACCATAGTACAACAATTTCTTTTTTTGAAGAGCAATTTTGCAATAGATTTCTCAGTTTAGAATGAATTAATACAAAAGAAGAAACAACCCATTTGAGTATTCAGAATTAAAAGGACAGATTAAAAGCACTTCAACGTATCCATTCCATTCACCTGGTATGTTATTGACTTACAAACACCCTTCCACCATGTAATTTTTTCTGTTTGAGCCATTAAAATGTGTCTTGATATCAGGGCCACACAAAGAAACCATGGGCCATGGGAATAATTCCTATACAGGGCCCCCTGCCATAAGTATGATACAATAAAACCTGAAGTGCAAACTACCAGCGAAAAATTCCATTTTATACAGTTTATTTTCATCTTATAAGGTATGACTGTATAATATTTGTATTTATTTATTTCATTTATTTAGGTACTTTTCGGTTAGCCGGGCGCCAGTGTTAATACATGTATATATATACACACACACATATATATACATATATACACATATCTACATATATATACATACACACATATATGTATGTATATATATGTGTGTGTGTCTATACATATGCGTTTATATATGTACATATATTACTGGCGCCCGGCTAACCAGTAATATATGTACCTTTATTACTGGTAGGTACTTTATAGGTACTTTTATATGTACCTATAAAAGTACCTTTATTTTTTTTATTTATTTATTTTATTTTTTTTTTTTTTTGGGGGGGGGGGGGGGGGGCGCTGGACCATCTCTCTCTCTCTCTCTTTTTTTTTTTTTTTTCAGTTTATTGCAAGATTTTGTTATACAGGCTTTACTCTATTAGAAAATAAATTTGCTGGATAGTACCTTTCTTAAAAATCTATACAGTATTTGCTGACAATTTTGAAATATTTCTTTTACAGTATTACAGTTTATGATACATTTATCACGCTTTTTTCATCTAAAGATTTAAAATAAAAATATGAAAAGTATAATTAAATTTTAATTGAATTCACCAATTAATTTTGAATAAAAAAAAGTTTTAAGTATGAAAGAAATAAAATTCGAAACCTTTTTTTTCTCATGTCAACACCAGAATTAGCCAAAAAAAAATTATTTCAAGGAATAATTTCGCTTCTTTTAAAAGTTTTTTCAATTGCATTTTATTTCTAATTTTACCTTTAATATTAAGAAACATATAAGTTATATTGAAAGGCAGAATTTAAGTACAAAATCAACTTTTATTATTAACAAATGTTTATATTTAATAAACAATTCTTTAACTTGCATTCTTGAAAGATTTTTATTAAATGTTCTGGTTCTAGTCTTGTGACAAGATATTTAAAATTTTTCCAGAAATATTTATGCTCAATTTTACTCTTAAACATTTTATTTTACAATTGACAACAAAGCACACCATCCGTTGAAAGATATTAAATGTGTCAAAATATATTTTACAGTGAAAATCTACAGAATAAAACGACAAAAATAAAATATAAACATATTATTACTATATCCTGATACAATAACAATAATACAGCTAATTCAGAAAAAAAAATGATATGCTCGTTCAGCATAAACACACAAGAAACAAAACAAAAAAAAAGGCGGGGGAGTAGCGATTCTTTATTTATTGTTATTAGTAAAACAAACGTGTAATGCGAATAAAATTCAAAAACAGACGCAAAAATAAGTTGACATAGTAATAGAAAATCAGTAAACACAACAGTTTTGCCGAATCCAAGACAGATCAACAGACGACAGCGAAAGGAACGCCAGAGACCAGACCCGACCCGAGCTATCGGAGTTCCATATTTGAATTTCCTCTCAAACACCGCTCTCGCCAAGGCTTTTCGCCAAAATTTTTCGCCAAGGTGCTGAATCGAACACAATTTCAAAAATCGCATCTCTCGCAGTCTCTTTACCTATCGAAGAAGTTCTTTCGACTCGATTACACGACGATCCACCTCCGAAGCTAGGCGGAAAAGTCCTGGACAAAACTGGACAACTCCAGTCCAGCAACTCCCAAGGCAGACTAGGCCGTAATTTCCTTCAGTCGTCACAGTATGTCCTCATGACTTAAACCGAGCGATATTCATGAAGGTAAGTTAGAGGTCTGCACGGTCTCAGGCCGATTTTTATTTAGGAAGCTCCAGCCGGGCAAGGCTTTGCTCAGGCTTTACTTTATTTTGAAAACTCGGGCCAGGCCGGGCATGGTTTTTACTCCCGGGCCAGGTCTGGTCTTTACTTCTTCTGGGCCGGGCTCGGACTTTATTTTGTAAACTCGGGCCAGGCCGGGCTTGGTTTACACTACTTCTGGGCCAGGCCTGGTTGGTCTTTACTTCTTCCGGGCCGGACTGGACTTGAGCCTTTCTTAATTCTGCATATTCGGACCCGGTCGAGCCTGGTGTTTACTCTTTCGGGTCTTTACTTTTTTCTGCAGACTCGGTTTGGTTGGGCTAGACTCCGTTTTTCTGGGCCGAACCGAGCCTAAACTTCATTCTTCATAGATGTCTGCAAAGGCCGAAATTTCCTCTTACGATCTAAGTCGTATGAAGATCATTATTGGCCGGATTTAATTTATGCAAAAATCAGTAAAATGTGTCCCGAGTCTTGACGCAACAATCAAGGGAGGATTCAGCCCTCCATTAAACAGGGAGACATGGCTCCTTTTTTAGGGGGGTGGGGGGTGTCACATATCTTAATAAGCAACTTTTATATTAAAGGCTGTTGCCATATCCAAAATGGCTACTTTTTCGAAACTTTTAGAAAGTCATTTCCATTCGTAAATAAAAAAATATTGTTATAATATTTGTGGAAATATAAAATTTACACATTTTATTCAGATACCAAGAAATTGAAGAATTTCCCATTTTCTTATAAAGGCAAAGAAACATCCAGAAAATGAGCATTTTAAGCCAATTTTTAAGATTTGGCAGTTACAGAAATGCCGTCATGAGGAAGCAATTGGCTGCTGTGGCCTGAAATTTGGATTAAAACACCTATTTTTACGGAGATTTCCCCGAAAGTTTCTTTGCCTTTATCGAAAAATGGAAAATGCTATTCAATCATATTTGTTCTGAATAAGTGTACTTGCAACTGTCCTGCATCTGAGATTAAAATTGACTTCATGGATCTTTCAGAAATTACCTAATTTGGATTTGAGTAGAGCTTCAGACAGTCAAAAAGATCCTCTTTGTTGATCAAGGGGGAAATTTAAAAGAATTTAATATATATTTTTTAAATATTCTTTAGAAATTTTCTTCGTTCAGGGGGGGGGGGGCATTATGAACCACATGACCTCTCCCTTGGATCAGCCGTTGGCAACAATCTTTGTAAAAAGTACAGATAATTTTATTCATAGAATAATGATCATTTGAAACTATTTTAACCGTTTATGTCCCAAAATATGAATTCATGAAAATTTCCTCTTCTAAAGTATTTTTCGTGATTTTTTGAAACCACGTTAGAGGATTTACATAATCAATTAATAAATTTTAGAAGGATTTTGCCAATTAAAATTAATAAAACATACTTTTAACTTTTATACTGGGCCGGGCCGGGCTCGGGCCGAATTTTCAGATTTTATACCGGGCCAGGTCGGGCCAAACACAATCACTTGTATTACCCAGGCCGAACTTTTAGCTTTTATACGGGGCCGGCCCGATCACCTTTTTTTGCATGTGCCGGGCCAATAATTTTTTTGTACGGATCGGGCCGAGCTCGGCCCTGGAAATTCCGGTCCGTGCAGATCTTGGAGGTAAGCAACCAAGTTACTTTCTTTATTTTTTTACGTGCTACACCATATAATAATTTTTATGTATTATTTCTGATCTAAAAATCTCTTTTTCTATGCAATAACAAACTTGATATGTAAGAAAATAATTATAAATCGATTTTTTATTAATTTCTTCTAAATTTAGATATTCTTGTAATTAACAGACATTTTTGTCTAAAAAATGAAAACGAAACTTATACTCTGCTGAGAATTCAGC